>OX328014.1:44878466-46078790 GCA_946811545.1 Netelia fuscicornis | reverse complement strand
GCAGTGGTCCTAGACCTTGACAGAAGAGAAGCAAGTGCTACTTAGGATCCTCTGACCCTCTCTGGTCCTTTACCAACCCCTCGATCCGTCTGTACACATACACTTTGACTTTTTTTCTGGCCCTCTCTCTCTCTCTCCCCCCACTCCTCGAAAACCCACAAAGCCAAGTTCTTCCAGCTGGTATTTTTTTTTTATATACAATTCCCTTTTTCTCTCTCCCCTCGAACTAATGGACCATCGACCCAGTGGTCATTCGATATTTTTTAACTTTTCACTATAATAATGAAAATAATAATAATAATAATAATAAATGATTTCTTACTTTGTTTGTGTTTGTTTGTTATTGTCTCAAGTCCACGAGCTTGTTCCTATTGTTTAATTGTTAAATTTTCTGTCACAAATATTATTATTGTTTTTATCACGAAGCTGGTGATAAAAATGAATAATCTTCACTGTATGTTTGATTCGGTTCCAGGCAGATGTAGCTCTGCCCTCGGAGCGTGAGAAAGTCTTGTCTTTAATCGCTTCTTTACGATCCTTTTTTCTTCTTTTTGTTTTTTTTTTGTTCTCACTCGCGTTTCGTCGCTCGTTTTGCGATATAACTCATCGAGTCACACATACGATTGGATTTTACACATGTATAAATGTTATAAGAGGGCTGGAATTTACTGCTGTCGCGGTCGTCAACCGACTTTCTCACTGATACGACCACGTACAAAAGCTGAGACACTCGTCGTCATCTTCTCTTTTCGTTTTTTTTTCTCTAGCTTTATCTCTCTCGCTCTCCCGACACGCTGGTACTTCTTTAAGTTTCGCGAACGTACAGAGCGATCCCGAAACGGCCCCTTAACTCGGCTCTCACAAGCTCTCTTGAAGCTTTCGTAGAATTAAAGGCGAGAGGGAGCGAGTGAACGAGAATTAACAACTTTTTTTTTTTATTTAATTAAAATTTTTTTTATTGCTAGCACCTTAAGGATTATTTGCAAACAATTTTTTTAACACTTGGATCGATTTATCGATCGATAAATAATGAATTTCGAGCACGTTTGATTATTGTTTGATTTAGTAGAATTTTTAGTTTTTGTTTTTAAGTTTGTTTATTTTTGTGTTTTAATTTTGAAGTCAGAGGAACGTCATGTTAGAGCTCGCTTACTATCGGCTGCACGCCTCAAGTGTCACCATCGGACTGCTTACCGAGCATTCTGTCAAATCGCTCCAACGTGCCCGCTCCTCTTGCTCGATGACGCTCTCTCACTCTCTCTCTCTCTCGCTTCATCGATGTGGTATAATGGCTCGTGGTGGGGGCTTCCCCGATGACAAATGCACCCACGTTCGACGCACATTGTGGGACATTTAGCGCTCGAGCCCATCGTATGTGTGACGAAACACTGCGATGCAGGCGATTCTAGTATGCGTTTCGACATACATGTATAGTTATAATAAATTCTCGACGTTATTGCAAATGCCAGATGGGGAAATAATCGGGGAAATTGTGTGTAGGTATTGGAAAAAGTAAGCTGATTGTGCAGTCGATTGCACGTACGCGCTTATTGACGAGATGGCGAATTTTATTACTCGCGAAATGGCCGAAATCGGAATAATCGTTTTGACAGTTTATGCCAAAATTATGAGAGTTATATTTTATTAAAAATACGTTCTGGAATTGTTCACTCGCCTGGAATCCGTAAATACTTGGATTTTTATTGTAATTTGTTTATTCGCGATGCAATAAATTGTCAAACTTTCGAGGTGGAGTCAATCCGCTACGACGAATTTCGCCATTTTCTTTATAAAGCGAACTTGCTTTATAAAGAAACCCCGATGCTTTACCGCGTCACCTCCGACGTATATAAGGTACTTTATCCAGGATTAAACAGCCAGGTGTTCCTTTCCACGAGACTTCCAAAAAAAGCAATACTGCCACTTTGGGAAAATGACCGAGGAACTCATCGGGTCTTGCACACCTGGTAGCACACTCCCGGAACCTTTTTCTTGCTCATACCTTCCGGCAATTTCCCGCTCTGACCTCGATTAAGATGAACAACCCTCGTACAAGCAAACCTTTCCAGGTTAGTCGATAGAGATATATCGAAAAAGGAGCAAGAAAATTAATGCCTCTACAGTTTTTTCTTTAAATAACTCACAGGTGACTCGCGATACCATGAATTTATTTGTTGAACAAAAATCGAAGAAATCACCTCGTAGTATTTTCGAAGAATTGTTGGTTTTTGTTTGTTTCGCATTAATTATTTTTCATCAATGAGTCAAGGAGAACCGGAGACGCCTAGTCACGTTTGGAATGAATCACTGCACTGGTGGACCGTCGCTGGCGAAGTATTCGGAGAATTTTGCTCCACTACGAACCGGTTGGAAGGACGATCGTTGTCGAAAAAATAAAAATAATCGATCGATTTGACGACGAACAGCTAAATTATTTCGAAAACAATGTTCGGCAAAGTCCAAACGGTAGTCCAGTTCGTAACGTAACTTGTCTATAAATTAGAACGAGAGCTCCGCGTGTCCTTTGATATTTTCGATGGCACTTCACGATGATTTAGAGTGCCATTGACGACGAGTGCTCAAGGTTGCTGGTCTCGTTGAATTCTCAATGGAACGACCGAGCTCAATAATAATAGAAATTCCTGAATGAAATCGAGCTTCGTGAACTACGTTTCGTACTGGTACACGCTTTATGCTTCTTTTAAAAGTGTGCAAGTATGAAAATAAAAACTAAAATAAAAAGTAATACAAAAGAATTCACGTCGATGACGAGAATGCATTGGACGCCCTTCGTTCTGGACGTTCTCGTTTCTTTTTTCCAACCCGCGTCTAGCCCCTCCGGTATAATAATACCGGTAACAAAATGTAATTATTTTTAAAAAGGATGTAGGGGCAGACAATCCACGGCCCACATCCCAGAGAGCTCTTCCTATACCTACGGAGATCGTGAACCGAGCAAGAGAGCCAAGGCAAAAGCCCATATACCGAGATTTGATGCGCAGCGTTGCTTCTATACCGTACAAATACCCGTAAACGATATACGCTTTAATGGTTAAGGGAGATCGAGTGAATAGGGGTCAGGGAAGAAAGCATTCTTATATTTCACTCGTAAACAAACTTTTCGTAGCGAAAAGAAAGGTCTAAGTAGGTTAGGTTTTACGGCGACGCGAAATGGCTGCCCGCGGCCCTACGGCGCTCCACCTCGAATTTTCATTTTTGAAATACTCGTCAATGAAACGAGCTAACGGAATATAAATTGTAAATATGTATTCAGTAGCGTGGCAAGCATATAATAACGTAATTATGATAGTTGGGAAACCTTTACAAAGTGCGCAATCAAAGAAACAATAGAATCGACCAGACGTTGGTAATAACCACGAGTCGATCATCAGCGCCCTCTTTCAGTCACTGAGCTGGAAATTAACGCTGAAAGAATAACTGCGATCTAACAATGAATTCTATAGCTCAGCGACGCTTATTACCCGCGGCTTTCCACATAAAGAGTAGGAAGAGCTGTTCCCCTACCGTACGTAACGAAGGGATCCGGCTCCCCCCTGTTCATTCGTCTCTCGCCCATTACGAGCTCGTCTGTTTGGATTTCGCGTGGTCGTATGGTCAACCTCCGTGTTTTTACACTATACAGGGTGTATCTAGATCTGTCAAAAATTACAAAAATAGTCAATTTTCAAATAAAAAAAATTCGTTCAATCCGACGCGATAAATTTTTTAATTCGTTTCGTTTTTAAAATTTATTTTAATCTTACAAACCTTATATCTTACGAAAAGGAATATTATTGTTATGGTTTTATCGTGACTTGAAAAATCAATGTTTCGATTGATTTTGAAAAATTGATTTTCTTCAGTAATTATGAGACACCCGTTATATATTTAGGTTTAATACGAAGGAAAGGTTGACGAGGCATCCTGATATGAAGGCCGGTGTAAACGGTCGCTCATAATACCTCTCTTTCTATCTTTCGTTATTAAACACCAACGCACTTAACAACCAACGACAGCGGAGACGCACTGATTCCAAGCAGGGATTTACTATCATCGTACATGAAATATGAGCTGGAGACAGAGACGAGACGAAAGAAGAAGGCTCGAGTGACAAACTCGAGAATTGCTCGTGCTATTAGTGTCCCGACGCTTGAGAAAAAAAGAAGCAAAGATTAACCAAAAAAACAAAATTGTCCAAAAACAATTTAATAAAATAATTTCAAAGTTTCATTTTTTTTCACAACGTATGTCTCACATATCCTTCGTAGAAATATTTATTGTCCCTGGGTAAGGGTCGAATTATTATTTTTTGTTGAAAATTATACAAGGAGTGATCACGTGATTATTCTTCCTGAGCTGTTATATATTTTCCCATGCCGGGTGTTCGCGGGCTTTTTCAACGGATTATAAAAGTTCCCAACATGTGTGTCCCACATATGGAAGCACCAACGTCACTACACCAATCCTATCTTTTTGTTGGTCCATCGTGTTATATATACACCAAGTCGTTTATTTACGTCTGTCTTTACTCTATTTTCAGATTCGAATACAAATTTAACTGCGTTTTACCAAGACTGGACGTCCGTGACTCGTAACAAATGCAATACCACGTATCTACATCGTTAAGTGTATTGAAGACAAAAGAAATAGATGTATGTACCAAGTGGCGCCATCTCGTGGCCACCGATTGTACAAATTTTGTAATCTCACTAATCGCTAGGAAAGTGTTGCTTGACCATGGCTAAATGTCCATAAATTGAGGTTTGACAAGGCGCCTGGTCAGCCAGACTGCGAATGTTCATTGATACCTAAACGTTGGTCTGGGTTAATACGTAATTTGTATAGCTATTTATATAGGCCTGCTGGTATAAGTAGACAGAGGGAGAGAGGGACAGGCCAAGCGGTACGATCGAGCGTAGTAGGCTGGTGGGGATAATCGAGAGTGGGCTCTGTTGTTACCTGTTTAATCGGAGTATTTAAATTGAGGGGAACATAAACGACTAATTAGCTGATTGAAAAATTAATTGTATGTTTCATAGAATTGAAATGATTGTAAGTCGATATGAAGGAACTTTTTCAGGGATTTAGAGATTGGTTTTATTTTTTGGACATCAATTATAGAGTATAGGAATAATACTGTCTTCAATCGTCTCACGGGAAAATTTCATTTTTCGACCCGCCCAAATCGCTAAGTCGACAAATGGGCTCAAAAAATCGCTTCTTGAATTACACCGTTTTGATCAATTTTTACAGCTTATATACATCGGAAATTGCCCGCTGATCATCAATTCATAGGTTGTTTTCCTCTCCGATGAAGATTGGTATGTGAAAAAACGAAAAATCGTGATTTTTCACAGTTTTTTCGATTTTTCGTCCACTAATTTCTAACTGTCGATGAAATAACTATGATTTTCGTGATGTGCGAGAAATTTCCCATGGAACAAGACCAATTTCAATCGTCTCGGCAAAAAATTTAATTACCCTTTCCCCAATCGCTAAGTCGACAATTTACCTAAAAAAATCGCTTCCTTAATTACACTCTTTCAATGAATTTTTATTGCTTATATACATCGAAAATTGCCCGCTGATCACGAATTCACAGGTTGCATTCCTCTCCGATGAAGATTGGTATGTGAAAAAACGAAAAAACGTGATTTTTCACGGTTTTTTCGATTTTTCGTCCACTAATTTCTAACTGTCGACGAAATAACCATGATTTTCCTGATGTGCGAGAAATTTCCGATCAAATAAGACTATTTGCAAAGCAGTTTCGAGAAAAAAATTTTTACCCCCATGGGGCTTATTTTTGGGTTAAAACAATCGCGATTTTCAAACTTTGGCTACGGCCGCAAAAATTGAGATAGCTGGACGTTCCTCAGCTCGTTTTTCTCGTCTCGCAAAGCTCTTTACAAAGTTATGCATGAAATATTTTGCCAGACGAGCAAGAATGAAGATACAGCATCGCGAAAAGTCAATTTTTTAACGTTTCCCGATATTTATCGAAATCAGGAAAATATTGCATTTCCGTATTGAATTTCAACCGTTTCTTAAACTCCAAAGGCCTAGATCGATCGAAAATCTGCAGCTAATCACGAATCTTATAGTTGCTTCGATCTCGCACAAGAATTAATAGCCAAAAAATCGAAAAATCGTTCAATTTTATCGATTTTTCAAGTTTTCGGTTATTAATTTCGAGTTATCAAGACAATAACCATGATTTCCGTGTTTTGCAGGAGATTTTCAATAAAATCTTTTATATGAAAATTAAAAAAAATCTTCTCTCCAAAAATTATTTTTTATTTTTTTGGTCCAAAGTTGAAAAAACCGAATTCTTTGTATTCACGATTATTTCTCTCAGTCGACACATAATGTCCTGCATGAGGAAGCAAAAAAGTCCACCCCACACGAACTACAGACATTTATAAATTGCAGCAATCTTCTCCGGGTCCAAACACGTCAAATCCATTCTTCAAGCGCGTGGAAAAAAAGACGTTCTCGCGACAGAACAGATTCATTGATTCATCTAAAATTGCCTCGAACCGGAAACCCTACGATTCCCACATTTTCCCGTCGCCTTCATTTCTCCTCGACGCATATACGATACTTCACGAATGGAAAAAGCACCCCGAAATAAAATAAAATGCAGGTTAAATATTTGCGCCGGTCGGGAGAGAAAAAAAAAATAAAATAAAACACTCCGAGGCAAACCGCATGTACGATGATAAGAAAGCGCATGCGCGGCGGGATTCTCGAAGAGAACGGTAAGCGCATCTCCCGACTTTCTATTCTCGCATGTGCCAGTCGACTCGCGAAGCTTGCGCGACGTGCCACGAGAACGAAACAACGTTTCGCCAAAATATAAAAACAAAAAACAAACAAAAAAATCCGTTTAAATTTTCACCACGTGATTTTGTTTCCCGTCGAATTAAAAATCCACAATTTTTCCAGGATTTAAATCGACAAACATAAAATCAAAAAATGTTCTAATCGTCCAATCGAATAATGATTTCTCGCAGGAAAAATCGATTAAAAAATGCGTTCGAGGACGGAAGTACGAGTAAAGAAATTCTTCACGACGGTGACGAGACGAAGTGTATTAAAAACAATGGCGACGAACCATGAGATAAAAATTAATTAATTCCTTGATTAATTAATTATTTCCATCGGAAAATATCGCGTCGATTGGAAATAATCGTCGGCAAACCCCTTTGACTTTTGGCTCTTGTGATTTCGAGTTGGCTGTTAATTATCATGATTAATTATGTTGTTTAATTGCTCGACTCTCGTGTTGTCGCGCTACTCGCAGGTCTGTGTCGAGCGCGAAACCGTGAGCACATCCGAGTGAATTATACGACCGCGAACCGTGTGGTTAATAAATTTTCTCATATATATGCGCATCCTCGAAAATATTTCATCCCTTTTTCGCTTCTCGATAAATTAAAAAAAAAAGGAATTAAATTTCTATTATTTTTTTTATCAATAAAAAAATCCAAATTTTTATAATCACGAGTCAAACATTTTCATTTCCTTGAAATATTTTGTATTCCTGTTTTGTCTTAACAAAAAAATTGTCTATTTTTGAAAAGATGATAAAAATTTTAATTTTCTTCATTTTTTGTATCGTTAAAAAATCCAAATTTTTATAATCACGAGTCAAATATTTTCATTTCCTTGAAATATTTTGTATCCCTGTTTTTTATTCACAAAAAAAAAATTGTATGTAAAAAAATGATCAAAAATTAATTTGACAAAAAGAACAAAATTAATTTCCTTCATTTTGTATCATCAAAAAAATTAAAATTTTTATAATAACGAGTCAAATATTTTCATTTCCTTGAAATATTTAGTATCCCTGTTTTTCATTTGTAAATAAAATTGTCTGTTTCTGCAAAAAAAAAATGATCAAAAATTAATTTGACAAGAAGGAATATTTTTTTTTTCGTGGGACTGGAAGTAAGAAAAAAAGGGGGCGGTTGGTATTCGCGACGGTCCTTAATGAAGTTCGTGCCGCACGCATTTTTCGTGCAACGAACCACGAAAAAAATGGGAAAGATATTAAGGTCGATGTCCGGATGATCGATCATCCATCCCTTTTGGGTGACCAATACGCGATCCGCAATTCCAATTACATTCCCGACTCTTTTTGTTTTTTTTTTCGCGAAGACGTGATCGATGATATAAACAATTTTCGAAAAAAAAAAACAATTTCAATCTCTCCGTTCGAAATTCTCTCGTATTTCAAAAATTTTCCTTCCATCACAATCCAAAATCTCGTTTCAATTAAAACTAAAAATCTTCAAATTTCCAATTCTTTGTATTTTTCGTTTGAAATACAATTTTTCGAAAAATAACAAAAGGAAAAATTCAAAGACAAAATACGTGTAAAAACTTTCGTGAAATTTGTCATCCTCGATGAGAAACAACGAGGCCGAAAGTGGAAAAGGAAGTTTATCGCGAGAGGCGAAAAACGGAGAAATAGTTTTGGTTCGTTCGCGGTTCGCTCGAAAAGTTTTCAATTCGAGAGGTCCGAGAGCTTCGAAAGCGTTCTAAAAGTTTTCCCTCGGGACGCGAAGGGATGATCGATCGAACGTAAGAAAAAATAAACTCAAAAAAAAAAAAATCTAGACCATCCACGAACTTCAAAGTTTTCGTCCGAATTTTTCCAACCTCGAGAGGCCAGGACGAGCCGGAATTCGATGAAACTTCCGGCACTCGTTGAATAATTCTCCAAAGTCCCGGACGAAGAAGTTCATCCTCCCCCCACCCCTTTCGCGAAGGTGAGACGAATTTTTACGACGTCATTAAATTTTTTTTTTTAATTTATTTTTAAAAATTTTTTTATTATTATCAAGTGTCCTCAAATATTTTAGGGCGAATAATTCTTTGATGAGGTTGAAGCGCGAAAAATATTCGTGATAATTCTCGGGGCTCGTGCGAGAACGGTCAAAAAAGTTTATTATCGTTCTCGCACTCGCTAAAACGAGAATAGTACGATATAGCCAGGGTGAACGTAGTCGTGAGTTTTCTTGCGTTCATTAGGCACGTGCTACGGTTAAATCGGTGCATGGAGGGAAACATCGATGGCTGCCTCGAGTCTCTGTGATTTGATTCGTTTCATTTTGAACGTAAAAAATCGCTTTGTTTAATTAATTAACGCTAATTAATTTATCGATAAGGGATTATTTTTTATTTTAATTAATAAGCTTGATTATTATTTATTAATTATCGCCGATAATTAATTATTATCGATAAGTCATCGTTGTATTGATTAATTAATTAATTAATTAACGATTTTTTCAAAGTCAAGTTTTATTCGAAAATGATTTAAGGGTGGTTTGATGGATCGAATATTATTTTTCGATCTGAAAGTAATTCGTGAAAAAAAATGTGTGCTTTTCGAGTTGTTTTTCCACACGGTTGAATTTTTCTTCGAAAAGAAACGATCCTCGTACGAAACGTCTTATATTTTCATGCAGCCACCCCCTACGCCCTTAAATCGTTGGCGAATAAACAACGTGTAAAAGGAATCGATATATTATATTTTCCCCGGACGTAAGAAAATTTCCTACGAGAAAATAGGAGCGCGCATAGAAACGCAGGATACGAAACGCGATGTTCCGAAAAAAAAGACGATAAATAACTCTGGCGAAGGGGAAAGGGAAAAAGAAGAGCGAAAAATGGGGAGTGATTACCCCTCCAATGCCGAATCCACCCTCTCTCGTCAGTCAGTTCCGGTAGTTCTGTACTACGTGCGTAGCCCATTCGGACCTAAAAAAATATTATATGGCAGAAAATTGAACGATGAAACGTGCTGCGACCGTAGAACAACAAAATCGCTTTGAGAATCTTTAGCTTCTTTTATTTTTTATTGTTGTTATATTTTTAAACATAATAACAATGTGCTTGTCATCGAATGACAGCACGAGTGTCTGTCACGAGCGGAAACAAAAATGGGAAAACTGCGACAAAATTACTTCGAGAATCTTTCGCTCATTTTCACGGTATTTCTGTTTTTAATTGCTCTTTTCGTATCGAGTCATTACACAAGGTGAATTTCATAAGGTTTAACAGGCTTTATTTTAAGGTAGATTGGATCATTACAAACAAAATTTGTAAATATACATTCGGGATATTTTTAATAGTTTACGAGATATTAATTGTTAAAGATGGTCCAATCAGAGCACACCGAGAAGCGTTGGACCCGCCCACTCCCGCTCTAGCCGTAGAGATAATACAGTGTAGGGCGTTACATTTGGGATTGTAAAATCCAGAGCAGTCAATTTTATTTATTATATTATTAAGCAGTCATTTTTATTTCTCGGGCATTGGCTGCTAGGGTGGGGAGTGGGCGGCTCCTACGCTTCTCGGCGCGCTCTGATTGGACCAACTTTAAAACTTGATATCTCATAAACTATTAAAAATATCACCAATGTATATTTGCAACTTTTGTTTGTAATGATCCCATCTACCTTAGAACAAAGCCTGTGATACCTCATGAAATTCACCCTATATAACAGTCTATTATGAATACACGAGTAGCTGCGTGAGTGGCAAAATGAATTGCTGATTGAGAAGCCCGAGGGGTGTAGTCACGAACGAGGGTGGTCAAACAGATCTCCCTCATCGTTTTCACGATCGAAGCTCTCCCAATGGGCCATATTACTACGATCCTCGCAAATACGCACACACCCAAGGGGTAAAATTGCACCCTTTTCGAAATACTCCCTCGTCCTCGCTCAGTCACGGTCAACTTTGCCAAATGAACGCTTTCTTTCATTGTCTCACAACTCACTTTTATATATTTTGTTTGCTTTTTTTAAATCTTTTTCAACTTAGAAACAATCCCTGAAAAATTCTAGCTTGGCTGCAATTATTATAAGATCGTTACTTGCTTGGCCAAAAAGTCACTGCGTTTTTTTCATTGGACATACATACGCCTCACCGTGTATAAGAAACGCAATGACTTTTTGGCCAAGCCGATAAACTCACCTCGTAAATAATGTCGCAACGACTACGTCCCTCTGTTTATACCACCTACAGGTCACCTACGTATATATTCATTATTTTATGTGTGTTTTGGCACCTGCGGGAACAAGGTGTACGATAAAAGAAGGTAACGAGAAACTGCGACGGAGAAAAGCTTCCTCGGGCGTCCCAGGAGGGACGTATCGCGCTTCGATACGGAAACCATGAAATTTATGAACGATACAAGTCTAGTATAATACTATTTTCCGTATTATACACCTCCACTTTTACATCAGACCTATGACAAAAATTTTACAACTTTTTGTTTAAAAAAAAGAAAAAAAAATCAATTTTTTGTTTTCTAATATTGTTTTTCCCAACAGATGTTGGAATATTGGATGTCGAACAACGACAGTTCGAGCAACAGCAGCGTATTCGAGATCGAGGAAGTCCTCGAGGATCCGAACTCTGCCATATTGTTCGTCGGTTATCCACCCTGGCTTTTGTACTTCGCGGCTGGCTGTTGCGTTCTCTTCATGCTGATTGGAATCCCAGGCAATCTTATCACCGTGGCTGCCCTGTTTCGCACGAAAAAGGTACCGGAAGATTACCAGCGATACAAAATTTTCGACCAAGGAACGAATTCGACCTCCATTTTCTTCTATTTTCTTTTTCTTTGTTTTTTTAATTTTATTTTTAGAGGAAATCAAAGGACAGGAGTGGTTGGTTGTTACGTGAAAAAAAAATCTCCGACTAATTACTAACTACGCGACCGTTTAAGGATTAATTAATTAAAAGAGCGAGGGTGATAAAAAAAAAAGAATTGACGTTAAAAAAAGGACAATTTTCTCAACATTGCGAGAATTCCCGGCAATTTGCCGCACTACGTCGGGAAGGAAAACTAGCGTCGAAATGGGGAAACGCGATACCGCAATCCTGCGGACGCACGGTAGGAAAGAGAGAGAGAGAGAGAGAGAGAGGGATCACGTAGTTTCGTCGAAAGAGCCTTTTGCCCGCGGAATTTCCTAATTTCGTAATGGCCGATTCGCACGAAGCACCGTGGCGCAAAGGTTCGAGGGAGAACGAGATGAAAGAAGTCACGCGTTACACGGGGGAATCGCGTCTGGTCTTTTGCAATAGCGAGAGAGAGAGTAAAAAACCGAAGCTCGTTCACAGTTTACCGAGAACTTTCATCGTTCTTTTAATCCGCTTCTTCCTACTCGAGGTACTTATCGTACTCGAGCTTAAATACTTATCGATTTCACGAAGAATCAACGGTAAAAACTCGTTCCGCTCGTACAACACGATGACATCGACAATTTTTATCCAAAAACGAAGGAACAAATGGTCATTGCCTTTGAAATTTCTTTACGTTGACGTCATCGAGACTCGTTACTAAAAATTTCCTTCGTTTTGTGAAATAATGGCGGTGGTAAAAAGCTAATCGTCGAAAAAGTTTTGCTTCTCTCGCTCCTCGTTCGTGGTTAAACCATTGTGCGTTATTATCACCGTTCTATTTTCGCAAGCGGACATTTATATTCGTTACATATACAGGGTGAATTTCATAAGATGTTACAGGCTTTATTTTAAGGTAGATGGGATTATTACAAACAAAAGTTGCAAATATACATTCACGATATTTTTAATAGTTTACGAGATATTCAATTTTTAAAGTTGGTCCAATCAGAGCGCGTCGAGAAGCATTGGACCCGCCCACTCCCGTTCTAGCCGTAGAGATAGCACAGTGTAGGAGGTTACAGTTGGGATTACAAAATTCAGAGCAGTCAATTTTATTTATTATATTATTACGCAGTTATCTTTATTTCTCGGGTATTGGCTGCTAGGGAGGGCAGTGGGCGGCACTAACGCTTCTCAGCGCGCTCTGATTGGACCAACTTTAAACATTTGTATCTCGTAAACTATTAAAAATATCCCCAATGTATATTTGCAACTTTTGTTTGTAATGATCCCATCTACCTTAAAATAAAGTTTGAGACACCTTATAAAATTCACCCTGTATAGAAACGCATAATGGTAAACCACGAAACACGGAATGCGCTGTAAAACGTAATTAGCATAAAGCGGGGCATGCACAGTACCGTGTTATAGGGGGATAAGAGCGCCACCGCCAGTACAAATAAATCCTCGCTTTGCGTGAAAGATCGTACGGTTCGTACACCAATCTGCCCAACCGTTTTCCATTCCCATCCACCAGATTTAATTCTAAACCCTAAAAATAACAAAAATGAACATTATTTTATTGAATCACGTTAAAAAAAGATCTTTTTTCTAAATTCTTTCTGAAATAAAAAATACAATTAAGTCGAAGGAAGTAAAACGTGAAACTGTAAAATCGTAATGATCGTTAAAATTTATAGACGCGTTATGAATCTGGAGCGTTTAACGAATATAGGGAGGTAAAGTCGAGAATGTTCCCGGGGCGTTTTACGACCAGTAAATGTCAATGATTATTATCGATAAGCAACGAGAGAGGGATGGGAGAAGAGGAAGGGGTTGGGCAATATTACTATTTACTGGTTTCGTATTAGCGCCAGTCATGATATACGTTTAAGAGGGGGGCAACCCCAGGCCGAATTATTATTGCCATATAACGTGCGGTACGAAGGCTCGCCAAGTGTTAAGGGTGGGGCCCTTTCTCTCTCCTCTCTCTCTCTCTCTCATAGCGTCGTTCTTCGAGAGTAATTAATTAGCGCTCGGACAATTCGCGGTCTCGACGCACCGACCTCGATTCCATTTCCAACTATCCCACTAAATATTTACTCGCTACGAAGCCCCGTTATCGCAAACTATTCTCGTTAATTGATAAATATAGACGAGGGTTGGAAAAGTTCCGAAAGGGTTGATAACATCGATCGTCCCTTATCGACGTTCTCAAATTGTCGAGGTGGTGGAAAATTGTTGTCTACGATCGGGGAAAAATGAAAATTGTTCCAAAGATTCTCGAAGCGATTCGTGACGTGTAAGATCGCGGTTTGCTTGTTTTTTTCGTCGTTAAGGCGTTCGTCGCGCCATCTCGACGGGTTTTTCGTGAACGTTGGGTAAGAAATCGAGAAAGTTTAGGGGTCGACGAAAGAAGAGAAAGAGAAAAAAGAGGAAAATGACTGGGCACGAGAACGCGCTGTACATAAATCGGGGATGACTGAAGGAAATGAAATTTATTCACCCCGGTGTCCGTTACGCGCCGTTCGGTTGTTTCGCTCTCGTCTCTTCCCCAGGAATTTTCTTTCTCTCGCACCAACCATCGAGACAAATTTTCCCACCGGAAATTCGAAATCGAAGTTTGAAATTTTTATGCCAAAATTATACAAATTTAATTTTCACCTTGTCGCCACGAATTTATTTCCAAATTTTCTCTGACATCGTATTCATGAACTTTGGCACCAAAAGTGTGCTTTTTTGGATTATTTTAGTTTTTATAAATAAAAAAAAATTTGGATTTAAAATAAAAAAATTTTTTTTTGTCATTAATTTTCTCTAAATATCGAGAGTTTGCATAAGACGATTCGCGCCTGGCCTGTTCCGCGAATCGATCGGTACGTAGTCGGAGAACACGAAAGGGAAAACGTTTCGTCGAGACAGTGAGAAAGGAAACGGCTGGAAGTCTTCTCGTCCTCAACGCTGTACGAGTATAGAAAGCCTTAACTACTGGTTGTGTTACCAACCCCCCACCCCGATTTCCAATCGCTATTTTCCACCACCAATTTCGTTACCCACTGAAAAACGCCCACGTACGCGAGATATACGTAAGAGCGAGTACGTGAGATTTTCAGCCACGAGATTTTGGTACGAACGTACGCCTTAAATCATTTTTTAATTTTCTATCATTTTTTCATTTTTCTCAATTTTTCTACAAGATTTATTTTCCTTCTCTCCAGGCGATATTTAATAAAAATTAAATAATTAATAATAATAAAATAATTTTAATAAAAACCAACGTACGCCTTAAATTATTTATTTCTTTTCAATTTTTCGTATAAATAAAAATAAAATATCGCCTGGAGAGAAAAAAAAATAAATCTCGTAGAAAAATTGAGAAAAATGAAAAAAAAAAATTTATTTGTAGAAATAAAAATTTTTTTTTCCAAGTTTTATTCTCGTCGAGTTTTACGATTTGATACGATCGCGTGTTGGTCTCGGCTTGCACGCAACGTGTAATTTTTTTTTTTTTAGGTTAATGGCATTTAAAACGAAATTTGAAAATTTATCTTTTTTTTTTAGTTCGCACGATACGAATTCATTAAGAATCGTAGCGAACGGATGCATCGCGTTATCAAGAATGCTGACACGACGAGGGTCGAATGGATAGAAAATTGTTGTACAAGGCGTGTAGCGTGCTCGAGATATTACACGCTAAGGAACATAAAGGAAAAGATTACGGTGGCTTTCGCTTCCTTTGTGCGCTGGCACAAGTTGCTGAGTCCAACGGTGGACCAGCTTTTCGGCGGACGAGCTAATATGTACGAGCTTTCGTACGTATGGGGCGTTTCGATAAAAATCATCAATTCCCTCAACGTATAAAACGCAATCGTCAATTTTTGTTTCAATAAAATCCTTGCAACCCTCAAAAACCTCAAAATTATTTAAAATTTAATTATAAGAATTTTTATTTTATAATTTAACGAAATAAAAAATGGCAAAAATTGTCAAATTGTCAAATTATTGAAAATCCAGCAAAAATTAATTTTCATTTGTATTCCTGTGCTCGTGGAGAAAATTTTGGGACGAAATGGAAGAAGATGGGAGCGGAAGATTCGTCGAGTTGGGCTGGAACGACCCATACACGGTAGAGACATATACGGTACGCTACGTGTTTGGTAGTTAGGGAAACATAAAAATAACCCGCTCGACCGTACTCGCGCGAACTCGGGGCTCCAGTGACCTCTCGAGCGAGTCGTAAATGCATTTGTGCCGTTTATACGTGTGTACGTAAAAGCCCTTTGTGTGTAGGTCCGATGGCGTGGGGGTACGCAGCTTGGTGTATTCACCGTGAGTTGCGTCGTGCCCGTTAAAGCGAGAGACGAGATCGGAAAGCGAGAGCCACGAGAGCACTCGATTTATCGTTCCTGAGTTTTGTACTTTATGGTACTCGGGTCACGTTGAGCTCCTTCTTGTTTTTTTTTATTTTATTTTATTTATTTTTTTTTTATTTTATTTCCTTCGCCTCTTTCCTCCTTTCCATCCCTTGTACCGAGCGAAAGTTCTCGGATTAACGGGTGTACGAAAATTTATAACCCACGGTGTAAACCAAAATCAGCGTTATTCACCGACCGAGCTTGGGTTCGTTTCGATAATTAATCTTCTGCGTGTCCTAGTAAAGTCTAAGTACGGTGCAAAACGTCCCAGCGTTGGGTCGATAGATCGTAATCCGTCGTGATGCAAAAATTTGTATTTCTTAAAATAGAAGGATACGAGAAGATGCGGACAGATTTGTTGAAGTTGGAAAATCAAGAGGCGTGCGTCGGGTTATTTCGTTGAAATTCCAGTGAGCGGAGTTGATAAAGAGAGAGACGAGTATTGCGATCGCGAAAGAATACGGGTGGTATAAAACTGTTTAACAGCTCGCCGGATACTTTTTGTTAAAAAGTTTACTCTGTCGCGATAACGCCGCTCTCTTTTATCGCGTTACGCGGATGGCTCATTGTCGCCGAGGATATAAAACCATCGCGACGTGGTTCGTGCCCGGCTTGCGGTGGTGCATCGAGCATACGAAAGTTTTCGAAGTATTGTAACGTCGTATTGCACGTCGGCACGACCCCGTTTTCGCTCGGCACCTTTCGCAGCACGACCCGTTCAGTCTTCGTACAGTTGCACGTCTCGTATGTTACGTGAAATAAATCCGGAGAGACGCGAGTGGCGCGCCGCTGACCAATAGTGGTCGAGGCGGAACCCCCACTCTGCTCGCGCGACGAATCAGAGCGAGCCCGACCCCCACTCGAGCGCCCTCGCGGCCAATGGGACGCCTCGCAGCCCCCAACTCACTCTATCGTGGTCGATACTCCCCACTCTCTCGTCCGAGAACTATCTTGACGAATACGACGCTTTTTACATTAAGTAACTTCGTTATTGCTGCTACGTTGAGTTGTGCGACAATCTACTGTACTCGCTGTCCCGTGTACCATCCACACGTTAACACGGTCGAAAGAAAGAGCGTTTGTATGCAGAGTTCCCATTGTGTCAAGCACATAGGTCGGTAAGGTTGTGTGTGTCGAATTGTCGTGACAATTGTACATAGACCTACGCGATAGCACACGGGCCACAATGAACGCATTACTATGCATTACCGCCTATGCGTTATTGCACCGAGGGACCGAGATATCGCATTACGCCGCTTGTATCGCGGAGCGGGAAAGGTGCAACCCTCCAATAACCAAATGCAATCAAAAACTGCAGCTAACAACTTGTTGACCACAACTTATATCATTATCGTTGAATCTTCAAACAATTTTTCCTGTCGATTCGAAGGGTGTGGAAAATTACCAGCGGCCGTGGTTATTTGCCAAAGATATGAAAGGTCCCTTCCAGATCCTTCCTCCTTCATCAAAATTTTTTAGAACGGCTCACCGATACGAGACGAACGAGCCTAGGTATGTCCGGCTATCTCAATTTCTGCGGCCGTGGCAACAGATTGAAAATTGCGATTTTTGGAAACAAAGGGGTTTGCTAGGAAAAATGACCCCCATGGGGAGGAGAATTTTTTTTCGCGAAAATGCTTTTAATGTTATCTTATTCGGTCGGAAACTTCTCGCGCATCACGAAAATCGCGGTTATTTCGTCGACAGTTTGAAATCAGTGGACGAAAAATCGAAAAAACTGTGAAAAATCACGTTTTTTCGTTTTTTCACATACCATTCTTCATCGGAGAGGAATAGAACCTGTGAATTCGTAATCAGCGGGCAATTTCCGATGTATGTAAGCTATAAAAATTCATTGAAATGGTGTAATTCAGGAAGCCATTTTTTTTAGGTAAATTGTCGACTTAGCGATTGGGGGAAAGGGTCGAAAAATTAAATTTTTTCGCGAGGCGATTGA
Organism: Netelia fuscicornis; assembly: GCA_946811545.1. Taxonomy (NCBI): domain Eukaryota; kingdom Metazoa; phylum Arthropoda; class Insecta; order Hymenoptera; family Ichneumonidae; genus Netelia; species Netelia fuscicornis. The sequence continues at coordinate 46,060,775 of OX328014.1, read as the reverse complement.
AATTGGTCTTGTTCGATGGGAATTTTCTCGCACATCACGAAAATCGTGGTTATTTCATCGACAGTTAAAAATTAGTGGATGAAAAACCGAAAAAACTGTGAAAAATCATGTTTTTTCGTTTTTTCACATACCAATGTTCATCGGAAAGGAATACAACCTGTGAATTCGTGATCAGCGGGCAATTTCCAATGTGTATAAGCTATAAAAATTCATTGAAATGGTGTAATTTAGGAAGCCATTTTTTTTTTAGGTAAATTGTCGACTTAGCGATTGGGGGAAAGGGTCGAAAAATTAAATTTTTTGGCGAGACGATTGAAATTGGTCTTGTTCGATGGGAAATATCTCGCACATCACGAAAATCATGGTTATTTCATTGATAGTTAGAAATGAGTGCACGAAAAACCGAAAAAACTGTGAAAAATCACATTTTTTCGTTTTTTCACATACCAATGTTCGTCAGAGAGGAAAACAACCTGTGAATTCGTGATCAGCGGGCCATTTACAGTGTGTATAAGCTATAAAAATTCATTGAAACAGTGTAATTCAGGAAGCGATTTTTTTTAGGTAAATTATCGACTTAGCGATTGGGGGAAAGGGTCGAAAAATTAAATTTTTTGGCGTGATAATGGAAATTGGTCTTGTTCGATGGGAAATTTTTCGCACATCACGAAAATGATGGTTATTTCATCGACAGTTAGAAATTAGTGGACGAAAAACCGAAAAAACTGTGAAAAATCACGTTTTTTCGTTTTTTCACATACCAATGTTCATCGGAGAGGAAAACAACCTGTGAATTCGTGATCAGCGGGCCATTTAGAGTGTGTATAAGCTATAAAAATTCATTGAAACAGTGTAATTCAGGAAGCGATTTTTTTAGGTAAATTATCGACTTAGCGATTGGGGGAAAGGGTCGAAAAATTAAATTTTTTGGCGTGATAATGGAAATTGGTCTTGTTCGATGGGAAATTTTTCGCACATCACGAAAATGATGGTTATTTCATCGACAGTTAGAAATTAGTGGACGAAAAACCGAAAAAACTGTGAAAAATCACGTTTTTTCGTTTTTTCTCGTACCAATGTTCATCTGAGAGGAATACAACCTGTGAATTCGTGATCAGCGGGCCATTTCCAGTGTGTCTAAGCTATAAAAATTCATTGAAAGAGTGTAATTCAGGAAGCGATTTTTTTACGTAAATTGTTGTCTTAGCGATTGGGGGAAAGGGTGGAAAAATTAATTTGTTGAAAAATATCTAGAATGATTTTATCATTCGACGGAGGGTTGACGATTCGTTGAATTCTTCCTTTTCATTTTCCCGTGGTTCGTGTTTTTAGGTGTATAAGTAACGAAAGACTTGAACCAGAAATGAAAACTGATGCCCTCGTACCATTCATCGAGAGCTTACCGGGAATGGTTATTTTTCACGGAGGCGAACATTTAAGAAATACTTTGATCCCAGCGAGTGGTCCGATCGCATTCTCTCCTCTTTAGCACGTTCTCGTCTGGCTTTTCTATAATATCTATAGTGCTTACCGTGCATACATATATGCGCAGCGCAAAGCATAGTCTCAGTTAAACGTACACGACCAAGTGTATTATTGAACGGAACGCGTGTGAAGGAAACGTATTTATAAATCGGCGAGTGTAATTCAAGCTCCACGCTACGTGCCTCGTTAGGCTTACTTTTGCCGTCGATGTTTACATAGGGTTTGCTATCCCATGCTCCCGTTCCACCACTCTCAATCTTCACCTTCAACGATACGTTCTCGGAAAACAGCGCCTTTGCGATAATTTCTCGAATATAAAAGGTGGAATAATTTAGTATTTATCTTGTAATTACACAATAAATATCCAGAATTTAAATTGCGCCCATAGATGCTTGCCACTTTGATCCATGCACCAAAAAAAATTCGCTTCGATACGTTAAAAAACTTGGTCGTAATCGGTTAATTAAAACTCGAAGTGGCGGACACCCCTGGGCGGCCATATTGCGGTCACGTGATCTGCGCAGTACTAGCTGCGCAATGCACGTGCTCTATATCTATAACAATTGCTTTAAATACCTGCTATACGTATAAAAAGCATTCACGTAGAAGTGTTCAGCACGTGAATAAAAAATGGAGGAGCGATTATCGTGAAACATAATTTTGAGCAGTTTACGCGAGTGTTCTTTTGCACCTCGGCAAGATTGAACGCAATCTAGCTCGTCCCCCGTAACGTTTAGTTACGATCGTAATATTCTCCTCGCAGACAGTTCTTCTTCCCCGCGGTTATCTTTAGGGCCTTGAGAAGAAAGGCAGTGAAGATAAGGAAACGATAAAAAAAACATTCCCTCACCCAGGGAACGTCGAGGAAACGCGGAAAAATTCTCCGTGTTTCCGGATCTACGGGTGTAACAGAGAAAAAAAAAGAGGAGCTCCCACACAGTTCCTGTTTTCCAAGCTAATAAAATAAATGTCCGAATCAGTTATCGGGAAGTAGCGAGTGTCCGGCCATTATTCGTTGCCCGTGTCACATATCACGCACGTCCCATAAACTTTTAACAAACCCGGTCGTGTGACGAGAACAAAGGAAGGAAAGCGACAAGGTAACCTCACTTTCAGTTTTCTTAGATGGAAGAATCATATTTATTCCTTTCACGCGCGATCAATCCCGATATTCCTCTTTTTTCATCAAGAACGCTCCAAACTTTATTATTATCCGTGACGATAACGCCATCTCGCAGCAGGAGGTGAGATGAGGAAGTTCGTAGTCCTGTCGCGAGCTCGAAGCTGGAATTATTCCAAAGACCCTTCAAGACCTGGATAAGGAACTACTACGTCGAAAATCCTCCGATCTTTCGTGAAAATTGAAAGAAAAAGCGAAAGGCTAGTTATTCCGAAGAAATGAAAATTTTACCAGAAAAAAAAATTCCATTATAATCTTTGAACTTGTCACGACAGAAATTGAACCCAGGCTTAGCTCGTAAGATCCCCAGAAAATTCAGCAAGATTTCACGAAGATTTACATGTTTTCCCGAGATGACGTTGGGTCACGCATCGTCAGATTTTGCTCGACGTTGTACCAACGCCCGTGAGAAAAGCCCGCACAATTTCTTGCTTTTCCACGATCCTAGGTTGCTCCTTCCTTCTTCGACGAGCAAGAAACGACCGAGACAGCGTGGTCTACGCCTCTAAGCCCTCGGATCTATCCTTCATTCTGTCCGACGCACGCAAGCTCGTCTTCGCTCGCTTTTCTCCCAACCCCCTTTCCCTCTCTCGACCTCTCTCCTCGCTCCTTTTCCCAAAGGAACTACACTCTACCATCCTTCGTCGCGTCCCAAACTTCCCCACCCTCGGTCGGAAAGTTCTATTCATCCGACGAACCCAGCCAAAATCCGCTTTCCGGTCGAATTCCGGCTGATGTCGCTTTTCCAACGATTCACCAGTTATTTCCCAATGTCCGATGGAATAAACTTGAAGACCCTTTCATGTTCACACTTTGATGAATGGATCTTTGGAGGGCTTTCGAAAAGGACATCAAGTTTGCAAGGAAAACGCATCAAGGTAAGATCTTTTCCAACCTTGATGAAGACACGTGGACCCAAACGCACTTAGATGATGCTTCATTTGATGAAGAACTCATTCTCGTGGGAATTTTGCATGCCAAGTGGTGTTTAGGAATCCACATCAGGCTCCTACTTTGGACACGTCACTAGGAATACCACTCAAAGTCACCCTCAGGGATTTCACTGCGAGGGTGGAACCCGCTAAAAGTTGATCCTAGGGCATCGTTTCAGGGCTTTCTATGCGATCGGAGTTCTGAACGACGTGGTCACTTATATTCCAAGTTAGGAGGCTTACGTACGAGTCAGCCTCGTCTTCAATTCGAAATGTCTCCTGGAAATGGACCGAGAACGTCGCTTCCACCCACCGTTCGATCGACCGCATAGCGGAAAATGCGGTTTTCGTTCTTTGATTTTTTTGATTTTCGTCAAATCTCTCGATTCGATCAATTTTGTCATCCTTTCGAGGTTATTTCGTGTATCGAACTACACGTGACGAAGATCTGACAGTCTTCTTGATAAACAGTCCCGAAAAAAGTGGCTGGGTACGAAATCAAGCCCTGGAAAGACAGGACCACCCCGCTTGATTCCACTTTCATTTATCGCTTCTATCGGATCTTTCACCGGGAGCTAGCTTTTTGTTTCCATTCGCACCAGCTCGATAGCCACCCTGTACGGGTGAAAGCGTTAAATCAATTCCTATGAGGGGGTTTGAAAAGGTGGATTTCGTTTCTCGCATACGAGACTAGATTTTCATCGGAGATTGTGCTTTATCTCTCGGCAAAGATGGAAAAAAGCTCTCGCGCTTTTCCTCGCTCTAGAAAAGCTGGCTTCCCTCCTTCCATCGATGGAATTAGCGGCTAATTCGTCGATAGGCGTTGGGCGAGGCGCGTGACTCGACGAGATTTGCAACCCTTCGTAACTGGAAATCCATCGACCTCGACATTAACATTTTTCCTCTTCGATCCACTCTTCGACTTGATTGACTTTCCAGCCAATTCTCGCAAAGTGAAGTCGCTGCTTGGAGTTTTCTTTCCTCCGAAAGATGAATAAAAAAATGTCATTCTTCATCGTGGAGCGCGATTTTGTATAAAACTGTTCTTTAGGAACGAGACGGTAAAGGAGAATGGCAACAAAAAAAATCTCCCCCACCTCCCTTCCCTTCACCCTTTGGCGAACAGTGAAAATTTGTTTTTGCGGAAAAGTCGCTGACTCGTAACCGTCTCGTCTTTCTCGATGAGAGTGGATAAAAACGTTGAGTCCAGGAGGGTGGAAAAAAAAGAAAAAATACAGGACGAGAGGGAAATAAGCGAAAGGGAAATCGGGATCAAGACGTCGGGGAGTTTCGTTTTTTTGTCTTCCTCCATCGTAAGAAAAATATAAGTTCCCCGATGCTTCGACCTCGTGACACGCGAATGGCAATGAAATCTGAATTTCAAAACCGATGCACTACCCTCTCCTCGGTCAGCGATGGACGTTATATCCTGCGTTGAAAAAAAAAAAAAACAAACAACAACAAAAAAATTCTTTTTTTATTCTCAACGCATTTTCCAAAAATATTTACAAAAATTCGTTTTTTAATAAATAATTCTTGATTATATTAAAATGTTTGTAAATATTCTGAGATTTAAGTGGGACAGCAATTAAGAGGAAGAAAAAAAAACAAAGACGAGATAAGTCGACTCGTTTGTCATTCGGAATAAAAAGTCGGCTCGTTGCTCGTCAACATTGCACCTGAGGAAACGCGACACCGGAGTAGGAAGTTTACGCCCGTTGCATGTCCCAACGGCGTTGAAACGCGAGAAGCCCAACCCCCCTGTGACGCAATTATTCTCATCGCGATTCCCCAGACGCGTTTAACTCACAATTTTCGCAACGGCGTAACGACGTATCCATCCACCGCGACGTTATTCCCACCGTTTTATCTCGAGAATCTTCGCCCTTTTCGTTCGATTAATTAGTTTAAAAGAAAAAAGAAAAAAAAAGAAAGAAAGAAAAATTGTGCGATTAATTTTATTTCTTATTTTCGGAATGATTGGACATTGAAAAACTACCCTTAGCGTAGAATTTTAAGGGATTGATGGAACGAAAGATTTTTCTCGTCTGGGGAGAAGGACAAAGTCGAAGGGCAGAGGAGAACGTTCGCGAATAAAGATAAAGAACAGGAGAGACAATGGAGGACTGTTCGTGAGCCAGGGGGTTGGCAGAGGGTTGAAAGGAGGGTGCGCGTTGTACTAAAGTGCCAGGAGCTTAACAAGTGGATAAAGCACGTGGTATCGAGTTCCTACGAGTGGCCACGAGGATCTCGACGACGAAGAAAAGAAAAGAAAAAAAAGAACGAAACGACCGAGGTGAACGAACCCCTTGGCCCCTCGGGCACGAACTTTTTTGCGCGGTAGATAGCATACCAAATGTACGAAGGGGATAACCCAACAAGCGACCAAAGGGTTTATCTGTCGAAGTGGCGTTCGAGGAGACGTGGAGAGAGAAATGAGAAAAAAATAACTGAAACGAAAGAAAGAAACTTATAACAGTAATTATGTCGAAAACAGTGGGATTTAGAGGAAAATTGTAAGGAAACTTTTTTATAGAAAATTTCATTTTCTATAAAAAGTATTTCTAGGAAAAATATCGTAGGATGAATTGTTACCGAGTTAAATCGCTTTGAATAATAGATTGTTTTTTTTCGTGAAAAATCGTCGACGATCTTTCACAGAAAAATTGAATTTCCCGTCATTTTTCAAGTAGCTCAGATTCGTCGACCACGCGATTGATAAAAAAAATCTGTCTGCTATAATTTATCACGCATAAATCGTCCGTCTCAAGGATCTCCTCCAGTTCGTACGCGAAGAAACTCGAAATTTCTTTTCTACTTTTTCCACTTCGTTTTATTTCATTCGCTTACGTCTCGTTTACATTCCCGAACTCCCCGATTCTCGTTGGATAATACGACTCTACGTACCCGGTCTTTTCATTTTCTAAACGATGAGAGAGCAGAGAAAACGGATGGAATGGAAAAATGTAAGGAAACGACGCGATCGTAAGATCGTCTTTCGAGGTGTAAAAAAAGAATAAAAATCTTTGGACCAAGAGGGTTGGATGAACCGTTGGGAAATGCAAACGAGATGACGAAATACCAATCCCTCCATCCAAAGAATTTCAATTCAATCAGGACGATTGGAAATCGTGGAATTATAACGAACGAACGACCGCAACTTCCGGTGTGTAAGAACGTCGAGGAATCTTCCCTTCGAATAGTTCCACCAACCAGATCGTTAAATTCGACCCTTCGTACCAAACTCACACAATCCTCATTTACTTAAAAAAAATTCCAATCTACTTTCGTCATTGAAAATTAATTTTTCAACATTTTTGAATTTTTTTTATTTTGTAGAAAAAATATTTCCTCCCTAGCCAAGAGTTTCTACTATTTTGTTTTGAAAAAAAATGAGAGTAATAAAGAAGAATCTGGGAGTTTGGAGGATCGTGAAACGGTTAATGTCCTTTTTCAGCAGTAAAAGCGTAAGATGTGTAGCGAGGAGTAGAAAGAAACGTGTGAAACGAAATGAAGAAAGGTGGGGGTGGATTCTTCATTTTGATAGCGCCGAGGGAACGTTCCACTTTGTTCATATTACAAGAGGTATCGCACTTACCGTCCGTGCGAAACGATAGCAACGTCGAAAGAGAGCGAGAGAGACAGAGAGAGAGAGCAACGATAAACCTAGAGAATTACGAGATGGGAATAGCGGAAACGAGATCGGTATTTCTTTTTTTTCGTATCGTAAAAATGCATGGGCACTTCTGGTTGTAAAGCCACCGTTTTGTCATTGGCTCCAAGACTGGAACATTTCCTCAAAACATTCACGTCCATTTTCCTATCGAATTAAATTAGAAAAATAAAAACAAAAATTCACAAATTTTTATTTTTCAAAAATGTGTCAATATCGATTTTATTCCCAATCGAGCTCTGTTGTAATCGCTGTAAACTGGGAGTAGACAGGAAGACCTAGAGACGAGAATAAAAAGGCGTTACCAGAGAACTGGTTGTATATTTTTCCAAGTTGCACGAAGATCCGCCCTCGAGTGCGATTTAAGAGCGACTTAAAATCCTCTCGAGTCTTGCCAATAAATTTGCTCCATACGAAAAAAAATGGCGTTTAAATAAAAGAAGAAAAAAAAGTAGCGTACGTATCGACTATTTGTCCAACGTGCGAGATTTTATTGCGAGCGAAGGAGACGTTATAGGGTGTCTCATAAAATATGATTTTACGTACGTCGTCCTGTATACATATTCAGGGATGTTTTACGAGCGATCGCTGAAAACAAGGAAAACGTCGGCATCGCCGTTGACCCAGTGGCGTTAGTGCCAATCCCCAGGGAAATCATTAAATTTATGCATCTCGTTGGTTGCATCTAGAAGTAAACTGCATCCTCTTTTATAGAGATATCTTACAACACAAGCCGGTCGTCTGATCGTATTTTTCCTTCATCTTGTATTTTTCTCGATTTAACGCGGGACAACGACGTAGCTGAGGAACGCCACTGCTGTATTCATCATGAATCTCTCGGTGTCCGATCTGATGTTTTGCTGCTTCAACCTACCACTGGCGACATCGACCTTTTGGCACGGTTCCTGGATGCATGGACCACTTTTATGTCGTTTGTTTCCACTTCTACGATACGGTCTGGTCGCCGTCAGTTTATTTACCGTTCTCGCTATCACCATCAATCGTTACGTCATGATAGGACATCCGCGACAATATCCGAAGTAAGACGAATCCACGATTGAAAAATTCGGTCGAGAATTACTCGAGAAAAACGATTTTTAGTGGGTTTGCTTATGCGCGCCCTGGTGGTGGCGTCGTGAACTATATTTAGTTCATGACGCCACCGCCAGGGCGCGCATGAAGCAATACTTTACGTTAGCGGTGATTGAACGACGCGGTTGGTAAGATTGAATCGTAATTTTTTGTTTGTTAAAGACTCTACAAGCCTAAATATCTGGTCCTCATGGTTCTTGCCACGTGGATATCCGGCTTCGGCGCTTTGATAGCGACTTGGTTCGAGCAATGGGGTCGCTTCGGTCTGGATCCGGTGATCGGCTCGTGCTCCATTCTTCCTGACGTTAATGGCCATAGCCCGAAGGAATTTCTATTTATTCTCGCCTTTCTTACTCCTTGTATCGCTATAATCGTCTGCTACGCCAGGATCTTCTACATCGTGAGGAAGACAGCCTTGAAGAGTCGTCGAAGGGACAAGGTCACGACCGATCTTGTCAAAGCTACTCTCGAGGTAACACTCCCGTTTTCATCACGATATTCTCTTTGTTCATGAACCGTTTGACATTTTACAAAACGTACGTTATTTTCAAGGTCAAGTACACGAAGAACTACGAGGACTCTGCGATCGGTTCCAGCTGCGGGGCGACCTTGACCACCACGGAAAACGGCGGTTCGCCGATCAAATATCATGAGAAAAATCCTTTCAACTTTCCACAATCGGCAAGAGTCTTCAACAATCACGTCGATCACAAAACAGTCTCGAGATGTTTGAATCCTTCAAAATTCATCGAATCGCGAAAATTCTCGAACGTGGAAAGTCCGAGAAGCTCGGAGAGCGACGCGAACGACGTTACGTCAGTGAAGATCGGTAACGCGAGAAAAAATTCAAGAAATTCGATAATTCCCGATTTGCAACTTCAAGGTGAAAGAATGGACCTTGAAGAAAAATCGAGAATCTCATCGGAGGACGAGGAGAATCAACGATCGAGTTTCGAACGAAGTGTCGAGTTCATTCCCTTCATCGATATTCACGCAGATTCGTTACCGATCACGACCGAAAACGTCGCATCTCGATCGATACCAAATCTGCGATTGTACGAGGTGGATGCGATCGGTTCGAGTCCGATCGACGAACGTCAAATAACACCGGAAATCTCGAAAGATCGTAACGATTGTTGCCTCAAAGTGCCGGGCCGATTTCCTCGTTGTTTCGAAAAATCGGTAGACACAGAAAAATCGAAGGGAACGAAGCTTCAACAAATATTAAGCACGAGGAGTCTCGAGAACGATGATAATGGCGTCTCGACCACGAGAAAATATCTCGAACAGGTCGATCGGCAAAATACCGATCGTCTCCTAAGTCCAGTTCCATCGATAAGATGCAACAGCGAGATATCCGACGATTACGCCAGTTCGCGATCGGATTCTCCATCGGAAAGACGCGAATCGGTACAAAAATCGGTTTTCCGGCGCGAGTCACGATTTCGTAGCGTCAGAAATCGAGCTTTCGAGACCGGTAAAATGACCGCGAAGGACAAAAAATTGTTAAAAATGATACTCGTAATATTCTCGTCGTTTCTCATCTGTTATCTACCGATAACGATCACGAAAACTTTTAAGGACGTGATCGATTGGCGCGGTTTAAATATCGCCGGTTACATTTTAATTTATCTAACTACTTGCATTAATCCCGTTATTTACGTCGTAATGAGCTCCGAGTATCGATGCGCTTATAAAAATGTTTTACTCTGTCGCAGCGACTCGGCTACGATAAATTGTAAACAACCGATCGGTAACGCTGTTACCGATTGTCCCGAGAAAAAGGGACGCAACAGAGACAGAAAGAAAGAAAGTATTACTTAGACGATAGAAATAAAGCGAAAACAAACACAGAAAAACCACGATTAATCATAAATTTCAAGAAATTACCACCGTCGATAAGGTAGGGTAAGTTTGTTCGTCGAAAACGATTGTCCTACTTTCGATTCGTTGTTTTATTACAAGACTGAATAAATTCTGCGCGCGCATGCGCACACCTGTAAATAATATAAGTTACGTAACTAAAAAAAGAAAATAAACAAAAAAAAAGAATCGAAAAGTAATACGAGACGCTTACGATAGATGGCGTAATAGTTTTTTATATTTTTTATTGATTTAAGCCTTAGCCCCGTACTTAAAGTTACAACGATTTTTTCTATCTCTCGTATCGTAAACGTATACGACGAAAAGGCTCTCAAAGATCCGACCACGTCGTTTTACAAAACGAAAAAAAACAAAAATCTCGATCTTTTCTTCTTTTTTTTTTCTATACTTTTGTACGAAATTAATTTAAAGCACATGTATTATGTACATATACATACTCGTATGTGTGTGTGAGTGTGTGTGTGTACGGATAAACGTAAAAATTATCGTCGAGCGAAAAATTAATCAAGTACTAATTAGACGTACCGATAACGGTGTAGATTACAAAAAAAAAAAAAAAAAAAAAAAAAAAACAGCAAAATGTGCCGGAAATCTGCGCCTCCCTTAAGACAAACGTATATGTCTAAAAGCTATGTTGTATTTGAAAAATTGACGAAAACAAAAATATATAAGAGAAGTAAGATAGAAAAAGAATTTTAAAAAAAGTTTTTTTTTTCCCTCGAATCTTAAAACGTTCCTAATTATCGAAATTAATAACGACGATAATTACAATGACAATAATAATTACACAGTATTTATTTCACTCGTACATATAATGCACTAACGAAAAAAAAAAAAAAAAAAAAAAAAAAATTCGCGAAAATCCCTGTTCCTTGTTTTTTTTTTTTTTTTTTTTTTTTCATCGCGTTCACAGTCGAGTTCTTTTATTTTCGTCGATCGATTCCAATCGATCGATGGTTTATTACGTATTTTTAATTATTAAAGCGCGAGCACGCGATCTAAGCTCGGTTTTCTTCTTTTGTTTTTTGTTTTTGTTTTTTTTTTTTTTGGTTGAAAATATACAAATTTTCGATAGATAATTAATTGCGATCGAGGGACGGTGGCACTTGTGCTGCTTGCAGGGTGTTCACGTTCAACGGCCACTGTTTCTCTTGTACGCTCGCCGTTCGACTTCCGCTTTGTGGTGTTATCTTCGTAATGTCCAATTTTGTACCGGCTTGACGTCTCTTGTACTCGAAACCGGCGCCTGCGCCTCCCAGTCCCAGTCCCAGGACCATCATCGTCCATTTTATAATTCTGCTCGAAAAATTTTTGCAAAATTGGAAATATTATTTCAAATTTTGAAATATTTTTTTTTTAATTTCAAATATTTTGTTTTTAATTCGAAATGTTTTTTCAAAATTTGAAATATTATTTCATAATATGAAATATTTTATACGATTGAACGTGTATAAAAAAATATTTTGCCAAAATTTGAAATATTTTTGAAAAATTTGATTAATTAACGATTTTTTTTTTCATTGTGGATTAGCTCACCCCACGGCCTTCATCATTTTGAAAACCAAGCGTAATTGGTCGAGAAACTCGTCGCCCAATGTGATGCCTTCCTGGACCCAAAATAAGGGCAGCAGGGCGTTCGGAAAAGTTTTCATCGTTTTGACTTTTTCGATGGGAAAAATGAACATGTTGAATTGAAGTCGTTTTCTAGCACTCATGGGAGTCCCTGTCATTGGCTCGAAATCGATGTCGAGCTGGTGATCGTCCTGGAAAAAAATTTTTTTTTAAATCAAATTTTTTATTTTTTTGTATAATTAATCGCTGATTATTAATTAAAAAATTGTTTATATCACGATCGTAACCTTCGAAGGATGAAGCCCATCGACCAGCTTCAAGTACGACTCATCTACCAAATAAAAATGTGGCAAGGAGGCGACAATCGGCGCGTTCACACAAGGGAACAAATCGAAAAGTCCTTTTTTAAGACACGTGTCCTCGGTTTGACAGAAACACTTTAATTCAGGATCGGTGCTCATGTCACCGAGATCGGCGGTATAATGATTCGCGGCAATTCCTAAAATCGATCGAAACAACGATTTTAATTAAATTCTTAATTTCCAAATTCTGTCAATTTTGTTTGAAATTTAATTCAATTTAATAAAATTAATAATTTTTTGAATTATTAAAAAATCGACGAAAAATTCAAACCTCCGACCGCGCTAAAAGTTCCGTCCCATCGAGCACTGATACTTCGACAGAGATCGGGCGAAAACGAGACGACGTCCTCCTCTTTGAACAGAAAAGGATGAAAAATCGTGGAATCGGTTCCGTTAAATTCGTTGCAACGACTGTCCTCCGGCCAATTAGTGAGCTGTGGCTCGCCTTTGAACTCCATCACTCTCCCAACTTCCTTGACGTTCTTGATACCACGCTTTACTCTTATCCGATCGTCTATCAACGTTCCATTTTTCTACCCAAAAAAAAAATATTTTTTTAATAAACAAATTTCACTGTAAACAAAAAAAAATTAATTTATTAATTTACGTGTCCAAAGAGCGAAATCTTGTAACGATCGTCGCCATCGCGAGCGAGATCGGGACTGTCCTTTAAAAGCGAACAGACCGCAGCTCCTGCGAAATCTTTGACGGTGCAGTCGATCGGTAAACCACCGAACAAAATATCGTGCGCAGTCGCCGTGATGAAAACATTGTCCGGTTTTTTGAAAATGCTGTCAACAGCCTTCGCTAAAATTTCAACGATTTTACCAATAATAATTATCTCCAAAACAAAAAACAAAAAAAAATCGGTAACGATCGGTAATCAATTATTTTCAAAAATTTCTAAAATATTCTTTATTAATTGTTTATTTTTAATTAAAAAATTCGTTTTAAATTGAGAAAATCTCAAACTACGTGTAATAATCGAAGAAAATCGTTAATGAGAAACGATATGATCGTTAAGGGAGATAATTAATCGTGACGTTTAACTTCCTGTAACACTCTTCGAGCGACCGTGGTCAATTATCGATCGTAAACGCGTTACTCTTTTAATTACGTACATCGATTACTCAACGCGTAATTAGACCGACCTTGACCTTCAGCAGGTCAATTAATTATATATTTCTTTTTCATCGTTATGTTATCAATTTTATAGCGAGGGAAAAATTGTTTCGACACTAAAAACTTACCGGCGAGGCCGATCATGCTAGGCTTGTCTCTCATAGTTGACATTATTATTCCCAGCATTAACAAATGTGGAAATACGAGTTCCTCGTTACCGGTCAGACCGTTGCTTTTCGATGGATTAAATATCCAAGTCGTTCTCTGACTGTACTCGACCGTATCGTCCTCCTCGCGATCCTCCAGATTCACTTTTTCCTTCCATTCGCTGAAAAAAAACAATTTTTTTTAAACCCAAAAATTCATTTTTCAAAAATAAAAAAAAAAATCAAAATTAAATTCATTTTTTGAAAGCAAAAAATTCTTGAAAAATTGAATATGAGTTTTATTTTCTTACTCGTAGAAAAAAGGACCGACTTCTTGAACAATCGGTTTGTCCCCTTTTTTTATTCCCGCTGGATTCGTCACGTTGAACAAGTAAATCTTGAAATCGAGGGGAACCGGCAATTTCGACCACATTTCGCGCATCTCAGCGCCCTTTTTCAGTTTTACAGCCTGGAAAGATCAAAATTTAATTACAATTAAATTAATCAAGCTCTAAAAATTTTTAATTATTAATTAAATATTTTTAATTATTAATTAAATATTTTTAATTATTAACTAAATATTTTTAATTATGAATTAAATATTTTTAAATTATTAATTAAATTCTTTTTTTTTTATTCTACAACGGGACAGTTATAAATAATCGTTTATTTCTTCGTTCAATATTTTTTGTTTAATACGAGAACGAAACTTTGTGCTACGTTTAATGACGAAAACAAAAAAAAATTGTGGGAAACGTTAATTATTTTTTCTTATCAATCTTGATTTCGAATTCCTGCCTGACGATGGTGTAAGAGTCAACACCGGTAGGTTAATTATCGTATCATCGACACCACGAATGGCAAACGTCATCCTCGTGCCGTCAATTGCAACGAAGAGAAAAAAAGAAACATCTAATAATATGCAATTTTCCAAGTGGAGATGACATGTGGAAAATGGAGGAGAGATATTTGAATTAATTTGCCAGAGACGAGATGATGCGAGGGTTCAAGGTACGATTCTGTTGGAAACGACACGATCTCGCGAAATTACATAATAAAACGAAGAAAAAATATTTTTATTAATTCGTTTGATTTTTTTTTTGGTTGGGAAAATTTGAAAATTTGACGAAAAAAAAAATCGAGGCGCCTCGGAGAAATATGCGATAAAGGATCGATCGACTGATAAGAGAATGATAAGGTAATTGGATATTGATCGAACGTGGTACGACTTAAAAATAAATTTTATCGTCGTTTTGACATTAAAAATTTTTTTTTTTTTTCTCTTTTTCAAAGTTCACTCACCGCGCCAACTTGAGACTTGAGCAAGGGTGGAAAAGCGATCCAGCCGAAGGTAATACCAAGGAAGAACAGAGCACCTCCCCCGATACCAAGTTTCTTAGGAAGCTCCATTGCAATTTTCGCTCCTTCGAGAACACTGACGTGGCAAATGCAATTCACGATTTATAATAATTATAATAACGACTTGATTAATCGAATTGTAATTAATCAATTAATCGATATTAAATCGAATTGACAAAATTATTGAAATTGTTATTTATAAATTAATTAATCGATTATTAATCATTTCCATAATTTTACATGATAACTAAAATTCAAATTTTAATTAATAATTGATTAATCTTAAAATCCAATCGACCAAATCATTGAAATTATTGTTAACAAATTAATTAATCTCTTATTAATAATTTCAATAATTTTGTAATTTAATATCGATTAATCAATTGCTAATTAAAATTCGATTTAATAAATTCGATCCGAATATTTCAATTAATCAATTAATAACAAATTCATAATTTCACTAATTAATTAACCAATTAATTTTATTTTTTAACAAAACGAAAACAAGGATTAGAAATAAATTGAGAAAACAAAAAATTCAAGACAACCGGAGGAATTCACACCTGATCCACTTGTCGACCTGGATGAGACGATAAGCCAGGACGAAAGGTCTGAAGTTAAGTGCGCCGAGGATAAACAAATACTTGTTCGTCGATGCAACGGTACGAGCTTGTTTCCGGCACTCGTTCGAAAAAAATCGCATCGGCCACTCCGGACTATCGAGACGCGCCAGAACCGACTGCCAACCGCAATCAGCATACACATTGTTAATCCCCACCTTCCAACAATTTTTGTCTCTCGTGTTTCACACGATTGTGTCGTACTTTTGCGCATGCGCGATAAACGGAAAATTGTTGACGTTTTACACACACGCCTGTGTTCTCGTACGTACGATCAAATGCAAATCTCGCTACGAGACGAAGAAAGAAAAAAAAAAAATTGTTAAACCACGTCAGGTAAACGTAAACGTGCGATTCCGTTGCATTTGCCAACGTCTCCTTCGACACCCGCAATTAAAAACTGAGATTAAACAAGGTCGAAGGTGATCGGATTTTTTGTTGTTGCACTCAGCATTCGTTATGAGTCATTGAGGAATAAATAAGTAATTGATGGATGTCGATAAATAATTTGTAACGAGCTAAGGACAAATTTTAATTGAGATTTTTTTTTTAGGAAATGTAACTTTTTTGTTTATTTTAATTTTTTTAAAGCCATGGGAGAATTCAGGAAATAAGAATGGAGCTTGAATAGTCCGGATCGACCTTCACTCGGAACGTATGTTTAATTTTTTTTTTTTTTTCAATATAAAATTTGTTTTGAAAAATATTTGTTTGTTTTTTAAATAAATTTTATTTTCGAAGAAAGAGGAAAATTAAGGATGAGATAAGAACCAAGCTTTATAGTCCGATCAACCTTCACCCGAATGAAACATAAAAACGTATGTTTAATCAATTATTTATCGATTGTTAGTTTTTCGCATTGTGCAACAGTCGCCCCCGGGGGTAGAGCTTCGAGAAGGGTGAGGTTGCCGGTGTCAAGTTCCACACCTGTCCCGTTCCAGTGCGAAGGTGGCGAGGTTATCAATAATCCAATCGTCGCGATGGTTTTCCCCTTTTTGCAAAGCCAACTTGGGACTAATGTTATTCGCGTGTGTCCGCTCTTATAGGTGACAGTTTGTTGAAATCGACCTTCCCACACCTAGAATCCATCTTCTCATTCAACCTCCCCTCTATTTGTTTTCCAACCCTCGATAAGCCTGCGCCGTAAAATTATTTTTTTTTCAAAAATTCCCGCCAAAAAAACAATCAAAATCAAAATTTGGAAAATGGAGGTCATTTTTCTTCTCCTGGGCCAAAAACGTTCCTAAATCAAAGAGTAGAAACGTTTTAGCACGTTCGTGTAACCGCGAGCTTGCCGCAACGTCTCTAGTGTCAAGTCCAACACCTGCTCTACCAATAGCGAGGGCGAAGGTGGCAAAGGTTAAATATATAATGAGAACTAGGCGTCTATAGACTTTGAACTCTTTTACGAGTTTTCATAAATGCTAATGTCGAAAAAATATCGTTCATCGTCCGTTACGAGGCGCTAATATCGCAACGGTAAAAGATCGATTTATTAACGAGAGGAACGTATCTTCTTCAACCCTTAACATTCGCCATTTTTTTTTTTTTTTTAGTAAACAGGAATAAGTTAGACAGTATCGTCGCTCGTGACTCGACTTGGGTAAGTAAGACTTGAGAATGATGGAAAATTGTTTCGTCCGTGCGAAGTTGAGGGAACTTGATGAAAAAGAAGTTGAATTTTCCAACCACGCCTACGGAGCACTTAAAGTAACGTCCCTTTGACAGGGAGTTGCGTATTGACACTGTAACCTTGTCCCTTTCCATTTTTCTTTGTTTTTTTTTTAAATAATTAAATTGTCTCGTGTTTTTACAAACATGTCGCTTTGTTTCTTTTTACGTATTAAACAATTTTAGAAATACATAGTTTGATTTTATATTAATTATTGTATTAATTAAAAGTAAGCGTTTCCAAAACGAGTCTTTGGCAAACTGGAGGATTTTCCTGTAGGAAGGATGTTCGTCCTTGACTGTCCTTGGTTCTGTTTACCATCCATGTCCATGAAGAGTTTTGTACTGGTGGCTTGTGTGGATTGCAACCGGAACCGGATATGGTTTCGGCACGTGAACCGGAACAGCGACGTGAACCGGATATGGTCGATCAACGTGGACGATCTTCTCGAAGGTGACAGGGAAAGGTTTTGGCACGGGGACGGCAACGGCGTAGGGTCGATCAACCGGTACCGGCACGTGGATGTGTTTTTCGACCGGTACTGGCACTGGTCGATCGACGTGGACCGGATAAGGTTTTGGGACTGGTACAGCGACTGGAACTGGATAGGGCCTGTCCACGTGGACTGGTACATGCTTGACCACAGTTTGGTACACGGGAACCGGTACTGGATGAGGAACCGGATGTGCCACCGGCACTGGTTGGGGCACTGGCACTGCGATCGGTTGAGGAACACCTGAGAGGTTAGAAAATAAATAAAGCGTTTCCGGTTGAACTTACATTTCGTTTTTGGAACTAAACACTTCGTACTAACCGACGGGATGACTTATAAATTGTTCCGAGTGATGAGCGTGATGTCCTTGATGTTCGAAAATCGGCGCTGGTTCGTGCGCCGGAGGTCCATAGATGGTTGAGGGTTGAGGCTCGTGGAGGTGGGAACCGTATTCGAGATTGACGAGACCACGTTTTTCGTGCTTCTTGATGACTGTGGAATCGTTCCTGTCGTCTGGGTTGACCCTGATGGCAGCACCGACTCCCAAACACAGAGTCGCGATCTGCGTCAACACAAAATAATATTTTTATTTATTTATGTAAACAATGCAATTATTTTATTCACAGGGAGTTGATGATATTTGGAAATTTAAGACGTAACGAGGAAGATTCGTGTACCAGAATAAACTTCATGGTGAATGAAAATGTTCTTGACGCCACCGTGGCCGAAGGAAAACTGACTTTGCTCGACGATGATGACCCCCATATGTATTTATAGGCGAGGTACGTGTATCTGACCACGTGTATCGTAGTCGATACGCAGTTTTACGAACGCGGCTCATCGTTCGCACGAGCCGATTCGTGATTTCGATAAGCCCGTTTCGACGATGGGAGAGAGAGACACTTTCCCTGCTCAATGTTTACAATCCTTGGACTTGGGCCAGAATTGTCCGGTCTTCCTCCTATTACGATATTACCGATACGGTTTTTCACGTCCCATCTGAATTTCGTAATAATTTTTTCACTTATAATAGTTGGCTAAGCAGAATTATTGCTTAAGTACTCGCTTTCGAGTGAACATAACCTCAATTCCCCATGACGAAACTCAGGTGGGCAATAGTGGCGGCGCTGCAGTCGCACGCATAACGGCTAGCTATTCTAAAAAATTGAAAATCTGACGAAACGAGACAATTACAATCTTCTCATTTCTTTCCCAAGGATAAATTCTTCTATAAAATAACAAGATCCTTTTAATCCAGTGTCAAGGCTACACTCGTAGCTACAATATCCTTAACGGAACGATTACCCTGGCTTCTCATACTCCAGCAGCTCGTCGAAGTTACGTTTGCACGAGCTACGAACCCGCGTAACACTGACCCACTTCCGGCTTTATTATTCCTTCGCCGTAGTTGGAGGAGCCCGGCTGATTTCCGGTGAAACGACGATGACGAATTAAACGAATGAAAATGCGAACATGGCGAAAGAAAGTGATTAGAAAATTATCGCGACGAAAGTGATTGATCGAGTTTTATAAACTCACTTAATTTCACATCGTCCATTCCTATTTTTAACCATCCTCCTCCTCCTCCTCCTCCTCTGTCATTTTACTTTTCACACTCGACGAATCGTTTTCGCCCTCGTACACTCATCGACCAGTAAGAAAACCATTACAAATAGGCGTACGAATAATTCATACAATTCGTATCGTATAGTCGTCTATTCTCGCTTTTTACGTATATATAAAGCAACCAGATCGACTTTGGAAAAGTGTACAACGTGGTGTAAATGCATCTAACTCGTGGACGACGATCGAACACTTCCGCCTCGAGCCAAGAACTCGCATCCAACACTGGACTTTCCTGACTTTCATTTTCTAACGCTATAAGCGAGCGACTTCTAAGGAAGGCGTCGGTGCTACCTCGTGTACGCGACATTAATTATTCATCGTCCACGGGATTTGACACTGTACGACGATCGCATAATCGACGCCACGTTTTTTTTTTTATCAGATATATATACAACGCTATAAGTTAAAAACTTGAACGATCTATCGCTATTTCATCGTTTGGCCTAAGACATTTCTTTTTTGTTCGTTACTCGAGGATTTATTTCCACTCCCCCGTCGTTCGACAACGAGTCGACATTTTCCTTTCCTACGTCAACGTTAGGTCCGCTACCGACTCAATAAAAGTTTCTAACATTATTACACGATCGTCGAACGCACTTTCCCTCCATGAAAGGCGAACAAGAACACCAACACGACTCTTCGTCAATTTCTTCGTCAATTTTGTCGTGACCTTGATTAATTCACTGGGTTCCCGGGTTGATCTTGGTACGACCTTCCTACAACCTTGTCGAAAAATCTTGAGGAGGAGATTGTTCCTCAAAGATGGAAGCGTTCCCAAGGTGGAAGTAACTTTGAGTTTTATATTCTTCGATTCCAGATCGTCGACTCTGGGACCGGTTGCAACATTTTTCTCCCACTTTCGCAGTCAACCCCGGAAACACTTCGAGATCTCATCCGATCGTCGACGAGCAAGGCCAGGTTCTTAAATCCGGTCAGCAGACACCCCGAGATTGTGGACCACTCTTTCGAGTTCCAGAGAGCATGAGATCGATCTCGGATAAATATATAAAAGCGGTGGACTCGTCGATCAGCGCACACCAGTCTTGGCCAACGTGAACGAACGCGATGTTGAGGGTTTTGGTAAGGCGAATTAACGTCCTTTTCGATATTTTAAAATTGTCTTTGACGTGCCTTTTAGTCATGAAAGAATATCAAATATTTCTCAGCTTTTCGTCGCCCTTTGTGGCAACGCGTTGACGGCGGAAACGGAAGTGGACAATGGTAAACAGCGAAAGCGTGGAATCCTGAATGATGGATGGGTCGGTATACCAAGTCCTTATGGATATGGACATGGTCAGCCATGGGCGGACAATAACAATCCTTGGAAAGCCCTCAAGGTCACCTCGAGTCTTCATCACAATCATGGAGGGTAAATAAGTGCCTGAAATCAAATCTACTCGTCAAGGTTAAATAGAGGTCGGGCTTGAACCTCGATGGGTTTGAATTTTTAGTGAAAATATTGATTTCGTCTTCGCAGATGGTCTTACGGTGGCGCTGACAAGTTGCATTTTCATAAACCTTCCCTTGGTCTTCACATACATCCGGAAATACCATACGTCAAGGCACTTCCCATCTATATAACGAAACACGTGGTGGTGGAAAAACCTGTTCCCGTGCCGGAACCTGTGATTATCGAGAAACCGTATCACGTGTCGGTCGAAAAGCTCGTTCCAGTACCGGTCGAGACAGTCGTCCACAAGACAATACCAGTTCCGGTTCCGGTGCCTCAGGTATCGTTTCGTTCTCATCCACTTCCGGTCCATATTTCGCTAATTATCCACTCGACGAATTCCATTCCTCGCTATTCTAGTAAAAATAAATTCTCTCGTCGTATTAACACAAGAAAAATAGCTATTGCGCAGGTTTTAAACTTTTGGCGGGAAATTTGAATTTTAAACTTTCCATTTCGCGCAGGCTGTGCCGTATCCCGTTGAGCACGCGGTTCCATATCCGGTGAAACATCCGGTTCCCGTACCGGTTCAGCATCCATATCCGGTTCCGGTGAAACACGCGGTGCCATATCCGGTTCCGGTGCCGTATCCGATTCCGGCTTATCCTGGACCGTTTCATCATCATGGCGGACAATTCTACGGTTCTCACGGTCATGGACATCATTTCGGTGGACCTGGACACTTCTATCCCTCGCCCCATTCTTTGTTGCCTTTTGGACATGGCTACGGTCACGGATTTGGACATGTGCATGGCTTCGGCCATGGGCATGGATACCCACACGATTATCACGGTCACGGCTATGGCCATCATCCTCATTATTACGGACATGGGAATGGCGCGAATTTCAAAGCTAAACGCAGCAAGAGCAGCAGTCAGGAGAATTGATTTCTCGTTACGAGAAAAAACAAATCAAGACTTCGATAAGATTATATATTTTGTAATTATTATCTGTAATGTATAAATGATTGAATAATGTATTATATACTCTTAAGGATTTTAGATAGATATTATGTATAACACAGAAATATAAATAATGTGTCGCACTTGAGTTATTTTTTTTCATCGATGTTGATTGTTGATAAGAGTAATAGTTTTCTTATCAGATGTCGATACTAGAGGATACGTTTATACCGTATGTTGACTAGTACATTCGTACGTGTGCCGAGAGATGGCGCGCGCATCGCTAGGAACGAAAAAGAACGCTTCCCCAACGCTTGATTAACCGGCACGCTGTTCTTCCGACGTCTCGTATATATTTACGTTTTATTTCGTTTTAAAGTGAAGGTATGTGATGTTTTTATTTGACAGTCGTTTTACTCATTGCTTAAGCTTTTGTTTAAGTACTTTTTTAGCATTAGTTGAGAGAGTTTTTAATGTGTTCGTCTACGAAATGATATTATAACCTAAAAACTACGTGTCGTGTTTGTGAATATTTTTGTGCTACAATGGTTTTTTGTTCGACAGGTAAACGATAAAAATTCACGATGGCGGCGACTATGCCAATAAATCCAAAACCATTCTTGAACGGACTTACCGGCAAGCCAGTTATGGTTAAATTGAAATGGGGCCATGAGTACAAAGGATATCTGGTCTCCGTCGATGGTTACATGAATCTTCAGTTAGCCAATACCGAGGAACACGTAGACGGGGTTTGTACTGGAAACCTTGGCGAAGTGTTGATTAGGTGTAACAACGTTATGTACATAAGAGGGGTGGACGAGGAAGACGAAGAAGGCGAAATGAAAGATTAGTATTTATTTTAAGCATTAGGGAATTACGCAAGTTTTACCATTTGTATCTAACGAAAGTAAGTTATGTGTAATAAAAGACAATGGAAGTTTCATAAGTTGGTTTATATCGGTTCTATTTCTAGTCCCAAACATAAGAATAATTAATCCTTTGTTTTTAGGCGCAATGATTATGTTTGCAGTTGAATGTAATTGCGAGAAAACTATCTTATAATTGCAGGGCATTACGCGCTTGAATTTGCTGGAAATCATCGTTGGTAACATTCCTGCGATAATTGAGGTCCTACAGAGAATTTATCGTAGCGGTTTGGAAATGTGCGGATGACAACTGCGTTACTTTTTTTTGTAGTATGTTGTGTCGCAAAGAAGAATTTGTGAAACACATTTCTGCCCTGCTTGCGCTACTATCATTTACAAATTGGTACAAGAGCTAATGTCGAAAAAGTTTGCAAGTGGTAAAATTAAATTTACAGGAATTGCTGCATTTATAAGGGCTCCAAGAGTCACAGGAGTTACTCTACTTATAAACTTGCAGATCGCATAAATTTGTAAGATTTACAGGACTCGCAGGCCTGATAGGAGTCACAAGATTTACAGTATGTCCAGCGCACGCCTAGTACACTGGAGCACACAGTGATGTAACCTTGCATTTCAATTTTATATTGACTATTTTTTTTTTAACTATGCTATTGTGATATACAGTACAATTTCGACTGAATTATTGCTGCATACAAATATATTATAATAGTAATCTAAATTTGTCTCTGCAAACTCATCTGATGGCGCCTTTACACAGCTTCCGGTAGCGCAATCGTATAGTGGCGCCAATCCGCGGATACTTTCTCAACCATACGAGCACATGCTTTTATCTTGAATATTACGAAATCTTAAGAAAATACAACTTGTAATTGCCGAATGTATTACTTTATAGCCTTTGAATAAATAAAAAAAATAACATTGAACTAGTGTCTTACTGTGAAGGTCAAATTACATTCTTTAATTCATGGCGTAGATGCGCACGCATCATTGGCGCATCATTCGTTTAGTTCCGCGTCTTTTGTCGTTCCCGGTAGAACTGCGAACTTTAGTATTCACCGGCAAGCCTTAGAGTAAGCATTGAGTGGTTGTTCAACCAATTTAACAAAGGAAAAGAACGCGTTGGTGAAATAAAAGACAAAAAGGAGGACCATTGTCTAAGAGTTTATCCATCGTATTAAAATAAAAGGCAAGTACCATCAAAATCTCTTTACCTAACATTATTTTTTACTAAAAAATGATTGTTCAATTCACGCTTATTCACCAGAAAACTCTTAACAAAAACCAACAACCACTCTCGGTAATAAAAGCGTTAAATCTCTGAATAAATTATCTCAGACTATTTTTATTCATTCTATTATTTATAAAAAAAACTAAAAGTGCAAATTCGAAAAATTTCGTTTTTTTTTTTGTATTAATGGAAACTACAATTTCTTCATTTTTCAATATACTAGCTGGTTGAAATATTTTCCTTTGTTCACCTACCACTCTCGGTAATAAAAGTCCTAAATCTGTAAATAAATTATCTCAGACTATTTTTATTCATTTTATTATTTATAAAAAAAAACTAAAAGTGCAAATTCGAGAAATTTCGTTTGTTTTTTAATAATGGAAACTACAATTTCTTCATTTTTCAATGTACTAGCTGGTTGAAATATTTTCCTTTGTTAACCTACCACTCTCGGTAATAAAAGTGTTAAATCTGTAAATAAATTATCTCAGCCTATTTTTATTCATTTTATTATTTATAAAAAAACTAAAAGTGCAAATTCGAAAAATTTTGTTTTTTTTTAAATAATGGAAACTACAATTTCTTCATTTTTCAATGTACTAGCTGGTTGAGATATTTTCCTTTGTTATAATATTCTAGAAATCATTCTATACGTATGAGCAATTGAGTTGTGCTTCAGAAATCAAGGATATATATAAAAGTAGTTGTTTTCTTTGTCCTCCGGTGCCCTCTGCGTATCACACGACTAGAGAAGTGCTGTATAAGGTTTCTGTTTATCCACATCCACTTGACGGCCATTGGGCTTTTGTCCTTTGTCCACCTGTATTTACATCTCGCACAGTGTACGCATAGAGGGCAAAAAAGATTATCGCGTTTCTTTGTAACACATACTCGCGTTATATTTCAGCCTTTTTCAAGCACTGTACTTATTATTTGTAAGCCATATATTAATTTTAAATATTAGTTTGTTTAAAATTGCTTAATTTTTGTTAGTGCGTAGCTGTTTATTTGTTGGTGCTGTTAAAATATTATTAATAATGATTAATCAGAAGAAGATGAAGATAAGTGAAATGAATTTACTGTTTGTAGGTAAACGAGGAGATATAAAATGGGAGATTCCAAGAAACCTCGAGGAAGAGCCAGAGGACGATCCAGGGATATCACTAGGCCTACCGGAGAAGCAGGAGCGGGACCAGAGATAGTAGCAGCGTCGACGCAAGGAGCATGGGGCCGCCGTCCTGGTTTGTCCCAGGCGCCTCGAGCTGCGCCAACTGTAAGAATTAAATTCCTGTCATTTGTCTGATTTTCAAAAAGATTCTATAATTTTCGCCCCTTAGGGCCGAAAACATTAAGAAATATTAATATTAAGAAATTGAATTTTCAACATTAATGATATTTAATCTTTTCACGATAACAAACCTACCGATTATCCTCAACAGAGTGCGTCGCCAGGTGCAGGAATGGCTTCAGCTTCAACACCGTTGCCTGCTCCGTTGCAACCTTTTGAAAAATTATCACTAGGTTGGACAAAAATCATTTATTTTGCAAACTTTTATTAACTCTATCTTATTTTTATTGTTTGTGTTTATAAATATTTTTGTTGCACTTAGGCAGCGCAAGTGGTGGTAGCGGCGATGTCGTATCTGTTGGACGCGGGTCGTTGCGAGGAGGACGAATTATAAATCCAGAGCTGTTACATACACGCCCGAAAAATTTGATATCGAAACAAGGTTACTTATTTTCAAATTCTTTTTCCTATCTTAAACCGTAGGATTTATATTCACCAATGACTTTTTTGACTGTAGGAGCGGGTGGTCGTTCTGTTCACCTACAAGCTAATTATTTCAAAATCTTGACATCGACCGATTGGTGTTTATTTAAATATCACGTCGATTTTAGTCCGGAAGAGGACGCTACCATCGTTCGAAAAGCGATGATGAAAAATCATCAAGAAACTCTAGGCGCGTATATTTACGATGGCACCGTAATGTATACGAGTCAACGTCTTCCTCAGGTCTTTCATATTATCAAAAAAAAAAATTTTTAATATTTGTGTCAATCGAGAAACGACATTTAATTTATTTATAATTTTGGTTTTGTGAGAATAGCCACTGGAACTTTTTGCCATAAGAAAAAAGGATGAAGAAAAGATCAGAATGACTTTTCGATTCGCTGGTGACATGAGTAGTGGAGATCCCCACTATTTACAATTTTTCAACATTGTAATGCGCAAAGCCCTTCAATGTTTGAAGCTACAACTGGTCGGCAGAAACTACTTCGATCCTCACAACAAGGTAATTCCATTTTTAATTACTTAAAAAACAATAAAAAGCGTATCTTTAAAATTCTGACGTTGCGATATTACAGAAGAAATAATTATCTTTTTTCAGGTCTCGGTTCCTGAGTTCAAATTGGAACTATGGCCCGGATACGAAACTTCTATACGCCAACACGAATCTGATATTCTTATGTGCGCTGAAATAACGCACAAAGTTATGCGTTGCGAGACGTTGCTCGATATTTTGAACGACTGTTATAAAGAGCACGGGGACAGATATCAGGTATGAAATTTGTTTCCAAATTTCCTGATAATTGACGATCGGTTTTATACTCGCATAAAAATATAATAATCGTTTTACCTTTTTTCAGGATATATATAGAGCGACAGTTGTTGGTATGACAGTTTTGACCGATTACAATAATCAGACTTACAAAGTCGAAGACGTCGACTTTACAAAATCGCCAGCTTCGACCTTCGAGAAGAAAGGTCAAGCTATTAAATATCAGCAATACTATTTCGAAAGGTATCGGATACAAATAAGATCCCCGTCTCAGCCGCTTCTCATATCGAGAAGTAACGCTCGCGATCGTCGAGCTGGTGTTATGGAAACTGTTTGTCTCATACCGGAACTTTGTCGGTCGACCGGTAATTTCTTATATTTCCAAAATCAACAATTACCTCCGTATGAAAATTGTTTTTTTATTCGTAACTAAGGCATTGTTTATCGACCAATTCTATTGATCAACAGGGTTGAACGACGATATGCGTAAAAATTGGAACATGATGCGCGAATTGGCCAGGCACACGCGACTCAATCCTCAAGGACGTATGATGCGATTGTTGAGTTTCAACAGACGTCTTCTTAATGAGCCAGCTGTCGTTCAAGACTTGAAGAACTGGAATCTCAAATTGGACACGAAACTCGTGGATCTGCCGGGACGAGTGATGAACCCGGAAACGATCGTATTCGGTAATAATGTGCGAATCTCCGCGGGTCCGGAGGCAAATTGGACACCGGAACTTAGAAAACAATCATTGTACAATCCGGTGAACTTGGATAACTGGGTGATGCTCGTGCCGTCGCGCTTGGCTCAGGAAGCGGAAGTAAGGAGCGCTGTTTTTTCTTCACTCTTGTTTAATTTCGTGTTCCTAATTTTGTGTAATTATCTATGTTGTCAAGGGGTTCGTTAGTATGATGTCGAGATCGGTACGAGACATGAGATTCACAATATCGAAACCACGAAGCTACACTATCCAGAACGACAATGCTGCCTCTTACACTTCAGCCATCGAGGACATAATGCGCCAAACTTATCCTCAGCTGATATTGTGCATACTTTCGAACAGTCGTGCCGATCGTTATTCGGCGATAAAGAAGAAATGTTGCGTCGATCGTCCGATCGCTTCGCAGTGCATACTTCAGAAACAATTCCGTGCCAAAGGTGTGCAAAGTATAGCGACGAAAATAGCGATTCAGCTTGCCTGCAAAATCGGTGGTGCTCCATGGTCAGTCGTCATACCGGTCACCGGTATCATGGTCATTGGATTCGACGCTTGCCGTGACACTAATACGAACGTCAAAAATTTTGGTGAGTAGTAGTTCGTCGATTATCCCTAATTAAAAAAAAATAAGCTAATATCGTGTTTGAACAATTGTGTTTCGCAGGGGCTCTCGTCGCATCTCTCGATCACGGTTTCACACAGTATTACTCGGCTGTGAGTGCTCATACAAACGGTGAAGAATTGTCGAACTCATTGGCTGTTAACGTTTGCAAAGCTGTGCACAAGTACAAGGAGAAGAACAGCGCATTGCCGTCGCGTATCATTTTTTATCGCGATGGTGTCGGAGAGGGCGATATTTCTTACGTTTACACGCACGAGGTTGAGAATCTCAAGTCGAAATTGGCGACTCTGTATGGCAATCCTGATGCGGTACAATTGGCCTATATAATAGTAACAAAACGAATCGGTATGAGGTTGTTCCTCAACAACAACAATCCACCTCCCGGTACTGTCGTTGACGACGTAATCACCAATCCGATAAAATACGATTTTTATGTCGTTTCTCAATTCGTCAAGGATGGCTCCGTGTCACCGACTGGATATACCGTTATCTCCGATAACGCTAAACTCGATGCGTCTAAGCTTCAACAATTGTCGTACAAATTGACTCATACATACTTCAATTGGAGCGGAACGGTCAGTGTGCCAGCACCTTGTCAGTTTGCTCACAAACTTGCTTTTCTCGTATCGCAATATATTCATACATCGCCGAGCAATCACCTCGAGACCCTTCTTTACTTTCTCTAAGTCGGCTCCGTGGAAACATTGTTTTTTTATTTCCCATTTTTATTGTTCGATAGTTGTTTCCTTAGCATCTGGTTAGGCCATTGTTTTTTTTTATTGTTTGATTGTTGTTTCCTTGGCATCTGGTTAGGCCGCTAAAAGCATATAATGTACAAGGAAGGATAATAAATAAATACGACTTATACGTTTCTTCAGTGAATGCCTTTCCTTACCTCAATCAATATTTTATCCATACATTTTTAGCTGCGAGGATATTCTATGTTTATACATATATATAGGAAATCATTGTTTAAAAAGGATAAAGGCTTGACGTGGATGGAAACAAAAATTAAGATATTTCATGAAAAAGCCAAAAAATTAACTGAGCATTTTTATGCTCCATACAAACTTGGCTCTGCCAGCTTAATCGTATATATTGCAAACATAACATATATCTGGCGGTTCGTACCTGCCATTCAGGTGTTATTGGTCCATTATGTATGATTGCATGAAGCCTGTATAGCTCCGATGAGAACGTTTGTTGAACGTGCTGCTTTCCTCACTAATTTTTGATGAAACAATTTGCTCAGTTGGCGCGAGAACTAATCTTTGCACCGGCTTGAGGATTTAATTAGTAGAGCCATTTTGCGACTTACGATTGAATAAACCTATTTTTAATGAACTGAATAACCCCCACCGGCCAGAAAAATTATGATATCCGGATATTCCTTGGTTCATGTCCCTGCGAGCTCTTCGAAT
Source organism: Netelia fuscicornis (assembly GCA_946811545.1). Taxonomy (NCBI): domain Eukaryota; kingdom Metazoa; phylum Arthropoda; class Insecta; order Hymenoptera; family Ichneumonidae; genus Netelia; species Netelia fuscicornis. The sequence goes on along the minus strand of OX328014.1, from coordinate 46,031,764 downwards.
ATTTATTCGTATAATTTTCCGTTACAACTTTGAACGAGCGTCGGTGGTGTCTAAGCTCTGCTTTGAAGTTGCATCTCGACCGGTACGTGGCGCCATCCCGCGGGACTTTTCGGAACTCTGAACTGAGTGAAGCCTACTGCTCGCTGTTTTCCCCGTCTTGCAAACAGCGCCACCGCACTGTGGCGTCGCGGATACGACTGAACTATCACTATATTCTAAAAATTATTATTTATTTTTCAATAATCTTAATAATACAAACCCTAGCAGCGAATATTTTTTCTACAAGTAAGTTCGCGCGTCATTAATAGTTTAAAAATAATAAAATATTGTAAGAAAACTTAACGAATATTGCGAATATATTGAAAATTGAATAACTTCATAACGTACCTTTCAACTTTAATTTCTTCGTCGAATCTCGTTTCGCATGTTTTGTCTTCGAGCTATTGGCCTTCCCCAACGTCTCGGGGAACTGACGTTTGTGTACTTTATACCGTTTTCGTTTTACGATCTTCGAGGCAACGGACGTATTCGTACTCACACAGGATCGAATACACTTTTATAAGCACGAGAAATACGTTGAGGAAAGTTAATTGAAACAAGAGTCGCCCCGTTCTCAAAGAACGTGAGCCAACGAAAACAACAATAATAACATAACCTCTCAACCACATAGAATTTTGTGCACACATAAAAATCGTCTCGTACTAAAAAATTTATCATTGTTTTTTTTTCAGCTGATCAAAAGTAAACAACGAGTTATAAGAAAAATAGGAAAAAGACCTTGGTACTTGGAATTGAAATATTTCATCGGATCAAGATGTGATGAAGCGAGGTAGACAAATTAACTACTCGGTGAGACAGCGTGGTATTAAATTCCTAACGATCCTTATCTCTATCATTATTTTCCAGAATGCCCTCAAGGCGGGAACGGATATTAGCCGGACCTACCGGTTTTCCTCGTAGAGCAGGCACGATTGGCAAGTTCCGTTGGCCATATGAGAAACATGTTGACTTGGAGATCCAACGAAGGCGACGACGATCGGTCTATCGTCATGGACCAGTCTTCAACGATCAACTCGGATCGTTCATAATATCAGCGTGAGGTCCACGTCCTTAAGATTAAGGCAAGATTATAATTTTCTTTCTTTTTTAATCTTCGACAAAGTCACGAACGCGTTGACATGCATGAGATACAATTTGAGATAATGTTAAGATAGCGTAGATCAATTAAATACTAAAATTAAATTACTTGCAGGAATTAAATTTATTTAAAACTGTTTGACCAACGATGGACAATAACGAAATATCGTCGTTTGTGGATGAAGTCATTGCTCTCCCGGTTGGATATTTTTTATCCCCCACCTTTTAACTCTTCTAATCGAGAGTCAGAGCTTAGAGTCGTGCCAGAAGCGGAAGAAAAAAGGGGATGGACTTTAAACGACGGAACCGACAACGCTATAAATCGTACTGTCGTTTTAGTGTCGATATTAAGATCGTTCTGTACCCTCACGCCTCTATACATCTATATTTATATCGTATACGCCTTTTTTTTACAGAGAGGCATGCCGAGGATCTCGCTTGTGAAAATATTATTTCAAGCCCGCCGACGCGTTCGCGAACGTCGATTTACGAAATTCGTACGATAAATAATTTTCCAAGACGCCATAACGCCTCTTGATTTTAGTTTTCGTTCGACCATGATAAATAGAGGAACGTCGTTATTATTTTATAATTTTTGCAAACGAGGAAAACATTGTTTTTCCGGTGCAGGGACACAGGCAAGTACAATTGACTACCGCCAGAGGGCGCTACAATCTATAGCAATCACGATGAACGCTTTTATCGTGCGCGCGTCCGGTCTTTTCTTAATTTTTTTTTTTCATCTTTCGCTTTACCTTCGTTCCTTGTTTTTGTTTTATTCCACGAATAGCCTCGCGGCGTATTTGCACCGCGAGTACTAAACTTCCCTTCGTGTGTGAATACTAATTAGCCGCGCATGGCTTCTAACGACGACGCATGACTTTACTGACTTGGGCGGGCACGCGTCGAGCTTTCATTTTGCCTTTTTCTCAATTCTTCTCTCTCTCTCTCCTTTATAAAATATAAACGTGAAGAGACCAAGAATCCTGCGACGATCTGAAAAAGACTATAAATAATAATCTAGCTCGTGACAAATAAAACAATAAATAATATCAACTTACCTGATATATTCCAGGTTGCTGATGGATTCTCCAAAAATCTTCATGGGCAAAAAATTAATAGAGTGGAGGTCATGGATCATTCGCTTAAGGTCATGGATTAATGGACGATTAATTTAATGAGCTTAAGGCTGACTAAGAGTTTCCTTATCTCTTTCAAAGCGAAGGCAAAATCGCAAATGCAACGACGGTAAAACTCTTGTATTTGTGTGTGCGTGTGGGTACCGTAGTCCCGACGTATGGATTGTTTATGGCGGTGATACGAGCGAGAAATACACCAAGGGCCATACCCTTCTAGCGTGTCGTAGACAGCCATAAATTTGTGGTAGAGCGAGAGACTTTTGCGGGTGAGCTTGGTTACTTCACAGAGAATTCCACCCCTCGGCATATACATAATATAGCTGTATATATTTATGAGAGAGTGGAAATTCATGGATATAAGGCTCACCCAGCTGTTGACTCAAGTCCTCGAGACGACGTCTGAAAGAAAAATTTCACGTTTAGTGAATCGCGAACAAAAAAATGATTCAATTTTTTCTTTGTTTTTTTCTCTAAACGTCAGGAAGGATCGCTATTTTTTTTGGTGTGTTTAAGGTGGCCAGTGGAATTTCAAATAAATCAAAAGATACATATTTGTATTAAATAATAATAATTAATAAAAGTGTATTAAAAAATCGTATACAATTTTGATTTCCTTATTTTTTCTTGTTTCGTTGGTCGAAGCGAAATATTTTCGCTTTGTTGTTGTTTTTTTTTTTTCTTTTTTCGCACACGGAGTCCAAGCTTGTCTCGCTTTCTCAGGTTCTTCCCTTGGGACGATATCTCGTCGGGTGGATCGAGATAAACAAAAGAAAAAAACACGTATACGAAAAGAAGAAAAACAAATTTTGAAAAATTTGGAAAAATTTGAAAAGCGAGGAACAAGATTTTCTTCTGCAAACTTTTCTCACTCCCCCCTTCCTTTCTCGCGTTTTTTTGTTCACATTCGCGAAGACTTCTCTGACTCCTGGCTAATAATATATTATTATACAGTATAAAACGACGAAGACGACGACGACGACGAAGACGATGAAAAAAAAAAAAAAAAAAAAAAAACAGAACAAAAAAAACAAAAAAAAGTTTTTCATCGATTTACATATCACGCTCTACACTTATAATTTTATCATAATTTTAACTCTTTCGTTTTCCCTTTGCTCTCCTCGTTCCTTCGTTTACGTATTTTCCTTTTGTTTCTTTGTTTTTGTTTCGTTTTATTGACAATCATCGTGACAAAAAGTGGCTTACAAATAATTCGCATAGAAATTCCTCCCTCTCCGTTGTTTCTTTTTTTTTTTCTTTTTAATATTAATTTTTACTTTTATTCATTAAAACGCAATCCTCTCCTCTTCTTTCCCTTTTTCATTTTCTTTCGTTTCAATCATTTTCTTTCTTTTTTGTTTTTTGTTTTTTTTCCATCAACTGTTTTCTCACTGTCGATTTTCTTTCTCTTCTTGTTTCGTCAACGATACAAACCACGAAATCGACTCGTTACAATTTTACGACCTTACGTGATATGTGAGAGAGAGAGAGAGAGAGAGAGAGAGAGAGAGAGAGAGAGGGAGAGGGAGAGAGAGAGAGAGACTAAAAATTCTTCGTGGCTTCATCTACTTTACAAATTCTTTCGTATTTATCATTTTCATCTTTCCCAAACTTCTCCCCCCACGCGCGTTATTAAATTTTAATTAACGTACGATTTTTTTAATTCTTTGTTTTTTTTTTTATGTAAATGCACGTGTACGTTTTATTTCTTTCGCTTCGTGTGTGTGTGTGTGTTTCAGCTGTATTCGTTTTCATTTAGGTTTAATAATTATTACGTGTATTTTGGCAGCAGAACCAAACGAAATCCGCGCGCATGAAGATCGTCGAGTTTATTTTAACTTTTTTTTTGAGGCAGTATGAGTTTTTTTTTTTTATTTTGTATTAAAAAATTGTTTTTCCATAAAAAAGAGAAAAATTATACGAAAAGACTAAAGAGAACAATTGTAACGTCAAGGTTTAAGTGTACGTGTGTGATTGGCACGAGGTGAAGATGAGCATTGGCCAAAAACAATAATAATAATAATTAAAAAAAAATTTTTTTTTTTTTCAAATTAATTACAAAAAATTTGACAATGTTTTCATCAATACCTCTTAATTAATTTCTCTTCGAAATAAACGTTCGATCTTCATCAAGCCAAAATGAATTCACAATAATAATAATAACAAAATTTAAAAAAATAAAAAAAAGCTCATCTCACACTTCGTTGCATCGTGATTACTCGCTTGTGTACTTAAATCCTATCTATTCTTTATGGATTTTTTTTTGTTTATTTTTTTTGTTATTTCGTTAATTCGCAGGTTCTTTTTCTATAGAGCTACTTTCGACTGGGCGGTTTCGGAACACGGGATATCGTGATTTCGTTTTTTTTGTTCTCGTTTTGTTTCTTTCCTCGTTTAAAAAAAAAAAAAAAATTTTTTTTTTTTTTTTTTTTTTTTTTTTTCGTACCAACTCGATTGTACCTTCCCCCTCCCCCCTTTTCTCGTATCCTCGTCGACACCCCGTGTCACGATTCCACGATTATACACGGGTTATACATATATATCATCGTTCTACGGTGCACAATTGGCTGCTCCACGCAATTTTTGTATATTACCCCCCCCCCCTTCCCCCTCCACTTTTTTTTCATTCGCTCATCGATAATAGATAATAGGTATAAAGTTTGCTTACAACGAATTACGTTGGGTTTCTTACGTTTGTTTTTTTTTTAAATCTTTCGCACTTTTCTTCTTTTTTTTCCTTCATCTTTCATTTGACTGTCACACACACACACACATACGCACACACACACACACACATTTTATTTTTTCTCTCTCAATATATTTCTACACTCGAGTCCTACGGAATACGAAAGTGCGTGCGCGTCTGGTTCTTTTTTAATTACCCTTTACTCGCTTTGCGGTAAAAACAAAAAATAAAAATAGTTTTGTTCGATAAGAATTCAAAAAAGGAAGGAAAAAAAAACAATTTGAAATTCCGTTTACATTCTCTCGCATTTTTTTTTCTTAGTCTAGTTTTTTCTTTATCACTCGCTAGGTACATTTTTTTCTCGTTTCGCGCCTCCACTGGGGGCGTTGTCAATTTTTTTTAGATTTTTTCGGTTTACTTACAAAAAATTAAAAAAAAATTTTTTAAATTGTTTTTTTTTTTAAATCGTTCGATTTTTCGCGCCTCGAGTGGCAAGATCGCCGCGATTTCTTTCGTTTCCCCCCCCTGTTTCCGCACTCTCGCCGCAATCGTAGTGTTAAAATTAAGGAAAATAATAATAATAATAATAAAAATTCGAAGAACGAAAAAGAAAAATAGATAAGAAATAAAAAATTAAAAAGATAACGAAAATTCTGTACAGTGACACACCCACGCTTCTATACACCACGTCCATAGTCGCGACGCGTCGCACGACCCCCCCCCCCCCCCTCTCCCCATAATTATTTACAACGATAAACTATATCCTCTAATACACCATTTTTTTTTGTTTTGTTTTATTTGTATTTACAGAGTGATAATAATGTTTTTTTTCCCTTTTTTTTCTCTTCAATTCTTCCTTCTTCCTTTTTCCATGTCTCGCTTCGTTTTTGGGAAAGAAAATCGATTTATCGAAAAAATAAAAAAATAAAAAATGAAAATAAAAATTATTTTTGCTTGACTCGCGTTTCTGTACAGTTTCGTCCTTCGCGAGGTCCAATCGCAACCAGGAGCTTATCGTTATCCTCTGGTCGGTGATGAGAAAAATGGAAAGATAAAAATTAAAATTTTTTGAAAAAAAATTTTTTTTTTTTTTTTTTCTCTAATTTGACGTGGTAACGTTTACGACAGAGCGGCCAGGGATTCGAGACGGAAAGAAGAGAAGCGAAGAACAAAAAACAAAGAAAAAAGGAAAAAAAACTAGAACGATGTTGATTAGAGAGCTCGGGGATATTTTTTATCGGACAAGCGTCTCGCGTTACACAATTGTTTTTTTTTTTAGCAGAATTACTCCTTCGATTATCGATAAACAATCGATCGATATTTTTTCAAAATTCTGCCTCTTTGCTTAGCGATTGAAAAATGCTTCGATAACTCTTCAAAATTTCCCTGTATAGAGTCGTACGAAAGAAAACAATAATAATAATAATAATAAAATTGGAATAAAAAGAATTTTTGTTTATCAAAACGCAGCTAGATTAAAAAAAAAAGAAAATCTAGGCAAATCGAGGAAAGTGTAACTTCAAGGTTCTCTCTAATTCGTCGTTATACGCTTGTTTTAATTATTAAAAAAAAAAATTGTCAAACTTTTCCTCGCTCGCTTACACATACACAATTGCACGTACACCCTCCCCACAAAAATAAAAAACACGAGTTTGCAAAAACTCATCGGCCAGATAATTTTGAAACGCGGCGAGAGTTATCAAAAATCAAAACGCACACACATACACACACACAGCCACGCATAGACACACACAGACGCACAGGTCCTAGTCGTCACGGACGGTGAACGTTCAAAACCCCCCGGGGTCTTCACGAATCGCTAATCAATCATCGCGATCTCACGGCAAAATCTATTTAATACCCGAGAAAACAAAAAAAAAAAAGAAAATATTCCTATAACAAATGGGAATTTGTTTGTTTGTTATTTTTCCATCATCATTGAAATACGTATATTCGGTAATTGCAAAAAAAAGCGACGAGTCGATCGTCGCACGTTCCTTGGTTTTTCTTTTGTTTTCCCTCATCACCGTCGGGCAATCGCGTTCACATTCGCCGACAAATACCCCAGCCATGCGGCATTATTCCCGTGCTCAAGAGACAAAACACTCGAAACAAACAACGAGAGCTTCTACAAGATTTGGGAATGAAATTTCTACGTCCCTCGCGCAACGCTAGAAAGTTTATTTTTTCATTAGGTGGATAAACGAGAGTTGTTTGTCTGGACCCTTAATTTATCTTCGAACCGGGAAAACCGCTGTAAAGTTTGCTGGTAGGATTTATCGGTCGGTGAACCATCGACGATCTCATACGTCAGTGGCCTGGGTGTAGGACGGTGCGAGTCCATGAGCCGGTGTCAGCGGCCCAGTGGTCGATGCCAACGAGCGTCTCGAGTAGATCGTAGCTGCCGAGTGTGGTGTGTGAGGCGCTGTGTGTGGCGTGTGCCTGCGTGAGGCCGAGGCGAAGGGCTAAATGGGCCCGTAGTTGCTAAGGGCGGAAGGCCTTTCCTGTTGCAGCTGGGACTGTTGCTGCGAATCGCAACCAGCGGTGCTCATGTCGCCACCCGCCGATTGGTGACGTCATACGTGCGAGAGCGGAGGTTGTTTGAGCACGTGATGATGGAGATGATGCTGGGAGGCGCTTGCGACGCTACCTGGTGGCAGTAGTGCGCTACCAGGGCCGGAAGGTGGCTGGTACTGTGGCATGACGGCACGTCCTACGGCTCCCTTCATGCTTGCGCTTCCGATACCGCTTACGCCTGTCACGCCTCCCATACCACCGCCATTTCCACCTCCTGCGCCTGCGCCTCCGCCGAACAGACGTCTCCATAGTCTTCTCCACGAATCCAGGGTCTTGCCGCTCCAGATCCATACCCCGGAGGTAATGCCGACCGCGAGTGCCATGAAGTACTTGAGCATGAGGACGGAGTATAGAGGGCGCGAGCGTGGACGACACGGGCACGCGAGGGATCCAAGCCACTCCTCCCTCAGTGTCGATTCGTAAAGATGACAGCCAAGTACTGCGCTCGCCGGCACCGTGTACAGCACGGAGAACACGCCTATGCGTATCATCAGCTTTTCCAGTTTGTCCGCTTTCGCTCCGGGTTGGCGTTTTATCACGGAGCGTATCCTGAAAAGACTGACGAAACCGGCGAGTAAGAAGCTCGTTCCCAACAATAGGTAGATCAGCAATGGCACTAGGATGAAGGTTCGAACGCCTTCTGGGGCCACTGTGCAAACACCCGCGACCGGATCGCCGGCAACGCCACCTGCCAACAGTGCCCAAACCGTCTGGGCGGTAGGCGCTAGCCACGCCGCTAGATGGAAGTACTGGGAGTAGGACGCTATCGCCTCGTTGCCCCACTTGAGTCCTGCGGCTAGGAACCACGTGAACGCCAGTATGACCCACCAGACCGAGGACGCCATACCGAAGAAGTAGATCATCAGGAAAACCGTCACGCACGTGCCCGGTCCCTGGGCTCCGGATCTCAATGCTGGACCTTCGCAAGCGATTTCCTCGTGGCCTAGAACGCTTCGAGCCAGATAGCCGAGGGACACTACGAAGTAACACGCCGAGAGGAAGACTATCGGCCTCTCAGGATATTTGAAACGCTGGGTGTCGATGAGGAACGTGGTGACGGTTGTAAGAGTGCTTGCGGCGCACAGGCCGCTCCACATTGCCAGCCAGACGGCCACGAATCCTCTTTCTTCGGCGGTCAGAAACGCGCCGTGACACGGTAGGGCGCAGTCCGGGACCCCGGCAATGTCCTGGCTCGCCATGATTCCCGGTATTACCGGTTGTACCGGCACCCCATGAACCCCTACGCTTTGCATGCCCCCGAGCGTTCCCCCGTGACCGTTTGCCACCGCCCCCAGGGGCACGAGAGGCGCTCTGCATCTGCACGCGCAATCCCTCGTCCTTTCCCCCGGGGGGTGCTGGCAGTTTTTTTGATTCTTCCCGGGCTTGCAACGGGGTGGCTGAGACGTCTTGGAGGGTCTGGTGGGTCTGGGAGGTCCAGCGGCTGGTATCGGAGCACTGCTGGCTGGTCCTAGGCCACTACCGCTTCCACCGCCACCGTTGCTCGAGGCGTCCTTGTCCTGATCCATGCATAGATTCTCCGGATCACCTTGGATCGGTAACCTCTCGCAGGCCATCCTTTCCGGCCACGAGAAACCGTACTGTCTCATAAGGGGAGCGCAACCGGCTCTGGCACGCTCGCAAACGCTTCGACAAGCCGGCAAGGGTTTGCTGTATTCCGGCAAACAAATCGGTGTGTACATGGAACACAAGAAAAACTTCAGATCCGGTGAACACTTGATCTCGACCAGAGGCCAGAATTGATGGACCTCCAGGCCAGCCTCGTCTTGACTGTCGTGATTGAGTTCGTTGGGCATGGCAGTTAAATTGTAACCGATACCATGACACATGGGAATCTTGATGTCCTCGCATCTGCTGTTCGTTCCCATCACGGAACCTCCCATCACGGAATGGCCGCTACCACTGCTGCTCAGACTACTGCCGCTACCTCCCAGATTACCGGAACTACCGGGGCTTCCCGGTACCACTCCTATGGCCGATGAGGAAGATGGCGAGGACGAGGCCGACGAGGACGAGGACGATGACGATGATGACACCGATGATCCACCACTGGACAAAGGACCCACGCTGTTCGCTGGCCCAACTGCCGAATCCGAGCGTACGTTTGGTATCGCCAGACACTCGTTGTTGACTAGAAGAAGTATGATCGACAAGATGGCCGGCATCGTGCCGGGACGACGCGTCCTTCTTGCGGGTCCCATCATTGAGGACCTCTTGAACGCTTTATGCCCGCGCTGGCTGCATCGTTCCAATCTGCAATCAGACGTTGGGAACGATATTGATTAGAGACGATTCCGAACGTCGGGCCGGATAACGGTAAAGCCATTTATCAATTAGTACCGAATGCTTTCCGGTAGAGCGGGGAGGAGGACGGGCTGAGGGTGCGAACCTTAAGGGGTCAGTGATGGAGGAAGAGGGCAAATCCACTTTGGAGCTTCCAACGAACCATTCTCGATATAGAACCAGGAGGTATTTGAAACCTCATCCGGTGTGGCTCGGGGTTGTTTTCTTTTTTTTTCTTTTCCAGACGTAAATCCGTAACCGTGCGCTGATACCCGAGAGGGAGGATTTCGCGAGTCGGTTCGAGAATCATTATATTCACTGGCGGAAGGCAATGTTCCGGAATATACAACGGCCTGCACGTTTCTCAGTGGCGTTACTGTTGAATTTAGAATTTATACATCTGGCTACCGGGGGTCTGGATGGAACCCCGCCCTTCTTCAAGAACCAAGACAAGCTTGACTGAACTCAACGCCGTTCGAAAACGTCGGAGCCATCCTATACCGTCTGTTTCTACCGCGGGAGAACTCGAAAGATAGAGACTTTTCGATGTGTGTGTATAAATGCAACAACCCACAGAAAACTCAGTCACGGATCTTATTATAGTCGTTCCGCGTGATGTCGAGTCGAAATGCACGTGACCGGGGCGAAATGTTATTGTACGAGGTCCTGTGTTAGTTTTAACGTTTGTTAACTGCGTTTCACTTTCTCCCGAGCTTGCGGTGAACGAAAACTATTTATAGGGGGGTGTGTAGGAAAAAGCACACGGGGGGAACGTTTCACTCGCATAGTGCACTCGTTCTACGTCGCTGTCGTTGCACTCGGCGCGTTGGCATCTGCGCAGATTCCAAAATCACGCTTTTTCCTGATTAATTTTCTAATCGTGTCTAATCAAACTTTGACTTTTAGCGTCAGAGGTCAAACCCTTCAAGATTCGTTGATTCTTCCTCGATAAACCTTTCTCGCTTAGTCTCGATTGACTCTTCAATTTTGTTCCTCGACACTGCAGGAGTACCTAACTCCGAATGACCAAGCGAATATTCATCAACGCAACCCCTCGAGTGTCCACTCGAATCTCTCGTACGACCCAACGAGTCATCGAATCAACAAAACGAAACGAATTATTGTCCAGTCACCACGAAATCCCGTGGGAAGAAGATGAAGAAATACAAACGAATTGGTCTTTTTTTAATCTTCTTCCAACGAAGATCCATCGGGGTAAAATATTGAAGTGGATGAAGTGGACAGACACATTTTTGACGTTTTGTTGTTTCGATTCGAGTGGTAGGAGGGGGGGGGTTAAAAAGAAAAAGAAAAAAAACCAGTTGGAGACAAAACTTGTCGGCTAGTTTGCCAGGTAGGAGGTCCTCGGTGTTGATGAAAACTTGGCACGGTTCATTACTACTTGCGATTAAGGGGGTAGTCGCTATGCGGCGTGCCATCGCAAGTTACGAGAGTGAAGAGTAGACCGTGGTACATTTCTCGAGACTGGGTAACTAAAACGTCAGTAACTCTCTCTCCGTGTCCTTCTCCAGCTCGCACATATTACTCGTCCTGCCAACTCTTCCATCTGTCTTTTATGTCTTTTCCTGTTTTCTTTTTTTCTTTTCGTTTCACTCCCCAACATTTCCACTCGACGCTGCTTTTTTTTCTTTCTCTCTCTCTCTCCCTCTTTCCTATCTGTCTCCGTCCTTCCTCGTTTCCATTTCCAGTTGTCAGTCTGCCATATACATTCGCGACCCTGGCACGTGACTCATGCACGCATGAGGATCGAGTAGTTATCCGCGTAGTCGTTTTAAGCCCGATGGCACAGTGATTGGCATCTTAAGGGAATAAATGAATTTAATCGAATTCAGTATTGAGTCTTCAATCAATCTTTTTTTTATCCATCTCTAATAAATCGAGGCTGTACTTTCGAGACAAGACTGGTGGGTTTGATTACTAAAATTGCAAAAAAATTATTCAACCTTTTTTTTGTCCACCATGACGTATCCGGAAAAATTGTCTTCCGTTGTCGCGCGACTACATTAATCTCGTCGCTGGTTTATACAACACGTCCGACGAGTTTATCGAGACACTGGCAATAGGGAAGTCAGAGGCGTAAGAACCAGTATTAGAACCGTGTTGTTTATACGCCGGTTGGCAGCAAGTCGTGAAAACATTTTCTCGTAGCTGGTTAGTACCAATCGTGGCCGCTAGGGGGAAGAGGTTCCGGTTTTGCGATTCCCATTGGAGCCAGCTTTAACGAGAACTTAAGGTTCGTGCTTGAATACTAAAATTTAATTTCTATTACCTCGAATTGATATAAAAAAAATTGTTCCTATGACTGAGAGGTCGTCGTACTCGAAAAATCGAGGGATAAAAAAAGCCACGAGTGGCAACGTTGCAAATAAAAAAAAAACACTTTTTATTTTCCGCTCTATTTTCCTTTTTCTTCTGTCGACGTTCTCGACGGTATTTCGGTTGTGCAATAACTTCCCATTAGGTAGAAGGCTTTTTTTTCGGGGGTTCGGTGTGGCACGATCCTTGTACAATCCCTGACAGGAGAATTGTAGAAAAGGGAACGTACCAAAGAGAGCTTTGGCTCGGAGAAACGAGCGAGTCGAAGAAGAGAGAAACAGAAAGAGAGCTATATAAGACGGTAAAGCTTGTCGAAACGGGGTTTAGCACAGTCGTTGGCCACTCAAAGTGGACAAGGGACAGTCATTGGCACGTCTGTATTTTTTCACAGCTAGAAAGGTTAGATGAAAAAAAATGGCCAGTGGCCAATGACTGTACCTAAGCTGCTTGTAACTGTCGGACAACGAAATGGGAAGACGTCGAGGGAAAAAGAATGAGAAAAATACACACACACACACACATACAGGTCCAGCGAGCAAGTTGCACTCTCGGCAATGAATCAGTTTTAGAGCTCAAGGCCCTCGTGGGCTCTGCCAGGAAATAAACTCCAAGCGAAATCCCCCACGTACCGCTCTCTTTTTTTCGTTGTTTGGGTTATGATATACCTCGCTCGTATGTAAATCAAACATTTTTTCTGATTTTTTTTCTCTTCTTTTTACCCCCGTTTATTTTTTCGAGAGGACGAGGAAAGGGGGGTTTCTTCGTGGTTGGCACACACGCGATTTTATGAGCTGGCTGGTATTGTTGGATCGACGAAATTCAAACAGGAAATATAAAAATTAAAATATGAAAAAAAATGTTCTTTTTTTTTTAATTTCAAAACTCTTTTCCCCAAAATTTACATTCTGTTATATTCTCGCCAGGGTCATTTTACCGTTGCACGAGAGGTGCAAAAATTGAGAATCTCGTTGCCAGACAGTTATAACTCGAAGACTAGTTTGTTTTTTTTTTTTTTTAGTGAAAAGAAAAAAAATAAATCGAGTATCCTTTAATCCGAGAGAGCATAGCGATGCAGCTAGGATGAAGGACGAACTTTGCTAATTGGGCAGGCAGTAGCAGCAACATCAAACCAGGCGAGCGAACGAGAAGCTAGAGAGAGATAGACGTTGAAAGAAGAACAAGGAAGGGGAATGATCCATGGAACGAAAGAGAAAACGGGACGCTCTTCGAACAGGCGAATATAAATTCGACGTTCTCCCGACCATTTCCTTTTTCTCCCTTTTTTTAACCTTCTTTTTGCATAAATTACCATCTCACCGGAGGTGGTCCAACTCTCATCCCTCGTTCCTCGTGTTATCCTTTTCCCCCTTTCTCTCTCTCTCTTTATTCAACGTTCTATATTTCCCGAATCTTCCATCCGTTTCCTCCCTTTCTAGGGTACCTCGGGGTCATTTGCATCACCCCGATTTTTCATCCACGAGGGTGGAAACTAACCCCCTTATCGACTCGTCGTTGCTTTCCCAAACGAGAAATTCCTCGACTATGCCAATCACTGTACCATCTACCCTTTCGCTGTCGCGGAAGGCATCCCTGGCCTCTCCAGGAGACACGGGGGACTGGCTAACTAATGACGATGCGCGTATGCATCGTATAACTCACGTGTATCCATATCCACTATCTATCTATATATATATATTTATGCATACGTATGAGACGCGAGACTGAAACCTCGTACCACGAGGAGGCCTTTGAGCGTAAGGTAACCCTCGGGTATCCCGTGGAGTCTGTTAAATAAACTACAGGTAGGCGCGATATCCCCATGGCGTATCGAGTCACGACCCTATTCTCTTTTTATCTTTTGTATTATTTTTTTTCTGTTGTTTTTTTCGTTTTTCTCATCTTTGCCAGGGGCTATCCCTCTCCAACTTCTTGCATCTTACGTCCTTATATACTTTCTCGACGAATATACTCGTGGCAACGATTCCTGTGAGAGGAGAGATTTTTCTTTTTTCTCTCTCACCCTCTCTCGTTACCTTCGTTTCACTGAGACGTGTGTGTGTGTGTGTGTGAAACGTAACGAGAGCTCGTCTCGACCGCTGTCTCCTCGAGGCTTCATTACTCGGACCAATTACGATAAGAATCTGACGTTTTGCGAGGGTGCTAATGTCAAGTTTCTCGTTTTATGCAAATCTTTATTTTTCAAACAAAAAAAAAAATTTTTTTTTTTTGAAAAAAAATTTTTTTTTTTGGTTTGGAAAGTTTGTAATTGGCTTGGTTATTGAAATATTCAGTTTGTGTACAATGTTAAGTAGATCGGAGTGATGAATAATAATTAGAAGCAATTTTGCGATACGAATCTCTTATCTTAATTTTTTGATTATTTTTTTTTAGGTTTTTTTTTTAGTTTTGTTTTTTATTAGACGTGACGCAGAGCGTGTAACGAGTTATGCGAAAGATGAGGGACGATAGAACGAGGCAAGTTTATGCTTTCTCGTTAGACGAGTCTTTACGAGAATCGGTCGTTGCTTTTGCCACGGTCCCAGGTAACTCGATACACCGATTTATATACATCGTTACTTATTCATATTGTACGAGAGTCGTGATACCCAGCCGGTTAGTAAAGTAACACGACGCGTCACTCTAGTTAAAAAAAAATGATTTTTTACATAATTAAAAATTTTTCAATTTTTCCATAATTAAAAATTTGGATTCTTTCTATAATTAAAAATTTCTATTTTTTCTATAATTAAAAATGTCTATTTTTTTTATAATTAAAAATTTCTATTTTTTCTATATTTAAAAATTTAATTCGTTTCCATAATTTAAAAAATCCAGTTTTTCCATAATTAAATATTTCTATTTGTCTATAATTAAAAATTTCTATTTTTTCTATAATTAAAAATTTCTATTTTTTCCATAATTAAATATTTGGATTTTTTCCATAATTAAATATTTGGATTTTTTCCATAATTAAAAATTTCTATTTTTTCTATATTTAAAAATTTAATTCTTTTCCATAATTTAAAAAATCGATTTTTTCCATAATTAAGAATTTCTATTCTTTTCTATAATTAAAAATTTCTATTTTTTCTATAATTAAAAATTTCCTAATTTTTCCATAATTAAATATTTAGATTTTTTCTATAATTAAAAATTTCCCAATTTTTACATAATTAAAATTTTTTATTCTTTCTACAATAAAAAATTTCCCAATTTTTCCATAATTAAAAATTTTGATTTTCTCCATAATTAAAAATATCGATTTTTTTTAAATAAATTCTATTGAATTCAGAATTCAATGAAATTCTGAATGATAAATAATCGATCAAAGAGAACAAAATTCAACAGTGGATAATTTTTTTTTCTCGAAATTATCGAGATTCGATTAATTATGATTGAATTAATCGAATTGAGAGATTTCTATGTAAAACGTATGGAAAAGATTTGAGAGTCACTGGGGCTGCGCGAGAGCCTCGAGTACTTTCCAGCAAACTCGAGGAGGAAGAGAAACGAGCGGCTCCTCGTCGTTGGTAGATAAAATATCCTCTTCGGACATTTTTCTGTTTGGCTTTTTTTCCCTCTCCCCTTTCCCCACCATACTTCTCTTATATATTTTATTTTTTCTCGTTGCGTCTTTCTTGCTTATTTTCTTTCGTTTACGGAGTGCGCGGCCACGAGACGTCGAGTATCTCGACGCGTTTCGTTCGTAAAACGAGCCTCCTTCGTACTAGACATCGCGGAATAAAGAGGCTGCGGAAGACACACCGCTGCTGGACGTCAAACCTGGACGCGAAGAGGTGTACCGATATATGGGACGTTCCGATTCAAATGACCCCGAGTATCAAACTCTCCGATCTCGTTCCAAATTTTTTCCAATATTCCCACTACCCTAAATACCACCTGGGATTTTTTTCAAATTTTTTAAACCAGCCGTTTTCGCATAATAATTTTTTCAAAAAAATCTCCAAAAAAATAAAAAATTCAAACGAGGTTTAAAAAATTGATATTATTTATATAAAAAAGGTGAGCCGGGTGTGAGAAATTATAAGATCGTTTATGTTACGATGTTTTCCAAGTTAAAAACAATTTTTTGTTCGAAAAATAAATAATTCAAAAATTTTAATTTGTCAATTTGAAACGAAAAATCCTATAGGCGTCGATGTGAGTACGTACGAGCATCAGATCGAGACGACTTCACAATCCCAGGACTCAAAGTGACGTTTACTCTCTAACTAAACGTTATAGAGAGCTTGATGAAAAATTTGTCACGTCATGCAAAATTTATTTCTCCCTTATGCTCTTACGTATATTTATATATTTATCTTCTCTCGATAAGGCAACGAGGAGCAATTCAATGAACTTTTTCTTCCCTCCGATTTGCTTTTCGTGTCGAGTGATATTTTTCGAAACTCCCCTGCTGCCACTTGAGCGCAACAAACCACAAGTGGACAAGCCACGTCGCGATGACGAACAACTTTTCGACCAGTCGAGAATACATTTAACTACTCACAATCATAATTCATTAAAAAAAAATTTTTTTACACAATTACTTTCTCAAAAAAAAAAAAAAAAAATTCTCGATCAATTTTTTTGTTTTTTCGTTTAAATTTTTGTTTTGATCGTTGGAATTGTTCTTTTATCGTTAAAATTTTTATTTTAGCGTTGCAATTTTTTTTATCGTTGAATTAATTTGTAATCGTTGAAATTTTCATTTTTTAATTTTTTTAACTTTCAAAATTTTTTTTTGATTCGTTGGAATGTTTGTTTTATTGTTAAAATTATTATTTTATCGTTGAATTTCTTTTTGTATCGTTAAATTTTTTATCGTTGTTTTTATTTAATCGTTGAAACATTTTTTTCAAAATCGTTGAAAAATCTTTGTTCAAATCGTTGAAATATTGTTATCTATGTCGTGCAAGTGACAAGAAGACTGGACGAAGATTTGACAAACAAAAATTTTCGAATGGATCCGTTATTTTATTTACGAGGCAATTTGGTGAGAATGTCACGGTTAAGTTTATACGAACGAGCCAAGAGGAAGAGAGAGAGAGAAGAGAGAGAGAGAGAGAGAGAGAGAGAGAGAGAGAGAGAGAGAGAGAGAGAGAGAGAGAGAGAGAGACTAAGGTCTCCAGCTCGTCGATCAAAGTCGATTGGGTTATAGGCGACTCCTTTTAATCAAAATCGCCGACGATCAAATATCCCACGTAGCTTGCATCTCATATAATAAAAGCACTTTCTCTCTCTCCCACTCTCTCTCTCGCACTCTCTTCTCGACGATATAAAACAATTTTACGGCAGTACATTATTTTACGGTCGGACTAACGTCGAAGATCCTCGGCAGGAGCACGACTTCCTCGTTCATTATAATTATTCCTGCGGCTTACTGTTATTATTATATTATGGTAAGAGGGGAGAGGGGGGAGATCCTCGGAAACAAGGGGAACGTCGTGTCGTTCGCCGCCTCCGCTGGTCGTCCAATCGTCGAAAAAAAAATTAAATAAAATAAATCCGTGGTAAAACAGCGAGAAACGAACGAGCTCGTTATCACGCCCGGTCCTGGCTTGTACGTTCGATATAAACCCTGTGCGAGATCCTATAAATAAAATACCAGGGGGCAATACGGGTCGGTTAAATAAAATAGTTAATTTTTTTAAAATTCTTATCAATTTTTCTTTTTATGAATAAAAATAAAAATTCTGTCCTTGTTATTTCCGTGTCAATTAGAATGAATAATTAAAACAAGGAGGTAATTAATATAGCGACGATCAATTAATTAAATTTAATTGACATCGATTAAGAATTTATTTAAATAACATTTTTTATTTAATTTAATCGACTCCGTTTGTCTTTTAATAAACAAATGTCGTAGAAAGGAACAATGGTGATAATAAAATTTGAATCAATTTAAATACAATAATAATAATAATAATAATAAATTTTTTTAAATAATTAAATTTTTTATTGAAATTAATTATTATTATTATTGAAATTAATTATTATTGTTCATGTTGTTAAGATTATTATTTGCATAAATAATAAATAAATTAATTAATTAAAAAAAAGAAAAAAAAATAAGTGACCCGAATTACCCCGATGTAACCAAGTCGGGTATCACGGTTACGGGGATTTTGCGACGGTGTGTGTACCAAACGACTACCTCGATCGTACTAGTGTCCACGAATGGGCCGATAACCGGAACTATTTATTAGAGCCCTCGGGCGTCTACTTTCGCGCCTGTGTTCGACGTCTCTCGTTCTCTTTCACTCTTGGTCGTCGTTGAACGGCATTTTGACGCCAGGATTGTACACCGGGCCCGCGTGAGTGAGAACCATTTAATTGTCATGCGACCGAGAGCTCTGGACCAAACTATATGGGAGAGTTGTAAAAGAGAGAAAAAAAAAGTGAGAGAGAGAGAGAGAGAGAGAGAGAGAGAGAGAGAGAGAGAGAGAGAAAAGGAAGAGAGCAAATCGAGGGGCAATTGGTGCGAAACGAAGAAGCGAACATGGTCTATAAAACGATGAACGAGGATTATTCGTGTAAATTGAATCGAAAAAATTATAGCAATGAATTTTTTTTTGAAAATAGAATTTTTTTTTTTTTGAAATAAACATTTTTTTTATATATATTGACGTATTTAGGGCCTATGAGCAATACTCTTATCTAATTTTTTAAATTATTAACAAAGATTTGTTAATAATTAGAAAAATTTTTAAACTGTGAAAAAAAAATTTTTTTTTCAAATTTCATTTTTGGAAATTTAAATTTTCGTCGAACGAAAATTTCAGCTACAGAGATTGTAGTAGATGGAAGTGAACATTCTCGGGGTGTGAAAAATATAGTCGATTACCCCGTAGCAGTCGAGCAACGCTCTCTGTTTTTTCTATCTCTCTCTATCTTTCTTTCTCTCTCTCTATCTTTCTTTCTCTCTCTCTCTCTCTCTTGCACGACGTTGAAAGCATTGTTCGAGTGAATTGAAGCGAAAATTATGATGCAATGGTGCGGAAGCTGGCGAGGTCCGGCACGTGGCAATTTTACACGCTACTATAGTGTATTACTTTATCAGTGGATTGAATAAAAAAAAAAAAAAATTTTTTTATTAAATATCGTCAGGGCAAAAATTTTTGTTTTGGGCAATTGCGATTTAAAAAAAGTATGAATTGTCAGAATTTAAAAAACATTTATGGCTAGTGTTACTAGAAAAAGAACGATAAATAAATCATTCAATAAAAAGAAATAATTGAACAATTTTTTAAATCTCGTCCGGGCAATTTGTTTTTTTGAAAATTACGATTTTAAAAAAAGGTCAGAATTTTTGAAATTTTATAATCAGTATTAATAAAAAAAAAGCATAGATAAATAAATTAATAAAATAAAAATTGTATCGTCGAGATTATTTATCGTTGTCGTTCTTGTTATTGTTTTTCTGTTTTCAATCTTGACGAGCTCGAGAGAGAAGCGGTAATTCGTTTTTCTCGGTACACAGAACGCGTCAGGCCACGCCCCATCCGCTAATTAATTACGAATGAATTATGGATTTGCGCTCGTGCGCCGAGAGGTGGCGAGGGGTGAAAAGGGGGCAACAACAATGAGGCTCGTTTGCTCGCTTCCTTAAAAAAAAAAAAAATAATAATAATAATAATAATAATATCAACGCGGGACACACACAACGAGAAGCGATTTAGAAAGGGGCTTTAGATTTTCAACTTTTCCAACTGCCTCTGTGTCACCTTAATTAAATTACCAAAAAAAAAAATCAATTCAAATTTGAATATCTCAAGTTCAATTTGAATTTCTTTATTTATATAAATTATATTTATATTATTATTATTATAAATATATTATCATTATTATTATTTTAAATATATTATTATTATTAATATATTATTATTATTATAAATATATTATTATTATTATTATCATCATTATTATTATTATTATTATTATTATTATTAATTATTATTATTAATTATTATTGTAATAATAATTATAATGATAATGTTGAAATATAGAAAATCAAAATTATTATAATTTATTATAACATAAATATAATTTGTATAAATAAAAAAAAAATCAAATTGAATTTATATATAAATTAATACTATATATTATATTATATTTATATAGTCGTTGTACTTGTGTGTATCGATAAGCGACGGAGCCAACGAACCAACAAGAGAGGGGAGGGAGTAAAGATACACGAGCTACCGCGCACAGTCGCCAAATATTGACTCTAGATTAAATTGCACACGATTTTTACGGCGCTTTGAATATTCGCCTAGCAACGAGACTCCTGTAACCGTTTGAAAGGCGCGAACGCGTAATTTCGTTTTTTTTTTTTTTTATTTATTTATCTTTTTTTTCCAAGCTATGAGATTAAGGGGGTGCAATGTGTACGCAAGATTGTCGGTGGCGTTGGGTCATATGACCCGTCATATTACCGGACGACCGGTCATTTTACCCGGCGGCTCGGTCATATGACCGAGCATGATGGAAATTGAAACGTATTTTTCAATTTTTCTTTCTCTCTCTTTCTTTCTTTCAAATTGTTATGGCAAGATCGGTAAGAACTTTGATTCATCGACTTCTATTACGAGCCGTTCGCACAGCTCGAATTAATTAACTCGCGCGGCTCTCATCAAGGCAACTCTCTCTCTCTCTCTCTCTCTCTCCCCTCTTAAACCGTTCGAGAGATCGTTGAAAACAAAAAAACAACAATAAATAAATAAAATAAAATAAAAAATTACCCGTCGCGTTAAATAAGGAATGAAGACGCCAAGGTGACCTACGACTTCTATACTAGGTTTGGTTTACAACGAAGACAAGTGTCGTATGCTTGTTCCTCAACGACGTGTCTATCGCTCCATTTTTTTTTCTTGACGAACGTGCCCGACGAGTTGATATCCCGAAGCGGATGCGGATACGTGGAAGGCAACATCGCTTTCGGTCCGTTCCGCAGGCCACTTTACCGACCGAGCAAAATTGTCACGTAGCTTGGGAGCTCGACACATGTGTGTTGTCTGACAATGAGTGTAAAACAACTCGGAGGGGCTTGTTACCTCTCGCTTCGAATGAAATATTGCGAATATTACGAGCATTTTGGCGTCGACGCCAATGTGCCATCAACGCCGATGCATCACCCGGGTGCTGTCAACTCGTCGTTGCTTTCGTTCGCGATAAACTTTCTCGCTGCTCCCTGGCTCTCGCTCACTCTTGTTTCTTTTTTTTTTCACTCTGGTGCGCGCGCAAGTTTGCTACGGTGGTCAACTAGGAGGGCAATATGAGGATATAACGCATACGGAACGCACGAAAAGGGGGAAACGAAAGAGGTCGCGAGAGGGAACGATACGAGAGGAGACGCGAAACGCGATGCCCTCTGTCTCTCTCTGTTTATCGCGACTGCGGTCGTTATTCTCGAGATATTTCACGTTGGGATGTCAATAAGTCGCTTCGGGACGTCGAGAATGATTAGAAAGAGATATTGACATCGAAACGATGTCAATTGCGCGCTTATTGACATCGAAATGCGCTATTGACATCGTTTGGATGTCAATAAGGGCGCTATTGACATCGTTTGGATGTCAATAAGGGCGCTATTGACATCGTTTTGATGTCAATAAGAGCGCAATTGACATCGTTTTGATGTCAATAAGAGCGCAATTGACATCGAAACGATGTCAATAGTCTTAGGAGTCGTAGTTCAACATTCAGGGACATCGAACTATTGACGTCGATATAAAAAAAAAAAACTGATTTGGAATGTCTAATGTTTTGTGAAAATTTATATCGATTATCGATAACGGGATATTTATTGGAACAATCGTAAATTCCAACGACGATTAGTTTCTTAATAATGCAAATAAACTGATGATTATACGGATTGATATTCGAGTTCCGGCTCGTGATAATATAATCGATAATTCAAAGCGCAAGTATGATAATGAGGCGGTAACCGATGGTTCGTTACGGGCATGAAAACACGTGCGCACGTGCAGACCGGAGCACCAAGGCGGTTTTGTATCGCGGATTGCATAACGATCAATCGAGCTTCTTGTCGTAGGTCACGATGTTTACTACGCTTGATTTTATCCAGGTGCGCTCATTTCCCCGCAAAATCCGAGACTGAAAATAGTTGGCGAGATAGCCACCGGCGATGCCCTAAAAGTTCCTTACTTTGCTCCCGACGATTAAAGAAACGACCGCGCTTTTTTCTTTTCTCACGCTCGTTCCCTTTTTCATTTTGCTTATTTTTTGTCGAAAAACAAATAAAGGAAACCCGTTCGATGACTGGGCAGTTGGGGGAACGAGAAAAAACGACGGGGACGGAAGTTAAACCGGAATTCCTGCTCGCGCGAGTCCCGATCGGTCTACGCGTCCCTCAAATTTCTCGCTAAGAGTAAATTTTCAAGCAAATGGCTATTCCTCGTTAGTTCGCGATACCAATACGATTAAAAAATTGTAAATAAACTTGTAAATTACTGAATAAACTGGAAATTAAAATTTCAAGTTTCTCAAAATTCGCGATTTTTCGAATTCCTCGTAGTACATTAAAATGTTACAACTAACCTCGATCTCTCTCGCTCAGAAATGTCCCTTGGGCAATGCACGCACGAAAGAAAACTTACGCTCGGGCAGTAAACACATTTCCGAGTTTTATGCACCTATCGTAGGGGGTATAAATGTTACCTACGCAAAACGCCTTGCACTTAAACAGGCGCTGCGGGGAGTCCTCTCTCCCCCCACCCTTTCCCCATACGACAAGAAAATACGGTACACGTCGTCTCCTTTTACCTCGTCGTTGGAGTCGAGAACTTCAAAGTATTTCTCGTTCCACGACATCTGCACGCAATCTTTTATATCTATATATATATACGTGCAAGCCTACAGCCATCCAGTTGCATCGACGCTCGTACAACACGCGATTAATTTATCATACATTACGAGACTACATCGACGTTGCAACCAACGAGTAAGAGAGAGAGAGAGAGAGGATTCACGTGGCCTTCGATCTTTTTCGATAACGCGTTTTACGTCAATCAAGTTTTTTGGCCCTCGCCACCGGGGATTATTTAGCTTTCTTACGCCGGAGGGAAATCTCGGTCGAAGCTACCAAGCATGGTTGCCCATTTGCAATACTGGATTTACCGGATTTCAAATACGCTTGTTTTGTCATACATTTCTTTTTTTCAGTTTTCTTTGTATCGACAAAAGTACGAATATTTCAAATTTTATTCCCGAGAATTGTGATTTATTGTTATTTTATTATTTATTATTATTATTATTATTTTATTCAAGCTGAAAATATATTGGTTGCTTGAATTCTGATTTATTTAAATTTTATTATTTATCGTTATTATTATTGTTATTTTACTCAAGCTGAAAAAATGTTTGAAAAGATAGAACGAGATGTATGTTGTTTTGAAAATTGATAATTAGTCGAAATATTGTGTATATAATTTTAGTGAATCACGTGTGGTGAAACTGGTCCTCCCACCTTATTAGGAATTACAGGGTAGGTACGACTGACAAGGGTCGGCGACGATGTGGAGAACGAGAGAGAGAGAATGTCTGAGCCGTTGGTGAATTTCGCGCCAGTGAATGAGAACTGGTTAGCGAGGAACGGGACGAAGAAGGAACCGAGGAATGATGAAGTGAGAATACGAAAAAAGAGAAAAATGAAGCGATGTCGCATGACGAGGTAGTGAACCGTGATCAACTCAGGCCTGTCTGCTTTTCTGCCGTTGTTTCTACCGGCTTTGGCTACTGGTGTTGACGCCCGCACGATGGCGAAACGAATTCTTTTCATTCGCCGACATTTTTTTTGCAACCTCAAAGCCTCGATTGATACGGAGATTGGCGAGAGTGGAACAAGGTCATTGAACATTCGAGGAGTATTATGACTAGGCTAGCTAAGCATAATCGTCAATCGATAAAATTCGACGATTTTTTAATCGAATTTTTCATAAAAAGTAGGACGCCATATTGGATTCGCCATTTTGTGATGTTACAAGGTCAAATTCGTGTTCATCGACCCCGAAAACCCCTAGGTACCGAGTTTCACGATTCTAGCTTCCATTTTGTATCCCGTCCGCCATTTTGAATTCACGATTCTAACCTCAAAAATTCGTATTCGAGTCAGCGAGGCGTTGACAAGCGCGAGGTTGCGTACGAATCGAGGTGAATTGTAGCGATCGCCAACATTGCAATTTAAGATTCTCGCTAGTTTGGCACGGAAGCCAACGTGTGGGAAGCGATAGCTATTATATTTCGTTTCTCCGTTTAAACGCGAAGTGCCACTTGGCGCGAGAGAGCGACAGCAAATATGGAAAATGTAGAATAAAGTCCAAGGGGGAAAATTGCCGGAAGCTTCTTCTTTAGAAATGGGAAATAACTCGGAGAAGCGTGAAAGAGGTTAGCCAGTGGTGGTGGCGGTTAGACAATTAGCGCTTGGAGGTTAGGGGTCTAAGTAATATGCAAAGCACGTCCCACTTTTCTTTTCACCTTCAAGTCCAAGCCATTCCTTCCTCATCCGGGGAATACAAATCCCACTCTCGACTTAAGAACAAAAAATCCCTCTAGAATCTTAACCACCGATGGGAAGAAGAAAAGCTGACGCCTCGTTAAGCGGCCATTTTGAAAAAAGCGCGGGCAGCGCCCCTAGCGGTAAAATCGAGAACTATTTTTTTTTTTTTATTATCCCACCCAACGCGACGTATGTTCGCCATCTAGCGTGACAAAACGTAATCTTCGATTGAAATGTTGATGCTAAGGGTGAGAAAATAATGATAACAACGTATGTACAGACGAAAAAATAAAAAAAAAGAAAAACGTCGGCGGTTGTTCACCTGCCTAGGCGTTCGGTCCTTCCCACGAGAAAAACCATTACAAAAGTTCTCCGGAACAAAGGAATACGCGCGGACTATCCGAAGGGTGGTTTCGAAAAAAACGATGGAACGAGATTTGTTTGCGACACTAGCGCCACTGTTTAGCCCGTCTTTGTCCGTGTGTACGTTTGCAAAAGCTTTTTCTTTGGGCAAGGTTGACAGTGTACCAGTTGTGAATGTGACCGAGGTGAATTTTTCCGGTCTACTGTGGGGACAAAAAAAGAAAAGAGACGCACACGCGTACACAACCCGGAGAAATTGTTGACGGTTGGTACAGGTACGAGGGGCGCACAATCGTGAGCGAATTCAGTGAACCCGAGGGAAAAGAAGAAAAAAAAAACAGAAAAAATAAGGGTTGATGGAAAAACCCGTTGTAACGACGCGTCAACGTTAAGGCTTTTGCGGCCTTCGGCTTTTTCTCACTTCTCGAGCTATTCCCGAGCTTCCAGGCCCAGCCAACGAGCCTCGGTATTGTGCAAACGGAGAATAATGCGGGTCTCGTTAAAAATAATAATTCATTTAACCACAATAACACCCCCTCCCCACCCGCCCTCCCTTCGTCGACCATGCTCATCCATCTCCTCTGTTTATGTTTCTTTTTTGCCTGGATGGTTGGTGGTGCATGAATTAACGCTTTTACATTATACGTAATATAAACTAGCAGAATACCCCGACATGGTCGACGTTTATAATTAACGTTTTACGCGTGGACACTC
The DNA here is from genome assembly GCA_946811545.1 of Netelia fuscicornis. Classification (NCBI taxonomy): domain Eukaryota; kingdom Metazoa; phylum Arthropoda; class Insecta; order Hymenoptera; family Ichneumonidae; genus Netelia; species Netelia fuscicornis. The sequence goes on along the minus strand of OX328014.1, from coordinate 46,005,993 downwards.
TCGAGTATGTTGGAACAAAGTTTCCTCGGCAATTCCGTATTTGCCATCGTCCATTTATATTATTTACTTGGTTCTGAAATCTTCCGGGAAAGATTTTTTATGGTATTAAAAAGATTTGAACGTAAATTATTTTTACTCGTATAATAAATGTATGATAGAAAATTATAATGTAATAATTGCGTTGTAACTAGAATTAAGGAAAAGAGCAATGAAATCAAACATTGCTCGAACCAAAAATCATTATACACGTGTAGGAAGAGAAGATTGAGTGCGGGAAAAGAGTGTTTACTTATAGCTAGTGAATGGATCCTCCGCTGACGCGAGAGCGCCCCGCTATGCGCCGCCCCGCGGCCGCCGCGCGAACTACCAGGGTGGCGCGGAGGCTGCTATGTCCCAAGGGTGTTATAACCCTATAATACACAATTTTACCCAAAAACGACCGAAACTAAGTTTTCCTCGATTCTCATTCCTTGAAATATTACTGGAGAAAAGCAAAATTGCTTCTATTTTATGCTAATTAACCGACTCGTAATCTCAGCGTTTAACGGTCGCAACGTCGAGTCTTTGTTTCGCCTTAACTTTCTTGTGTAAGCGACACTCGTGCCGGAGGACAGACGCGCGTAAGCGAGAAATTCAAGAAGTTGGATACTCGGGTGTGAGAAGCTGCGGGAGGTTTAGAAAGCACGCGGGGACTAGAGAACGAGGCAACGCGAGATATCACGTCTCCTACAATTTTTATCCTCGCAATTCCCGTGAAATACGACCCGTGGTAAAACCGATGCCTCGATCGTGTCATGCATTTTGCTACGCAAACGGTACTTCGTGTTTCAAACTTCTAAAATACCTCTCGCACATATCCGTGTGAATTTTAATTTTACGTCTCACTGTGATTCTCCTTAGCCATTTTGGAAATTCCCATTACCAACCCTAAATTCTCAATCCCTGTTGAAATATCTCAATTAAAAATAATTAGAATTAATCTTCCAATCGCACGAATTGATGAACAACAATAAAATAAATATAAATAATCGATTAGGAAAACACGATTATCTCTTTCAGGATAATAAACAGAGAGAGAGAGAGAAAACAAATCTGAAAATAGTTGGCGACATAGCCATCGGCGATGCCCTACAAGTTCCTCGTTTTACTCCCGACAATTAAAGAAACGACCGCGTTTTTTTGTTTTCTCACGCTCGCTCCCTTTTTCATTTTGCTTATTTTTTGTCGAAAAACAAATAAAGAAAACCCGTTCGATGACTGGGCAGTCGGGGAAACGAGAAAAAACGACGGGGACGGAAGTTAAACCGGAATTCCTGCTCGCGCGAGTCCCGATCGGTCTACGCGTCCCTCAAATTTCTCTCTAAAAGTAAATTTTCCAGCAAATGGCTATTCCTCGTCATTTCGCGATACCAGTACAATAACAAAAATGTAAATAAACTTGTAAATTACTGAATAAACTGGAAATAAAAATTTCAAATTTCTCAAAATTCGCGTTTTTTCGAATTCTTCGTAGTACATAAAAATGTTACAACTAACCTCAATCTCTCTCTCTCAGAAATGTCCCTTGGGCAATGCAGGCACGAAAGAAAAGTCAACTCAATCCCTGTTTCAATATCTCAATTAAAAATAATTATAATTAATTTTCCAATTGCACGAATTCATGAAAAAAAATAAATAAATATAAATAATCGATACACGTAAGAAAACACGATTATCTCTTTCCGGATAATAAACAGAGAGGGAGAAAAAAAAATTGATCAATGACAGAGACATCTACGAATCCGGAGCGCCACATTAACATACTTATTAGCGTATTCAGGATTAGCATTATCGCGATGTAGGCATTAAATTATCGCGACACTTCGCGAAGGTGTTGTTTCTCACGTAAACGTGTTTATATATATAGCGCAACACCTCGTAGAACGTGCGGAGGAGGGCCGGTTCGACGTTCCTGTCGTCGCTTTCTCGTTGCTCACGGCGATAAGATAAGGCCCCCGGTTCGAATCCAACGTAAAACCGAGTACGCAAACTCCAACGTTTATTATTTCATAAAGCAAGTTACCAGTATCGCGACGGTTGTCTCACTTTCGCGATTGAAATTTCGGTGGCGAAACACGACCGATAAACGAGAAATTACGACGCCAAACAAAAAAAAAGAAATTAATTACTTTTTTTTTAAATTTATCGATCGATTGGATCGAAACGATTTTTATCCGATTTTTACACTATCTCTTGTTGAAGGTTATCGCAGAATTTATCGATATAATGGTTTTTTGTAAAATAAATAAATAAATAAATAAATAAAGGAACGATAGGAAAAAATTCCCCCGAGTAAAAGTAATGACCGGGTAGAGAAATGAAAGATCGTGATGGAAGATAATTTGTTATCTTCGTTAATCAACTACTCGATTCGTCGATAGGATGCTTTTTATTTCTCCCTTGTGGGATAACGATATTGACGTTCTCAGCATGAGTATACTACATGTGTACGCTACGAGCGTCGATTCAATTAACAACCGCGATTGCGTTAGCGTCGATTAATTGAATTAGAGGGAGAGAGCGAAGAGAGAGATGAAAAAACCGAGAGAAAGATGGTGGTCGATCGGTAAAATCGATAATTTAAGAATAAAAATGTAGGAAAGAATTTTTAATATTTATTGTTAATAATTAAAGAATATTTTTATTTTTGCTATTTTTTTTTTTTTGCAAAGGTTTTGTCGTACGGACTTCCGGCGGAAACCGGTAGGATAGCGATAGAAAAAATAAAACATCTACGAAAAAAGTGCCGGACACATAAGTGCGATAAGCGAAGCTTTTGTCCGACGGTAAAATGCAGCGTCGCGGAGTCCATTATAAGATTATTTTTATCTCGATCGGTGTCATTTACATTCCCCGGCCTGCTGAGCTGGTCAACACAGTACTGAGAGTTTTGCCATTCGCGATCTCGAATCTCGATTACGTGAAATATGTTTTTTTTTTTTCGTAAATATTTAATTTGTAAATAATTAGTATGAGAATTATTATTTTTAATAACAATTTTATTATATTTGTTTGATTAATAAACAATTTGATAATAAATTACGTTTGGTAAATAAAAAATTTGAGTATAATAGCGTGAAATCTCGGAGAGCACCTTGTAGTGCACGAGGTGGCCGCGGGGCGGCGCCGCCGTGGTTTCTTTCGCGTCAACGATGCACCCCCCTGCAGTGTATATAGTCTCGCGTACTTTTACCATTTTTTACACATGTTTTTAACATGGTGTGTATCTTATCTACGTTTATGGTGAAATTGTACGGTGTAGACGTGAAAATTGTGTTGTATTATGGAAAAATGTGTATTTATTCCATGTTTCCTTTTTGGAATTCTGTGATGAAAAATTCATCAATCCTAAATCCCTGCGGTCATTTTTTCAATTTGCAGTGGATTAGGGAGATTTGTCTTGGATCAATTGTAAGTTTTTACAGAAACATTTATTATTTAAACAAATATAATAAAATTGTTATTGATAACAATTGTTCTCATTCGAAAATACTTTCTTTCCCATTATAAACAATTTCATAATTAAAAAAAAAACTTATTTACAAAAACAAAAATGTTTAAAAAATAAAATGTCAATTGTAACAAATGATTAATAATTAAATCAAACTAACGTAAAATATCTTTGAATATAAAAGTCCCGTTTGTTGAATTCTCTCGATTTCGAGTGGACCGCGTCGCCGACGTTTCGTACGCGCCTAACGATATTCATCGTGAAAACGAGCCCACGAGGGCCTACGAGAAGTTATAGCGGTGAATTTTTAGGCCCTGAGAGAAAGACCGGGAGTGAGAGAAAGAAACGACAAGAAGAAAGACGAAGATACAAAATATAAAAAAAATAAGAAAGAAAAAGAAAATAAGAAAGGAGGAGGGGAGGGGGAAAAGCACAGCAGGCAGACCATCGCGCGGAGGCCAGTTGTGCCTGGTCTCGTTTGGTATTCGACTTACGAATGTTGGGGTAAAAGGAGGGTGCGCGCGCGCGTTCGTGCATGCGTTACCCCGTCCCTTCGTTCTTTCCCTTTCTCGCGCACGCGTTCACAAAATTTTTGCTTTTCTTTCTTTCCTCCTCCTCCTGCTCCTTCTCCTTCTTCTTTCCATTCTCGTTTTCTCTCGATCTCTCTTACTCTCTTTCCATACTCGTTCGCGGTCTCTCGCTCCTCCCCGAGTCCCGCTGTAGCGACGGCTCTCTGGCTCTTCCGACGAAACAGACCCAACGAGCCTCACGAAAGCCGGCCGGCTCCTTTCCATCTTGAGCTGTATATATGTATATATATTTCACGAAAAATGTATACATGGGGCACTCCTTGTTCAGTCAGCAATAATGTAAAAAGAATTAGGAAATTTCTTACAGGTTGCAAATTAAATTAATAAAATGCGAAATTTTATTTTGACTTATATTATTAATTTTTTTAATATTATTTCACTATTTTTTAATAATAAACTCTGTCTAGATTTTTGAAACGAGAGTAGATTTTTTTATCCAACGCAATGCAATAAAAATATGATTTTTAGAAATTAAACAAATTAACGAATTTCTGATGAATTGTAAATTAAATTAATAAAAATGCAAAATTTTATTTCGTTCATATATTATTAATTTTTTAATTAAAAAAAATAGAATTTTCATACGAGAACAATTTTTTTTAACCCAATGCAATAAATATGATTTTATTTTGTTCTTATATTATTAATTTTTTAAATATTATTTCTCTACTTTTTGGTAAACTCTGTCTAGATTTTTGAAACGAGAGTAGATTTTTTTATCCAACGCAATAAATAGGATTTTTAGAAATTAAAAAATATTAACAAATTTCTGATGAATTGCAAATTAAATGAATAAAAATGCAAAATTTTATTTTATTCATATATTATTAATTTTTTAATTAAAAAAAAAATAGAATTTTCATACGAGAACAATTTTTTTTAACACAATGCAATAAATATGATTTTATTTTGTTCTTATTAATTTTTTAAATATTAATTCTCTACTTTTTGGTAAACTCTGTCTAGATTTTTTTATCCAACGCAATGCGATAAATATGATTTTTAGAAATTAAAAATATTATCAAATTTCTGATGAATTGCAAATTAAATGAATAAAAATGCAAAATTTTATTTTATCCATATATTATTAATTTTTTAATTAAAAAAAAATAGAATTTTCATACGAGAACAATTTTTTTAACACAATGCATTAAATATGCTTTTCAAAAATATTTGTTGCTGAAATAACATGGAACGCCCTATATATATATAGCTCTGGTCCTTCTCTGAAATATATATACATATATATAAAAGAGGAGAACTTGTGCACACAGTGACGCGCATCACGTACGCGCAGCAGCAGTGCACACTCGTTCAGCTCGCCTCGTCGAGGGAGGACACCCGAAAGGGAGCGTGTGCTTTCTCGCGTGTTTCTCTAGCAAGATATGCGGACAACGCGCGAAGGCCCTAGAGCGGCTCTCGTTTGAAAGAAATTCAAAAGACGAGACGAAAAAAAAACAGTAACTATTCGACTGTTTTCTTTTTTTTTTTATATAGAGATAACGATGAGGGCAGAACGAATTGATCGAGTCAGGAACGCGGAGGCAGCGAAAGAACGTTCAACATTTTTTTTCGGTTAAATATCTTCACACGACACGAACGCGACTAAAAAAATTCGTTCCTACAACGATATTATCGATTCGACGAATTTGAGACATGCAATTGTATTTTTTTTTTAATTTGAATTAAATATTATTGTCCACTTGGAATTTCCGGTTTTGACAATGCGACGGCGAATGGTGAGAATTGTTTAAAATTTATTTCAAATTGTAAACAAATAGTTAACCTTGAAATTCATGATTTTTCGTTGGGGAGACAAAGAAGTAGATATATGGTATAGGCAGGTATAGTTATAGAACAATAGAGACGAGAATAATACAATTTTTGAGAAATAATCAAACCTTGCCCTTGAAAAGTCCGGAAAAAAATCCTTCCACTGCTCTCTCTCCCGCCGGTTATCGACAACGAAAATTAATCCATTATCACGACGTACACCCTCGTTGCGTACCTTTGATCTTCACACACACGTACAACTCGCAGACGATAATGTAAGAACCTCGTGGGGCACGGATCTCGAGAGGCTAGTCGTTACACGTTTTTCAACTCGGCTTGGTCGTTTGCCGTCGGCAAGGACGCACGATTTTCTATCGTTCGTAAAATACTGTAGAACGATAAAGATTACGACTTAATGTCGAGTCGAAAAGTGAATAACACGACCTTGTAGTCTCTAACTTGAGGTAAAAAAAATAAAACACAATATTTCGTTCGCAAGTCAGTTTAATTCCACAGCGTTGATTTAATTCTGTAGCTCGTAGCTTCGTTAAGAAAACTTATCACTAATCGATTCTCAGCTCACGCGACTAGAATATTGTCTTATTTTCGTTGGATTAATATTCGTGTATCGATTAACAAACTTAATACCGTTTACTATTCACAAAAGACCGGTCGCGCGTGTAAACGGATACTTCGTTATTTAGAGATGTGTCACCCCTGGCGATCGGGATCGTACTACTGGCTCCGCGCTGCTCTCGCCATCGCCGAGCCGCCGAGTAGTGCGGCAAGGGTGGGGGGAGACTGAGCTATGGCGGCTGCGCGCGCCGCTGTACGGGCAGGCGCCGAGAGAGAGCTGTGTGCGTCGCGAAGACCTCGCTGCCATTCTCCTGTGTGCGTGCGCACGTTATACACAATACTGGATACAGTCAACGTTCGCTGTGACGTCACGTTCCCCATTGTATCGCGTCTCGACTATACCTCGACTCTCTCAGTCCCTGCTACGCTCTCCAAAATATCACGCATATAAAATAAGCAAGGAAATAAATTATATTACAAATTCTATCAAATTTCTTTAAAAAAAAATTCTATTTTTTCACTCTAATAATTATTATTAAATAAAATCCAACACTATTTCTCTTATAAAGTTTATTTCATGAAAATAATGAATATTTTTATTAAGGAATAAATTATATTACAAATTCGATCAAATATCTTTAAAAAATTCTATTTTTTCACTCTAATAATTATTATTAAATAAAATCCACTACTATTTCTCTTATAAAATTTATTTTACCAAAATAATAAACATTTTCATTAGGGAATAAATTATTTTACAAATTCTATCAAATTTCTTTTAAAAAAAATTCTATTTTTTCAATCTAATAATTATTATTAAATAAAATCCAATACTATTTCCCTTATAAAATTTATTTCACCAAAATAATGAATATTTTTATTAAGGGATAAATTATATTACAAATTCTATCAAACATCTTAAAAAAAAATTCTATTTTTTCACTCTAATAATTATTATTAAATAAAACCCAACGCTATTTCCCTTCTAAAATTTATTTCACCAAAATAATGAATATTTTTATTAAGGAATAAATTATATTACAAATTCTATCAAATTTCTTAAAAAAAAATTCTATTTTTTCACTCTAATAATTATTAAATATTAAATAAAACCCAACACTATTTCCCTTATAAAATTTATTTCACCAAAATAATGAATATTTTCCACAAATACGTATTTACCTTTACACACGTAGCAATTTATTCCCAACAAATCTCATTAAAATTCCGCATACGAGCCAACATTGTAATACACTCCAAGTAGTAAAGGAAAAAATCAATTTACACTGGGGGATCGTACGTATACCGTAGTAAGTCCTGCCAATTGAAGTCTCGATCGCAAAATGGTCAACAAGGAGTCAGCTTATAGGTCGTTCGTGACGAGGCAAAGGTAAATAATGATAGCAACGAGATACGACTGGTAAATGTAGACGCATATATATACATATATAGATGTAAATATACGAAGAGTAACGTGGTCCCTCGAGTCCCGGTTACCGCTTGTGCGTCCTCTTATTACTCTCCCTGACCGCTAATTATCGGCCTCGCGTCGTGACTCTCGGCAGTCCGATCTCTGTGTGATCCTTTCCGTTATTTTCTTTTTTGTTTTTGTTTTTGTTTTGTTTATTATCTCTTTTTCTCTGTCTCACTCCAACCCTCTGGTTGGCTAGATGTTTTTTTCTTTTTCTTTTTGTCTTATTAACCCTTTCGCGTACTGTACTACTACTTTGCTCGTCAAAGAGAAAGAAAAAGAGGAAGATGAAGAATAAGAAGAAGAAGGGGAGGAAGAAGAGGAGAATGGGCGAGGATGAGGAGAAAAAAAAGGAACATGAAGAGGGAGGGGCCGGGCCCTTGGCATCGATTCCTCGTTACTCTCGTCCTCGTTTGATGTCGCTTTGTATTTGTTTTATCCCTCGTCGTATATCTCGGACGATGGCGAGGAAATGGTGGGATAGCGAGAGGGGTGGGGGAGAAGGGTTAATGCTTCGAGCACTGGCGAGGAGGTTTCGAACGAGAATCCCCAACCCGACTCGTAATCTCGATGAGAATCGCCCAGAAGCCCTTCGACCCTTCGTACATTTTACATATATATACAGGGTGAATTTCATAAGGTGTCATGAGCTTTATTTTAAGACAGATGGGATCATTACGAACAAAATTTGTAAATATACATTGGGGATATTTTTAATAGTTTACGAGATATAAGTGTTTAAAGTTGGTCCAATCAGAGCGCGCCGAGAAGCGTTGGAACCGCCCACTCCCGCTCTAGGAGCCAATGCCCGAGAAATAAAAATGACTGCGTAATAATATAATAAATAAAATTGTCTGCTCTGGATTTACAATCCCAAATGTAACGCCCTACATTGTGTTATCTCTACGGCTAGGGCGGGAGTGGGCGGCTCCAACGCTTCTCAGCGCGCTCTGATTGGTCCAATTTAAAAGAGTAATATCTCGTAAACTATTCAAAATATCCCTAATGTATATTTGCAAATTTTGTTTGTAATGATCCCATCTACCTTAAAATAAAGTTTGAAAATACTTTGAAACTCACCCTGTATAATGTAAGAAGGAGGGGGGGTTAATTTGAAAGCTTGGAAGAGTTAATTGAAAATATGGAGTGTAGTAAAAAATTGTGCAATTACGAAAATTTGTATTATTAGAAATATAAAAAAATCGTTTATTCGAAAAATTTGAATAATTCGAAATATTGACAATTTTTTTAATTGAATTTTTTAATTTTTATTTGAATTGAATTATTCGAATGAATAATTGATTCGAAACCAATTAAAAAATAAATTGTTCTTTTCTATTGGGAAATTTAGTGAAATAGAATATGAAAACAAATTTTTAATTCAAGTAATTATAAAGATGGATAATTTCATAATTCAAATTTATACAAACCGTTCAAACAAAATTTGGTATTCTATCGACAATTTTTCTAAATTCTAGAATAAAAAAGTGAAAAAATTGGAATATTTCTCCAATCTCGAGATAAAAAAATCGTGACGAAAATTTTGTTTTTTTGGAACTTTGGTTGAAACAACGCGACTTGGTAAATTCGTGACTCGACGGTGGCATTGGTAATGCAGGATGCTCACGTGCACCTAAAGAAGGGGGGGGGGAGACCCAACACACGAGCGTGACCAGTTCCTTCTCTCTCCCTCTTCTTCTTCGATTTTCTGTCTTAAGGACAACGTTTTAAGGGGGAGGGGATGAGAGGCTGGAGTTTTCTCCCTCGGTCGCGAGATCGAAGGAGCGATCGGTTCTTCGAGGGTCTCTCGGTAGGCGACCTCTCATCGTTCTCTCTGCATATACGCGAGAGTCGCATCCTCCTCGTTGCGCTGCCAAGGGACAACAACGAACGACGACGATCGTCCGGTTGAGATTGCGAGCCAACGGCGACCACCTCGGGCATCGAAATAGGACGAAAACCCTCTCGATCTCTCCCTACAAAGTCCTCGGGACGAGGGACGATTTTAGGGAACACGATAGAATGGAAATAAATATAGTTATACCCGAGTATGTATGGGGCGTTCGAGAACGACTCGACACTCGTGACTGCTCGGGATCTCCGATCGTCACTAAAATTTTTCCTACCCTTCCAACGACTATAACCTCCACCTGGGAATTTTTGAAAAATTTTAGGTCAAGGTATTTTGAAAAAAAAAATTTTGAAAATTTGTTTTCCTTTTTTTTTTTAATTTGATAAATTATAAAAATTGCGAATATTTTTGTTATCCCTGCAGGAGGTTTGTAGAGGGAGAAATAATTCTGGATTATTGTTAAATATTAAAATAAGTCGTGACAATTAAAAAAAAAAAAATATCGTCAATTTCGAAAAATCGACTCGTTTGACACAAAGTCAAAAAAAAAAGAAAGACGGACGAACTCTTCCCTGATGAATCGTCTCTCTACGAACACAAGTATTTCATCATTGATAAACGATCTTCCCGCGTGAACATATTTTTATTTCTCCCTCCGGGCGATTAGTCACACATGTTTCGAGGAGAACCGCGACGTGATTTATCTCTTCGAGAATCTCTCGCGAATCCCCCCTCCCACCCTTACTTAAAAAAACAATCGAACAAAAATAAACATTGAAAAAATACAAAAATTTCAAAATAAAACAAATAATATTTCGAATTTGGAAAAGCCGACAGGAGGGGGGGGGGGGGAATTTTCCTTTATTTCTTTCCTTCATTTTTTTACAATTTTAAATAATTAATCAACTGAAAAAGAAAACAAGAAAAAAAAAATTTCAAAAATTTTGTTTCTTTTTTTTTTTTCATTTGTTAGTCGAGGGGGGGGGGGGCAGGAGAAGTGGAGGGGGATGGTGGGTTGTTACGGTAGCTCGAATGACGGACGACCGAGGCACGGTCACGATTATGATCTCAAGTCTTACCTTCTCTGCTTGGAATCGTCGAACGAAGAAAAAAAAAACGAAAAGAAAATAAGAAAATGAAAAAAAAAAAAAAACAAAGAACCGATTACGAAGATCGAGGATGATGAAGAAGGAACGAGGACTTTGTATCCTTCCACGCACTCGTTTACCTTCTTTCATTTTTTTTCTTTTTTTTCTTCATGCTCCTCCTTCCTCCTGCCTCTTTCGTTCAACGGGCAATAATAATTGGTGTGATGGATGAACCGCGTACGTTCTCCTCCCCCCTCCGCCCTCTCCCCCTCCCCATGCTCTTGGTTATCGAGGGGGTAACAAATAAAAACCTGAGAAATCGATGGAATCGATCGAAATAAAAATAAATGAGAAAATGAGACGAAACGAATGAGGCTGAAAAAGAAAAATTGACTTTTGAAAAAGAAGAAAAAAAAAAGAAAATTTTTTTTTTTGTTTATTTGTTTGTTTTTTTATTTTTGATATTGTTATCGCTGCTTTAGTCAGCGATCCACTCTAGGCTTTCTAGTCTCTTTATCTCTGTCTCATATTTCTGCTACACTCGAGAGTTGTTGCATTAAATTGCAGGCTTTCTCTCTCTCTCTCTCTCTCTCTCTCTCTCTCTCTCTCTCTCTCTCTCTCTCTCTCTCCTCCCTTTCTCTCTCTCTCTCTCTCTCTCCTCTCTCTCTCTCCTCTCTCTCTCTCTCTATCTTTCTCTGGCTCGAAACGAGAGAAGACGAACTTTTGGTAAGTTGGTCTCGTTTCGTTGGTTCAACTCGGCGAGTTTGTACATAATAGAGAAGTTGAGACGGCAGAAGGAAAATCATAACTCGAGGCACGCTATGAAACGATAATAATTTGCGTATCGATTGAAGTGGGGGGGGATAAGAAGTTTGAAAAAGCCGATTGAGTTGGTATTCGCATCGACTTTTCTTTAGTTCCTCAAGAAATTGCGAAAGTTAAGAGAGAGACAGAGAAAGGGAAAAAGCACTTGGGACTTTTGGTGTGAAAAGAAATAAAAAAAATTAAAAAATTTCTTTTTTCCCTTTTTCCTTGGAAAACCAATTTTTCAAGTGGCATATTTTATTGCAAACTATTCGCTGTTTATGATTGTGGCTAGCTCGTCTCGAAATAAAAAAAAAATTTTAATGAAAAATTTTGAATTCTTTTTTTGGCAAAAAAAATGTTCGAAAAAAAACAATTTTTTTTTCACTATTTTTTCATCCCCTTGCTCGAGGCCAAGCCAACGTTCTTTTCATTGTCGTATACGTTCAGCGTCTCGAATAAACCCGTTGAAGGAAAATATCCTTCGGGGAGGTCCTTGGTCCTTGCTCGCTGCGTGAGTCCTTCCTCGTCCTGTAGGCCGGAATCCTCGACAAAGAACGAGAACCCCCTTTTCTTAAGGGATGTTGCAACCCTCGAACTACCCCCCACCCCTCAATTCCTCTTTCATCCTCCCCCACCCCTTTTTTCTTCTCATTTCGTCTCTCGTACAGCTTAAGGGGACTCGCTTTAGAAATCTTTACCCAAAATAAAAAAAAAAGAAGAAGAAGAAGAAGGGAGGTATTCATCCCTTAGGAAAGGGATGAGAAAAGTACCAAGGCAACGCTAACCGGATTTATTATTATTATTATTATTATTATTTTCTCACTCGCTCTAATTTTGTCGCTTTCAATTCAACTCTTATCCCCTTCCTTCCTTGTACCCTTATTCCATTCGAGGCTGAGAAAGGGTATTAGGCATTAGGAAGGAACGAGTCGATTTTATACGAGACGTTAAATTAATTTTCAACGCTCTCAGGAATTTGGAGAATTTGAGAATTTAGGCGAGACGAATTTTCTCTCGAGTAACGTTATCGATTGTTTTTGTTTGGAATTATTTCCGAATATTTTTTTTAATTTTCAATTGGCGTTTGAGAGAGTTTTTATCATAAAACAAAAAAATATTAATATTGAAAATAAAAAAAAAACAGAAAAATTCGAATTATTTTAAATTATTTTTATGCAATTCATATTATTTTTAATTATTACATCCCGGGACATTATACAATAATAAATCATCCCCTAATTATCAAGAATAATAACAAAATTAAATTCCCCAAAAATTATTCCAAAATAAAAAAATAAAAATTTCAATTTCAATTTTCCACAAAACCAGAACAAATATCCAATCTCCCTTCCTTTATTTACCAATGACATCGACCCTCGTCCAAATTCAAAATTTCATCCACCCCCTCCACATTTTCTTATTCCCCAACCCTAAAAAAAAAAGAAAAAGAAAAACCCTTTCACAGATCCACTTGAATCAACGTAATTTTATTTGTAATACGAGCGAGGACCTAAGAGACGAAAGAAATTCGTCATTTCTCGATTGGAAACGAAAGTTGGAATAAGGGAGAGGAGTGGGGGGGATCGTATATCGATAAATTCATTGAACTCTACGAAAGAAGATTACGTCGATTCCAGGGAGCCCGGATCGTTCAAAGCGGTGTGAAAGACTCGCTACATGACGTCACGTTTCTTCGGTGTGTGTGCCTTTGGTCTGCTGGGTGGCCGTTGCACCAGATAACCCCCCACCCCCTTCCCTTCCTCCTTTCCCCCTCCCCTCCTCTCCTCACTCCTCTCTTCACTCTCTGTGTAAAGTCAACTCCACCAGGCAGAGGCGAAAAGACGAGCGTATATTTATCCGGTAGCTTCTCTTCCAGCACAGCATCGTAGATCAAGCGAATGAGAAAAAGAGGAAGGGAGGAGAGAGAGAGAGAGAAAGAGAGTGAAAAAAGAAGAAGAAAGTAAGAAACGAAATTCCTTATTCCGGTGTGTGTGGGCAACGCACGAGACTAGCGGCCTTCGCATACCGCCAGTATGAAGATAAAATGAAAAATATATTTTTTTTTTGGTTTGAAACATTTTTTTGAAAATTTAGAAAATTTTTTTTTTGGGATGAAAAAATTTTTTTTTTAGTTGGGAGACTTTCTTTTTAGATCGAAAGCATCTTTTTTCAGTGTGGGGAGGGTTTTTTTAGTTTGGAAAAATGTTTTTTTTGTTTGAAATTTTTTTTTTGGGAAATTTAAGAAAAAAATTGTGGTAATTGTTTTTAAGTTTGCGAGATTGTTTCTGGGGAAGAATTACGCTTTTTTGCCTCGAATTACCGATTTGCTGTTTGCTGTTTACGAGTTTGAAATTTTTTTTGAAAATTCAGAAAAAAAAAATTTTCTTAATTTCGAAATTTGTTTTTTAGTTGAGAAAAATTCTTTTTAACTTGAAAACATTTTTTTTTACTCTCGCAAGAGGTGTTTCAGTCTCAAGACTTTTTTTTAGTTCCCACAAATTTTTTTTTACTTTAAAAAACTTTTTTGGAAAAACCAGCAAAAAAAATTTTGATATTTTTTTTCCATTTCCCGATATTTTTTCTGAAAACAAAATGACGTTTTTTTGGTTCAAATTACCGTATTGGTTATTCACTTTTTTTTTGTTGACGTAGAGAGAGAGAGAAAGAGAAAAATTATTTGAAAAAAAAGTCGTGAAATCGAAACGTTTCGTTCGTTGCCCGCAACCACGTGCCTCTCGCGATCGTCTTTGACCGACGGAAGTCTTCGAGGAGGTAATTTGTAAGGTAACTACGGGGCGGAGTTACCACGCTCATCATCCTCTCTCTCTCTCTCTCTCTCTCTTCTATCCCACGTCAAAACAAAATTATACCCTCGCGTGCCCGGTTTTACGAGACGAACGAGACGGAAATAATTCGCCCCCGAAAGCACGATTTTTTTATCTCGAGAAATTCTCAAAGTAAAAACGAAAAAAAAAAACTGAAAAAACGAAGCCAAATAAAATTTTGGTAATAAACGTGAAAGCGTTTCTATATTTTCCTTGGAAAAAAAAGAAATGGGAACATTTTTTCCATCGTGACGTCGAAGCGAATGGAGGTAAACGAGGCAAGAGAGAAAAATCGAGAATTAGAGAGATGAAAGTAACAGCAGGTTATGTTTGTTTGCCAAAAAGTGGAAAAGTGGAGGGGGGAGAGACAGCATTGTGAGGTAACGAATGAGTCGCATCCTCGGGCGACATTTGGCTGCTCTACAGGGGGTTTGAGCTTTGGATTTGCCACCCTCTCGAACGATTTCCAGAATTCTCTTCGCTCGCTCTATTTTTGCTCTTTTTTTATTTTTGATTTTTTTGTTTTCAATTTTTTTTCCTGGTTCGTTTCTTTTGCTCACGGTGAAAATAATAATGGGACTTCCTCTTTCCATTCCTGGTAGAAAATAGTTTTCGTCACGGACCGTTTGGACGTTTTGTGGAAAGTTTGCAAACTACGGTCACGCCACGTGGTCAAGTTTATTCGAGAAACTTTCGACTTAACGTCCTAGAATCGTCATGGTTTGTTATTTCGCATGGGGAATGGTTTGCTGTTCAACCCTCGAGGTTTATTTCCCTATTGGAAATTAATTGAATTTTAATTTACCAAAAAAAAATTTTTTTTGAGAAAAAAATTTCAAAATTGAAAAGAAAAATTCAAAATACAAATATTTTGCTCGGACGGGCTCGGTTTGTAATTCAACCCTCGAGGTTTATTGCCCTATTAGAATTGAACTGAAGTCAAATTTTCCAAAAAAAAAATTTTTTTTCAAAAAAAATAAAATTCAGAATTCAAAACAAAATTCAAAATCCAAATATTTCGTTCAGACAAGCTCGGTTTGTAATTTAACCCTCGAGGTTTATTCCCCTATTAGAATTCAATTGAACTCAAATTTCCCAAAAAAAAAAATTTTTTTTCAAAAAAAATTAAAAAATTCAAAATTCAAAATAAAATTCAAAATACAAATATTTCGTTCAGACAAGCTCGGTTTGTAATTTACCCCTCGAGGTTTATTCCCCCATTAGAATTGAATTGAACTGAAATTCCCCAAAAAAAAAATTTCGCAAAAAAAAAAGAAAATCCAAAATTAAAAAAAAAATTCAAAATACAAATATTTTGCTCGGACAAATTTTGCCAAATTTCTAACGAGAATGATAAGTCATAATTCGGGAGATAAAGGAGGAAAAGCTGGCGTCGTTACCGTAAATCGTTCGATTCGTGTTGTACGAGGGAAACAAGTTTTTGGCTTCTGGCCCGTAGTACGCGGGGGTCGTTGGTACGAAATTGCTCGAGCGTTATAGGACGATTATAGTTTTAGCGTTACGGTAAAAGCCAGACGGTAGTTCCGTGGAAAGTTGAAAAAATAAATGACTCGTGTTTCGTGGACCTTTTTCCTATCGAAAACATTCTTTATCTTTTTTTTCTTCAGATTTTTTTTTTTTCTTCTTTTTTCGATTTTTTTTTCCGGACCCCACGTAATTTCTTCGAGCGATATCTCCATCCTCGACGATTCAACGCGACTCTGAGCATTTTTCCTCCCTTTATATTTTGTTTTTCTTACATTTTCTTGGCGTGTACGAGCGAAGCGACTGTAAATATACAAATTTAGAAAAAAGCGTGTCTGGCGCTTGGAAAAAGTTTACATCGTGGAAGATCGTCGTCCTGAAATACTCCCCTCTCCTTCTCTACTTGCTCAAAAAAAAATTGAATTATTTTTATTCAAAAATTCAAAAAATTTTTTTTTGGGTTTAATTAAATTCGAATAAAAATAAGATGAAAATAAAGGGAAGATAAAATATTTTGTGGGGGTGCAAGTTGAACCCCCCCTACTTGCTCACAACCGTCTGAGAGAGACGGAAGCAAAAAATGAATAATTTTTATACAAAAATAAAAAGAAATTTTTTTTTTTTATTTAATTAAATTCAAATAAAAATAAGATGAAAATAAAAGGAAGATAAAATATTGTGTTGGGGTGCAGGTTAAGACCCCCCTACTTGCTCACAACCGTCTGAGGGAGACAGAACCAAAAATTAAATAATTTTTATACAAAAATTAAAAAAAATTGTTTTTTGATTTAATTAAATTTAAATAAAAATAAGATTAAAATAAAAGGAAGATCAAATATTGTGTTGGGGTGGAGTCTGAGACTCCCTTACTTGCTCACAACCGTCTGAGAGAGACAGAATCAAAAATTGAATAATTTTTATTCAAAAATTAAAATTTTTTTTTTTTATTAAATTAAATTCAAATAAAAATAAGATAAAAATACAGATAAAATATTTTGTTGGGGTGCAAGCCTCGAGGTAACACGAGACAAGGACCGAGGGGTGAGAGCCAAGGAGAAAAAAAAACATTTAAAAAAAAAATTAATAAAATTCTCATAAGCTCTGTCGCAGGTATAAGGAAGTTGGTTAGCGTTGCACAAAGAGAAGTTCGTCGAGTCTCGTCCAACCTGGCACATTTTTACACCCTGCTCGAATTTCAAGACTCTCGTTTCTATTCCACAATCCTCCTTTTACACGAACGTTTTTTCTACATTTTAACGAATCTCTCTCCCAAAAAAAAAAAGAAAAAAAAAACAAACTAAGTAAAAGAAATGAGAAACACGAGTCTCTTCCTGCGTTAGAAAAAAAAACTAAACTGGGCAAACTTAACGTGAGAAAAAAAATTTACCAAAATTGCAAACTTTGAAATTTCATAATGAAATTTTATATTTCATCTCCACGTCGTCCAACATGAATTTATACAATGTTCCTCCTCAAGCTTGAATAAAAATACACATTTTTTCCAAAGTGCAAATATCAAAAAAAAAATTTTCAAAAAATAAAACAATACTCGTACGTTTTACGAGAGGCGTAAAAAAAATTTCAAAACTCGTCAGGGAGTTGACAAACGATGGGAGAGCGAGAGGAAAGCATTATCGATAATTTTCAATCGAGACGAGAAATTCTCACTCGATACGGGCGAGAGTCATATGTCGTTTAGGTGCGAGCCTCGTGTCCTACACCATCGTGTCATAATAAAGTCGTACAGTACGTTTGTTGCCGTCGTAAATTTGACAAAATATTACACGCGAAACGAGCCCGCGTGTCTCGTTCATTTCCAGCGTGAACAGTGTGGTTATAGACGCGTATATAGATATACAAACGTACGTAGAGACCTATGGGGCGTTCCGTCTCGATGCGACCTTCATTCAACCTTCGCGATTTGCCCACCAATTTTTTCCACGTTTCCTACAACCTTCAAAAGTACACAGGAATTTTTTCAAAATTTTTCGCCCTGTCGTTTTCGAGTTATAAATTTTCAAAAAAAAAGAACAAAGGAAAAAAAATTAAAATTACAAAATTTAAATATTTTATGCAAATTTTAATTATTAAAATTATTTATTATTAAATTATTGTTATTTTTATTTAAATATTCTGTATAAAAATAAAGCAAAAACGAGGTTTTAAGATTTAATCCAGAATTTTTATATTTTCCAAAATTTGTATAAATGTTGGATTCGTGTTGATGAGAAAGCCTCGTATACGTGTTACGCGAAGAAAATGGCGCACGGCGGGCTCGCGTCTCGTAATGAACGTGAAAATTTACCGACGTGTCCTGCGCGCGCGAGAATCGTGGAACCACGGGAGCCGGGGCGTCAAATCCAGGCTCGTAATAAGAGAGCAGATACGCTCGATGTAAGTCCTCCGAGGTCCCCGAACTCTCCAGAACTCCGATCGTTCTGTGTTATACGCATTGAATTTTTTTTTTTTACAATTTTTTTTATTTTTATTTTTATGTAAAAATAAATATCGACGATCGTTGGCTTGGCTCGATTGGCCAATCGACTTTGCCCCTTCGACGATCTTTTCCAACTGGAAAATTATAGTAATAAATAAGAATGAAAAGAAATAAATAAATAAATTCAAATTTTTATTATTATTATTATTATCGTGACTGTACTGAGACAATTTATACCAGGAATTAACGAATAAATATTTTAACGAATCGTTCTCGAGGCTCGTTATACGTTTGATTTCACACCGAGGGTGGAAAAGTCACAAATTTTCCTGTTTAATTATTTTTCATTAAAAAAAATTAAAATTATTTAATTCTTTTCATCAATTTCTTTTTTTTTTATTTTCAACTTTGATAATTTCGAGAGATAATTAGATTTTCTTGTTGAGCTAATTTTCATTACAAAAAAAAAGATAATAATTTTAACACGTTATTTTTGTCTCGAGAAATTCTCGAGATAAAAATGTAAATTTCGTACGCGATGGAATAATAAATTAAATAGTTGAGTATCCTCGCTCCTCTCGCGACTTCGAGTGGGTGTCTCGAGGTGTAAATAATCGTCGTGAATTATGCAAATGTCCAATCGCCTAATTGGTGACACAGATGGTTCTTAAGTCCAAGGAAGCATCGTTTCGTCAAAACGATTTTTTAGAATTAATCGCAGGCTGCGCTTTCGATCTAGGTCCAAACTCTCGTCTTTATTTATTTCTTTTTAAATCAAATTAAAAAATGTTTTTTTTTCATTTAAATTTGAAATTTATAAATTTTTTTAAATTAAATTTGGAATTAATAAAATTTTTTTAATTAAATTTGAAATTTATAAATTTTTTAAAATTTAATTTGAAAATTATAAATTTTTTAAAATTCACTTCGAAAATTGTTTCAATAATTGGAAATCAATATTTTACAAAGAATGAAATAACAAAAAACAAAAGTAAAGAGATCGTTTTTAAGACAGGCATATTTTTCTTCTTACTTTCTTTCATTTTTTTTTTTTTCTTTTTTTTTCGTCATGGTAAAACGAATGTTTTCCCATCGAGCCCTCGGCGGGGGCGCTGTCTAGCTCTCGTGAAAGCTCGTCGAGGACATGACGTAATATGCGGCGAGACTTGGAATCGCGACGGCCACCCTGACGTCGACTGCACCCTCGCGTCTCTCACATTCGATATAACGTCATATACATACATATATATATACATATGTATGTATGTATGTATGTATATATAAAATAGCATGAGGAAGAACGAGGCGTTCTCAAGAGCGTCCGAGTGCGTCCAGAAGAGCGGCTTTCCCATGAATAATTCAAATCTGACGCGAACGTTGGTTCGCTCCATGCCCGACCAGTGTTATTTTAATTCTTCTTCCTCGCGCCGGGCGCATTTTCATATTCAAATGTTCGTAGAAAGACGCGTACTTGAATGTAGATACAGTTTAGACACACTTGCATCGATATTCACAAATATTATTATTATTATTAATACAGGCATAATAATAATGTGAAGAATTAATTTAATCGAGTTTAAAAAATTAATTTACCCCCTTAAGGATTGTCTCCATGAGTCGTGAATGTCGCACGGTTCATTATTTTGTTAATATCTCGATATTCATAAATATTATTATTATTAATATAATAATAATATTAATGATAATGAG
The DNA here is from genome assembly GCA_946811545.1 of Netelia fuscicornis. Taxonomy (NCBI): domain Eukaryota; kingdom Metazoa; phylum Arthropoda; class Insecta; order Hymenoptera; family Ichneumonidae; genus Netelia; species Netelia fuscicornis. The sequence goes on along the minus strand of OX328014.1, from coordinate 45,985,889 downwards.
ATTAATTAATTCAATCGATGGTAGAAAATTTTATTTGCCCCCTTAAGGATTGTCTCCACAAGTCTCTAGTGTCGTGTGGGTCGTTATTTTACTAATATCTCGATATTCACAAATATTATTATTAATACAATAATGATAATAATAATGAGATGAATTAATTTAATCGACGTTAGAAAAATTAATTTACCCCCTTAAGGATTATCTCCACAAGTCTCGAATGTCGTTCTTATTTTGCTAATATCTCAAATATTCACGAATATTATCAATTTATTAACTCAATAATAATAATAATAATAATAATAATAATAATAATGAAAACAATTAATTTAATCGGCGTTAAAAAAATTAATTTACGCCCTTAAGGGTTGTTTTGATAAGTCTTGTATATCGCGTGGCTCATTATTTTGCTAATATCTCGGTCCGTTGTTTGGACAGGCTTTGGTAAAGTGGAAAGGGGTGGATTCTCGACTGTAGAGAGGAAGTAAGAAAGCGTCAAGAATCCCCCCCTCCCCCTAGCCCCTCGGACGCTCCCCTTGCTCGACTGACAACTTGTATGTGTGTTCAAGGCTTCACACTGTGATATACTACCAGCCTCCTTCTCTCTCCCTCTCTCTGCTATTCCTCCTTCATTCTCCATCCCCCTGCTGGCGAGCAGACATCCTCGGCACGACGACAGTTATATCGCACTTTTTTTTGACCTTCCCTTGCCTCTCGTAGCCACGGAGATCTCGTTTTCACCACGCAAAAGCAAAACCGAGAAGTATCGTGGTGTGTTTTGTTTTGTTTTGTTTTTTTTTTCCTTTCTTGTTATATATATGTATATGTTTTACTCGAGCCACGACACAGTATATCTCTCGTTTTCTTGGTTAGTATCGAGAGTTTCATCGCCTTGGCTGGGGCAGCTTGTTTTGTTACCGCTCGTGAGCGCGTTCGACCCACGCGCCTCGTGAGAATAGTACACTCTCGGTTTGCCTTCTCTCTAACCGATCGATTCGCCAGATGTGTTCGCCTCGGTACGAAGAAACCTCGTACGGGATGAAGGAATTACGGATACTGCACCGACGCGCCGTTTGCGAATACTCGGACGATATCTTTTTTTTTCCTTTTGTCGTTTGGTTCGTCGCGTGTTGAAACGATTGTGGTCTCACCCACGTGGTAGATCGGACGGTGGAAGGACGTCGTTTGTCAGGACAGCGATATTTTCATACTTTTTTTTCCTTATATTTATGTTCGAGAACGTACGACTGTCGCGATTAGCGTGTTTTAACGTAACGTCGATTCGTCCGAGTTGCGAAAACAAGATGGACGCGAGACCGCGAAATGGCCGCCGGCGCGAACGCCTCACCTCGAATCTTTTTTTTAAGATTACAGCCGTATTTATCGACGGATTATCGTGACAATTTTTTTGAACACGCGTCAGAGTGGCAGGAATCCGTGTTGGTAAGATAAATAGTTAAAATCGCTTGTGGAATTAATTAAAAAATAAATATCGCTACTTAACCTCAAATTGACGCAATTAAAAGCTTTATGTATTCGTTCTATCTCGCGAATCTCGAGCTTATTAGCCGGATCACGTGGCTAATGGCGAAGCCTAAGAAGTACAACCGAGCGCGAATACGTTTTTTATTTACTTTTTCGGCTCCCCGTGGTCTTGGCCGTGCACGAGCGCTCAGACTACTCGAGGGCAAGGCGTGAGGTGGAAGGATCGATTAAATATATTCCCGCCGGGGAAACACGAGATGCGAATAAACTGTTACGCGATACTGCCCACGGCCTTGTGTCGTTCTCAGCGAGAAAAGAGTATTTTTTTTCTCGTCTCTCTTTTTTTGACCCTCTCCCTCGCGATCCCTTCCCCCTATCGCTGTTCTTTCCTCGCCACACCGTTTGACTTCTCGTTCGTCCTATCTTCATCCCTCGTTCCTTTTCGAGCGTCCCATGCTGTGCCATTCCTCAGCTCTTCTTCCTTCCGTCCCGTTCCATTCTTAACCAAATGGCGGAGACACCCGATGTGCTGAGCAAGAAAACGCGTTATATTCACGTGCGTCTCTTTCACCCCTCCCTCCCTCCCTCTCTCTCTCTCTCTCCACGAAGCAACGGAAATTTGAGATTCGTGCGCTCGTATTCCCATCGGGGATTCTTCAATTTACGGTAGAACGCGCACGAGCAGTACGCAAAAAGAGGAAAAGCGACGAACACGAACGCTATATTCCTCGTAATATGTACTTTTTTTTTGTTTCTCATCCGGGGCGATTCTCAAGGAAAATTACGAAAACTTTTTACTCCGTGAGGAAAGGAAATTTTTTGTTTCTCTCGTTTCACTTTATCGTCTTCGCTGTTTTACATCGCGTCATAAATTCGACCCGTAAAACTTTTTGCGCTTGACAATTTTTCTTGCCAAACCACCCGTCGAGTTATTGCCATGGGCGAAAAAAAAACCTCGTGAGATGAAAATTTACGAAAAGATCATCGAAGAGATAAAAATTGATAATTATCGATGAGAAAAAGAAAGAGTTTTTACGTAGCTGCTCCAATTTTCCAGCCTGCTGCATATGACCCCGAGTTACCCTAAAAACACTCAGAAAAAATCTCGAGACCATTTTTCTTCAACCTAGATCGAATCCAATCACGATCCAACGAGAAAGTTGACGTTTTGAAATATTTTCAAAATGCCCGACCTTCGCTTAATCCCAAGATTAGTCCCAAAATCTTGATTCCAATCTCGAGCTACGACAACTCAGAATGAAGTTTTGTTTTTTGTAGGAGATGAAAAAAAGAAACGTATGGAGTGGAGAGGAGGGGGGGGGGGGGGGGGGGGGGGGGGAAAGGAGAATGTTAAGCCCCGGAGGACGATAGTGTGGGGATTTTTTGAAGTTAGGCCGAGTGGGTCCTAGCGGACCCATGTTCCTCGTACGCCACACGCTGAGTGACTTACGACGCCCTCTTCCACCAGTGGTTCTCAAAACGCCCGGGAGATAACGCGATTCGCCATAAAAAAAAATTTTTTCAAAATTTTTTTTATTTTTACATTTAAATATTGTTATTATTTTTAAGTCGTCCTTTTTTCTTGAGAAGACTCTGTTCTCTTTTACAAATTTTTATTCCATTTTTTTTGTAATTTTTTATGTCCGCCATTTTTTTTTAAGACTCGATCGTCGTCCACGATTTTTCGGAATTAAATTTGGGAAACTTTTAGCTATTTATCCGTGCGAGGCTCTAAGCCATCGCGTAGAGCGAATACCGGAAACGAGAAGCTGTGCAAGTCGCGAAACGACCGAGTCGATTTAATGGCGTGGAATTTTACGTCCTGTTTGGGCAAGTCCCCTTAACGATAACACAATTTTCTTTCTCGTACGATGTCTCTCCATCGTCTTTTCGTGTCCCGGAGTTAAAGCTACGTTACCGATATACGCGACGTTTTAGTTTCAGCGTGATTTTTTTTGTTGCCCCTTAAGGTTCTCTCGTATTGTCGGGAAGAAGGAGGAGGTACGACGTGGTAGGGCGTTTGGTCGAAGGAATGCAAATTCCTCGGTTGGAATAATAAATTTGTTCTCCCACCTTCAAACTACCCCTTGGTATTCAACCCTCAAACGTTAAGGGGTGGAGGGAGGATAAAGGTTTAGGGATTGATCGTTCGCCTTTACTCGTATGGTCCTAGGGCTAAAATCGTTTGAGACCCGCTATAAAGTACCTTTGTACGAGACACTGCACGAGAGAAGGGGATTTCTCGTTTCGGATGAATGCCACATGCACGTTTTAAATTCGACGTGTGTGCGGGCCGCTTGAATTCGTAGGCGTGTCCTCTTCTTCTCGTTGCATAAATCGAACGTCTCGAGGAGAGTCCATTTATTATTTTTATTTATTCTTTTTTTTTTTCGTTCTCGTTACTTATCGGAACTCTACTGTAGCGCGAGAGTAAGCGTTGCCCCCAGTTGTCTCTGGCGCGCGGGTGGTGGGGGAAGGCCCGCGCATGCGTGGTGGAGGAAGACCTGCGCGCGCATGGTGGGGGAGCTGCGCGCGCACGTGACTCACATTTTCACGCTTAATCGCGGTTCTACTGTAAATATCAAAATTCTTTTTTTTTATAAACTACTTGTTTTTTCTCGACGAATATTTTAACGATGATTTTACGACAGTTTTAAACAATTTCTTTTTTTCTCTTCCATGTAGTATTCTTTTTTAAAGCTGGTGCAGTTAATCTCCGGATTGATTGCGATACGATCCAATTTCCAAAAGCCGACCTTTCTCGGAATTTTGATACTGTCTACTTCTCAAATCTTTTATATTATCTCCAAAACTATGTATATATGTTGTTTCTATCTTTCTTCGTCTCGTTGGGATTTATGTTTATTCTATCTTTTCAGGCTTCTCTATATCGTCTCGTCTCTCCTTCACGTCGTAATATAAATTAAGATTCGAATCTCGAAATCGGCCACGAGGTCTCGTCGTGTGTTTGCGAGAGAGTGTGTAAGGTAGAGGGGAGTGGGGAGGAGGGAGGGGGGGGGGGCAGCAGGACTCAGGTAGGCGATACCATGTGCCCGTCCGGTTAATCGTTACCGCGAATCGTCGTGCACGCAACTGAGAAAGATAGATAGTGACTGTGGCGAGACAGGAAAAGAGCAACTGAGATAAAAAAATAAAACAAGTGAGAAAGCTCGCGGTGAACTCTTGTACGGATGCGCCGATATACCACTATCTATTTTTCCCCCCTCTCTCTCTCTCTCTCCTCTCGTGAAAGATCGCGAGACTTTTGAACTCACCAGTGACACGGACTTTTGCACATGTATGGGGCGTTCCATTTCAAAATTGAAAAATCCAAAAAAACAAGATTTTTTTAATGAATAATTTTTGTTTCAATTCTTCGATGCTTTTTTAATTATTGTAAATTTTCTTTTGGGCAAATTTATCGAAGTTTGGTGAATTTTGGAATTTAAAAAATTGTCGGTTCGAGACGGAAGGTCTCGTGTGCATATTTATAAGCGAACGTACGACATTTCGCAGCTGACCACCCGCTGATCGTGCTCGCGCCCCTCGAACACTCGCCATCTATCGGCCATATCTGCGACTACTCCAACGCAATTTATGTATATTCAAGATTTTTTTTTTTTTATTTCCTTCTTGAGTAAATATCGTTCGAGGAACTGCGTCTCGGTATTCAGAGATATTCGTAAATCAAGCTGGTACGTATTTATTTTTATTCTTAATTTTTTATCTCTCGAATTAATTCATTCGAGGCCATAATCGTTAATCATAAGCCTCGAGATGGCATTACAGGCTTGAAAGACGACCCGCTTGGATTAAGTCCACGGGCACTCCTCGCGTTACTCCTCGTGGGCGCTCCACCACTCGATCAATTTCTCGTAATTCGTGGTCGTTATCCTCAATCCCAGTTTTTTTTCCCATTCGAATATCGAGAAATTATCAAAATTACGAAACGTATATGATTTAAGGGTTCATCTCTCGTCAGAATAAATTTAATATTTTCAAAAAAACAAAATTATTCATAATTTTTTTGTTTATTTTTGCTACAAGAATGAATTTTTGTAATTTTCTTCGTATTTTTTCATCCCTTGGAATTTCTTTTTCCTTGAAAATATCAACCCCCTCCTGTATATGATGATTCGAGAGCACATTGGACGTTACATCAAGTGCTGTGGATATCCCTGAGGCGCACCCTCAATGTTAAAGATCCGACTTCCTCGACCACCCCTTCGACCCTAATGGTATTTCCCTAGGTTCCTCTCGAGCTGAGCTAGATGGAGGGAGGGAAAGAGATGCGACATTCCAACCGCGAAGATCGCAGGAGGGTGTCGCGTCGAGGATGATGACGACGTTTCCTAGTACCCCAGAGGGACCTCCTCTCTCTCTCTCTTTCTCTCTTTCTCTCGTTGTGGGAAGAAGTATCTCTCGTCCTCTCGAGGAGCAAGCACACTTTAGGATATTACGGTATACTCGTTCTATCTCACTCAGATTAAGGGGCGAAGTGTGGAACATCGCGATAGGACCTAAAAGTCCTGCACAGGAACGAAAAGTCGCATGATATTGCGTTCTATTAAAAATATAATTAGAAAATTATAAGAAAAAAACAAAATTTTGATTTGTTTATAATTTGATAATTTTATTGACAATTTTATTGAAACGTTGGGACAGGAATGAAAAGCGTTATGAAATTACGATCTACCGTGTTGCAGCAGCGACAGTTCTCTATTTTTTAAATATAGTTAAAAATTTTTTTAAAAGTCCAAAATTTGGATTTGTTTGTTAACAATTTGATAATTTTATTAAAAATATTCCTAAATTATTGTCTCTGATGACACTAAATATTTAGAACTGGAATCTAGTCGAATAATCGAAAAAACGTCCATTGCCTAAGACTTCCGGTTTCGCACCCCATAATTCTAGAATAAGGGTGAGTTAAGGGGGTAAAAGAGCTTTGCATATCGTCAAACTACCCAATGGTAGTTTGCGGGGAAACCCTTCAAACGATTTTCTCGCGAGCGATGGACTTAGAAAGCAAATACAATATATATGTATACGTTATATACCGGGTGTCCGGCGTCACGTGGCGTCGATCGACCGTACGGACTCGGCTGATTAAGCCCGGCACCAGTCACGACCCCCTGCAGCGTTAATACAGGATAATAGAAGCAACGGTAGCGAGTTATAGTTCGTGCTTCATTCTCTTCCCGTCACAGGTCAACGCGCCAAGACACGATATTTCACCTGGTGGTGAAAGCGTGTAACTACGTAAGATACCGGTACTTGTGTGAGTTGTAGGGCGCGTATGTAAAGGGGCGAAGAGAGAGAGAGAGAGAGTGGGATTGGGTTACCGGGGTTGATCCCTTCGTGGGTCGCGAGCACTTGCGGTTCTTCGTTCACACCTCGGGCTCGACCCCTCTCTTTTTACCCCCTCCACTCTTTCCTTCACCATCACGCTTTGTCTCGCTTTTTCCACTCTTCAACGCCTCTCGCACCATCAACGCGCTCGCCACCCCATTATAAACTCGACGGAAGATTTTTTCCTCCTTTTTTTTCTCTGCAACTATAGAAACCTTGGTACGCACGAGGAGTTTGGTTTTGCTCGAGAGACAAAGGAAAAGTCGTGGTACAGTTGAACCTCGATTAGGGCTGGGGCGCATGCGTGGTTGGACTGGCTAGACCGTTAACCTTGAAATTTAAAAGTGACGATGGGCTGTTAGACAGAAGTGTTTACATATTTTTGTTTATGTGGGAACGGGATCGACCTCTATGAGTCAGAGGTCATTGGAGTTGTAGAAAGAATCATGAGTGTATCGAAGGCAGCAAGGTCGATGAGGCAAATACTTTCTAGTACTTTGTTTTCCTCCAGGACACCGTGAGTCAGACAACGGTGACGCACGATCCTCCCATTCGCCAGGGGGAAATTCGCAATATACCGGGTGTCCCAAAAATCACCCCCTCTATTTTGTATCTTCCCTTCACCAGCGTCACGTTTTTTCTAAAACTTCCAACATTTTTCAAAAAACGAGTGCGTTTTTGATTTTTTTAATGTAAAAAATTTGTTTTTTCTGTACAATTTTTGTACACGCAGGAAAAAATAGGCTTGCGTGAAGTATAATGGGAGAATGTAGTCTTCCCCTTTGCCCCTGATGCATCCTTTCTCGAGTGGACGCGGAGTCACGTCGTTGATGATAGAGAGACCATGGAGCGTTACGCGAAGGGATGATTCTTCCCTGGGAATGAGAAAGACTCTATACCGTAACTGGAAATGAAAAGGAAGGGTGCGCGCTACCCCTTGGTGAGAGAACACGGTATAGGCGTGATCTTTCATTTTTTCGTCCCTTAAGCACTGAATGTATGGGTCGTTCCATGTCGAATTGTCATTTTCTATTAAAAAAAAAAAATTGCGACCATTTTGAAAATTAATTTCGAACGATAAAAATATTCGGATAAATCGATTTGAAAAATTGTTCGATAAAGTTCGATGTTCATTTGGGTCGTCACGGGTCATAAAGCAAAATCGCCAACGGTATATCGAGCAAGAAAGTGCTCGGCTCGTACAACACGCTACGATTGACGGTATAAAGTTTACCATCGACATTCTTAAGACTCCTATGGTTCTTCTTCGCTCGTGGAAAAGTGTACGCGACCGTGGGTAAAGTGAAATGGCGCGTGCCCAGAGGATTTCACGCCGCGTTAGTCACGGTCCTTCTTCTTACTCTCGTCCTTACGACTACCATCTTTCCTCTTCTCCCCTTTCCTCCCTACCTCAACCTCCCTATCTCTTTTATCCCCTTGTATTCTTTTCTTCCAGCCATGTTTTTTTTATCTTCCTATCGCTCTTTCCACCCCTCCAACATTTATTTTCCTTTAGCTACCCTGAGGATTTTTGTTATTTTTGTTATTTTGAAAACGCGAGGACGAAATTTATCGATGTTCATAAGCAAATTTATGGTTACTTACCGAAGTTGCCGTTTATTGAAAATGTCTAGTCATTTTTATTTTCTGTATTTTTGGGACTTACCTGAAACACAAACAAAGAATCGATTAGAAAAATTGATATTTTTCAAATTTATGTTACAAAAATATGAAAATTCATCAATTTTGAACAATTTTGTCGCTTGGTAACGACAAGTATGGTTATAAAATATCTTATTCCACGACGTAATCCGCCGTGTCGAACGAATTATAAATGCATCAGTCGCGATAACGAGGCTACTTAAGCCAGGCGTGTACCGTAAGAGCGAGGTGTGTAACGTAATAATACAACTCGTGGTGTCTCTTACGTACGTACGAGACGGGGAGATAAAGAGAAAAAAAGAAGAAGGATGAAAAAAGAAGAATCTGCAGGGCGTGACCAGACGGTTGTTACGCGTGCAACGACGTTTATTATTATTTCACCGACGTTTTCACGTACGTAATATATGGTACGTCTCGTGGCGAGGTGTACGAGACAATGAGAGAGTCGCTGCGAGCGCGCGAATGGCATATAAATATCGCGTCAATTTATCCTCGGTTACGAGATACCCATCGGTCGTACATGTCTCTTCGTATCTCCCGGCTGGGGACCTGACTTTTGTTTCATCGTGTATCATCCGCCAGCGGGGCAGGATACGCGTAATGAAAAAATCGATGGAGGCGCTGTCGTCGCGAACCATCATGGCCGCCCGCAAGATTTCGAGGTTAGAATCATTTTTACGAAATTGTTTACGACGTTTTACGCCGTAAATATTGGAAAAATGATTGATTAAAAATACGTTATAGATTTGTTCACTCGCCAAGAATTCAACTATACTCGGGTTTTTCTTGAAATATGTTTCCTCGCGGCACAATAAATTGTCGATTTTTCGAGGTGGAGCAACGCCCGTAGCGGATAACCTCGTATATGTTTTTTTGGCTGAAATCACGTTCCGCGGATCGACTGTAAGGTGTTGGGTGGTTTAACGGTTGAAGGGTGCTGGAAATCTCAATGAAGCCTGAGAGCCACAGGTGTGAGATCAGCGTTCGACGGCTAAGGAGGGATTAGGATCGAACCCTGGCAGCGACAGACCGTGGAAGAACGTAAGAATCGATTTGCCAGAGAAACAGCTCTCTCCCATACGTGTTTCGTTGAGAAATTGCGTTGTTATCTTCTCGGACATCGTGCTTATCCGCTTTTCCTGAGAAAAATTTCTCCAATTCAATTCTGCGATATAACACATATAAAAAAAAATCGAAGAAAAAGAAATTTTATAGCGACGTGCGCGACATTTTTTTTTCGATGATCATGAACCACCGATGGCACAAAAATTCGAGACATTTCGGGAGTCGTAGACGTCGCATACGAAAGCTTCGAGACGTAACAGTACCGAATACTAAAATCCCCTTTTCCGTGATTGTCCTGCACGACTGCGTTCGTGGCGCATGGTAGCGCGAGATAGAAACGAAACAAACAAAACAAAAAAATAAAGACCAAAGGAAACAAAGAAGACACGCCGACTGCTGGCGTTTTGAAATTTGCATAAAAATATACGACACTCAGACGGTAAAAAAGAATCGTAGGTAAGAATTTTTTTGTACTCTTTCTTCATGATATATTCAAAGCGTCCCGTTCTTCTTAACGCCACGCGAGAAACACTTCGCGACGATACCAAAAACAAAATATTCAACACATCCTTACAAAAAAAAAAATTCCCCGAGTACCATCCGTGTCCAAAGAACGTCTTGTCTTCTTCTAAACACGATTTATCAACGTTTTCGAAATGAAAACAAAAAAATATCTTGCAACAAAAAATCGAAAATTTTTTCTTTTTCAAAAAAATTCGAGAATTTTAAATTAAATGCAGTGTCTCGTGCCTGCGTTCTTATATTTAACATATATATACATACTCGTATATCATACGAGCATTATGTATATGAGGAACGTTGTACGATGTGTACATAATGTGTGTATAACAACCGCGATCGAGAACGTCGCATAAATAATATTAACGAGCCCCCCCTCTTCGACGAGTTGGGACCGTAGGAACGCTACGATGGAGGTTTTCGTCGTCCTCACGCGCCAAACTACACGACGATCGAGAAACGACCGAATATACGTACCAGCAACCGGCATGCTCGTTAAAAGTCTCCCACACGCGTCTCGCATTTATTATATTCCTGGCGCGAAACCTGAATGTACACACACGTCTATATATATAATACATGTGTTTCCCTATAGAATAGAATCCTTTTGCATTTGTTTTCTCCTACACGTTTGAGCTAAAAGCTGCCGGGCATACACTTTACCCGCCACGAATCACGCCAACCGCGAGATAGTTTTATCATGCAAAAATCAGAACGAAAATAGTGACAAGAAACGTATGAAAAATAGTTCGAGGATTTTACGAGCATAAAATAACGATTTTTCAGTCATTTCGCACGGTTTGTCAGGTTTGAATTGTCATGGAAATGTAGGAACGATGATTTACTTGATTAGTACAAATGATGACCGGTGGGGGCGCTACTAGGCGCCTTGGACGTTTTTCGCTTAGACGCATTGTATTTCCCAGTAACACGATTGTTTTTTTTCGTGATTTCGCTTTAGATTCTCGCATAGTTTCCGAACGCAATGTAGACCACGTTTTTTCCCTCAATTTAAAAACAGATTTTCACCACGAGAGCCAATTTTCCTGATTGAAAAAAAAAATGCGTCGACGAGTATATCGATTCCTTTATACGGCCAGTGTCCTACTCCGCCTCCGCGAAGCTATACGCTCGGTGGAGCACACATTTGTTTTATTGCTCGTGTGTGGCTCGTTGACAAAAAAGAAAAAGCAGAAAAATAACGTTAAAACTGAAAAAAAATTCAAACGATATTCAGCGGTTCGCTGTTATAACGCTGGAATCGATCACCGAGGACAAAAATTCGTTAAAACCGGACCATGCTCGATGGGAAAAAAATTGAAAATGGCCAATTTGCGAAGTGTCTCGTATTCGCGTGCATCTTCGTTATATATTTTTTTTAAAACACAGTACAGATGAATCCGCGTGCGGTATGCGGTTCCACCCTTCGATAACGATTGGCCCATTCACTCTCATTCATTCCGCGCCATAATATCCGGACCTTTTCTACACCCATAACGCATCGATGAAATATACTTTTGAAAATTAATTCGTCCCTCGGGTAAAAGGTTCGAATTTGAATGGAACGCGTACCAAAAATTGTATGGTCTACGTCAGCCCTTGATCGTAGAATCAGCCTCGATGGTACGAATGATTAAAAAAAAAAGGAAAATTGTATCCCTGCGATTACATCAAACGTTATCAACGATGGTCAGGTTCGAAATTCAAGTCTAATGGTTATTGAAAACGACCATTTTGGCAATTATTTTTAATTGAATTTTGTAAATGTCCCGAGACATAAAAATCAAAGTATTTCATGATTTGGAAAATTGTAGGTTGAGTACAGTTGGAGGAATCGAAGGTACGTGCTGTCAGAAGTGGTAGCTTGAGTTACGATCGAGTTACGTGGGTTTGTTGCTCTCGGTCTCGTTGATCGAAGCTTCGTGGCACGCGAATGTAGCTCTTGGTTCGTACAATCGAATATTTCAAGATTGAGCGAACTGTGCAGTCACTGGCCACCGGCTTTATTAAATTGCTTCGGTATAAAATATGAAGCACAAGCGAGTGTAGCCAGTGACCACGTTTTCCAATCTTGCCGAGGGATGCTCATGAATTTTTCAGAGACTCGCGCTCCAATTCTCCGGAATGTCGATGAATTTTGTCCAGATTTTTTAATTCCGTGCGACTCGTCCAGTTGATGAAGGGCGTTGCAATTTTATAAATGTGAAAAAAATTGTTTATATCCTTTTTCGAAAGCTCTAAGGAAAGTTCGGACTTCAATCTGACTATTGTTGGCTCAACCCATCGCGTGTTACATCGTCGTAACTCAAAGACAGGGTTGGGGTCGTTCGCTCGCCCCTGACCGCACGCTCTTCATCCACCTCGACCATGAACGTAAGGACTATCAGATGCGATATTTTCGTCCTTTCTCGTTCTCGCAATAAACGTTGTATCGATACGAGCCACCTCTACGTAATGTTCACATCGTCTGTACGAACGAGGAAGTACACGTAGGCCGTTAACCTTTTCGTCGCGCCATTACTTTCCCTCCAACAGTTACAAATCGCTCCAATTCGATCGATCCTTATCCAAAAGCTTCCATTAATCACTGTCTAAGCCCTCGAGTTGAAATTTTTCAAATATCTTCAACGGTTCGCCAACTACGAGCATTTTTCCAAACCGCTATCACGCGAGGACTCGCGGCACGACAAGATGGCGGTTGCCGCGGCCATTTTGTCAGGCTCCGCGCTCGCCTCGCTGCCCGATACTGTGGTTGACGTCGTGTCAGGGTCGTCATTGGCACGGAGGGAGATGAAGCGATTCTCAATCCGGGACGGTGAGGTAGAGGAAGGGGAGATGTGACAACCGAGGGCGTTCATTCGACTCGCTGATGGCTGTTGTTTCTCTCTCTTTCTCTCTCTCTCTTTATTCCATCGTATTGCCCAGACTGGCTCCCGGTTCCTGCGACAAACGGCAATTTAGCTCTGTCGACGACGTCTCGACGGTCGATACTTGAGCGCGGAGTGCCAGAGGACGAGGAACACGCCAAGAGAGAGAGAGAGAGAGACGGACAGAGACAGAGAGAGGGTGAATGAGACGAAGGCGACGAGAAAGAGCGAGACAGATGACCCCCTTTGAACCGGGTACACGCTTAATGCACGAGGCCGGCCCTTTATTTCCGGCTGTCACACTGTTCCGTAATACTCGATCCACTGACGAAGAGCTCACCGAAACTATTACACGCTGGGGCCTTCTGTGCCGTTCGACGTTCTACTGTTGGTAAGGTCGTTGCAGAAAGAGCCTCCGAGAGAGAGAGAGATAGAGAGAGAGAAAGTGAGTTTCTCTCGCGACGATCATCGAGCCCACCCACCGTCGGGAACATAAAGGAACGACGAATTTGATGGAGTTGGTCCATTACGTTTCTCTTCCACCAGCAGCCACGCCTATACTTCATTAACCCGACTATGACTACCACTGAGAACGATTTAATTGCGAATTAATTGACATCTTACAGCTAGGACGAAATCCTTTTTCGTTCGTTTAAAAAAAATCCCCATTCAAACATTCTTTCAAAATTCAGAATTTTTTCAAACGGTAAGAGAGGTCGAGAGTGTTCCTTTTTGAAAAATGGAGAGGTAGTTTTTGCCGCATTGCGCGTTATTCGTCGAAGAAAGAAATTCAAAAGGACGTTAGGAACGTTAGAGTAGCACGATTCTTTGCCAGTGAACGAAATTTCAAATCCTTGCCTTTGCTCAGAATTCGCCAAAAGCTAGTTCCGACTTTAGAGGGTTGTTGGTTTTGCTTCGAGTTCTCTTTAAAGGTTGATAGAAGTTTGCGAGCCTGTGGAATTGAAGGCAAAGCATCGAATGGTGTGCGAGAGGGTTGGGGAAGGGGGTTGAAAAGAAAGAACGACCGAAAACGAGTAAAGGGTGAGAGTCGTTCCATTTTATATGCACGACTGGCAGGAAAATTCGCGCGAACGACCGAAGCGTCCTTTTGGATTTTCGAATTTCTCGTTTCGAGAAACCACCCCAACCACTCTCTTCCACTCTGTCTGCATTCGCCCGTTCCCTTCCCTCCCCCCGATGTCTTTTATTTCGTTATAAGCTCGTTCGATTTGGGATCTTGCGAGCGAACCGTGAAATTGCCAGTCGAAATCGTGTTTCGTGATCGACGCGTCCGACACTGTCAACCACCCCCTCCCTTCGCTTTTCATCCCCTATTTCGTTGCAACGGGGGTGTCGCACTGCGATATTAAACAGAATTCTACCTACGCTCTATCCGCAGTGCGAAATGGACCAAAACTGTCACAGTATTTCCATTGCGTAGATGGAATAGAAACGTAGCCCGTATGATGTCGTTACATCTTGAGAAATTACTCTTCCATCTCGAAAAACCTAATCACGATCCAATCCTTATTTCCCAAAGACACCGTTCCGGATATCGAACCTTGGTTCAATCTCTATCCAACGACCTTAAAAAAAATTCATTCCCAGCATTTTAAGGGTGCGTTTGGTGTCTTTCCTCCAAACGCAGTTCAATAGGACACTTCACGAAAACATCCCAAAAATGTATTTTCATCCGGCAAATCTGAAATTCTCCATTACTCGTGATACAAATTGAGTCAATTAAAGTTGTAACGAGGGTATGGAAGCTCCATTTAGCAGAAGAACTCGATGAAACGACGAAGTACGTTGGTTTAATGCACTCAAGGACACAAGAGCTTATAGATGTAACACGCTATGTCTCGACAGGACGATTGTCGATGTCACTCGATTCAAAGGCTCGTTACCGAGGCAACTGTACGAGGGGGTGCGCGGGGGTGGATCGAGTTATATATGAAAGAGGACTCGGCTACGGACTCGACACTCGGCACAGAATGGTATTATACAGGCGCAAAGGCCTGTATGCGTGTAACTAGGCGTACTCTCCGGTCATTCCGTTCCGGACAAAGGGCCTCGCCACCCCCGAGTCACTGTCAACCCCAACCCCTTCGTTTTATATCGGTAACATTCCGCCGGGGCTACTACCTTCATTCACCATTAATTCAATTTTCTCTTCATTGACGCTAATGAACCATAGAAATTAACGAGATCCTCCCCTCCTCTCCCCGGCAGGACGAAGGATATTTAATATAAATGAAAAATGATCTGTTCTTTGCCTCGTCGCTCGGGGATGACGAATTATTGCATTTTTGTTTGAGAAATTCTCAAAGCGAATTAAACTACGCTCTCCATGTTTCTCGGATTTAATTCGACGCGTGATAAAGCGATTTTTGAATTCCGTACCTTATTGGCTTTCGTCGACGAACCACCCCTCGATCTCCGGGGATGATAATCTCGATTTTATTCTTCGTCTCGTAGATTTGTTTTTTTGTTTCTTCAACGACGATAACGAACGATATCCACGATGTTTTCTTTCGAAAATTTGATCCAACGGATTTTCGAATCGAGAAACGTTTCTCGATTTGTCACTCGGCACCAATGTTTTAATCCTTAAGAGGGCGCACTTAGCTCGAAGAAAAAAAATATGGAAAAATCTCGTCTTATCGACGACAGTCCATTATTCACAGTGATAAGAGTTCGATTATCACGACGAAGAACGAACGAGCTGGTAAGTGAAAATAATTCTTCGATTTATCTCAAACTCTCTTCTATCGTAACGAAAAAATTTCAAATTTCACAAAATGGAATTTTCAAAGTCCAAATGGACGAAAGTGTTCTCAAGTGAATTCTTGAATTGCGACTGATTTATTTTACGTATGCTTCTCCGGACCACTGAGGAGGCTTAATCTGTGTCTCGCGTGAATCACGAACGACCATTCGTTATCGTTGGACGCGCGAGAAATGCACGCGCATCATCGGTGCTTCTCGCTTTTATCGAGAAGCGTGATGTGTACGTTGCGCGCGCCCGAACGCCCGCACTTGTGTGAAGATGCGTGCGCGGTGGTTGATCACGTGACCCGCGCAGTATCTCGTCTACCGTCTCGTCTTTCTGTTTCTTTATTTTCAAACCTTCGTCCCTCTTTTTTTTCAACCTCAGTTTGTCCAGAAATTTAAAAAAATATTTTTTTTTGTTCAATATATTAAATTTTTTTTTTACCAAGTCGTTACAACGGCAGCCGCGAAAAATATTTCTCCCTTTTATGGCTGATACGCGCGGTGCGTGGCTGAGCAAATGTTTGAGGTGACGATTAGACGAGAGAAAATAAAAATGTTTGCATCACGAATTAGTTTGGACAAAGTGCCGCTTGCCGAGACTCGTATTATCGCTCTCTCGATTAACGATGCCGCTCGTGCGTTCTCTCGTCGCCTCCACACTTGGCTAATTTGCTGCTTCATTAATTATTCTCGGTTCCACCGGGTGGCGGAACAAACGACCGAGAGATAACGCTTACAAGATCTCCGACGAGATATCAACGTTCATAAATTTTGCCCAATTTAAATTTCTGATTTTCCGATCAATTTTTATTTATTTATTTATTTTTTTCTTGAAAATTGAATTTATTTATTTATCTTTGTTATTTCGTTATTTGTCATTGCGACACCAGACGAGATTCCAATGGATTTAATATTATTATTATTATTATCGTTATGTCTTTTTTTTTTATTGTTATTTATTATTTTACACCACTTGTCAGCTCGTCGCTGCTGAGTGTCGAGACCAGACGTCCCGGCAAAAACTGAACGCTCGTGATTAAGATATTAATAAACCGAATGAGACGAGGATCACAGACTTACCAGAGAGAGAGAGAGAGAGAGAGAGAAGGGCAGAGGGACAGACCGAGTGGGATTTGTTTCTTAATCTTCTGGTCTCTTAGCAAGCTGTTACACAGATTGAAGCTCGATGCACATGTGTACGGAGAAGACAACGTGTTCTTTCGAGATCGTGAAATGTAATACGCAGTACGTTCGATCGATCGAGGGACATTGAAAATTTTCATCACGATCTTGTCTCGTGGAACGTGGCTGGATTTATCAAGATGTAATTCTCGCGATCGAGGATGCGTTCTTAACGCCGTCGTCGATCGCTCGAGACAAAAAATTTGAAACAAAAAGTTTTTCAAAAGTCTAAAAGAAAGGATCGATTTCTTGAAAATATTCGTACAAAATTGTTTTTCCAACCCTCTGATAAGGGTTGGCGTTTTTACCGTTTTACGTCGAGACCGTTTTACGTCGAGAGTTTCATAAAGTGAATTTTTCGCAACTGCGGTCGCGTTCTCGGGTTAAATTAAAAAAAATCTAAAGAAAACGTCAACTTCGGTAGAAACGTAGAGAAAGACAGTGCGAGGGTAGAGGAGAGAACGGCCGTGTACTATCTATTCGGCGGCGAGTCAGAAACGTCTACTATATTACCGGGACTAATGGTAATGACGATCGTAACTCTCGGCGATAGGAGAGCGAGAATGAGTGAACTCGGCGCGCTATGTACGAGATATACGTACAAGGTTAGTGCTCTCACGTTGCACCAGGAGAGACGTGAAACTCGCTCGGGCCAAAACGAGAGCGAACGAAGCGGTGGTTACCAAGGAGGGTGGCGGCTACGCTCGAGATACCGAATGAATTACGACAAGAGTCTTTCGGGCCCCGAAAGTACAATTCGCCCCGAAACCGTTGCGAGTTACGTTCCTCGCGTATGCGTCCTGGTATCGGTGACCCCTAGGCGAGAACTCGAGTGAATCACGAAAGCCGGAAAGTAAAGAAATCGTGAAACGATAGCGGTCTACCGAGTCCAACGAACCACGAGCGATCGGTGAGGTTTACGTCATGAGCACCTCAATGTCTTCAATAAGCAACGCTGGAAAAACTTTTGATTCTATGGTTCTCTTGCAACGGGCCCCATTCGGGGCATCGAATTGTCTGGTAATCCACCCGTTTTCGATGTCCTTGGACCAGTTTTTGACAGCATTTGGGCTGGGGCAATGGATTGAAAAAAGGGCTGTCTTGGTAAAAAATTGTCTTTTTCTGTAAATCCTTTCCGTTAACGCGAAATTAGAATAAAAAAAAGCATCAACGATCGTTTCAACGGGAATAACGTGAATTTCACGTTATATAGTTATGGCGTCGTTCCACATAAAAGGTTGGACAACTTTGCCGACGCGTCGCGGCAAGAAGGGGCCCGCTATGTTGTCGGAACAACTGTGGCATCTAGCACGTATACACAGGGCTTGGTAGACGTCTGAAGACCGACGAGGGGAAGGAGAGGGGGGCGGAGAGAACTGTGAAAACCCCGATGCATATACGCGTACACAATGGAGTTAGATAACGACTCCTCTCGAGGAGGAAGGGCGCCCAACGACAATGTCCTCCCAGGGTACATACGCTCTATATACATATATACATTTATTTTCAGTGCCTGGTACAGGGAATGTTTGCCTCGCTACCATACCCGTCGCTTTCACGAGAGAGAGAGAGCAGGTGCATTGAAATCTCATATAGCGACGTCCGTTGTTCGCCGAATCGGAAACTCATGACTGCCTGTTTAAAGACTGCTTCGCGATGTTAACGTGATGTACGAAATGGATGTTAGATAAGGACGAGATACGGGAGAATCGTCTCGACGTTGTAATAATTAAAAAACAAAAAGGAGTTTCAAACAAAGTTTTTTTTTTTCGAGATTAAAAATGAGGGATGAAACTAATGTAAGGGGTTTTTGTTTTTATCGCGTTTCGCGGATGAAAAATTTCTTAAGTTCGAGGCAAAGTAGGGCACTTGAAAAAGAAAAATTATAATTGCCCGTATCGAAGAGTTCGTATCTTATCCGGGGGTCGTGGCGGGGGTTGAAGTCGAGGGTTTCATATTTTCTTTTTGTTCGTTTCATCTTTGTGTGGTTTCTCGTTCTAACGGACACCTCGTTCGTTATTACCTGCGTTACAAAAGCACCAGCGAATACTTTGCGCACACGAGTACGTACTCGTGGGAGATCACAGCGCCGCGAAGAAAGCCTTTGATTATTCTCATTGTGTTATTTTCATGTTTTTCTTCATCCTTTTTTTGATCGCGAGGGTCCTTCATGCACTCCGTCCTTTGGGTCATCTCTCAGCTTGCTCGTCGATCCGTACGAGATATTCGTATGATACTTTTGTGCGAGAGTGCACCGGGAGTACGGAATCGTATGGTAATCAAATAAGCACTTCGCGAATCACTCGACGAATTGTCAAAGCAAATGCACGCAACGTACTCGAGGTATTCTCAAAAGCTACGGTCGAGTAGAAGCCTGAAGTTCTTTCCAAGTATCCCGGTACTTAACGAAAATCAAACGGTAAACTCGTTACCGGACCTTTTTTTTTGTTATAAAGACATTTTTCTAGCCTAGATCAACATTGGGATCAACGAGAGAATCAAGAATTGTGAGCAAGATTTCTGGATTACTTAACATTGATTGGAAAAATTGATAATCTTTCGTCATTAATTGGTTCGTTTATCGAGATTCTGTAAAGCCGAGCTCAACGCGACTCTTGTCACGATGACCAAAAATGGAAATTCCCGTTAACTGACATCGGTCGTCAGAACGACCTTTCAATCAGCGCCATATCGAATCCTAACAAGGTGTGCTACGCGATAGTTATGCCAGGAAAGTTGGCGAGCCGTCGACTACTCGATACCATTCCAGTATCAAAAGCCACGTGCCTATCGCTTCGAGGATCCTACTCTCTCTCTCTGTCTCTTGGTACTTTGGTAACTCTGGCTGAAGTGAAAGATCGAGTGATTCCTAGGAAGGCGTGTCTGCCTTGGGGTGTTACCAACTTCTCGAGAATTCCGGAACACCATATCGCGTAGGTACAGCTCTAGAATATGCGACTCTCCCCATGTAGAGAGTGAGAGGGAGGGGGATGTATAGAGAAGTGCTCACCCCTGATGCAACGAGTTTCGAGAGGAAATGGGTAGGTTCTGGGGGTTTGATGGAACGGGAGTGGTTCGGGGGTTGTTGGAACGTCGAGGTGGGTAATCAAAGAGCCCGGGCTATATGCATTCGTGGGGTACTCAGGGGTGGTGGACCAACCCCCTGAAGATGGAGAAGAAAACCAACCCCTGCTTATGTCGTGTGTTCGAGCGAGATGGAAAGCCTTCGTTGGCGCACTCGACGAAACGCGTACGGGCGCTACCCGAACAATCGTTTCGGGACTTTGAAGTTTCACCGACGTGCCTGGTGAGTACGTAAAGCGTGTGCATACAGAGCCCGGCTAATGGGGACGTGAATGTAGATATACCACGGGAGCGAAGCGTTCTCGAAAGTCATAGGAGGGGTTGAAGAGGGCGCCAGCTGGAAGATCCTCGAAGGGCAGCCCTGGTGACAAGGGGAAACGCGATAATGTTGTCGAATGCAATCTTCCATCGAGCCTGATGTACCATCATCTAGTCCATGATAGAAGTGGGCATGAGCTAAAAACGAATCCTCCATTTTGATGTCCAATCGACAATTGGAACGACGACCTGTTTTCCATCTTAGGTGTCCTCGAAACCTGAACCATTCCAACTTGGACCATTGAAATCCGGTTCGCATTTCATCCCTTCCATGTCAGGAGTGAGGGAGGAGGTGCAACTCGAAAAGTAAGAGCCTCAAGAGTGGAACGGTGGGATGCGCTCTCACGTAGCCTCTTGCTTTGCTCGTCTCTGTTTAAGTGTCCCTTATCTTTCTCACAGAGCTAATCAACCAAAAAGAATCCACCACTTGCTTTATCATCCCTCATCCTCCCTCCTATCCACGCATGCATATCTTTCCTCACGAGCCGTCTTTCTCCGCTTATTTGTTCCCGGCGTCTTTCTGCGTATTCGCTTTGGTCGTTGCACTCATGGCCCATGGTTGCCCTCATCCCTCAACAAGCGCCTCTGGCCCATCGCTTTCATTCTTTTCTCACTGGATTGCCACGCCTCTGCATCATGACCCGCGTTTGCCGCGTATGCAGAAAACTACGCGAGCCTGAGTGTGCTTTCGCCTACCCCTTCCTCCCACTCTATTGGCTACCGCGCATGCGCCGGCGCCGGCGCGGAGTACTATCGAGAGAGTGCTGGCGAGTGCCTGTCGAGTGTAGCTTTGACGACGCCGAGAAGGGTACACGACAGGGTAATTAGTTCGTATTACACTTTGTGACATCGACGAGCTGTTTCGCAGAGTGCGCTCTGATGTTGCGCTTGGTGGAGGGACGATGGTTTGGCTGCCCGCGTGGTCTGGCCTCGTTCGCATCATCGGCCTCGCCTCCCCCTCCCTCGTTCTTAACACGGGGGATGAACGGAAAGTAGCCACGAGGGATGAAAGTCGAAATATCAAGGACACTTTTCCACGAACAGATGGGATCCATATGCCCTTGGATCGATCTTCAGGCACTCCAATAAGTTTCAAACAAATATTTTTTTTTAGTTTGAATCGGCTAGGGGTTGTTCCGATGGAGCGAAGGTCATC
Source organism: Netelia fuscicornis (assembly GCA_946811545.1). Classification (NCBI taxonomy): domain Eukaryota; kingdom Metazoa; phylum Arthropoda; class Insecta; order Hymenoptera; family Ichneumonidae; genus Netelia; species Netelia fuscicornis. The sequence continues at coordinate 45,964,430 of OX328014.1, read as the reverse complement.
GTCTCGTACGACACTTCATTTCCGTTTCGTGATTTCTGGCGACGTACATGTCGTTGGTCTCGACATGAGACCAACCCCCTCTTTGGAATTTAATTACGATTTCGGTTCTCAATCCATCCACCCCCGAGCTGCCTCGGCACCGACCACAACTCCCTGCCGAGTCAATTGCTCATGCATATATGCCACACGAGTCTCCCTTTCGTTCTCTCTTTTTTTTCCTCTTCTGGGAATACAACCACCTCCCACCTACCCCTGCATAGTGGAACATCCTCACAGAAGTGATGATCCTTAATAGGGGAAAAACTCGCCCTGAAAGGCTGGTAACTTCGCGATATCCTCTTTGATGCGACGGTACGACGATTTTCCTCAGGAATAAATTTTTCGTCACCGAGTAACAGTTGAACTTTCGAATGCCTTCTAAAGGGTTGTTAGCGAGGGTGTAAGTAGGATTTGCATGAACGCGACTCGAAATTGTGTAATCGGAGACCTTTCCCGCCATTCTCTTTTTTCTACGATTCTCCTCTTTCTTTGACAAAGAATCTTTTTTTTTTTCTTTGAAGAATCCAACCGTGTATACCAACCCCCTACCCCCTAGGCCTCTGAAGTTTATTTCGAGAAAGAACTTCGTTGCATCAAAGTATCGTAGCGAGGGTGAGTATAACAAAAAAACAACCCCCTTGTTTTCATTTTTTCGAAAAAGTAAAGCAAAAAACGAAAATGACGAACAAACAAGGGAAAAAGTGTTTCAAAGCTTCCGTGCCTAGAAACGCAGATAAGGTATCTCATCGCGCGTAAGTTGGACGTCATAGCCCGAAGACGCGTGTTGATGTTTACACGTACGTAATGCATCTTCGCGAGGCAAAGGGGGTAAGAAAAAAATCGCGTTGTAAAAAAAAACGAGAGGATGTCATCACAGAGGTCGAAGTATGTTTGGGCCTCTCACCCTCGTGATGTTAGGGGTAGGGGGTTGGTTTCTCGGCCTCCAGCACCGGGGCATAGTTTATGCGAAGAGAGAATAAACATCCCTTGATGTTTTCCTCTGGTCTCCAGTGACGACGCGACTGCAGAGACTCTTGCCGAACCCTCTAGAAAACTTTTAACCCCCCGCCAACCCCCTGGCACCCACCCCTTCTCGTTTCTTTCTTTCTCCACTCTTCGCTCGTTTTATCCACCAACCTGGGTAAAACATAGGTAAATGTATCGCGCGTTGTCCTCTTTGCCCTTCGAAGACGCATATGGGGTGAAACGGTTGGACCAGCGACAACCCCTTTTGCGTGCGTTTTATTGTCTTCATATTTTTTCACCGATGACGAAGAAAAGCTTTAGCTGCATCTCGAGGCCCAGAAAGTTGACGATGTTTTCAAGCTTTGAGTGAGGTCGGGAAAACGAGCCGAGGTCGTTTGAGGGGGTAGTTTTTGACCAAGGGCAAGGAGACTGAGGGGTTGGAAAACAAAAAGTTTGAAAACTAGAAAGAATCGCATGTCGTGCTTTTCTCCCTGTTATGTGTCCGGGTATCGTGTGAATTGCACGCACTGCAACCCCCCAACGCACCCCTAGTGGCTCCCTCGCGAAGCGCGCTAGGGTGCGAGGGCCAACGAGACGCCGTCGTCGCGTCACACACTTGCCGCGAAGCCTAGCTAGGCTTTCTGTCTTTATTTCTTTTCGCCTTCTCGCGTCCTTTAACCCCTCCTCGCTTTCCTTCTTCTTCGTCTTCTTTTTTCTTTTCCATGCAACGGGGGTGGTTTTTCCCTCCCTTTTCGCTCTTTGCGCCGCTTCTTTTTTACCCCGTAGCGCTCGTGACATCATATATCGTTATGCCTTTCGCCCTGCTCCCTCTCTTTTACTCGTATACGATGTGTTGCATCAAGGGGGTGGAAAAGAGACCAAGAGGGTTGGCAGGCCTCTTTCTCACGCACCCACACGCAGTGTCGGCACGTCGATGAATTCTTTGATCCGCACTGTAATTAGTTGGTGGTAGAAGAAAGAAGGGGTGGGGAGATGGATGAAGAGAGAGAGAGAGTGTAGCCTCTTCCAACGAAGCTCCGTGGGCTGCGAGGCGAGCAGGCGGAACAGGTCGGTGGGGTAAGGGTGGAAGGGTTGCGAAAATGTTTGAGTGGCGATCAAAGTACTGCGAATGTACCTTGCAACTACGACGAGGGCCAATGCTGTATACTTTTGCTCGATGCAACGTCGACTTGGGAACAAGGGTGGGATTCGGATTACCCCCGGATTTTTTCTTTTCTCAGGCGGTTGGAGAGGGCGAAGAAAGGTTAAAGAGAGACAATGTGGCCTGTTTATAAATTAGTTCGATGATGTTCGAGGCTTAACGGTCTTCTTCCACTTTAGGGGCTGTTTTATTTTATCTTAACAAAATGTCGGATAGGGGTTGGTAGGTTGGTCAAGGAAGTAAGAGAAAAAAAGAATTGGAATTTCAAAACGACTTCGTACCCTGCCGAGTACAAACACACCCCGAGGTCGAAGCTATGTCGAAGAGAGTCTCGAGGGTCGTTTCTGCCGAGAGCCAAAGGCTATCCAGTGGCGAGTTCAAAGGAGACGCGCAAAGCTGTACGGTCGGAACGAAAGAGGTTCGAGGGACAGACCGACGTATGTGGAACTCGACCGTTTTTCCATAATAAAAAAGAGACAAATCTTGGCGAGATCGAGTTTCTAAAAAAACATAATCCTCCCCCTTGACGGTATTTCATTACGGAGGAGTAGCACTGTCTCTTGTTATCAACCCTTAAATATCCTCAAAATCTTCGTTCTCAAAAACAATCCTTGATCCTCGCCACTTCGTCCTTCGACGACCTTGAATTCAACCCTCTTGACTCGTCGCTGCAAAACGATCGTAACAACCCTATTTCATGATTCGTCAATCCTCAGGAGTTGCTGAGTGACCTTCGCCCAAAATAAAATAAAATTTAAACAAAACCCACGTTTCCTCATTGACAGATCTTTGCCTTGTCAACCTTCCAATTTTTGTTATCTGTCGTCAAAAACAAAATCCAGCTTCGTCGACATTGTGGATGCCTCAAGAGAGTGGAGAATGTGGAATACGAGTGTTCTCGAAATCCTCAACGGAATGGAACATGCGCGCGTAGGCATTTCGAGTCAAGGCTGGCATTCCTCGAGCGAAGCCTTGAGAAGCACCGCCAGGTACGATGGAGATGGTCTACGCGAGGGCAGAGAGGGGGGATGATAAGGGGGTAGGTAAGAGACGACGGAAGCTCGCCGGGAGACGCGTCGAGTATACCACTCTGCTTCGCCCTCAAAGCCGTTTCCGTCTTCGTGGAGAGGAGATCTGAACTGCCGCGTATGACGATGTCATGCATCCCTTACGTATACAACCCCTATTGTGTGTATACGCTATATATAGAGACGTTTTATACGTATATGAACGTACTGAGGGAGTTTGAGGGTGTTCAGTGTCCTTGATCGAGCGAATGGTGAAGCAAGATGGAGAGTGAACGTAGTAGCACCCCTCCCACCCTTTCATCCATCTACCCCTGGATTTCACGAATCTATGGTATTTAATGCATTCGAGTAAGATGGACGACCGGAAAATGGAATGCACGTCTTGGGACGAAGGAGACACTGACTGAGAGTAATTTCTCGCATTTGCTGACGTTTCTAAGCTTCGAGCATACGCTTTCTCGCGTTATGCTTGATGAAAACGAGGAAAACGCTCGCTTACTCCGAGATTCTTGATGGCACGATGCTTGTTTTTTTTTCTTCTTTTTAGCTTGGCACGTAAGGGTGGTTTTTTCCTCAAAGACATCAAAAGACGACACGTCTCCTCGTATCTACCTCGACTTTCCTGCCTTTGGGTACTCCGATACGATTTTAGGACGCTTTTGACGAATTTGCTCGAGCGTACGAGGGAGGTGGGTTAAGCCACGATCATCGTAAGGGTGATTTTTCGATGGATAATGCCGGATGAGGGGGTGAAATTTTTTTTTTTTAATATGGACAAATTGTTCCGCCGAATTTTATTAATTCTTGCGAAAATACAAAGATTCGAAGGAAAACTATCTTCCCTTTCTTTTTTGCTCGTCGCCATTTTGAATCGACGACAAAATACGTTGAAATAAAATTCTAAAGTAACGTGGAGGAACATAAATTATTCGATAAAAAAATCACGCGACTGACTCTTTTCGAGGAAAGGTACACGATTTTCGTATATATATTGCAACGACGTACGAGGAGAGAAGCTACGAGCGTGAGAGGCATGTACACGCGATGGGATTGATTTCGACGAGTAAGCAGGAATGTATGAGAGAGAGAGAGAGAAAAGCCTAGGCAGAGAGTTGCGTGGCACGAATGCAGCTCGACGCTCACACCGTGGAGCTCGCGGAGTGCATCGAGCCGTGATACGACGTCTGGTGGCTCGGGGGTGAAAGAGGGATGAAGGGCTGGGGGTTGAAGAGGGAAGGGGGAGGTTTGAGTCGCGAGAACCCCCTTGCAGTTTCTGCAGGTGCGTATCCGCGACGCCCGCCGCGAGAGACCGAGATTTCAGAAGAGGAAAGAAAAAAAAGCAAAAGAAAAAATAAAAGAGTGAAAGGGGGTGAGAGGAAAGAGGCGAACGATTACGCCACGCCCGTGTCGTCGTCAAAGCACTCGCGTCTTTCCAAGCGCGAGAGGAAAAACGCGAAGGGCGCGAATATCGTACCGGGGGATGCCCGGAAATTTCTCAAAGTTGCACCCTCCAGCCTCGAAAAATATTTAGGGGTTGTTTTTTCAGATTTCAATTTTTTCAATTTTTTTTTCTTTTGGAAATTTCTCGTCCGTTCGTTCCGATTTTTTTTTGCCAAGTAGAATAGTACTGGATACAATTCTAGATAAAATTTCATTGAAATCGAACGAGTAGTTTGTATTTTAGAAATTTTTGAATTTAGCTGAAAAATTCGAGGGTGAAAAAACAAATCGTCCCTTACGAAACGGCGAAGGGATGAATTTTTATCGACATTCGCATCAGCCGTGCGAAACTGTTATTTAAAGAGACGAGACGAGAAGAAAGAATGAAAAAAAATCGAAAAAAAAAATGAAAAATAAAAACAGAAACACTTCCGGTTTCAAATTTCGAGTGGAACGCGAACGAAAGCGTTAAGCCCGCTTCATTCTACGAGAGTAATATCTTAATCCTCTTACAGCGAACGCGGGCTCTAGGGCACATAGCGAGGTTTGCATGAATCGAGAGGGCGAGCGAGAAATCGAGGGGGTGAGACTCACCTCCATTGGAACTTTCGAGCCCGCAGGGCTGAAAAAGGTTTTTGGCTCTTTTCGGGCACCGTCGGTTACCTCTCGTGACTCTGTTTGCAAACTGCTCGCTGGCCACGCTTTTCCACCCCCTCCAACCCTCGTTTCACCCTCCATCCCCCTTCCCTTACTCTCCCTCTCGTTTCCCTCATGGTTTTTCGTGGATGCGAAATTAGGAGCTTTCGCGTATAATAAACCACTCGGCTTAATATCCTGTCAGATTTATTACCCGATACATAAATTCATATTAATGGGCGAGGGGTGGCTGACGAAAAACGCATTTACAAAAAAAAACAATAATAATACCAAAAATATGTAAATTTGTTCATCCATTAAAAATATGTTACATTTTTTATATCCTCGTTATCAAATTTCGATCTAAGTCAACGCTAATTTAAAAAACGAATTAGAATTTATTAAAATTATGATTAATTTTTTTCAAATTCTTTTTTTGGGGTTCAGAATTAAAAAAAAAAATTTATGTGAAATTTTGAAGACGTTGCGACGAATATATTTCGCCATATCTGCTTTCCTATATCTGTCAGTCGAATATTATCGAAGCGAATTGGAACGATATGATCGAATCTATATGCGGGAAAGTGCAGTTCACTTCTGTACGCGCAACGCAATTCAGCGTTGACATCCGATTGAAAATGACAGCCTGATCGTGTCTAGTGCAGTAAACCCGAGTCTCGACATAGTGGTGCAACATTCATAGATCGTGTATAGCTCGTATGGGGCGTTTCAGATTCGAATCCGAAGATATTTTGAAAAATAGAAATAGCAAAAATGAATAATAACAAATTTTTCCACCCTACAGCCAGAAAAAAATATTTTTAAACAGCTGAATCAATTTTTCATAATTTTATCGAATTTTTTAAAGCATCTGTAATGTTTTGTTTCCCTTGAAAAAAAATCGAAATATAATTACTAAATAGGGGTTGTTCGGGAAAAAAATAAAAATTGTCTAAATTAATTTTGTTTATGTTTTAAGGAATGTATTAGAACAAATGAGGGGATGAAATATTGTAAAGATTTTTGTGGATTTATCGAGTCGACGTGAAGCTCCCCATATACATATAGCTTTTATTAGAAACGGGGGTTGGAGAACCTCCGGTCGATATTTTGCGTCGAGCCAACGAAGCGATGAATTCCGCTGGGCTAGAGGCGAATCCGACATCGAGGGCGGCCACCGAAATGTAGTTACAGTTTGTAACTCCATTTCGTAAGAGAGTGGGGATGGGAATTGGTGGTACGGGCCGAGATGTTGGTGCTACCCCTTGGAAATATATTCGTGAAAGGTGGCACGTCGAGCAACAAACTACGAGTTCGAGTGGAAGATCTGCATGAGAGACTCTGAAATTCGTTCCAGGGAGAAAAAAAAACGAAGAAAATAGAAGATGGTTGGTGGTTCAACCCCTAGTTCTGCATAAAACTACCCCCCTTGTAACATCTGCGTTCAAGGGGGTGGTTGCAATTACCGCGAATATGTCCAGCCTTGAAGGGAGAGACTGATCCATCAGTTTTCCATCCAGTGACGATGATTGACGCACTGAGAAACAACCCCTACGTACCCCCCCCCCCCCCCCCCCCCCCCGTACAACCCTCATATATTGTGACCGGATAATTTCTTCGCGCGAATTCTCGAATTCTGACCAACGAGACCGAACAAATTGGACCGTGACGATGGATTCGACATTTTTCCCTTCATATTTCTCTCTTCCATTCGACTATTTGGAATTCGTACTTTTTTTCCACCCCCTCTGTGCATTGTCCTCTTTAATGGAATACGTAACGAACTTGCTTCGTTTTCTCGCGATGAAGCAAATACAATCTGTCTCTCGTCCTGCAATATTTGCGAACCGTTTACGCTTCAAGCCATCCCCAAAAATTTCCCAAAAAACATCGCTTAAATTCACAGGGGATGATTCGTTCTCGAACATCATTAAACTTTCCCTCGATTCGTTACCGTTGGATAGAAAATCACAAACTATCGATCGATTACCCTTCGATTATTGATAATTCAAGAAAAACCACCCTTATCTCTCCTCGCTCTCTATCGAACCAACGATGAATCTACATTGTCCACGAGATCAAAGCAGTGACTCTCAACCTCTCTCGTTGCGTTCAAAGAGTAACGCGTGACCGAGATAGCGAGGCGGTGAGTGGAAGAAAGGTACACGAGGGGGTTGTTCGGCAATAAAGCTGTCGTCGAGGGGGTTGAAAACTGGAAGGTAGGGGCCTCTTGGTCTCTAGCTGGACTTCCGTCTCATCGAATGAAGAAGGGACAATGGAGGAGGAGTGCGACATATATAAATGCAGGGGCAAAAGAGGTAGGCTTAGGGGTTGGGGGTTGGTTCGAAGCTCGTGCACGAAATATTGATTGACATCCGGGTGACGGATTTCACTGGGCACATGCACACCCCTTTGGTCACAGGGGTGGGTGCGAGCAACGTATACAACGTTAAGCACGAGACTAGAGAAAAGCCACATATATATATAGGATGGGGGCACTGGCTTCTATATATATCTAGTATGACACTATTATACAGTACCATATACCACGATGCTTCTAGCCCTTTCCACCAACTCTTTGTCATGCTGATTTATTGCCAGTCTGCCAGGGGTGCTCAATCACACATTTCCCAAAGACTATTTATAATTCTACTAAAATGACATTTATCAAAATTTAACAAACTAATATTTATTTATCGTTCGAAAAGACAGACAAATATTTTATTATTCAATAAATAAATTATAAAAACAATAATAATAATCAAATAATCAAAAAATAATTAATTAAGACTTGTCCAATTTTTCAATTATTCAATAACAAAATTATAAATAAAATAATAATAATCAAATAATGAAAAAATGATTAATTAAGTCTTGTCTAATGTAAAATGTTCCATCGTAAATTGCAAAATGTTGTGAAATACGATGTAAAAATTATTATAAATCGTATACAAGAAACAATCTTTTTTTTTCATATCGATCCGATATGCTCATATGGTCGTTATCGTTTCGTGGACGGAGAGAAGTCTGGGCTACCTCCGGGGCAAAGGGGAGAGGGCGGGGGGCAAACCAACGATATCGGCCAACGGAAATTTATTTTTAGACCTCGTATGTATACCAGAAAGTGGGAGAACGTATATTCAAACCCAACACGTATAAATACATGTTTTCGTCTTTGGTACGAGATCACAAGAGTGGCTTGGTTGTATAAATTAATATACGGTTCGTTGGAATCGATGCCCTCTGTAAACCGGGCGAGTGAACTCGCGATTGAACGAGAAACTACTGCTGTCAGCTTCAATAATGTGGAATTCAATATATCAACTCGTTATTAATAACGATAACGATACCGTTATACATATATATATATATATGTAACGAGCTAGTTTATATCGAGGCGAGTCTACAGATAGCCATTTATCATTCGGCCTTGATAACAAATATAGTTGAAAAAAATAATAATAATAATAAATAAATAAAAAAATTCAATAATTCTAAAAATAAGCGTCCTTAAGAATCTCGAAACGACGATAAATCTCACACTGTAAATTCTAGCTATGAAGAAAACAAAATTGAGGAGATTAATTAATTAAAATTAATGAATAAAACAAAAATCATAAAAAAATAAAAATTCCAATATTTTATTTAGAAATGAAAAAAACAAAACAAATTGTTCGATATAAATTTACGAGGTTGCGTAATTTCTTTGCCATTGAGGGAGTGAGGTAGGGAGGAGAGGTATATATCGAGGATGATACTGTAGTTACGGAAAGAAGGAAAAGCTGGAAACGCGGGCACCCTTAGAGAATTAACTCGAAGCGAGAGAAGGGTGCTCGAGTTCGCGAAACGAGAAAATGCAACCGTTTCATCTCCCTCTTCTCTCCTCGACTCGATCGTTTCAGAGAAGTCGAGACTAAGGTGGAGGCTGGCTCTGAGAGGGAGAGAGAGAGGGAGAGAGGGAGGGAGAGAGGGAGGAGGGCAACACGAAACACGAAATAGACTCGAGGATGTCGTAATCGAATTATATATATAATTCATCCTTTTTTGTTTCATCCCCCTCGTCTTTTTCGCGTTCGACGAGGAAGACGAGAAAGAAAAAAACAAGAGGAGAGAATTGATTCGTACCGTTTCCTGGCACATCGATTCGTTAATTCGAACTCGGTTCTTTCGTTACTTTATTTTTTGTTATTGTTATTTTGTGTTTAATAATTCGTTTTTTTTTGTTCGTTTTATTCTTGTTTCTTTGTTACGAACGAAAATCTTGAAAAGTTTTGCCGACGAGAGATTCGAAGATGGAAAAAAGTTGGGATCGCAACGAAAGAAGGAGAGAAATATCTTGAGATATTTCGTCGTATTTTTTTTCTTCTTCTTCTTTTTTAATCCGACTCTCTCGATCGAACAGATGTTATTCATCTCGCTCGTCCATCGCTGTTAATCCACGATCGTGTTTAAAAAAAGAAGATAAAGAAAGGAGAGACAGATAGAAGAAAAAAAACGTTGAGACTGTTCTCTGTTCTGATTTTATAGCGAGTGAGCTAGCTAGTTGAGGAAATAAAAAAATAATTATTTTTACGACGATGATAATTAATCGAAGAATTGATAAGACTGGTAGTCTTATCGGGATTGAATAAAATTCATCGAATTTGTAATAACCGAGCGAGTTCTAAATATTTAACGGTTCGACTGGTCTCCCTCGTGTCTTACGACCCGCAGTAAAACATCGAGGAGAACACACGTGACATTACTAAACCGGATGCGATCCGTTCAGCTCGTGCTACCCGACGGCCATAAACCCGTCATATCGAGGAAAAATAAGGCGAGGTAGAAAGGGAAGAGGAGAGCGAGGGAGAGCAGTCCCCTGCAACCTTACGAAAGTTACTAAAAATAAAAAAAATTAAAAAGAAAAAGAAGCTATCATGAGGAAGATCACATGTGTTGTCTATCCTCGTCGGTAGGCGGGACTGTACTGTCTCGAATTCCTGGTAAAACTACCACTACTCCCATGGTACGGATGACAACGCCATCTATCGGTTCCTTGGTGCGACACTCGCTGCCTCGACTCGGGAGTGGGGGAAGAGAGCGCCAGAAGTGGGAGAGTTGGAAGACTACACTACCGATGATCCTGGCACTAGTGGCCGAGGAGTGGGGGAAGTGAGAGGGCGCTCTAGGAGTGGGGAGGCTTACTCGTGGGTAATTGAAGATGTGACAACGGCTGGACGCTTCTGAATCATGTCACACGTCAAATGAACGAGACTACGAGAGAGAGAGAGCGAGAGACGAGTCCCATTCCGCACCGCGACGAACTGTCAAGTCGAGATAGCTCTCGTCAAAGCCCAATTACGTCTTCATAACGCCTCCGGCCACTAATATCGCATTTTTTTTTCTCCCTCTCAGGATCGTATGGAACGAACGAGTTACGAACATTCAGCATCGGCATTAGAGCTTTGTGACGAGGAAGGCAAATAAGAGAGAGAGAGAGTCGAATGTGTTCTCTACGTCTCCCACGCAGATGAGCGGTATGGCCTACCGGGATGTCAACGTGTCAACAAAATTTTTGACGTCTGGCTATCTCGATCAACCGATGACGAGCATATCCCGTCTAATCCCTCTCACTAATTTTCCGATTATCCAGGCATTATGGGAATTCTCGTGTGGTCTCTTGGTATTCGATAGATGATAATTATCTTAAATTGGCTTGGTGCTTTTTGTTGACGAAATTTTACTGCGTATAGTGGCATGCGATTGGGAAAGAGTTACTTGGGTGTTCCGTGGGCAAGTAGGAAGTGGGACCTCCACTGTGGTTAAACCTCAAATTATTCCTCGACACGATTCTGGCACCACGATAATTACCACACCGGCGCGCGTGAGAGTCTTTGCAAACATCCGACGTATGTCGTTTAGGGTTTTCGAAGGTATATGGTCAAAGGAAAATATTTTATGTTTATATGCACGCTTGATGCATTTACCGTGGGCTAAATTTGTTTTCCTTTAAATAGGTTTCAATTGCTAGATGTGGAATAGGATATTGCTCGCTGATCACGAATTCGTGGGTTGTTTTGCTCTCGTATAGAAATTGATATGTGAAACGTCGAATGATCAACTTTTCGCGGGGCTGTATCTCGGTTCTCGTTGGTCCGATAGAAAATTTCATTAATAACTTTTAGAAGGGCTCATCGATACGAGACGAACGAGCCTAGGTATGTCCGGCTATCTCAATTTTTGCGGCTGTGGCAGAATTTTGAAAAACCCGATTTTTCGAACCCAAAGAGCCTGGAAAAATGAGCCCCATGGGGAGAAAATTTTTTTTTCTCGACAATGCTTCCGATATAGTCTTATTCGATCGGAAATTTCTCGCACACCCCGAAAATCATGGTTATTTCATCGACAGTTTGAAATCAGTAGTCGAAAAATTGAAAAAACTGCGAAAAATCACGTTTTTTCGTTTTTTCACGTACCAATCTTCATCGGAGAGGAATGTAACCTGTGAATTCGTGATCAGCGGGCAATTTCCGATGTATATAAGCAATAAAAATTCATTGAAAGAGTGTAATTCAGGAAGCGATTTTTTTAGGCAATTTGTCGACTTAGCAATTTGGGGGAGATGGCCGAAAAATTAAATTTTTTCGTGAGACGATTGAAACTGGTCTTGTTCGATGGAAAATTTCTCGCACATCCCGAAAATCATTGTTATTTTGTCGACAGTTAGAAATTAGTGGACGAAAAATTGAAAAAACTGTGAAAAATCACGTTTTTTCGTTTTTTCACATACCAATCTTCATCGGAGAGGAATACAACCTGTGAATTCGTGATCAGCGGGCAATTTACGATGTATATAGGCAATAAAAATTCATTGAAAGAGTGTAATTCAGGAAGCGATTTTTTTAGGTAATTTGTCGACTTAGCGATTTGGGGGAGATGGCCGAAAAATTAAATTTTTTCGTGAGACGATTGAAACTGGTCTTGTTCGATGGAAAATTTCTCGCACATCACGAAAATTATGGTTATTTTGTCGACAGTTAGAAATTAGTGGACGAAAATCCGAAAAAACTGTAAAAAATCGCGTTTTTTCGTTTTTTCACATACCAATGTTCATCGGAGAGGAATGCAACCTGTGAATTCGTGATCAGCGGGCAATTTCCGGTGTATATAAGCAATAAAAATTCATTGAAAGAGTGTAATTCAGGAAGCGATTTTTTTAGGTAAATTGTCGACTTAGCGATTGGAGAAGGGGTAATTAAATTTTTTAGCGCGACGATTGAAATTGGTCTTGTTCGATGGAAAATTTCTCGCACATCCCGAAAATCATTGTTATTTTGTCGACAGTTAGAAATTAGTGGACGAAAAATTGAAAAAACTGTGAAAAATCACGTTTTTTCGTTTTTTCACATACCAATCTTCATCGGAGAGGAATACAACCTGTGAATTCGTGATCAGCGGGCAATTTACGATGTATATAAGCTATAAAAATTCATTGAAAGACTGTAATTCAGGAAGCGATTTTTTTTAGGTAAATTGTCGACTTAGCGATTTGGGGGAGACGGCCGAAAAATTAAATTTTTTTGTGAGACGATTGAAACTGGTCTTGTTCGATGGCAAATTTCTCGCACATCACGAAAATTATGGTTATTTTGTCGACAGTTAGAAATTAGTGGACGAAAAATCGAAAAAACTGTGAAAAATCACGTTTTTTCGTTTTTTCACATACCAATGTTCATCGGAGAGGAATGTAACCTGTGAATTCGTGATCAGCGGGCAATTTCCGATGTATATAAGCTATAAAAATTCATTGAAACAGTATAGTTCAAGAATCGATTTTTTGAGCCCAATTGTCAACCTTGCGAATCGGGGGGGTCGAAAAATTAAATTTTACCGGGAGACGATTGAAAATAGTCTTATTCGATAGAAAATTGCTCGCTGAAGAAGATTCGGGGCTGATTTTTCTCGATAGCTCAAAAACTCTAGGAGAAAAACGCAAAAAACGGGTATTAAGGGTTTACCCCCTTAAGGCCGACAAGTCGTGAAAAATCGGCTACGAAACCACGCCTATCTTATTGTACGGGAAATTTGCGATCCATATATCCTCTTGGAGCTTGGGAAATGATTAAAATTGAGCAGAATTCGATATATCGTCGATTTCGATGAGACTGCGAAACCTCGAAAAATCTACTTTTCGCGGGGCTGTATTTCGGTTCTCGTGCGTCCGAAGAAAATTTCACTAATAACTATTAGAAGGGCTCGCCGAAACGAGACGAACGAGTCGAGAAACATCCGACTATCTCAATTTTTGCGGCTTTTGCAACAGTTGAAATGTCACGATTGTGGATCATCGTCATCCTTTATGATACGAGGTATCTACATCGTGAAGCACGCTCTGTAGCAACCCCCAACCCTTCGTTCCCTCCCCTCCTCACCACGTGTTTCGTTTCTACAAGCGGTGATAAACCGGTCGTTAAGCGGTCGTAAAACGCGCGCACACGCCCCGGGCGAGAATGCTGTTACGTTTCTATAACTGTATACAAAAGGAAACGTATATATGTATATAGATGTTTATATGCTATAGTCGCACCTCAATAACGAAGAGGCTTCTCCCCACACCCCAGGCCACACACCGGGGGTAGCGTTTGTCGCGGAGCAACACGTGAATCCCTCAAATTCATTGACACAGTTAGTGGTAAATTAACGACTCGTCGACGATTTTATGTTCGAAAAGAGAGGAGACCCTTTCGAAGCTTTTCAATGACGAGTCGTCACGAGGTGAGGGGGAAGAAACATGAAAATTACAATTTAAATACGATCTCGAGACCGAGCTAGCGAGAAACTCGAGCCAACTCGAACGTCCGAGTTACAATTCTCCGTGGGTGGGCGACGAGTACCAGGACAGGTTCGCGGCACTGTTTACTGTCTCGGTAGCGACCGGAAGTCGTACTCGCACTACGCGCCCGAATAAACACTGACTGACAACTCTAAGTAATTCTTCAAGAATTCCACGTCTCCGACACTCGAACGAGCTACGGCTCTACGCTTTCATAAGCTTTAAAAAGAAGAACAGTGTACCGTACATTCTGGACACTTATCTAATTTGTTAATATTTCTTTTTGCGTTTCTCTTTTTTTTGGGTAAACATAAAAATTATCGTCAACCGAAGCCCATCGAAATTTTCCTGAGGTGAAAGAATGTGGCGTCTTTGATCCGTTTTCAAATTGACCGGGCAATTGCCGACATGGATGTAGTCAACGCGATAAAGCTGTTTAGGTGTCCAACGCACGTTGGCCGTCACGTTGAATTTCCTGTGCCAGGTTGCATTGGTGGAGAGAGGGGAATTAATGGATGAAAGTATAACGGCACATTGTTAGAAAGGGGACGAAAGGAAAGAAAAAGGAAAGAAGGGAGAAAGTGTCTGGGGGATGAGAGATAGAAAAAGGGTTGCGAAGGCAAAGAGGGTTGAAAGCATATCAGCACGTCAGGCTCGTGCTGTTTTCTCCATGCAACCCCTTCGCTCCTTTTCCTCTCACTCTCCTTTCTCTTGGTCATTCTTCGGTTGTCGGACAAGGGTTAACGGACATGGCCAACAGCGCTCGTAATTTCCCGTCTGTCTATCCGTTTTTACGCTTGCGCAAAACCTGAGTGGATTATCGTGACACGTAGACCCGGCTCACGCAGTTATGCTCCTTAATTAAACTCCTTGGTCGAGGGATGCCCACCCCACCTCCTGTGCCGAGCAGGAAAACGAATCAGACCGTCGTTGAGCACACGTCCAAACACACGTGTTCCATCTCTTGAGGGAGACGCGTTCGTCCGCTAAATTTAGACTACGCGTGTATTTTCGATAACATCTTGGACCGTGTTTTGATGAAGAGGAATCAAACGGAGACAAGAGGATCGTTTCGACGATGTTTCATTCATGGCAAAATACTCGTTCGAATTATTTACAACGTGGAATATGTTTAAACCTTTCACCTCGATGCTTGGATTCGTTGGCTGCAAGCATTTCCTGCGAGGGCACAAACGCTGATGTAGGGATCGCTAATGGAAACGAAACTGATGAGTACATGACGGAAACAGACAAAGAAGGAGATGGGAAGAAGGAAATCAAGTGTCATGAAAATATTTGAGCTGTCTACTACTAGTCATAGCTGGGTGTCCTAGACAAGAACCACAAGAGTAATTTCGAGCATCGCTTATCCAACTTGAGCGTGGTTCGGGAAGTTTCAGCTTCCCAAGAAGACTTTCCAACGAAAAATGGCTTATTTTGACCTAAAGATAGTGGGAGATAGTTTCAGCGTCCAATAATTATCGCCCGGGATAGAGGCGAGAGAGGTTTCGAAGCGTGGAGGGATGGAGGACGAGTGCGGGAGTAAGCAGAAACCCACACACCCCTAGGACCTAACCTCAAACCTCCCCCAGCGCGCATACCGCAAATATTGGCCCATTAAGGATCACAATGGCCTCCTCACCCCGCTAAGGTCAACCATAACTTTCCTCACTTTGACTATATGCTCAGAGCTATATAGTTTTCTCTCTCTCTATGCACACGTATACCATGAATAAGCCACGCGTTTCCACAGACTCCTTGCCTTCGCCGTTAATTATCCAGTAGGTTGTGCCCAACGGCGTAGCTAGAGCTCACCCAGAGATCGAAGGTTCCACCAGATTATGGTTCATTCCAGAAATCCATGCTTGCTATCCGTCCCTGCCTTCATGACCCAACGTCCCATTTTCTCCAAAAGTGAGTAATTGTAAGGGACTAATTAGGATGAATATCGAACGAAATTGGAAAACAGGACGCAGACGTCACCTAAAAGAATTATTGATCTAGAATGTTCATCGCAAGCGAGTTGTAACGAAATGGACTCAACTATTGGATTTGAGTTCTGCCGACACGGAAACAGCTTGCACGATGGAAAAAATTGTCGATGGAGGTTGATTTCACCCCTGGGAAGGTTCGGAGGCTAAATTATATGTACATTACGCCAGGATGGAATGGCGGGTCAGCTAAAGAAGTAGGAAGTCCATTGGAGAAATATTCGTGAGGGTTGATTCTGGTGTTCGTGTTCCGGAATTGTAAGCACGATAGCCTGGCAACTTTCTCCCGTCTAACGACCTAACTTTCGATCGATCAAGAGCACACACGCTGGACACTTTGATGGGCAGGTAGGTAAGCGATTCCTTGGGTCATTCCCTCGGCCCGGATAAATTACCGCAAAGGCACTTTCCCCAATGAGAAAGAAAAGGTAAAGCACACCTTCTAATCTATTTCGACACTTTAGCTACCACTAATCTAGTCCGCTCTAATCATCGTTCTTTCCTTCCAAAATGTTGAGCTTGTTAAGTTTCCAACTGGATCATCCATTTATAGTCTCCCGCAGTTAGCTCTGGCCTAGAGTTGGGTAGCACAAAAGACCTCTTTTTGCAACCTCTTACTCTCGCAGCCCGTTGTTTTGTCCTCGCGTCATCCCCTTCCTGTCCGGTAACGATCGGTTGATCGGACCACGACAAAAAGTAGAGGAAGAAGCGGGGACGAGAAAAAAAATTCAACGGAAACGAAGTGTCTCGAGCGAACGACGTAGCCAAGAGCCACACGGAGGATCCTCCGGGTATTGTCCAGGGGTGGCAAATCCGTAGGTTGGGTTGCCCGGTTGGTTCATCGGCCGCTCCTGGAGGGCTCTATATCCTCTGGCTGTCGTTATTCCACCGTTCCCGTTGCTACCCCACCGCAACCCCCTCCTCCACGTCTCTTCATCCCCTACGCGTACCAAGCCACCCAACCCCTGGTGCTACCCTCCTCGCCCGCGGAATCGCGCCAGCATTGCGTCAGGGGTCCCATCCGGCTAGCTAGGGGGTGCGCGCTCGGGACTGTCACCCGGTGATGGATGATTCTACCCCCAACACGATCAATTCCACTGTGCGCGCGACGCCGCCACCCGGCTTCGTTGTGTGATCCAGCTTCACCGCGTCTACGCGAACACTTGGCCGTGTGGGTGCTACCGCGTGCGGTCGTACGCGCCAACCTTGCAAGATACTCAACCCCCTAGTGAACCCTGCGATATCCCTTCATCCCTTATCCAACCAACCCCCAAAACTGCAAAATTACATGTAGCCACATGCGGGGCTGTTCTATCTTCTTTCGAAATGTTTTTACATTATTCGAGGTACATTCAAAATTACAAGGTCACCTTGAGTTTCATTTTTAAGACGTTGCTTAGTTTTTCAAGCTTTCAGGCAAACCCCAAGGTTTTCGAACAAGTCAAAGTCAGCGACAAATTTCTTTGGAGGTTGCAAAAAAAAATCTCAAACTACCCTTAATTTCGAAGCGAACTAGCTCATTAGCTCCCCGCGAACCAGACAAAAAGGGTAGCTCGTTTATCTCGTTTTCATGTGTTTACACATCGCGCCGAGAGGCAACCTCGTCGATCTTCCAGACTGACGGTTATCACGCAGGAAATAAAAACCAGGCTAGTGCATTTTGTTCCCCCTTCCAATGAGACAAAGGGTTGAGTTTTCCTCGAACCTGCTTGAAATAAGCGAGCGAGGAGGGTTCGATTTTATGCAGGCCGATGTCAGTCAACGGTAAGTGAGGTCGTAGTTCGCGTCAGGATTATCGGAGAACCGTCATCTATTTTACCCCAGCACGTTCGGATATTCATCATTCCTACCTCACTACCAACTGACAAATAACGTCCCGATAGAGGTCGATCGAATCAAGATATTTTTACTTTCTGACCACCTAAATCTCGAAACAACTCGATCGAACAATTTCTAACGAAACAACCCTTAAATCAAACACGTGGTAGAACCTAAACAAAGAAGCAGACATAGCACTTCCGACACAGAGCCGTTTAGATTCCAAGCCAAGTCCGCGTACGAGGCGTCTGATGCGTAGAGCGTTGCGTTCCAACCCTCGCACACCCTCATCCCCCTCCCCACCATGTTGGGGTACTCGCCATCTAATTTACATAGCAAATTTTAATCAACCTCGACTACGACTTCGACGTACCCGGAAGTAGGTACTGCGCGCGTAATCCGTGAATCCGTATGGGCAATGTGCATCCCCGTTGCAGAGACGCCACGTTGTACACCGGGGGTAGTTTGCAATGATAATATATGTATATATACATACGTACGAGGATTGAAATAAGCGTTTCTAAGTGTGGGCGGTAAGGGAAACGGGGCCCTGTATGGAAACTTGGTTGGGAAAGCTACAACGCCAGGCTTGCTTCGTCTCGCTCGAGCGCCCACCACCCCCGTAATTACTTTCCTCTTGCGCGGCGAAACGTTAATTCAAATTGCTTTCGAATTACCTGACGCCGGCTTCTCTCTCGCTCTCTTACGGTCTTACGGAAAAAAGGCACCGAGTTCTTTCACCACGACGTAAAATCCAACTCACTTTTTTTTGCTTACTTTCTCTCTCTCTCTTGCTCTCATCATCCCTTGCGTATTTTTCATCCCCCCTACCTTGAATCACCTTTCAACACAAGCTCAAGAATTTTCTCTGTGCGTCTGTGCGCCAAACGAATGTTACACCGGTTGCTGGCAGAGTGATAAAAAAAAAGAAAAGCAACCTCTTACAAAACTCCAGACGACGAATGGAACATTCGAATTTACCGAATGTGCAAACGAACCTACCCGTGACGAGCTGAATAAATTCTTACTCGGGGATGAATCGCGTTTGATAACGACAATTAGTCAAATGAAATTCTTTGTTCGATCGGTTGGAAGAGATCGTTGCATAATCATCGTAGGCTTCTCCACTCGTGGATGTGTGTGTGTGTGTTTTCATGAAAATTCTTGGGACACGACAAAGGGACGCACTTAGGGGTAGGTTTCTTGTTCAAAGGGGTTGAATCTTGTTCAATTCGTATCCACCTTTCGTTGTTGAAAAAATCATTGAAAGCTTAGGAAAAGAGAAAAGAAAGAATATTCTTCACGAGGGTTGATTATTGTTTTCATCCCCTAACAATGGTTTAAGAAAGTTCGTTGACGCGCCCTTAAGAAAGTTACCCTCTACGGCTCATTGCCTCTCGATTAAATTGATCTTCGAACCGAGGCTTCGCCTCCTTCTGAAATTCCGGTTCAATTCCAACCTAGGAACGTGTGCAAGTTTGCCGGTGCAGTCGCGCGAAAGCCAATCGCACTAATTGGCTTCAGGTGAATCAGAGGGATGGTAAGGGGTGAAATGGGGTGGAGGGAGGGGGGCATAGTCCTCGTGCCTCTCATACTCCCCTCTACCCTCTCTCTTGCTTCTTCCACCCAATCCCTATCGCCATTTATTAAAAAGCCACCCTAGCGAGGTCATAGACACGAGGTACACACTGAAACGCACCCACGTTGTCGATCTGATCGTCTCTGTAAACGCTCCCGTCATTTCCCAATATCATTCGAGGGTCATTTGATCCGGTCTCAATACTTTAAACGCGAAACTCATTTCAACCCCCTCGACATTTTCTTTTTTTTTTCATTTTGCAACAAGGGATGGTCCGTTCCAATCATTGAAATTGATTGAAAAATATTTGACTGGACAAAGGCGCATACGATTCATTGAAAAATTAAATAATTAATGAAATTTTTGTAATTAAAATTTTTAATTATCGTTAATGTTGTTTACAATAGGGGTGACTTTTTGTATTAGTATTAAAATCGTTAAAATTATTCTGTCTTGATATAATTTTATAAATTTTACGAATATCAAGGATAAGTGGGAAATAATTTATCGTTAATGTTATTTTTCCACGTAAAACTACATTCATCCCTCTGGGGGGTGAGTTAACAACGGTGCTATCATTTTCTAAATAGCATTTCAAAATCGTTATAATCCGGTCGTGAACGAGCATTAAAACGCGACCATAAATTCGTTCTTATTATTTTAAAGGGCGACAAAGCTATTCCATCGCTCGTCGTTGCCTCGTGCCAAATGTCCATAAATGTTTACGACCCTTTTATGATTTCACGTTTTAACGACCTTCGACATTCAAACACAAATTTATCAACCAAGAAAACAATAGTTTGGGGTTAACTTCATTCCTGACAAAATAATCCTCGAAATAATTTTTCATCAAGTAGTAAAATCCTAGTTTTGGTCAGACAACCCTCGTTCCCTCAAATTCAAAAATTAATTCCCTCCCTCGTCAATAATACCAACGTAAAACTAAATCCAAATCCCCTTTAGCAATATTTTCCAACTCGTACAAAAGAAAAAAAAAACAAATCTAAGTAAATAAAAGTTTAATCCTAGACTCACCGAGATAAAGTTGTCAAGTAGTAAAGTCAGCTTTGTTCCGGCAGGTTGGGACAAACCTCGTGACCGTTATAAATATCTTCCTGTTGGCAAAACCCTCGTTTCTTCCTGTACGTAAATTTCACTGTCCCGTCGCGATAAAAGGACGAATTTAAAACCAAAAGAAAAAAACAAATCACTGTTTCGAGTAAAAGTATTAAAAATTTTTCTCGAGTAAAAATATTTGTTGGCACGAGAGTTAGGGGTGAAAACAAGGTATCGAGGCACAAACACACGCCGGAAATATGGGTTAACCTTGAAAGAGATACACGCCACACCGGTAGCAACGATACGCGAAAGTGTTTTGGGGATGTTATATCTCTCTCTCTCTCTCTGGGGTTTCGCGTGGACGACAACGTCGACGACGTTTGCGACGGCGCGTTAGGGGTAGTTTCGTGGCAACGAGTACCCCTAGGCTAGCACCGAAACGTTAGAAAACGTTGTGTCGTAGAACGACAACGACGCCTCGCGTCGACCGTGCGAAATATAGAAATCGATACCAACCCCTCCCGACTCCTCCCACCCCTTGTCATTTTCATCCCCTACCCGTCTCTGTAGGTTCTCGGTTTACTCGACGTGGTAACACGATTGCGCATGCGCGAGAGAAACATCACAGCGTACGGAAACCGGCCGGCTTCGCTTTGCCCGGTTTGCTTTCTTTTCACCCTGTTTCGACGCACCCCCCACCCCCGGCTCGTTCGGAGAAGAACCAGACGAAGAACGACTCGACGACGACGACGGACACGATACTCCTCGCTGTATCTTCCCCTCCTCGTTCAACGAGTAATGACAAACTCTTTTTGTTTTTTATTACCTGAGAGAAGCAACCCCCTCTTACGTAAACCATCCCTTCTACTCCCGGTAACTACCCCCGTTTTGCCGGAGAGAAGACGAGACGAGAGAGGGATGAGGCTTTCTTTTTTTTTTGTTTGTTCGGGGATGAAATACCGGCGAATTTGCGTATTTTACGATGAATTATGCATTAGTGGTCGGTGGAAAATAAAAAATGGAGAATGTTAAATAGGGGTGGGAAATTTCCGAGAATTTAATGAGCTGCTGCAACGATCCTCCCTCGAGCCTAATTGTGATTAGGAGACGGCTAATTATAACGGTAGTTATTCCTCACCACCCTGGGAAATATTATCTTTCGTTCGCCTCGAAATTACAACCAACCCCTTCTCACCCCTTGCAAGCAACAATTTCTTTTTTTTTCTCCTAATTTGGAAAAAAACCTCGGCAGATTTAGAAAAATGTCCAATAATTTATGCACGATAGAGCCGATATACGTCAAGGCACGGAGAAGAAAAAAAAGCTCGCAAGCTTGGATGCTTGCCAGGTATCCTTCGCGAATCTGGAAAGCTTTCTCGATCGTCCGAAGATTTCACATCGGGTTATCCCACAATCCGGAAAACGTAATGGCCCGAGAGCTTTCGCTCGCTCGGGCTTGCACATCGATATTTCGATATCGGTGGCACTGGTGCAACTTTATCTCCTTCACATCGCATAAATCCATTGTACAGTTTTTTCAACCCTTGTACCTAGGGGTAGGTTACCCCTCCCAACTTCTATTCGAACTTCCAGTAACTTTCGATTTTTTGACACGTATGTTTCGTCGCCAGATAACAGGAAAAAATTCATTCTTTTCTCGAGATAATTTGAGCGATATCGCGGTATCTCGATAGGGGTTGAAATATCACAGAGGAGGGTTGAATCCGATCTTCGATCTCGAAATCGATCGAAGCTCATCGAGAGGCTGGAATTAGACTCGTTCATATTTCTCGCGACATCGATAACAACCGGTTAGACTCGTAGGGGGTGGAAACCACCCTTGTCGCATCGTTCCAGGTTCTCGGGGTACAGTGACGTAATTTTCACGAGTGCCTCGTGATACGGATTGTCGAACGGTAGCGGATAGAAAAAAAAGAAAAGCGAGAGAGGAATAGTGGAGTTGCATAGTTAAAGGGGGTGAGAAGCATACGGGGGTTGTTTTCAGAGGATCTTGGCTGCGTGCAGTCCTGTCTCTGGCGGCGTTGCGGGAAACACGCGAGGGGTGAATTTCACATCGAGAGAGAGAGAGAGAGCGAGTAAACTTGAAAGAAAGTCCGTGGGAGAGAGGTAGAGATCGTTCGCCAGCTCGTAGGGGTGCCTTTGGGGTGTCATGGCAACACCCGTCGCAGATGTATATAGAGCGATAGCCTCGTCTCACTCTCCTCTCCACCCTCCCTCTACTTCTCTCGCCTAGCCAAACTCAGCCCCTATTCGCGTCTTTTTGTTCCATCCTCCATCATCCCTCGCGCCATCAACCCCCCACTCTCTATCTCGTTGGCGAAGCCACATACGTGAAATAAAACGCGTATTTCTCGATCGACGATCGATAACCTCTTTTTTTTCAACCCTCTACCATTCCGCTTATTTTTTTATTAAGACCAATATCGGGATAGAAAAAAAATTAAGAAGGTAAGAAGAAGAGAAGATAGGGGATGATAAAGGAATAAGGAAATAGAATCGACGAGGGAGGCATACGCGTCGATCGATCCTCGTTTTCCACGTCTCCAGCTCCCTCTTCTTTAGCAAATAAGCGTCAGAACCAACCCCCTCGTCGTACTCGTTTCTTGCCAAGTCCCTTCATCCCCCTGGTGCACGATTCAACCCCCCTCCCTTCAACCCCTCAGGAAAACCCCACCTGCTGCTCTCTTCCTTTTTTTCGTCAGGGGCTCGAGGGGGTGAGTCTTGCTCGAGCGAATTTTCCCCGGGACTTGGCTGACACCACGTGCTTTCACCCTGTACCAAAAGTTTCATCCGATTGTAAAACGTTCCTTCTCTATTCTTCCCACCTTTCTCAACCCTCTTCTCGCCCGAGATGAAAGAAAGACACTCTTTTCTCGCACGGTTAGCACGTATCCAAAGCTTTATCTATTTTAAAAAACATTCGCGAGACATCGAGTGCGGGTAGTACAAAAATCATGAGACAAAAAAATAGGGGTTGAAATCTATAAGGGTGGTTTTGTACAAATAAAATTATCAAAACGCCCAGCGTACGTTGAAAGATCGTGAAGCAACGATAAATCGAGAGGAAAGTCACGATTACCCCAATTTCGTAAAATTATCCCCTAATCAATGAAGGGGATGTTTCGATTTAACTTCAATTATTTCCGGATGGAAACGATAATGGATAATGACACGATAACACGCGATAACGTATTTATCCATCTAGCTATGTGCTAATTAATCAAACATTACCAACCCCTTCGAATAATTTGTAATACGGGGGTGAAAAGGGGGTGGGTTTTCGCATATTTTATTCGCGATGATATTTATCGATTTTTCCCAACGTTCGCGTGTGCAATCAACGATTTCGGGACATTTTGATCGCCAATGATAGCGTAACTGTTTTTGTCACTGACACAAGTTCCTCGAGCCAAATTGAAAATATAATTATTCGACGAGCCGTATGAACGATATTTTACCGTTCTCTCGCGTCATCAACCGATTCGATTAAATTTCGTCATTGTTCCATTCGTGATGTAACTCACGGTCCTCGTGGTTTTACGGCATTATTCCCTCGATGTTGATACTTGTCGCACCCCGAGTATTTCCTCAAGCGAGGGGGTAGGCGAGGGTGAGTTATGACTCGACAAAATTATTCGCGATCGTTCATCCCTGATGTTTCTGTAACGACGCCATTTCCCTCAAATGTGCCCGGAACGTGGTTCAAATTTTTTAATGGCGAAAAATAAAATGGCGACGAGAGACCAGAGAGGGTGGCGAAAGAATGATTGTCTTCGAGCTAGATCCGAGAAAAATCGTGAAAATATCGGTACGTAACGATCTCGATGAATTTCAATTATTTCGGGGCATTCGAGGGGCAAATGCCGGTTCCGGCTTTCGTAAGGATGCCAATTAGAATCGATTAGAAGTCACGCTCGAGTTCGTACGAGAACGCGGACCGCAATCAACGAAGGCGTTTGAGAGTAATTTGCATTTCCACCCCCTTGCGCTTCTCACAAAAAGGAGAAAAAAATATCGAACGATTCATTTTTAAATAAAATTGGGCGATTTGTCGAAAGAAAAATAAAATTAAGGGTAGTGTATGATTTTTTCAAATATTTGTTTTTTTTTTGTTTTTTTATTAATTCGTCAAAATTTTTTTTCGTTCGATGATTCGTGTAAAAAATAAAGAAATGAAAAATCTTAGACGGTGACGTCACGAAAAAGCGTGATTAATTTTATACAATAGGGTGGGTAGATAATTACGAGAAGCCGATGGTGTATGAGTATTGTTTTGGGGGTGAGGAAGGGGTGAGTAGAATACTAATTATACCAAATGCGAAGGGTTGGTCGAACGACAGACGAAATAGGCGAGAATACAGGGGCATAACTATATACACGCGGATATGGGCTGCTATTGAAATTATAGCTACGTTTACACTGTATCGTATGGCTGTATTTATGTATATATACGGCTAGTTATTATGATACAGCCGAAATGCAGTACTTCCGCAAATGCGTGCGTCTAGTGGAGGGCACAGACGAACGAGCGTTTCGTCGGGATATCCGTGGAATAATAGACGAAAAAAATAATCGACGCTGCGTTTCGATGGCTACATAGTCGGGAAATAGTGGTTAGGTGGGGCGTAGACTCAGCGAAACGAAAATAATTTCGAGACTGCGTGCGAAATGGCACAATAGATGCGAAAATATACGTATGGACGGTTTATTTTCGTCGATACGGACTCGATAGTACGCACGAGACTACCAATTTTCAAAAAGCAACCCACGATTCGGAGATTATCGATGAAATCGTAAATTCGTCGCCATTAGAGGTTAGGATCTCCCACCTCGAGATTTAATAATTTAATTTCTCGGGGACGACGAATCGAAACATGGCGAAACTTTGACAGACGGTTTAGAACGATGGCAAGAGGATGTCAAAAAAGTTTCATCCCTATTCGACACCCCTGTTTGAACATATGACACCCCTTAGAAATGAAAACTGAGTATCAGCGGGTCCGACGCACCCGGTGTTCAAACGAATAATTCGATACGAGAAATCTGGATGATTTGTTCAGATTGTAATATCAAACGAGTGGCCCACATCGAGTGGTAACAAGTGTTTCTATTCACACGGATCGCTTACCGATGCATTTTTGTACCCTCTGTTTGCACTTCGAGGGTACGAGATATCTGTACCTGACACTCAACTCATCATCCTTAAAACTTACTCTCGGGAACGTATAAAGAATTATCCCAAAAAATGAGGCAAAAAACAATTTGATCGATTTTAAAAAAATGACAAAGATCGATCTAATAGTTTTTTTTTCGTTCATCCCTTATACCATTCTACCCTTCGATCTCTTCCTGTATTCACGTTCTTTCTTTCCTCTCCAGCTTGCCTTTCACGCTCGCACTTCTCTTTCAGCTAGGGCATGGAGAAAGCAAAGCCCCCTGGAGCAAAGGCGAAATCGATTATGAAAAGACGGGAGTCTTAGGGTTAGTCGGGAAGGGGGGATGGCTGGGTAGGGGTAGAAAACTGAAGAAGGAGGATGTGGAGTCGATCGTTGCCAAGAAAGAACCTCTCTCTACACTGTATCTTACACGAATATTCCACAAGGAAGAAAAGTTAGTAAAACCACCCTCATCCCCCTTCATCCCTCTTCAACCCCCTAAGGCTATATTCCACTTCTTCACAAGGATTTCAATTCTTTCCTTATATCTATTATATTCACACCGTCAACTTCTTATCCAAAAAATAAACTTTTCTTAAACAAAACAAAAATTTCAATCCTTTATATTCTCCCTTCTTTCTTCCCTCGCTTCTCGTAATTGCTCGAGGAACTTTGTTTCGTTGTTTCCCATTATCTTCCAATTGTCTCGTTGATTATGACTTCCTCTGTCGACTAATGTGGTTGTAGTGTCCCAACTAATTACACAACTGTGGTTAACTCTTCCGTTTCAACGAACAACCCCCTTCCCTATAATATATATAACAACCCTTATAGTCCATATATATATGTATATTAATTCATATCCCGTCGATCAGAAACATCGGAATTCTCGGGCCAAACTCCCGGATTAGATTTTGAGTGGTCGCGTCACAGCCGGTACGAGTCTCGTCACTTGTTCGACCGTGTGTCACCGACAAGCAGCCACATATCGCCTACCCTCCCTTCACTCCTCTTCAACCTCCTCCCATTTACTACTCCATCGTACTTCTCCCACACTGGACAGTTCTGATTGACGAATAATTGGCCACGATGCCGCATAATCATCGATCCGTGATGGGAACGAGGAATCGTTCGGTCGAGTTGCCACGGTGCTAGTAAACGTGCCTTCCATCACGCTTCGAGTGATACCGAGAGGGCACAAATCTCTATCTCTCTATACGTCACTTCACACGACAAACGTGAAATTTCAACGATTCGCGCTGCTTAACGCTCTCCCATTATCGTAATTTTCTACAAAATTGTGGCAATTTCTTCGTTTTTCAAACAAATTGGAACAATTTTGTTTCTTGTTTTTTTTTTGGTTTAAAATTTATGGAAAAATTCGAGATAAATGGTAGCTTCGATTTTGGAAAAGAAATTGTGTGGTTGGGAAATCGGGGAAAAGACCCTTTTTCAACGTCGTGTTTGATTACGAATCCCTCTCGTTCCTTGGCTTCGTTCGCACCCTTCGAGTTCATATCGACGTTCTCCTCCTACACTTTTTTTTTGCCACTGTGTACAGTAACGCAATACTAATATAGCCGGGCGGTTGCACGTGCTAGGGTAAAAGTAGTATCCCCTCGGTCTGTATATGTACGTCACATGTCCTTTCTTCCATTCCTCGCTTTACTTGTTCCCTATTTGCCGATATGCGTCACAGAAACGGAGGCTTTACTTCGCGCCCGAGATACCTCGCGCCTTTCTTCCTCCCCACGTGCGCGATATTTCGGCCTTTATCAATACGTCCTCGCTCGAGGCTACGATTCGTATTTCATCCACGTGGGAAGCACCAATTTCTGTTATTCCCAGTCAGAATTGAATCAAAATCAAGTCAAAATCGAGTCAAACTTGAGTCAAACTTGAGTTAAACTCGAGTCAAATTTGCACAAGGATCGAGTTAAACTTGAGTCAAAGTTGGGTCACAGTTGAGTCAAAGTTGAGTCAAAGTCGAGTCAAAGTTGAGTCAAAGTTGAGTCAAAGTTGAGTCAAAGTTGAGTTAAACTTGAGTCAAACTTGAGTCGAAATTGAGTTAAAGTTGAGTCAAAATTCAGTTAAAACTGAGCCAAATTTGAGTAAAAAATCAAGTAAAATTTGAGCCAAACTTAAAGTTTGAACTCAAAACGTAAAATCGTTTCCGTGGGTGTCCGTACACATATAGGCCACTCGAAAAACGTGTCTCGAGCGCAAAATGAAAGCACCGGTTTATGATACATCGCAAATCTTGTCGTATATTGACGGAACGTCGCATATGGCAATTCGCATTATAATCCTCGGGTAAATAAGCACCAAGTGTGTGCGGGGGGTGTAAGGGTATGTCACATGACTGTGCCAACATCGAGGACGATCGAGAGTCGAAGCGTCGAGGGAACACCCTTGCGATTCCTTCGAAGCGAATTTTCCCCCCGGTTTTCGCTATAGCCCACAGGGGTTGCGAGAGTAGAATCCTAGGGGACGATTCGAGGGCGGGGGAGCGAGAGAGGGCTGAAATCGTTGGGTGAGAGATCCAATCGGTGCATCGCCCTAGGCCAACCCGCAGCCAACGCCGCATCGAGCTAACCGGAAATGGCTCAAGAGGCAACCCACGAACATAAAACGATTCATACGTTTCCGGCACGAACAATTTATTCGACTATTTCGAACATCGATTTAAAAATCGAAAATTATCGATTTATCGATTATCGATAATCTTTTTTTCCCTCCGTTTTTTTTTATTCTAGCGAATATATTTCCGGTTTATACGGTGGATCGCGAATCCATGAATTTGAATATCATCCCCTATCGTGTCTCGAGGGTGGCCAGCAACCCTCCCCCTCCATACCCCTTGGCTAAAGTTAGAGGGGATGAAAATTTCAAATCGGAAGTGACGTTATAATGGAAGCAGCATTAGTGGTTTTAACGCGAGTGCCCTCGCAGCTTGAGGGGGATGAGAGTGGCACTGGGAAACGTGAATTGCCCGAGAAAGCATCGTCAACTGGCATTTCGCTATTATCTCACTCCATGCGAAATTACCGTACGTCTCGTTCCGGTCGTATCGCAGTTACACTTTCGTAATAACGTCAAGTTTTACACATCCCGTTCCATTTTGCAACCACCCCACCCCTATTTTCAACCCCTAAAAATAAAAATAAAACGCGAGTTTATTTCTTCGTTTTTCGATCAATGTCCTTGAACGTTCGTGATGAGAGTTTAAAAAATCACCAACAGAGTTCGCCACTGGCGTAAATTTGTTTTAGAACGATTCGACCCTTAGCTCGTTCGAGGACAATTCGACTCCTACCGTCGATTTCGCGCGTCACACGTCTCGATAGTTCTCCAAACATTCGCCCCACGTCGTTTCCAATGTTGGACCAATCGTCGAGAGACGAATGGAGATCTACTTCGTCAAATTCACGTGACGTGGAGTGGCGATTCGAGAGGACCCTTCAACCCCCAACCCCTCGTGATTCGTGTCGAACGATCTCCCGTCTTTACGGCAGCAACTGTACGCGTTCGCACGATTTTTTTTTGAGTGGTCGAGGACAAAATTGTACATCTGGAACGGACATTCGATAAGTCGTAGGGGATGATGATGGGGGATGTTTTTTTTCTTTGTTATCGTGCCACGGGGTGCAAACTGTCGCGTCCGGCTCGCGAGGACGAGGGGTCCAGGTCCGGGAGGCAAGAAATCTGATGAAATAGCGACGGAGATCATGGTGACCTTCGTCAAGGTCAAATAAAGAAAAACAGGGCGGAAATGCTGTTTTTGAGGGGACACCTCAGATGGTCTAGTTGCATGGAAATATCGCGTTTACGACTAGGGGTTGGGGAGAAACTCAACTAAAACTAAAATCATCCCTTCTTGGTTCAAATTTTCCCGCGCTCGGGTAATCACCCGATGTTCACGGTATCGCGAAACCGCACCACTCTAAAGCCTTCACCGCTAAACGTTGTCATCGTCCTCGTCCTCGTTTCTACCCCTAAATGCGACAATTTCGTTATGGTGCTTCTGGAAATTTGCGCGATGCAGTGGTGAAAAGCCTCTTGTTCGTCTCGAGGGCCATTAAGCGATCTTACCGCGATAATTACTGTCAGCCGAGCTGGCTCAATTATATATGGCGGAAGCAAGGGTCTAAACGTACACACGGAATACTCGTCTCGTTTCTCAGACGCCAGAATTCCTGAAAGCTTTCGACATTTTCAAAAATATTGCAAAATAAAAATTTACTATATTTTTTTTTTCATACTTTTGTCTTTTCGGATTCTTTCGGTAAAATAGTGGATGAAAGAAAGACCGATGATCGATCAAATGCCACGAAGAATGATCGATATATCGATCGATATCGATTTTATCGACCGTAGGCCAATGCCGGGCAATTAGTGTTTTACCACCGGTCGGTAAGTTATCGACTGCTGGTAAATCGATCTTTTTTTCAACGATTCTTAGAAAACTATGGACATTTGGTGATCTCGAACTTCTCTCGGGTAACAGAACTCGCGATCCGAGGTAAAATGATCGATATACGAGACTCGTCGAGACGAAGATCAAGATTGTGGTGGGGAGGATGAACGAACCGGCAATGACGGGGCATCCAGACTCGACCATTACAAATTCCGTACAGGGTCGAGCGAGATTCCTCCATAATTGTGTTCCGGTGTCTTGCCAGTATCGATGAAAAAAAATAATATAAAAATTAACCCGTCGCACCCTGCGGAGAACACTCCGGGACAAATTTGTCCTACAACATTTTTTCCCCCACCCCTTGAAGAAAATTAGCGATTCTTCAATCATTTCTGTACAAAAAATCTAGAAATCTTCGCGAGTGACATTTTTAATTAAGATTTTTTTTTTATTGAAATTTTTTTATTTCGAAAATTAGAACAGGGGTGTTTGTTTCTTTCGATTTTTTTAGATCGTTTGTATTTCGAAGTTGAGGGAGGGGCGAGAGGTTTGGAACAAGGATCGACCATGATCGCATTTTGGAAGAGTGTGCGATACGTTCTCACTGCGAGTTCCTCGGCGGGAGGAGGATCTGGCAACAGCGGCGGGAGAGGAGCGATCTCGAGCGGGAGCACTGGCCACAAGGAAGGACTCTAAACACACCTGAGAGAAAGGCCGTGACGTGAGCCGAGCCACGCGGACCTCGTGTAAAATTTCGCCGACTCAAAATTTAACGATTATTTTTCACGATTTTTTCCCATCGTATTTATCGATTTATCCCGATAAATCGGTAAAAAATCGGCGTACCGATTTTTTCGCGATCGTTCGCGAACGTCACCAGTGTTTTTTCTTTTCGATGTGAGCGACGTTGTTTTACCAGTGGTGAATTTTTATTTCGGTAACGATTATTTCTCGATCGTTTCGAATCGTTATAATTCGATCAAATCGACAAATTTTTGTACGATCTTTCGAATTATTGTTATCGATCGCGAGTTTCGATAGATAAATACCAATCAATACAGCAGTTTTTATGTGCGATGACTTGAGACAGTTGGACTGTTGATCAACAGAAATCAAAAACGTTGTTGGACAATTTTCTAAGGTTGGTGATTCGATCATAAATTTCCATAGATTCGACGATTATTCGATATTATAACAGATTTATTTTCAAAATTAGATACAATTTTTTAAAATTAATATTGGGAAAGTTGAAAGATATTTTTGATTTTTCAAAATTCGATCCAATCGTGTGAAATTAATAATTTTATTTGGTGAAAATATGGGTAGGGTATCAACACGGCTCGGTGACAGCGGCAAACATCATACACGTTTTGATAATTCGAGAGCAACCGAGCGCCGGTGACGCGTACGAAAACTACAAAACCCGAACCAATTAATACGTTATCAAGCGCATGGTTCATCGTTATCGTAGCGAGGGAAAGCGTCGAGAGGGCACGACGGGATAAAATAGAGAGGAAGCTCGATGAGCCTCGAAAACGTTGAGCCATCAACGACCATAGTGTCATGGACCAGGGATGCAAATCAAATATTGATCGTGCAATTAGCGCCGATTGTACTTCAATCGGTTTTATTTTCCTGTCGTGTTTTCTTTCCGTATAACGTTGAACGTTCCCCCGTGATGTATTAACGGCAAATTACTCGCGAGAGAAAATTATTAGGCACGTTTTAAATTATTTTTGACAAGAAAAATCATAAATCAAAAACTTTAATGTCGCGTAATTCGAAAACCATGAGACTTGGGCAATTTTTCGTAAGGACTTTTTTGATAGAGAATGTGATTTTGTATAAAAAGTTCTTTGAGCGTTATATACCGCCGTTGACCGTTGCGAAGATACGAGAGATTTTATGAAATCAACCCTCTTTGACTGGTCCAGTTAACATGGGAACAAGGGCAGTTGCGGTTGGGGCGAGTACCGGAGCAGCAGGAGTACCTGGTGAAGCTGGTCTCGCTGGTGTCCCGAGACTTCTCGAGGATTTGGCGAGATTGTCAGAGGACAAAGATTCGGCGGACATCGTGTTTCTTCTCGGACGAGACGAAACCCCGGTTTACGGTCATCGCATAATTCTTCAAGCCAGGTAAGACATAAATCCTTCCTAATTTATATAAAGTATTATACCCATCGCTAATTTCTATAATCAGAAATCAATATGAAAGCAAAAAGAAAAATCTGACAATATTTTTTTCACCGTGTCGACAAAATAAAAGCTCAGGGGTTGGAAATGTTAGCCGGGGGATGAAATAATGGACGATGCTGCTGTGAAAATTTTTGTCCAGGGATTTTCTCGTACTTTTGTCAAACCGTGAGTAATTATAGGAGGGCGATGGTAAGCTCGCTTCGAGAAACTCCTCGATGGAGACGAAACCAACCCCCGTACAGTTATACACCCCCAACGAGAGAAAACTTAATTAATATTCATCCCTAGCCGGTCTGACTTTCGGGTGACGTCTCTTTCTAATTGTGACCATTGTCCCGATTTCAAGATTTTGTCGGTGAATCATGACCGATGCTGCTTCGCTTAAGAAAAAAAAAAGTATGAAAAAGCGAAGAATTGAATGAAATTATGGTCGAGTGGCCTCGAGGGGGTTGGTACTTATTTATCGAGATCTTTTGTCATGATAATCTTGTCCATTTGTCCTTCCTTCCTCGAAAGACGTTTACCTCTCTCTCTCTTTTTTTTTATTTAACAAAAAATAATAATTACTCGTCCATTTATTAATTTTCATCCCCTAACGAATATGAAGAAAAATTCAATGAATTTTATCGCAGCTAGGAGAGAAAAAATTTATTTTTTTCCACCATTGTCATTGTGAAAAAATATCGATGGAAAATCCAATTAATTTTCAGCAATCCATTAACGGATAACCGATTGAATAAAAATTTTCTACAAACGAGGGCTTTTCTCGAGCCAAATATATGGAACGTGAAACACGCGTATTTTTTTTCATTTTTCTCATCGACTCTTATTTATTTCTGCTCGCTCGTTCTTCCTTCAACGTCGATTCGTCTCGTTCTATCGCCCGTATATATTTTTTTCCCTCCGTGGATGGCGTGACGAGCTCGCATAATCCCAACCCCCGTGGGAAATTTACCCTCGAAGCCGCGAAACGCGAGTAACGAATCCTTCGTTTCACTCACGCTGCCTTATTAATAAAAATTACGATTAACCGTTAATCCGATCTCCGGGGAGCTCGCACTTACCGACTGTCGATAATCTCACCCCTCGATCTTTTTCTCCGTCTTTTTTTTATATTTTATTTTTACACTTGGCTCGAGAACGTTCGTAAATCCTGGAGAGATTTTTCTGAAAAATATTGCAACGAGTATAAGCCACTTCCACCCCTAAATTTCGAATATTTCGTAGGGGTTGGTTTCCTTGTTTAATTCTTAGTTAGACGATGGCCAGAGAAATATTCTCGATCCTTTGTCAATGATCGAAGGAGATGGGACGAGGGAGGGAATTTTCTTTTTCGTTCAAGCTGAAGAACTCCACTCGAGGGAACGTTTCAGAGAAAATTAAGTTAAGCATGTCGATGACAGCTGTAAAATCCTTGTCAATCTCACACCCCCTTAAGAACCTTAAAATCGTCCAATTATACCCAAATCCTCGATCTGAAACGTTCGACTCACGAAATACCACCCTCAAGCTCTTTAAAACACAGAGTGCAAAATAGGGGTGGTTTCTGACAAATCCACAAAATTTCATCCCCCTTTCATTCTCTCCAACCCCGTAAGACACGACTTTTACTTATCTCCGGATAAAAATGAAGAAAATCCCAAACAGAAAAATCTACACTCCTAAGGGATGAAACAAAAAAATTCAACGACAAAATTAGTCCAAACCACGAACTCAAACCCGCCAAAAAAAATTAATCTCGCGAACCAAAAATGACAAAAAAAAGAATCCATCACCCTTTTTCGTTTTCGTATCGTTCGCGTAGAATTTCGTAGCAATGAGGGGTTGGTGAGGAGGGAGGGTGGAAGGTCGAGTCCCAGGCCGGCGACAAAGATGAGTTCTCTCGCTCATAATCGCGAGCTTGATCGTTAGCGCGTAGCTAACGCCGGATACCCCGAGGCAAAGTTCAACCCTTGCCCTCCATCCCCCTTCAACCCCCTCGGTAACCTACCCCTATAGTACAGTGAGTGAAAGACCGCGAGAATCACCGACGCAACGTCGTGTCAGTAACAACGCCCCCGTGAAATAAAAACCTCCTAGGTCGACGAGAACCAACCCCCTCTTGTGGCGTACCAGGGAACATCCCGGAACAGACCCTTATCTTTTTTTCTTTTGCCTCCTTTGGTCCCGAACCGCCGCAATTTCGTTCTTTATCGCTCGAATTCAGTGTATGCTTTTTTTGCTTTTCTTTTTTTCTTGTTTTTTTTTTTTTTTACTTTTTCCTTTATTATTATTTTTAATTTCTCTTTTCTACCCCTTTATTCCATTCTCGTTTAAATCCCAGTCTTATTTCTCGTCTCTCGACGCTTCTAGGCAACCCCGTTGTACGTGGGAATAAAAATTTTTTTCATCCCCTTTGACTCGCGATACTCGCAAAGGGAATTGTCGACACGTCGGAATTTATTTACGCCCTTCGAGCTTCCCTTTTTCATCCCTTAAAAATATTTTTATAATAATGACAATAATAAGAATAATAATAATAATAATAAATATTGCACGTATGGTTTTCCTCTATCGGAAATTTTCACGTCGACGAAAAGATTTTTGTTTTTTTTTTTTGTATTTTTTTTTCCCCATACACATTCTCTCTCGTCGTCGCATTGTCGCGTCGCGAAGGCCTTTTTCCTTGCGTTCTTTTCCCGGTCTATTCATGCGAGAGTACGATAGCGTTGGTGAACAAAAAAAAAGCGAAGGAAAAAAAAAACATTTTTTTTTGTTTTTCTCACACGACTCGATTCGAAGACGAAGGCATCGACGTTACGCGCATGACTGGCCACGGTCGAGTCATATACCGGGGAGGGATGAATGACTATTGCTTCCTGATCGGATCGATGCCGAAGGAAAAATTTTTGAAATGCGAAAAAAAAAATTTTTTTAATAACATTTTTAAAAACGAATGGAATTGAATTTTTTTCCAACATTTGTAACTTTGAATATTAAAAACGAGTGTACGCTTTTATAGCCGGAACGTTTCGTGGCTAGCAGGCTGTGAAGCTTTTTTTTCCCCCGAGCGAAGAGAAAAGCTCGACTCACGCTCTTCGTCGTCGTCGACTGTGACCAAACGACTCGAACCGCGTACACTTTTAGCGTTTTTCTTTCTTTTTTATTTTTGCAATTTTTATTTGAATTTTTTTTTTTCTCGGGCCTTAGTCCAAGGGGGTTGAGGAAGGGGTTGGTTACGCAGGGGTGGAAAAAGCTCGTACGTCGCGCACTGGCTTTTTCGCCTCGAGGGTCCAAAACGTCGTGGCTATGAAACTACGGAAATTTTTTCGCGTCTACCTTAGCGTACCGTGTTGCTGCATCAAAGCTCACCCCCCCCCCCCCCCCTTCAACCCTCTACCTACGTTCCATTTGGGTCTACTCCACGGTTCTCTCTCGCCCTTTGACACACATTTCTTTTGATTCGATACGATACTTTGCTTTGCACGCGTCACTTTCAATAGATTTTTCCCTTCTTTGATATGTTTCTTTTTTTTCATCCCTCTTGATGTACTACCCCCTTACGTCTCCGGGCCTCAGTCTCATTCGTTAGAAATTCTCGAGGTTGGATAAATCTTTCTCTATCGTAGTTGCAGTTCTCGGGTGTGTGCAGTTTCGAAGGGTTGGTGCGAGGGTGAAATAAGGGATGATAATGTGAAAGCTAGAATTTTTTAAGGGTTGTTCGAGTTTTTCGAGCGTAAGACAATCTCATTGTCTCGAGAATGATTTTGGAGAATCGAAGATTTTATTATTTTCATCCCCTAGATTCTTTTTTTTATTTCAACCCTTCGTTATTTCGGACTTTTCATCCCCCTAATCACTGTCACCAAAATTACCAAAATTATCGTCGATTCGAGTGGAATTCGGAACGATCCAGTGATCGATAATTTTCTCGAGGAAGACTTAAACCACCCCCTAACAACCCTTATAGGACGTCGAGAGTAAAAAGCCTCGGGCTGGCTCGTCATAGATGGAGAAGGAAATTTCGTAGGTCGTATTAATTTGTAGGGGTAGTCGTCCGGCAAAACCACCCCTTTGCCTCAGTCATTCACACTATAAACCACCCCCCTGTGTACCGCAGTTACGTTATTTTTCCCTTACGAGAGAGAACGCAGGAGCTTACTGACGAAGTCAATTAAGTCCCTTTTGTGTCTATGACTTTTGCGAGTGACGGAGATATGCATGAGAGACGGAAGAGGCGTGCTGCTGGTGTCTGAAGGGGGTGAGTTTTATGATACCAATGCTGCACGAAATTTGTGTATGTATGCATATTGCTCCACTACTGAGTGGTAGACAGGAATGGCATTAAGCTTTACGTGTAACACCGGGAAGCACGTCGAGTGTTCGTTACTAGAAGGACGTGTACGTAGGGGTAGTTTCGAGGAAAAATTCACCCCGAGGAAAAATTACGCTAGCAAATAATTATTTAACAAACTCGATCCTAACTATTCTAAATTTTTTATACGATTGCGGTTTGAAAAAAAAATTATATTTAATTTTATTTTTATACAGATGCAAGAATTTTACTGCTGCCAAGAGAATTGGCACCCCTGGCAATCCGACATCGGTTAGAATGCCACATGCACATCCGGAAACATTCAGGCAGTTCATCCATTATGTCTACACTGGCAAGGTATGATTGGAGAAACGAGAAAAAAAATAGGGGTAGTTTTAACCTAGAAATTGAGATTTTTTTTTAGGTTATGTTCGTTTCCACAGATTATGTTGCAAGACAGTGGTATCTTTGAGATGTTGGGACTCGCGCAGGAATTGGGGGTTGAAGAACTTTGGCGAAGCTGCGAGGAACATGTTTCATCGACTCTCAGTCCTGGCAACGCATGCGCACTTCTCTCGGCTGCTCTCGATGCTCAGGAACGAGTTTTAGGTGAGTTTAGGTTATTTCAATTATTATTTTTTAAAATATATAATTCGAAACATTTCGAGTATTATTGTAGAGTTTGTATTTTGAGGAAAGTTAGGTTAGAATTTTGAATTATCGGGTTGGCGCGTTGATAGTGCGCCACCTGGTGGATTAGTTCCGTGAACAACAAGATGGCGCTGCAGGCAACAATCTTGCGATAATAAGAAAAAAAATTTATGTTGGTTGGTATCAATTTTCGTGTGACACAGACAGTGACTCGAGTAGATCGATGATAATCGTTGAATGAGAATAGGGGTGACGATCAATTAATAATTCCGGAATAACAAAGACGATGGACGAATAGGACGGGACGTTTTTGCCGAGGGGAGAAACAACGAGGAAAGCGTGACCCGTAAAAAGTAGTGACGTTCCTGGTACGTCATCAATCTTCATTATTTTAATTTCTATGTGCTCTTCGTACGTCAGAATGAATCGAACGTTTATTATACTTGGGGACTGCGAAGTATACGGAGGGGAGATTTTATCCGGCTTTCCATACCCGTATAATGTTTATTAAAATGAATAATTTTTTGTTTATTTTGAATCGAGATAAAATTCCCGCGCATTTTTTATTACATTTATTTTTCCCATTAATTTACAATTTACTGAATTATTGTATTAATCAATCTCAATTTATTATTATTGATATTATTTACTCGCTGGGTTTCTCATTATCGTCGGGTGATAAAATAGAATTGGTAATTACCCGCGAATGAGTTACCATATGGTAATGCAACTGCTGTTACCGACAGCTTGATGTAGAGGTTCCGCCATTGGCCGTGGCGCTGCATGCGCGCATACGGCTCGCACGGATTGCCCCCACTCCATTGGACGCGTAATCCCGCCAAGTCCAGCGATCGTCGTATGTCCTCGTCTCGACGCGAGTAAAATATTCTGAAAAAGTGCTGTGAAAAAAACATCAAAAATGTCGTACAAAGGTCCTCAAAAAGTACAGAAGGTGATGGTCCAGCCGATCAACTTGATATTCCGGTATCTGCAGAATCGCTCGAGAGTTCAAGTGTGGTTGTTCGAGAACGTTAACCTCCGCATCGAGGGACACATTGTCGGGTTCGACGAGTACATGAACCTCGTTCTTGACGACGCCGAGGAGTATCACATGAAAACAAAGAATCGAAAACAGCTCGGACGTATCATGCTGAAGGGTGACAATATCACACTTATACAAAATACAAATCCTGGCGCTAATTAATCGACGTATAAAACAAAACACAATCATAACCTCAAAAAGACATTGAACTCGTACCTCCGGCGTGATTTCTGTCCACGTTTTTGGGGTTCGAGAGGGATTTTTGTGCAACGAGGGACGACCAAGGAGGGATCAACGTTGGTCGAACAATTTTTTTATAACCGCTCGTGTTTCGCATCGAGCAATCATCCGTAGGCTAAGATACAGGCGCCAGGTCGAGGCGCAGCTGAGATTGAGTGAGCGCTGCTCTAGTTTGTCCCGGTGCAGCTACCAAACATCATTCCAGCATTCCAACTGACGTCTGTCACGAGATGGAAGACACTCGACATCCAAAACTGTACCATCAAGATGAAGCGCAACTTTGTTATTCTCATTCTTTCCGGCATTGTATTTCTCGCAAGTTTGAAATGGTTGTAAGACAATTTTCTGCAGCGAAAGCAACGCCTTGACTTTGCAGCGAGAGGAACGATTAAATGTTTGAAATTTGCGTGACTTGTAGGGATTTATTTTATTTCCTCCCCTTTGATCCTGAGAAATATTGTTTATTATTATACTTGTGCGTATTAATGTTTTTTCCAACGACGCTGCCCCGTAGTTGACTCGATATTCAGCAGTATTGATGGATTTTTATATTAACTTTAAAGGTGATTTTTATATTTGTCATTTCAATGCTATCATGTTTGTTCCGACTCCGATTCTTGAGAATTTTCACAGGTGGCAAAGGTGCTTGTTCTTCATTCATCGAGCGCTGTTTTGCATTCATCGGTGAAAATGCTGTTGACACAGTGAAGACCACTGCATTTTGCAATCTCCCCAAAGACGCCCTGGTCAAATTGATATCCTCCGACTACCTTGGCTTGGAGGAAGAGGATGTCTGGCGTGCGGTTCTAAATTGGGCAAAATATCAGGTTGGCATATTTTTTATTCTCTCGTTGCTTTCCCACATGGACCGCTTCCCACATGACTGTAAACATTCAAATTACAATTCTCAGGCCGGTGTGACGCAGCCGACTCAACATTGGACTGAAGAAGAACGTGTCAGGGTTTGCCAGCATTTAGCCGGTGTCATAAATCATGTTAGACTGTTACTGATCGACAGTCAAGTCTTCGCAGAAGAAGTTGAACCTACCGGCGCTGTGCCAATGGAGTTGTCTCTGGAAAGGTGCGATATCTACGATCCCGAACAATCGAGAAATAGCGGGTACTCCTTTCACAGTGCACTCTGTCATTTTTTGTATGAATTACATTTTTGCCAGAGTTTAAACATATTCCCATAATTTCATTTATTAACAGCGGTCGTTACAGCGTTGGCTAAAAATCGAAATTAATGATGGAATATATGAACCGCCGTGTCGAATCTTGTTTCAGATACAGATACGCAGCTTTGCCAAACAAATATTCCGAAATTTGTTCGGACAAACGCCTTCAGCCCAGAGTGAGCCCGTTTTTATTTCCTGGGTCGCAAATCTTGTCCCGGGATAAAACAGGCTTTCAACGTTTACTCAACCAGTGGTACGGCTCGTCTAAGCAAAGCTGGCGCTTGGTATACAGGTGAGAAGTTAGAAATTAAAATAAACATTTTCATACTCTTCCTATCGATTTAATCTTTTTTTAATCTTTTTTAAGAGCCTCGAGCCACGGATATTCAGCCGCTGCTTTCCACCGTCATTGCGACGGTGTTTGCCCAACTTACGTCGTGGCACTTGTAAGTAAAGATCGTCACTTTCCTTCCACCTCTTCACTTCTTCATTTCTGTCTTTAATGTTTCAAACGTTATTTGATAACAGGGTGTTCGCGGTGAAATATGCGGTGGCTTCAGCGACGCACCATGGGGCAAGACAAATGCAAAGGGCCAGTACATTTCATCGGAAAAAGCTTTCCTGTTCACACTTACTAACAACCAGGATGTTCCACCGACCAAGTACGACATCGTTAAGAAACCATTCGCCATCTGTTATCATCCCGAGTGAGTACTTGGACACGAAATTACTTTAAGACTCGCTGTCGCATGCTTAAACCGCTTTGAAAATCATCTTGAATAATTCTTCGATCAATATGAAATTTATCACGTTAATTGAATTTGTTGTCACGTTCGAAGATGTGGCAAAAAGTGTGATCAAAGGGTGACTATGATATCTTAAACTATAGCTTGAAATTATGCATGCTAATATTTGCTTTTATCTACTCCGGTTTCAAACGGTGCAATGCTGGTGATAGTAGAAAAGGAACATTGGCTTATCAACGGTAATTTTACGAAATAGCTGCAGAATAGATAGAAATATACGTCGTAGATAGAAAATTTAGTATTTACTTCATCGAATTAAAACCTCAACAGCATTGGACCAATTTTTGGAGCCGGAGCAGATCTACTTATCGCCAACAACTGCAACGTGAATACGGAGAGCTACAGCAATCTTCCACATAGTTACGATGGCGAGCACGCGTCCAATACCGTCCTGATGGGGGATTATCATTTCTCGGTTATCGATTACGAGGTCTTCACACCGAGTCATCCAGTCTCTAAGACGGGTCATTGAATCTCGTCTTGTCTCGAAACGTCCTACGTTGTAAATAAATATATATTCGCTAGGTAACGAGAGACTCTAAACGACACGAAGCAGAACAGGCTTCATTTACATTCAGATTTGAGAAATTGTTTCATACAAAGCAGAGGATAGTATTGATCTCTTTCATTTATCATAGAAAACCATACGTGCCAATTAACTTTTCATATCGAACATAGGTATCCTGCTATAATTTAAGCTTTGTTAGAATTTGATCGAAATCAATCTGATTTATCAAATCCACATTCTCCTTGAAACGTCGATAATACTTAAATTCTACTTTTATCAAGTGAAAAAAAAAAATTATTCGTTCGAATAAAATTTGTGATCGTTGGATTTATTGCACATCTTAAATTATCACCCTTACAAATGAGCACCGTGACGGATTAAAACATTGTTAAACCGGTGCGTAACGCATTGCGAACGTTTCGTTATTAACAAAATAAAAAATAAAAATATTATTGCATATTATTTCTTCGATAAAAACTATATAAATGTAACAATGTTGAATTCGTTGAAACGATCGGATCTTTTTTGTTTTGTTTAAAAATCACTAGTGTGTACAATTAGGCTGCGTCGTTACGGCTACAATATTTACAGGAAAAAAAAATACTC
Organism: Netelia fuscicornis; assembly: GCA_946811545.1. Taxonomy (NCBI): domain Eukaryota; kingdom Metazoa; phylum Arthropoda; class Insecta; order Hymenoptera; family Ichneumonidae; genus Netelia; species Netelia fuscicornis. Next base: position 45,922,785 of record OX328014.1, on the reverse strand, counting down.
TCGCTACTGGCCTTGATCCCATTCTCCGCGAATTTTTCATCGTCCGAATGATCGATGCATTTACATTTTTTGTTTGTTTTATTTTTATTTGTTTTAACGACGTTATATATGTACATTTCGATTCGATTAACGAATCGCTTAAACGAGCGAAAAAGAAAACGTGCTATTAAAACAAAAATTAAACTTAATTCCGCGCACGCACCGCGTTCAATGACAATACTGGCCATTATCGACTAATGAATTAAAATTAATCGGACGAGAATGCGTTCGTAACGATATTCGAAGAAATCTTAAATATTTGATTCCCCCGCGTTTTAGCACGTTTAATCTCTACACTATATACAAAAAAAAAATAATAATAACATTGTAAATCTTACTCCCATTCTAATTTTGGAACACGCTACTTGCTCGAGCGCCAATTTTATTCGACGCTTCGAATCCGCCATTTTCTTTCAGCTCTTAATATCAACATAACCTAAAAAAAAAAGAATCCATCACATAATTGAGACTACGACAAGACGTATCGACAGATTTTCATAACAAAAATGATATTTATCGCTTCGTAATTGTAGCTCGTTATCGTGCTATTAGGCACATTCGCCTAATAGAACGATCCAATACGTGGATGCACGAGAATCGAGAACCCGTGATTGCGCCATTTTGTTCACGACCTCGTCGGGCACGATGCGAAACGTAATCTCGAATTCCTTCCAACGCATATAAAAAAAACAAAGGGAGTTAAACGCGGTGTGCGCAGATGATACCACACAGAGCGTCTTCGAATCTCACATTGGTATAATCGAGTAAAACACGTTTCGTTATATATATATATATCCACGTATCGTTTACTCGACTTAAGAGCGAACCTGTGTTCGGGCAGGCGAGCTCGCGTCCGGTCGGATAAAGTTGGCCGCTCAGGTATTGACCACAGTGCCACCAAGCGGCGTCCGTTTGTACGAACGTCACGGAACGAACCTAATTCCGTTTGATGACAAAGGGATCTGACGAATCGAGCCTGGCAATAGGCCAACAAGATTTGGAATCTTTTCGATGATTCGTCGAGCAGTTGGATCTGCTTTAATCGACGAGGATTGGACAAAATCAATGAGGCTGTGTTTGGTTCCAGGACGTAAAATGTTGTCCGATGAGAGCGTACTACATTATTGGCAGGCATGGAAGTCTTGTAAGATAAAGCCTGGACCGTGGTAAAACACGAAACTCCCTTGGTACAGGTGTACCGACATGTGTGAACACGCTTTGAGTATGCGCTACCCTCATTCTCGCACAGAGGGCGCCACGAGCGCGCGAGCTTCGAATCTGCGGCTAATGACGCCATCTTGATTGTCCTGGGATGATCCGAGAGTGAGGTTAGTTGCGTAATATCAGACTCAATAACACGCGATCCGTTGGACTAATCGTCATTATTCCAAACGCTCGTAAAAGTGTCCTCGCATTACTTTTACGATCTTGTGGTAAGATCTATGGGCCTTCTCTTTAACGGTGGACTGTCTCGATCGCTGTGACGATCGTCCATATCCACATCATGATCGTCGTCGCTTTCATCGCTGTCGACGATCAAATTGTTCGCTTTCATCGACAGGTCTATGGGATTGTCCTGCGGTGGGACGCGTTCGACATCCCGATCGGGACTTTCTCTCGGTGAATTAAGCGCCGATCGTGTTTTGCTCGAGGCGGGCGATCGCGTCGGTGGGGTTCGTTGACTCTTAAGAACTGCGTCAAGGTAGAAACGTTTGTTGCACGTTTCCGTTGGCTCGATCGTTGGTGACGAGGCGCTCCTTTCCCTACTTCCGACATTGTGATTTCTCGTGTGTCGATTGTTGTTGTTGTTGTTAATGTTGTTATTGCACAGATCGTTGCTGTCAGTGTTGTTGGATGGGACGATGCCGGTAGTGGTGCTGTTGCTACTACCGATCGGCGAGCCACTGGCATTTGGATTGGAATGGTTAGTGCCCAATCCATGATGACCCGATCCATGAGGACCACCGTAGAGATGATGGTAGGGCGAGAACATAGTCAAGCTGGGTGGTGGAAGGAAAGCAGGTGGTAAGAGTGCCATACCTCCAAGATGGAAACCCAGTGGGAGGCTCATCATTTCCTTGCTCAGCGCTGACAGTTCTCCGTGTGGATGTAAATGGGCCGGATGGAGCGGCCTGAAGCCAGGATGAAGACCGTAGGCCGCTCTTCGCTCGGACACCTCAACGGAACTATCGCTATTGTGCGATTCCGGCGAGCTTATGCTCGGTGACGTTGAATTCTTGTAATCTTCCAGACCCAACATCAGGACATCCTCCTTGTTCCTCTGTTGTCCAGTGTGGTGACCAACCATCGACGGACTCGTTGGATTCGGTCCGTGCTGTTGGTGTTGCTGATGCTGCAACTGGTGTCTCTGATGATGTTGTTGCTGTTGCTGTTGATGATGCTGCTGCTGTTGTTGTTGCTGTTCCTGAAGTAGACAGTGGATCTTGAACCAGTTGGATCTCCTACCGTATCGCGAGCCGGACTTGGACATGCCAACCAGTAGACACTTTCGCAAACGGCAGGCCTTGCAAGCCGTACGGTTCTTCTTGTTGATGACGCACTCCCCACCGTTCTTGCACTCGGATATACTGCTCAGGTTGTTGTAGGATCTCCCGAAGAAGGACTGTAACGAGAACAAAGAGAGAGGTGGTGGTTAGGTCTGAGAATTTCTTTGGCATTGCGAGATTTAACGTTCTATTGTACATTCCCTTTCGTGCCATTTTACATCCTTTCCCGTTTTGGGGACGAATCGAGTATCGCGCGACGCCTAATGGACAAACTTCGAACTTGAACACCCGTCACCTCTCACCTACGACCTGTTGCGCGTTGGGCAATTTTTCTTCAAACGCGTTCCACGCACTTACAACCAAACGACCGTTGCCGTTTTTTTGTCTCGATTGCAAACCCGTCGTTACGGTAATCGCGTGTGCGATACCTCATTGTTTCCATTCATCGAGACATTAATCCGCGACTGCGCGACGTTCTCTATGCGCGCGACGAAAACACGGGACGCCAAGTGGGGAGAGATCAAGGCGCGTGCGGCCTACTGAGCGTGTTGTTACTCGCGGCTAATTGTCCGAATGTCGAAACGACCGAGCGATTCCAACACACCGAGACAGACCGACCACCAAGTGTTCTCCTCCGTTGATACGGTTTTACGAATAAGGCAAGACAAAAACAAAAAGGAAGGAAAATAATGGAGGGAACGAGGAGATGGACCGAGATTAAGTTAGGTTTTTGTACAGAAATGAAAGAGGTAAAGGTGGGGGCGGGTGGGGGGGGGGGGGCGACTAGCAGCGAAAACGAGAACGACTCGAGAGATACAAATTGGCGTGCGAGTGCCACGCCGCATAAACAAAAGTAATTGCAGTTTCGTTTTCTCGGTTAAGAGGGACACGGTCGCGCGACGACGAGACAATAGAAATGGAAGCGCAATGAGAGAAACCGCGCTTCGGGAATAACAGCCGGGGGGTAGGGCGGGTCACGTGGTTCCCTAGGAGTGGGGGGAAACGGAACAGGACCCTCGCACGCACCGCGGAGGAAATACGTATCTATCTACCGAATACCGGCTCTACCGAACAGGCAACAATGACAGTCGCGTGCACGGATTAATGCAACTATGGAATTATTCGTCGTCTTTAGGATTGCACAAAAACGTCGACCCACTTATCCACACTGCGGAGATTGCCCAAATAAGACGAGATATTGATGAAAAGCAAGGTTTTAAATCAATGACGAAATCTTGAAGATTATTTTATCATCGACTTATGATTCTTCATCTTTCAAACAAAAAACTAAAGTTTTCATTCTTTTTTTCTATTTTTCTTATTTGTCTCACGCGAAGCTTTCCCTCTTCGGGCACTCGCGTTGCAATCGTAAATATGAAGAATACAACAATTTTTCTCGCGTATTATTTCCAGTTGGTTTGACGCGAAAACGAGCTCTTCCTGCCACGACGGCCCGTTGGTCCCAATTCGCGCATCGGGAATCGCCCGACGACCCCGCGACTTCATCCTCTGTCTACGTATATGTATATACGTGTGTTTGTATACGTTTGATTCACGTATTGCAGATACACGTACACGCAACGCGAGCGGATAATGTGCGATTCGCAATCGCATAGCCGCATCGCCGGCATCGTTCCACTTGCGTATGCAACGGAGTCAACCTCAGCTCCTACTCCTCGGTCCCAGCTCGCCCCACCTTCGACATTCCCGCACCTTCGGGCCCAATCACGCGCTCTTCGTTCGAGATTTGTAAAGCATAGTCTATGAAATCCTATCAGCGATAAATATTAAGGGCGTTCGAGCTCGAATGGACGGATTTCCTGAGGTAAGATCCTCCAAGGTTTTAGTCCAATTTTTTCAGAGGCCTTAAGACCTCCTTAAAGACTGTGTTTTCTTTTTAATTTTGTCGAGTTGGATTGTCCTGGATAGAAATGTTCAATTCTATTTGACTGGAACACCTCGTATATAAGTTTATGGTACGTGTGCGCATTTATGTATCTGCAATACGTAGTAAAGATTTATCGCGTAATGTCTAGCGTCGGTCTGTGACCACGGGTGCACGGGACTGAAACGACGGCCGGCGACCAAACGACAACACTCTCGGGGTCTTCGGTAGAGTGCCGCGAGAGAGCCCAACTCCACTATGACACAATCGAGAAAATACCACCATTACGGTATGAGACTGACTAGCTCCGCGCTCTCGTTACGCAAGAGAAAAAGAGAGCCCCGGCATGAGCGCGCAGGTGCCCATGCAGAGCCACTGTGTACCCCGTTGCCCTCCTCGTCGCAGGCACAGGTGACTCTATTTTAGCCCGGTCTTATCCAGGACACCCGCGCAATAAGCGAAACAAGTGCAGCGGTTATACGCCGTGCGTGTATGCGAGGAAATTACTATTTTTTTTTTACTTGCGACATTTAGAGACTTGGGTTTTATTTTCAGTAGACGGTCTTTCGATTCAAAGATTTTCTAGTACTTGGACGTTTGGACAACGGTTACGGTGTCGAAAGGGTCGAAATTCTCACGGTCCCGGTTGACTTGCTCGCTGCACGGTCAGCGGGACACTGCGGAGTCGGCTACCCCCACTGCCGCGCCCGCCTGTAACGCAACGGGAGCGCGCGGGAGTGGGGGTAGCCTGGCTGCGGTACGTGCTCTCCTCGTCTCTCTCACGCTTCTTTCACTCTTCCGGCGGCGCTTCGCACTTGCCCGCCACAATTGTTTCCGCCCTAGTTAACCAATTGCGTAATCCGCGACATTGTTTCATTTCGTTATTTTCGTTTTCAGGCCCATCGTAGCATGTCACCTTCCCCCCGTGCCCCGCGTTACTCTTTGCCGTCATCTCGACCGTTATACGCGCGGTCGCCACGCTCCAAAGTCCCCAGGCCGTTCCGGCCGTCTACCGTTCCCACTACTCGAGCCCATTATCGCATCGTTATGCGTGCATCTCGTGTATACCTGTACCTCCTTCGCTATTATCCCCCCCCCCCTCCCCTCTTCCTCTATACATACACCTGTATATTCCTTTCGTTACGGTCAACCATCACCTACCTCACGCTGTCGCATCCACCTGTGTACATACAGCTCGAGACAATATTTTCGACTTAATCCCGGATCATCCCTTCCTCCCCCTTCCTTTCTCCATAACGATTTAAGGGGTGATATTTTTATTACTGACCTTGCAGCCCTCGCAAGTGAACGCCCCAAAGTGAAAGCCCGCTGCTGGCTCCCCGCAAACTTTGCACTGTTGATTCATCTGCGAAAAAAATCAAAACAAAATGGAGATTTTAAAGAAAAATTGAGTTTTCTTAAGGGGGCGAAACAAAAAATTGAATTCAACGAAAAAAACAAAACTTTTTTTTCTTTTTTTGTTTTCTTCGCAACGTCGGTCGAATCTCGTAAGAGTCATTATCGCCGGAGATGAGATGCGAGCGATATTAGATATATTCGGAGCGAAGCGTGGCGCGCGAGGGAACGCGAGGAGCCACTCGGGGGAGGACGAGGCTGTTGCGCAATTCACTTTGCTCACCCGCGAATCGTTGAATCGTGGCAAAGCGGCGCGTGTTACGTTCAACGAGCGGAAAACTCCTCTTGTCGTTATTTCTTTTTTTTTTCTTCTCGTTCGCTTTTTTCCCCTTTTATCTCCCATCGTCTCTTCGATAAAATGAAGGCATCGATAACTTTTCTCTCATTTCTTCATGATTCTCTGCTTCGAATTTTATTTTTTTTTTATAATTTCAAAATTTTGTCGACTCAATTTTTATCATTTTTTAAATAGTTCCAAAAATCTCGGCTCTTCTAAATATTTATTTTCTAAATTCAACTAAAAATCTGATAATTGTTCGACGATCGAAATTTTTTTTTTATTTTATAATTAAATTTTGAAAATATATTTTCTTTTTTCAAATACACACAAGTCCCTTGTTCGAAGAATTCTCGATATTTGATTTTACACAGACGTTACAAAAAAAGGGTGTAAATGTGGGTCACTCTTTCCAATGTTTTACATTCGCATATTTTCCATACGTGTATTGAAGTTTATTTGGTCAAAGTGTACGATCTCAGAGACACGCGCATATGGATCTACAGGTGGGCGATGGTTCTTGACTGTATAAAGAGACGTTCTATAGCCAAGCCCGGTCGCTTTGTGACTTTCATACATGACGAGCTATCGCTAAATGGGAAAGTAAATTTCAGCTAATGGAAGAGACATCGAATGTTTGATCAACGGTGTCTCTCTCTCCTGACCTACACCCTACAGTCGTTGACTCTTTTAATTCTCGTCGTGTAGTATTATACCAACACATATATGACTCTCTTTCCTTCGTCATCCTCGATCTTCATCTTCCTCTTCACGACTGAAACCTCTCCTCGTTTTCATCTCCAGATTCATCTCCTGTTCCACCACAAGAGTCAAAGAGTGCTCGAGATTATAACTCGACGTAGAGACACCCAACGTTCGAAACGTGAGAGAATTTAGACTTTAAACTTCCAATTAGAGAACAAAAATTATTTACAAAAAAAAAAATTCAATAAATTTTTCTAAATTAAGAATTTTTGTTCCACCACAAGAGTCAAAGAGTGCTTCGAGATTATAACTCGACGTAGAGACACCTCACGTTCGAAACGTGAGAGAATTTAGACTTTAACCTTCCAATTAGACAACAAAAATTATTTACAAAAAAAAAAATTTAATAAATTTTTCTAAATTAAGAATTTTTGTTCTACCACAAGAGTCGAAGTGTGCTCGAGATTATAACTCTACGTAGAGACACCCAACGTTCGAAACGTGAGAGAATTTGTACTTTAAACTTCCAATTAGAGAACAAAAATTATTTACAAAAAAAAAAATTCAATAAATTTTTCTAAATTAAGAATTTTTGTTCTACCACAAGAGTCGAAGTGTGCTCGAGATTATAACTCTACGTAGAGACACCCAACGTTCGAAACGTGGGAGAATTTATACTTTAAACTTCCAATTAGAGAACAAAAATTATTTACAAAAATAAAAAAAATTCAATAAATTTTTCTAAATTAAAAATTTTTGTTACAGTTTTGGGAACGAGAAGTGAATTTTGTTTTTCCTCTCCAGCTCCATCTCCTGTTCTACCACAAGAGGTAGACGTAGAACGTAGAGAGATCCAACGAAACGTGAGAGAATTAACAATTATCAGAAAACAAAAAATTATTTATAAAAAAGAATTTAATAATTATTTTTTAAATTGTGAGTTTTTGATGCAGCGAACGAGAAGAACACGTGCATCGAGTGGAACATCGTTCACGACGTTTTTCTTATCAATTTTTATTCGAGTATCGTCGTACACGAGTCATACAAAGTTTTCTAGCCCGCACAGCCTCGAGTACGAACACTTCGATACACGCCACTTCGCGCACAATGCAGGTGTGTATCCGGTGTAATTCCATGCAATTCTCGACCGTCGTCTTTTACTACGAGGATGGGCAGGTGTGCTCGACTCCACCTCTAAGTCACATCGCTCGTAAAATTATCGCGTAGATTTTTTTACTCGTCATTTTTATAAATTAAAATTCCTATTTTTGCAATTCGATGATTAATTAACAATTATTTCACCAGCAGGAATTTTTTTGAACGAGATAAAAGCGAAAAAAAAACAATTTTTTTACTTTGAGAATCTTTCGAGAAATTTGACTTTATTTCGATTTTTCGACGGTTTGAGAAACTTTGAGTGCCAGTAGATCGTCCGAGGGAACGAATCTGGTCCATTATCGCTGGATTCCATCCTCTCGTTCGATTCGTGCCAAAGTGGCGACGGTCGTCACTCGGTTGCGAGATGCAGTCGAGCCGTGAGAATCGTAGCAATTCTCGGATCTCCCTCTCGTCTCGCCTCGCTTCGATACTCTCGTATTTATTTCAATAAGCTCGAATCGAGATTTAGGATCGAATGACAATTTTCTACTTTTATTATTATTATTTTTTTTTTCGAAAATTTATTAAATCAATTAATTTTGACTTTTGATGAAAATTTTCCGATTAAATTTCGCCTCGTTAATTACTTATATTTATTTCCGTCCTTCAAAATTACGGATTTTAATATTCGATTTTTTATTTATACGTTTTTAAAAAATTTGTTTAATTTATTTTCGACAATTTATCGTCGAATCTGGGAATTATTTCAGATCGTCCTCCTTCCCAGGAACGCTCGTTTGACCTTTGCGAGATAAAATGTAGATAAAACTTGCGAATGATCGAGAGAAACAGATAAATATATGAATATCTCCTCGGCGTATAATAAAACGTTCGAACTTTTAATTATTTAGCATACGTTTTATATTGCGTTCGGTCACGAATCGACACAGGACGAGAGGAGAAAACGAGGATCCTTCGCGAAATAAAAAAAAAAAAATCAAAAAAAAATTTACGCGTTCGAAACTCGGTCACTGCATTGGGACACTAAAGTTTTACACATTTTTATTTCGTTTTTTTGTCGTCGCTTCAATAAAAAAGAAAAAAAAATGTTCACATTTTTATGAAAACCATGGACGAACTTTATCCCGGTGAAAGTAAAACGCTCGTCGGTAATTGAGGTGACGAATTTTACAGCGCCGAATATTTCGAGCAACGTCTCTCACCCCCCGTGACTTTTTCACGTTTTTACCCCGAGGGTGAAAAAGAAGAAGAGAAAAAAAATAAAAATGTTATTTTTTTTTCTCTTCTCTTTTTTTTCGTCGCTTTTTTCTCGGCGGAGCAAAAGTAACCGTAATTCATTTTTATGGAGCGTGCCTCACTCCCCCCGGCTTTTTTCGATACGCTGGCGAGGGGAAAGTGAAAATGGGACCGGGGCTTTTCGTCTCAGGTAAACGTTTTTTTTATTTCCCTTTTTTTTTACTCTTGTCAAGGTCGCAATTAACTAAACGAGCAAAACGTAATAAAAAGTCGCAAAAATCATATTTCCGTTACGACGAACATTTTTTGCAAGCGGTGAAATCGTCGATTTACAAATTAAAAAAACGTAGAGATTCGTATCAAAGCGACGAGGCTTTAACGAGATCTTTCGATTTGTCGTTGGGCCCAAAACAAATCGACAAATTGAAAAAAAATTGGCTAATAACGATTTCTCGCGTTGAAGTATCGTTTCGGTGTGTTCGACCTCCGCAAGTTGGTCCCGCGTTCGTTCGCGCGTTTAACGATAGATCAACGGCCCCGTTAAACGGCCGAGGGTGGGGGGAGGGGCCTTACGTCTCGCGCCGGCGTGGAACCAACAGACTCGGCCTCGTTACGTTTTACCTCTTAATCCTCCTTCCGCACTTATTTTTCCATTCCGTCGTCGTCTCTTTCTCTCTCTTAGTGCACCTAGCTCGATTCTTCAGCTAGAGCATAGATTCGTATATACAGGGTGAGTTTCATAAGGTGTCTTAAACTTTATTTTAAGGTAGATGGGTTCATTACAAACAAAAGTTGTAAATATACATTCGGGATATTTTTAATAGTTTACGAGATATTAATTGTTCAAGATGGTCCAATCAGAGCGCGCTGGGAAGTGTTGGAGCCACCCACTCCCCGCCCTAGCAGCCAATGCCTGAGAAATAAAAATGACTGCGTAATAATATAATGAATAAAATAGACTGGTCTGAATTTTATAACCCCAAATGGAACGTCCTACACTGTGCTATCTATCTCTACGGCTAGGGCCAGAGTGGGCGTGTCCAATTCAACCAACTTAAAAAATTTATATCTCGTAAACTATTACAAATATCCCTAATGTATATTTGCAACTTTTGTTTGCAATGATCCCATCTATCTTAAAATAAAGTCTGTTATATATTATGAAATTCACCCTGTATATAGGCATCGTGCACCAGCGTCGTATCGCCAGGGCGAACGCGTTATGAAACGAGCGCGCTCGCGAACGCTGGCGCGAATTACTAAACAATTTTACAATTTTCGTAATGAAACAACAGAAAATCGCCGTCCGTGAAACCTGCCGAGCGATGAAATTATCATCGAATTTGCTCCAACGATCGGTATTTCTTTTTTTTTTTATCGAAAATCAATCGTTCTTTGATTACATTTTATTTTCAACGATTTTTTTAAAATCTTTTTCAATTTGCAGATTTCACGTCACTTCCAGCAAGAATTATCGTTGGATAACAATAATAATTAACAATTGATCGTTTTAATTAATGTTATTTTAGATTTGTTATTATTTTTTTAATTTACAGAAAATAATAAAAGAATAAAAAAATATAATAATAACTCCAGCTCAAAATATTTCCCAGAGAAAAATAATAAAATCGTAAATAAATTGAAAATTAATTATTGTAATTAGATTGATTAATTTTTTTTTCGTGTCGTGGAGAGGGCTACGTTAGAATCGCGTGTTTAGAAAACAAGGACGATGCAACTAGAAAGGGCAAACTATAGGTGAGAGGGGGGTGGCGGGGGCGTTGTACATTCGCGGTACAACGAGAGCGGCGCTATGCCGCAATTTTCATCTCGTCCGGGCACCGACGCGTCACGATCTGGTTTACCGCTCGTGCGCTCGGCAGCCCCGGCAACTTCCGTTCTGTCGAAATTTTTTGACGTTTCGTGACGCGCACCAGTAAACGTTGTATCGTTACGCGCGTACGCTCTTCCATTCTTCCACCACGTCGATCTATATCGATCTCCATCGCCATTCTTACGATCGCCATTTTTTTTTACAAATTTTAATTATTTGTTTTTTTGCATTTGGAAAAATTGTTCAAAAATTAGAAAGAAGTATTCGAAAGATATTTTTTTTTATTATCGAAAATCGGTATCGAAGAATCGAGCGACAGAGTTGACAATTTTAAACGATTTTTCAGCCTACGAAATTTGGCGACGGTCGCGCGAGATTCGTCGTGCGACGCGTTTCTTCGCAATCGAATCCGTTCGATCGCAGGAATCGGCAGTTCAGGGAGAAGGGGGATAAACACGATCGTTAATATCGTTACCGATGTTAATCGAACCGTTTCTCGGAATCGTTGATACGCGCGAGTAACGTTTCGTAAATTAAGTAATTGTCGACGCTCGTGACGACTACGTGAACTTTCACTCGTGACGCACGTTTTCTCATCGACGTTGAAATTTTTGTATTTCGATTTTAACGAAGATTTTTCGTTTCCTCGCCGATTTTACCGATTTTTTAATTACCGATTTTTTTTTGCCGATCTTTTGCCGATTTCTGTCATTACCGATTTTCTATCATTACCGATCTTTCGTTCGACGTTTTCGCTTATCGTTTTTAGAAAAAGTTTGTCGTTATACGTTGGACAGTTGAGCAATATCGTCCGTCGGACTTTTGATTTTAATCGAGTCCACTTACCTTGGTAACGATCGCGATGCGTAACGATACTGGCGTTGAGATAGACGAGAGCCGACAAATATCATCCGTGCTCGTTGATCACGGAAGCGAAACTGTGCAAGCTACGATTGCGATTGCACTCGATTTACTTTTCCACATTCAGCGTTTGACACGATATTCCATTGTATTCACTCGTCGCATTTACAAATTTGTTTCCTTTTATATTTTATTTTCTTCCAATATCGAACGTATCGATAACGATTTTTCACGAGTTCTCGTTAAATTTTCAGACCGAAGAAAAAAAAATGCTCACGTTAATTAAAATCACAGAGTTAATTATTATTTTTGTTCACAGACTCGTGTCCTTCGCGATTCACATCGGTTGGACTTTCGACGTTTTCGAAAATCGAAAAAAAATCGTCGTTTATCGCAAAACGTCAACGACGTTAAACACTTTCGTCGCAATCGCGCACAACTCGTCGATCCAGTCTTCCACTTCGCGACAGATGGCGCAAGCACAAGATAACAAAATGAAACAGAAAAAAAAAACAAAAACAAAACAAACAACGATATCGATTTCTCTCCGATCGACAAAAAAAAATCGAAACAAATCGTTGAAACTCCGAAAGGTCGTGATAAATCCAAATCCAAGGTGAGCGACGACCGCTCCAAAACTCGCCAGGTGCCCAAGGAGATGCGCGATTTAAGAACGACAAAATAAAAACGAGTCAAAACGCGAGAGAAAAAAAAAACCAAAAAATCAATAAAAAAAAAACCTCGAAAAATCGTTAAATCGTATCGACGATAGAGCGAGAAGGAAAATTCCCGTATGTGTAAGCGAGAGAGAGAGAAAGAGAGATTGAGAGGTGTGGACCGTTGAGGCACATGAGGCACGGTCGAGCGTGTCAGACGTTTGCGATCTGATGTTGCCGTCGCGTCGATGACCATTGGGTGAATGACTCGTAGGACGAGAGGGACGAGGGTGTTAGCGTTGTGATTTTTTTTTGTTCCTTCTTCTTCCTCCCCGTTGTCTCCTCGTCCTCACCCCCGAAAGAGTCCCCTCGTCTCTCTCCCTCGGACTTTTCTTTCACGGACAGCAGTCTTGTGTCTCACCTCCCTGAACTCTCGTAGTCGAAGTCATCCCCCCCACTACGTTCACGATTTGACCGTAGCGCCGCTCGTCACTGGCTCGTTCGGGGCCCGTGCGGAGATTATCGGGGGTACGTTGGGCCTCTTGGTCTTCTTACGAGAGCGATCCTTCTCTTCCCTTCCCTTCTCTCCCACAGCTTTGTTTCGACCAAGACACTCAGAGTGCGTTACCTCGCGCCGATTTCTCGTTTTAAATACGCGCACCGGTTTTCCACCGCGGCGAATCCCCGGAGATCGAAATGGGTCCTACGGCTCGGTTTTCTTTTCGTCGTGTATGCGCACGAGCTCGATAAGCACCTCCTGGGCCTTATGGGACAACACTGTGTGAGTCGGATCTACCGGATAAGCGTGCGAGGTCCAGCCGCGCGCGCGGGGCACAGGTGGGCCTCTCGCACGGACCCCTCGGGCCCGAGTGGTGGGGGAACCCCAAGGGGGACCTGGTGGGGGTTGAGCCTCAGGGCGCTGCGCATACGTCCCAGGATCGAGCGGTTGGATCGCGTGGCGAGTAGAGTGGGGGTCGCTTAAGGGAGGGGCCTCTTTCGCGCCTCTGTCTCACTCGCGCGACTCCTTCTTTCCACGATCTTTACCTTCGTACGTTGCTTTTTTTTTCTTTTTCTTCTTTTTTTTTGCTTGCCTTCTTTCTCTTCCATTCTTTCCTACGCTTCTCCCTCTTTCTCGTATCGTAATATACGACCACCGATCCGTCATCCGAGACCAACGAGCGCCGTCAGCTCGTGCCACGATTCTTCATTCTTCATCCGTCACGAATTCAAAATTATTTTCAAAAATTACAAAAATTTTATTAATTAATTTTTCTTCACAATAAACCCGATTTGTGGAGTCTCCCGTAAGCTTTCTCGCGTTAAGGCTAATTTCACTTTTTGCCCCCCTCTGGGTCGAGGGAACTATTTTCACTGGGACAATTCGATTTCGAGAATTTTTCGAAATGCACGAAAAGTCGTTTGTGAGAGAGGCCCGTGCGTGTCTTCGATATTATACGTGAAAAGGTCGCGACGTACGATAATTAGTAATCGCGAGGCAGGCTTCGGAGAAATAAGGCCCTCGGGGCATTCTCGTAATTAACTATATATATATATAGATACGGCTTATTTATACGTATAAATATAATTTTGTATGTCGACTTTTACTGTGTGTACGCGCTATTATATGCGCGTACGGTTACGGACAATCGTCCCTATCTTGTCGTACAACACGACTTTAACGTCCGCAATGTTGCGCATGCGCACGCGCGCGCGCTATAAACCATTCGAAAGTATTCGAGGATTCACACGATTCGCGCGACCGTTACGTCTCATTGGTTCGTTTCGTTTGTTATTTAATGATTTAATTTATTTTTTTCTTTCATTAATCCAAGATTAATCGATTTTTAAAAAAATGTGAAAAAAAACAAAATTGAAATTTTGTTTTTTTGTCAAAATCGAATTTTTCATGAGATTATTTATTTTAATTACACTCGTTCGAGAACTGGTTTTATCCTTGGAATAAATCTCCGATTGGAGGAACGTGAAATAATAAAATTGAATTTCTTTAAATTCGTCTTTAATAAAAATGATATTTTTCGGTTCGAATTGTTTGAAAATAAAAGGGTTCAATTTTAGGATTTTTGATTCAAGGAGGTGATGTAAAATTTGTCGAGGGGGATTCCTTGGTTGTTAGGAAAATTTGAAAATTTTTATTGCTCGGATTTTATATTTTGAGAAAAAGTTTGAGATTTTCGTGGAAAATCTGGGAGTCTTACCGGTAAAATTGAGTAAACCCCCGGGGGCAACATGGGGGGGGGGGGAGGGGGCACGTGAAAATCGTACAATAATCTTCGTGGACAATGCTGGGATAGTCGAGTATGACCCGTTATTGTCGAATCGTAGAAAATAAAGAGACAGAAAAAAAGGTCGCCTCGATGTCATAAAACGATGATCGCTGGTCATCAAATCTGTTGATCAAGCCCAAGCGACATTTTTGGGCCCGATTCTACCTTCGTCTTTGTCTCTCTCACTCTCTCTCTCTCTCTCTCCCTCGCACTTTCGTCGTTTATTTTACGATCTTACGTGGCGAACGTAGCGAACTTTCGATTAAAAAATGTGTTTCGTATCTTTTTGGGACTTAAGACGAGCTAAGCGTTTGCGGAAAAAGCCGTAAATACCGGGTCGTAAAACATTCCCGATGGGAAAACAGTTCGGCCTCGTATACGGGAAAGAACGAAAAAAAAAAAAAAATCATTACAACTTTTACGGTACGAAACATTTTCACGCGACAATCGTAAAGCAACATTTTTACATAAAAATGAGACAATTTAAAAAAATTTTTTTTTTTATAGTCAAGGGCATTTTCAAAATTGACAAACCGCTCGAGCTTTCCTCGAGGAAATTGTCCATTTTTTTAATTTTCGTTTTAAATTTCATTTTTTTTTACTTTTCCATTTTTTTTTATATAAAACAAATTTTCTCCCAAAGCGATACGTATATGGGAAAAATTGATCGTACAACGAAACAAGAAATACACATGCCTATCGTTAGTTTCATTCGTGCATAGCGTCCCGACACGCGTTGCAAAGTGATTGTGTAAATCAACGAAGTACGTTGACGAGCTTTCACCCGGCAACTTTGTAACGAGAGGCGAAGAAAAGCGAGAGAGAGAGAGAGAAGGAAAAAAAGACAATTATGGCATTGCCATTTCGAGAAGACACGAATTTGTTTTTTTTTCTGTTTGTTTCGTCTCGCGAGAAACCTCGTTGAGTTTTTTTCGAGTGAAAAATTCTCAGGGGGAATCGAGCGCGCAAGTGGGTACCGCGGATGGCCGAGAGATGGCGCCACCTGTGCCGTTCGAGGTTCGTATTGACCCGCGCTCGTCCGCTGCCCGCCTCTCGCTCGACGCATACGCTTATGCAAATGTTTCTTCGCGACGTATTCTTTTTTTTTTACACGAAAATATCGAGAAAAAAAGACGAATCGCTATAAAATTCATTGACACCGGAGGTGCGACTTTCGTGAACATTTTTCTAGGATTATTTGTCAGATGTAACGTAACGGGCGAATACGTGATGTGTGTGCTCGGTTGTGAGGTCTTTTTTTTTGTTTTTTTTTTGTTTTCTTTCTTTGCACGTTATTTATAGGATTCGCAGGATTGAACGAATGTTTTAATTCTCGAACGAGGCACGTCCGGTTTAGCGTGGAGCGATGGATTAATCGAATATAAATGAATCGTATGGATAAAATACGAAAAAAAAAGGATTGAAAAATTTATAACGGGTATAAAATGTATAAATTTGGATTTTTGAATTTTATTTCAAAGAAGATGAGTTAGATTAATTTTAAATATAATTTTGTCACGGATTTACACTCTATGATCGATATCGTGGAGATTAAGTGATCCGTATTTCCCCCTTGATATTCGTTATCTCTACTGATTAACGGGACAAAAATAATTGCAATCAGCGTTATCGTAGTGACAGTAACTTTATAATACCATATAAGAAATTAAAACGTAATCCGGCTCGTTGGTCTAGGGGTATGATTCTCGCTTCGGGTGCGAGAGGTCCCGGGTTCAAATCCCGGACGAGCCCAAAAGTTTGTCATATTTTTTTTTCTCTATTTTTTTATATACATCCTCTCGACTATCTCTAATTAATCGCCAATCATCGTTTTAACGACATTTCGACGAATCCCGGAGGTGCAATTAAGAAAACTACGTAATAATAAAAAAGGTTCGATTCGAGCGTTAGGAATGTTCGTTTACGACAAACTCGTTACGATAAACGAGTTAAAGTCAAAGTAAATTCTCACAGGGATGTTGGGAATCGTTAGAAAAATAGTCTGATATTAAAAGTAGTGGATTTGGCGTAGCCCGAGGACACGACCTCCATGCCCCTGGGCCAAGTTGCACGATTCGGTGTCACGTGGTAACACAAACTACGTACCAACGTAAAAATCATCTTTCCGGTTCTCTCGTCTCTCCTCCGTTCCTCTTCTTCTTTTTATCGCTTTTACCGTTTGATCTCGGGAGTTTCACTTTATTGAACTATACCTATGTACCCATATCTCGCCACGAAGAATTATACATCCGCGTGTCTTCTTCGCTTGTATGTGTGTATGTGTGTGTGTGTTTTTTTTCTGTTATTTATTTTTTATTCTTTTTTTTTACGACCTGGACCTTTGCTCGGTTTTACGACACATGAAACGAGCACCAGTATGGTCGAGAGATGGAGGACGACGCGTTCACGTACATATATATATATATATATTTTGAAACGTTCGTGTGAATTTATGAATCGAGAGAAAGAGCGAGAGAGAGAGTCGAGAGCAGTAAACAGGTACTGTAACATCCAACCGTGATGCCACGAGAAGAATTCCACCCAATTGATCATGCAAATTCGAAACGGATATCAAAATCTGGAAACTTCTTTTTTTTATCACTTCGACTCGAAATTCGGGACATAAAGTTGAAAAATTTCGATCGAAACGAGCAATTTTTGAAAAATAATTAATCGATCGACAGTAATATAATTCCGTCGTTGATTGTGCAATCGTCGAGGCTGATCTCGATGAGATGTGAGAGAAACTTGAAGTATTTTAATTTTTTGTATTAAAATTTGTTTTGAAAAAATTTTTATTTATTAAATCCAAGACGAAACGAGATGCACGCTCGAGTCGCGTGCGCGATTTAGCTGGAGGGGAACCTCCCGGGGTCTCCTTCATTTTCACGATGTGTAAAAGTGAATGTTGTGAAAATACGTGAACGGTTGTCGAGCGCACCAGAATCTCCACCTTGAGCAATCCTCCTATCCGAGCTTCGTTCTCTCTGGCATTAAGCGGGGTCGACGATGATCCGTGCCACATGTGTTAACCGACGTAGATAGCGCGAAAGATACGAGAGTCGAGTTCGACATGAAAAAAAAAGAAGAAGAAAAAAAAACGACGCAAAGGATTCCAGTCCAACGTGGAAAAACCTTGATCGGGGAATTCCTCCATTTTGTTTACGACCTCGTCGGGGCGATGTTTCATCCGATTGCAAAACCCCGAGACTGCCCAGGAAACATAATTTTTCATCATTTTTATTTACAAGCTTGTATAATTTATTACAAATATCGTAACGTCACTCTGGTTCTTTGACGCATGCGCAGACGCACGAGCGCCATCTATATCAGGTTTGTCGTAAGATAGTTTGTCTATTTAGGGACAAAGGAAGTACTTGGTTAATTTAGTTTTGGAATATTTACGTTTTTACGAGACGCGTAGACCGATCGGCTTCTCGGAATCGAGTTTCTCCTACTCTCCTGCAGGGGTTACGACCGCGCGCGTTGCATCGAACAATCCTCATATCTCCGGGTGCTTTTCTCTCCATGCGCCGTATAACCTTACTTCATCTCCTCTAACGCTCGTATCGCGCACCTCATTGAACGAAGTGCGTGAACGCGGTAATGTGGGAGAGGTCGGTGGGGGTCGAGCGCACGCGCGGTTCGTGGATGCGCGCGGCTGGCAACGTAACGCTCACGCATGCCGGAATACGGGGTGCATCGTAAAGTCTCGATTAGGAGGAGCGCCGTGGCCTCGGTTACGGCGAGAGAGAGAGACACACACACACTCACACATAGAGAGAAAGAGAGAGAATAACTGCTCGACGGTTAGACTTGGCACGGGGCTATATAGTATACTTACCGATTATCGCTATATCTTTTCAGAGCCGAGAGTGTGCGCGCGCACGGGCGTACACGTTTAGAGCACCGAGTGTCCGTTGCCGCGTACTAAAACACAGTTCGAGATGTTAAGGCAAAAGGAGCACGAGTTTTTAGCGAATTGCCCGGCTGGTAAAGTGTCGAAGAAACGGCCGTAGGGTCGACCGCTAGTGGCCTCGATGAGCTGGCGGTGCCTCGTGCGCATGCGCGCCGCCGCTCCCGCCCGAGCGACGGTGCTGCCACAGATGGCAGCACTGTCGTAACGGAAAAAGCGCTCGCCCGGGTGGTCGAAGGATTTTTCATGCTTGGTTTTTCTTCTTTTCTTTTCAATTACGATGGTGAAAAATAAAATCGTAACGGGAAAATCGGAGGAGAGAATAAACGAAGAGGTTCTTCACTCGCCCGGGTGTTAAGGAATGCCCTCGATGATTGAATAACGTTAATAATAGCTCCCGTTGACTGTAACTTAACGTCGAGGTGCCTTCGAGCGAACGCTTCGAGCGTCTTGGACGTGGAATTACGCCGTAAAACTTACGTCGGCGTCATCGCCACCTTCCTCCAGTCGAACGTTCATTTTCTTTTACTTTGTCTCGATTCGAGAATTATCGCAAATCGTCCAACCTACCTCTTCGTTGCCTCGTGGTTTATGGAGTTTTTGAAACGTCAAGCTCGACGCAGTCGCGAGAAATCTTTGAGTTGGTTGATGTCGAGGTAAAATAAATAATAATTTTTCATCAAAAACTAGGAAGACTTTCTTGGATGACAATTTTTTTGCAATACGTAAACGCAAGAAGAATTTTTAATTCTTGATGTCCAGGTTTGCGTTCCTTGTAGGTTCACGAGGGTCGAGAAACCTTCCACTCTTCGCTTCTTCAGCCTGTACAGACTTCTGTTTACGATCTTACCATCTCTTTCTCTCTCCTCGGATTAACTGGATTTTGCTTTACGTTTTCCTTTACCTCGCACTTTGACCGCTCGTCCCGCACTCGCTTCGTTCCTTCCAGACTATACTTAACACCAGTATGGACGTTTCCAAAGAGTTCCGATTGGCGAATGGATACATCATTCAACCTCACACGTATGGATAGGTCCATTGCATTACTGGAGAATGAAGGATTTCTGTGGAGTGCTCCTCGCGCAACCCCGTTGAGGTCTTCATCGAGGCCGCGACATTGAGGAATATTCCACCTCATCGTCCTGCCATCAGGCTGGAATCGAGCACTCACGGCACATGGAGCCAGGATGCTAATCACTCGTCGTTCCTAAAGCAACCCACCGGCCACCGGAACGTCGATCTATTACTGTATTACGGACTGAATAGTTGAATACCACCTTCTGGAATCCATACGTACCTATAACTATAAAACCTTCGTGAAGCTCTCTTCATTACCATAGCTGCCGGGCCATTAAGAGGCTCTCTCCTGTGCCTCGACACGACCGCAGGGATTAATAATTAATACAGGGGAGGGTTGAAAAATCGTAGAGCACCTCTTTATCAACCGATCCTTGAGACCACCTATTTTTTTCTTCCATGGTTCTTGGAGCTTACAGGCTCTTGCAAAATCTGTCTCGAGGTGTCCAAGGGCTCGTTCTGGATCAAAATTGAACTAAATGTTGAGTTTGTTAAATTAATTTCGAGCTTGACTTTGACTTTTTTGAAGGTCACCAAGTTTGACTTTGAATTGTTTTACAATTTTTGGTCCATTTTCATTCGAGGGGTTTTGTAGTTTTTGTGGCATCTTATACAATTGCACGGTAAAGTAGTCGACGTACGAGACGTCTTGACTTGGAGTTGCCTCATCAGCGTTCGAGTAACGCGATTATCCTCCCTTCTAGCTCGTACTCGTCGTTAAGCTTATAATACAGAACCGGGGTCACGTTGAACTCATCGGCCTCGTATCACGTGCCATATGTACCATAATACCCAACTGACTGCCGATAAGTCCGGAGGCTTGAATTTATTAACGAGAATGCTCTAAGACTGTTGTATCGTCGGGTAACTTGCTATTAGCTCGACTAATCTGTGAACTTGAAGTAGCCACGATTTTCTTTTTACAAGGTAACTTTAAAAAATTATAAATTTATGGAAGAAGAGATGTGATAAATTGTTTTGTCAAATGACAAGGAAGAATTTGTCAAAATTCTGACGATAGAGAAAGAGATTTAAAGAATAGAGTGGAAGTGTCTTGGTTGGAAGAAAGGCGAAGCAAAAATTTTGGCAAATATAAGGCGTCGACGCCGTTGATCGCGTGCCACGAAACGGTTTGCCTCGAAGGCATCGGGCTACCGAGCTCCGCGCTATCGGCCCCTTAATGCCCGATTAAAGTCGTCCGAAAGTTTAGTGGCCATTTTAGAAACGTTTCTTCGTCCTTTTTCGCCCGGGCATAATAGCGGGGTAAATATATTCGCGTCTCGTTCTCGCGCCTTTTTTCTCGGACCTCCCTTTCTCTCTCTCGTCATTCTTGACCCGATGCTTATACGGCGCTTTTTAGCGCGATCGTTTCGATCGCCAACCAACGAAAGGATCGCCTGCGAAGTTTCGCGTTATCGCTCGTACCGCGACGAGACGACGATAAACCGTCGGAGCTAACCGAGCAAAATATCTCGAATGGAGTGACGAGAAATTGCGAGGACGAGACGAGTCGGTTGATCTCCCTCCTCCTATCGCGAAAGGGATGACTATAATATACTCCGGAACGTGTTTCGAACGCGTTTAATACGGGGCTCTCTCTCCCCGAGTACCTATATTTCAAGAAGGCGCCAGCTGATAAGACTCGGAGAACGCTAAAGGATACGCTTAATAAAAAAAGGAGTTATGTAGAAGCGGACCATTAACGTAAATTGGTAATGGCACGGACTGAGGATACGGGCCTTAAAAATGTTTACATACCGCACTTCCCAACGATTCGCGGCGATTACATTATTATTATTGTGCCGTTTGAACAACACGAAATTAGCGATAATGAATATCGGGCGCGAAATTCGCAATAATTGTTCATTTTCGTGACTTTTTTTTTGCATTACCATTTTACTGCCACTCTCAAGTTTCCATTTTTACGTCGAGCGCGCAAATATACCAGTTTAAACGCGAGAAATCGCGAAACGCGTTCTCGAGGTGGAGGCGCGACACTAGCGCCGCCGCTAAAAACGGCGCTCGCCCGAACTAAGCCTCTCTCGCCTACGCGTCCTTGTCCATATCTAGCGTAATTTTTACCGCATCGCGCTCGTTCTTTTTTTCCATCGTTCGTGAGTTCTGCGATACGCGACACGATTACGACTTTCCCATATCGCGACGTACGCCTTAATTATCGGGCTTAGCATCGAAGCTTCTCCACCCTCAATTTCACGGTGAGCGACGTTCGTTGCGTGGGTCTTCGATCGCAAACACACGCATCTTGGGGCCCTCCCAGGGTCTCGATATCGATTGCGAAACCTCGAAAGAATCCAGCCAACCAACGTTGCGAAAACGGGTATTCGCGAATGAAACTCCATCATCCTGTGTGCCGGGGTTGCCACGGTGTCCCGACGTAAAAAAGTTCGCAGGGTGAAGAAGAAGGAGGCGGCGACGATTAGGGTTCAGGGAAGAAGAGAGAGAAGAGACGATGCAAGAATAAAAAAAAAAAATAAACAAAAAAATTAAAAAAATATCGAAGCGACACCATGTGTCCTCAGTACGGTATCCCATATGGTACATAATGGCGTGTAAAACGGCAAACCGGTCGTTGGTCTCTCTTACGAAGAGCTTAGAGCCCAAGCATCGAGTCGAGCCTCAAAGGAGTCCTCGCTGTTTCTTCCATTCCACCTTATCCCGTACGAGAACTACGAGCGAAGTGAGAAAGAATGAAGGAGAAAAAAAAACGAAAAAAAAAAATGAAAAATAACATTATGGCGTATGGAGAAAGAGAGAGATGCGCCTTTTCTGATTTTGTAAATCGATGCTGACCCCATCGGTGAACCCTCGTCTCGCTTACCGGGAAGATATCTTTTTCCTCTGCCATGAGAGAGAGAGAGAGAGAGCGAGTGAGAGAGAGAGGGGGGAAGGAAGGAAAGGAGAGAACGAAAAGCAAGTAAATGTGAGAAAGGGCATGGATACCAGGAAATCCGGGAAAGAAAAAGTGACGAGGAAGAAGAAAAGGTACTTTTCTATAAATATAGACACATAAATCTGTGAAAAATGAATAAATGCATAAGTGGGGGTAAAATGGACCACGTGTTGAAAAAGGAGAGAGAGAGGAAGGAATCGAGTAGACAGGAAGATTTAATTAAAGAGCCGATGAATCGTTGCACGCAACGAGATTGAACGGTTCGGGCGAACGAGAATTAAAAATGACGCGAAACGAGAAAAGAAAAAAAAAAACACGAAATTAAAATGTCTCGTGAAACAAATGTCAGACACGCATGCCACTCGCGAACATCCTTAAATACTTTTTTTTTCTCTTCTTTTCCGTTAAGAAAAAGAACGTTCGAAATTGGTCGCGAGGCCGACGACTCTGCTTCTCTTTATGGAACAATTTTTTTTTTTTTGCTTTTTTGTTTTTTTTATTATGATTCCTGCAATCGTTACGCTCGATTCCCCCTAATATAGTCATTCGGGACGAACGGGACACGCGAGGACTCTTAACGAGACGAGAAGAACAAACTTTCCCAACGCGATCGATCGATTTTAATCGCGATTAAACAAATCAATTAATTTTTTTTTTCTAATTAAAATTACGATAATATTTTTTTGTTCTGTTTAGAAATTTACGACGTACGAGGGAATTGGCTCGCCAGGAAGTGAACGAAACGATGCGAAAACTTGGTCGTACCTTGCAGACACCTTGGGAAAGGACCTTGAAGAAACTTTGCCGTTAGGACAATTCTTTCTCATCGACCAAATATCGCACGGTTGCGCAATTCGTAATTAGCATTACGACGTATATATATATAAATTTATAAAACGTCTGCGTGCGAGCGAAATACGAGAAGCCCGAGTCGTCGTGGGCGTTCTTAAGCATCGCGATATTATTTTTTCGATGGCGATCGCGATATTTTCGGACGATGACGAGGGATGAGCCATTTTAGTAATATTTTTTCTTTTTTTTTTCTTTCATTTTTATCTCGCGATTATTCAGATCGAAAGTGTCGGAACGACGCGTGTTCGATATCTCTCGATTCGTTTTATTTCGAAAGATTAAGAAAGCAACGAAAAAGAGAAAAATAATAAAAATGAATTTTTGAAAAATTTTGAAAAAATTTTGAACCGAAGAGATTGAGACTAACGTCGAGGTCTTGGCAGGGCTTTGATCGCGGGATATTAATGACGCGTCGAGGATTCGCGGAGTCCAGTTTGCAGTTCTCTGGTCTCGGCGTAACCTATCGGGTTACTTTATTTTGACGGGGAAATTATTTATAACCTCGTGCATATGCAGAAGGTGAGAGCAAAAACATTCGTGCGAGCGAGCGAGAGAGTCCTGAAGTACGAGGAGATTCGTCCCATTCGAAGGAACGGTATGGAACAGTCGTTCTCGCTTGACGACATTTTTTTTTTCGCGACGCCTTAACTCCGATTCAGGTCACTTTATGCAAAGCGAAAGATCCGCCGAGAAAAAGAGAGAGAGAGAGAGAGAGAGAGAGAGAGAGAGAGAGAGATAAGAATCTTTGCATAAGTCAACCTGAGGCTTTTACGTCTTCATTTTTATTTTTTACTTGGTAATTATTGCAACTTGTTATAATCACTGCCTGACTATAATTAGTCCCCTGATTACACTTACCCCCTGACTATAGTCACCCCCCCCTGACTTTAATTAATCCTCTTGATTATAGTAAACCCCTGACTATAATTACCCCCTGACTATTGGCATGCCCCGACTATCATTACCCCCTGATCGAAACTATCCCTTGACTATACACAAATTTTCGCGACTATAAAGTAGAGACGAATTCCAAACCCCTGACTATAATTACTCCCTGACTATTGTCAGGCCATGACCATTATTACCCCCTGATCGAAACTACCCCTGGACTATACAAAAGTTGTCGCGACTACAAAATATACACCAAACCCAAACGCCTGACTATAATTACCCCCTGACTATTGGCATGCCATGCCCATTATTACCCCCTGATTGAAAGTATCGCTTGATTATAAAAAAAATTGTCGCGACTATAAAATATACACCAAACTCAAACCCCTGACTATAATTACCCCCTGATTATAATTACCCCCTGCCTATTGTCAGGCCATGACTTATTACCTCCTGATCGAAACTACCCCTGGACTATACAAAAGTTGTCGCGACTATAAAATAGAGACGAATTCCAAATCCCTGACTATAATTACCCCCTGGCTATTATCAGGCCATGACCATTATTACCCCCTGATCGAAACTACCCCTGGACTATACAAAAGTTGTCGCGACTACAAAATATACACCAAACCCAAACGCCTGACTATAATTTCCCCCTGACTATTGTCATGCCATGACCATTATTACCCCCTGATTGAAACTACCCCTCGACTATAAAAAAAATTGTCGCCACTATAAAATATAGACTGTCGGTGGCAGCGAGAATTCTGTTTCGTTTTTTTTTATTGTACGAGTCGCGGAGTTTACATCGAGCTCTCATCGTCTCGTCGTCGCCTCCGTCTCGACCTCGCACGTGCCTCGTTTTCGTTAGTACGGGCACCCGGGATGTCACGGATTTCCGAAGACTATCACTCTCTCGTTCAACTGTCTACCCTGTATAAGTGCACACACACGCACGCATATTATATGTATATACACGTTGCATATATTACAATTCGAAGGAGAGAAAAGAGGAAGTGACATCGTAGGCGTCTTTGCACACGAGACGTATATATTCTCGTTCGTGAGAAGTAGAGAGGAAAAAACGAACGATACACGAGAGAACGAGAAAATATAAAGAGACACACACGCAGCGAGAGGAACGAAGCTTCGCGTCGTTTTTACTCGGAATAATAATTACGCGATAGGTCCTTCGCGTTGGTTTTGTTCGGACGCGAACGAGGCTAGACGATAAAAATGTAGTTCCCGGATCTCCAGTAACCGTGTTCCGTTTGTCAATTTAGGGTTAAAAAACAATGTCGAAAAGCACGTAAAAACAAAAACACGATTTCGAGGGAAATTTCTAACGTACGTTTTTCTCACGAATTTTTCGAGTAAGACCGGGGGCAAGACTGTAAAACAAAAATAAAACACGAGAATACAATGAAAAAAAAAAGGTTTACGATCGCACTCGGTTTACGTTCGAACGTGCGTGTTTCAAACGAAATTTCACTGGACCGCCTAGGTCGAATCCTCGACTTCGTGACAATGGGAAAAATTGTTTGGTAGTCACGTCAGCCTAGTCCGGTTTAGTTTTTTTTCTTCTTCTTCTGGGTTCTTTTTATCATCGCGACACGACGAATCTGCTCCGTGAAACTGAATTTATAATTCGCTCGACGTTGTCAGTGACGAAACTATTTTTAAAATAGAATTAACATTTTTAATATCGATTTTGATCGAGAAAAAGAGAAATATTCATTATCGATCGAATAATCTTTGCGTTAGAACGATATACCGTTGGAAAAACACGAAAACAGGTTTTCCAGGTCGGGCGCTGATCCGGAACTGGCCAGTTTCGCGAACCGAGACTATGGCACGCGTCTTCGTGCCGTTTTCGTCGATCCTGATTCGTTCCGCGTGACATGCGCGACGCCTGTCCCGCGCTGGCCCTCTCGTGGCCGCACTAGTGTACTAAACACTGTCCCAAGTGTCACCTCCGGGATTCCCCCAATTAATTATCATTTCTCATCGAAACTAATTAATTAATCATTATTATAAATACTTCCAAGGTTTTACTGCTTTGTCCCCATCGCGATTAGTTTCCCACTCACTCTTTCGCCCAGGCTCTTTCTCATCAACTTCCTCTCGGCCCTTCCGCTCACTCGCACACCGAGTCGATCTTGCCTGCAATTATTATCGTTGCACACACACACACACACACACACACACACGCGCACACATATTTATATTTATATACAAGTATACGTATGGCAAAAGTATATGCACCAGGCTCGTGCTAGCTCGAGCACACTCGATCCTTGTGCCGCAACGTGGGACGGGCCACGGAGCGAATGAATCATCGGTCTTACGAGACGCGAACGATATTACAGCCACGTAATTCGTGCATGCATGCATGCACATCCCTCAGGCTGTTCATACTATCTCTCATATGCACATAAGAATATATATATATATGTATGTATAGGTCATGTATATGTGTGTTTATGTATAAAACACATATGTAGATTATGCGAAGCCGCGTGCGAGATCGCGGCTCTCGGACTCTCGTAAATATTTTCACTCTCGTCTCGTTCCATCGCATTCCGACACGCGGAACGCAAACGACGAGTACGATCCTCCGATACGAGAGAGCGATCGATCTGTTTTATGCCACGAATGAGAAAGAGAAAAGAAAGGGCAAAGGAAAAAAAAGATTCGTAAAAATGGAAAATTGGTTAAATTTTGATGGAAGATGGGAAAGAAAAACGGGAGAGGAGCG
Organism: Netelia fuscicornis; assembly: GCA_946811545.1. Taxonomy (NCBI): domain Eukaryota; kingdom Metazoa; phylum Arthropoda; class Insecta; order Hymenoptera; family Ichneumonidae; genus Netelia; species Netelia fuscicornis. The sequence continues at coordinate 45,895,557 of OX328014.1, read as the reverse complement.
TGGATTGCACGAGATGCAGCCTCGTCGACATCCTGCCCGAAGGATTGCGATAACCACCGGTAGAGAGAGAGAGGAGAGAGAACTCCACCGTTGTGTTTGCGAGCAACCGGAAGGAGACGTTGCGCAATTTTTTGAGCCACGAGCAGGCCCATTGTCTCGGAACGTTGGAATACAGAAAACGAAGGCGGATCCGAGAGACGTCACACACCACAGTTGCGGGGGTCGGACTTATCCGTTACACGTTCGTCGCTCGCCTGGATGGATAGATGGATCGAGTGACAGGGTGCCCATCGGTCGTACGACGGAGCGGGGAATCCGCTCCGGTCCCGACTCGACAACGTTCGCGTGCGTCTTTTAACCGAGTCTTGGTTTCCTTCTTTTTTTCTTTCCACTGCGCAATCGCACTCGTCTTCTCTCGTCACGTTTCCGGTCCTTAACCCTCCTTGAGATACGAAATAACGATAAGGTTGATAGTTATTTCGCGTGATCGAACACGATCGTTCGTATTCGGGGGAAGGTTCGTAGCTAGACGAAGTTTGATCCAACGTGAAAATCCTGGGATCCTTCGTGAGAAGTGTTTTAAGTACGAGGAAAGTGAATCGAGGATTTTAGGAGAAGGGGAGAGGCCATTTTGTCAGCGGAAACGGGGGCGTCAGGGGGCGAACTCTCGAAGGTGCGTTTCCGGCGAGTACTCCTCTCATCTAGCGGGCCCAAGGACACTTGGAGTCCTCGCGCCACATGCATCCTCCGTTGCACAGGAGACTCGAGCGTAGCAGGTTGTTGTCCCCCGTAACTTTTTTCAGTACTTTTCCTCCTATATATGGGTACCCCTTCTTCCCCCCCTGGTGTGCGATTCAAGCCGCCTCTCTCGCACGCCTCCGGGTGTTCCGAGACCGCGATTATTTCCAACAGGATAATGCATCTGTTGTTTAGAAGCGAAACGACGCACACTCGTTTCGTTCTTTGTTTCTCTCGAGCGAGTGTTTTTCTATTTTTTTTTTCTTCTCCACTGTCCGTTTCTCCTCGACGCAGATGAGCATCGAGCCGTGATATTTAGTCGAGTTCGGGACACACGCCAGGAGTTGGGCAAACTTTGCAGTTGACGCTCGCCGTTGGATTTAGAGTCTTAATTGTCGACGTCAGTGGGTCATCCCACGCGACTTACGACATCGTATTCTCGCGGATAATTAAGCACGGAGGCTTGCACTCGTAACGCATAATTTTTGCCCCAAGGAAAATCGAGATTTTACGAAAAATAGCCGAGCGACGCCCCCACTATGTCGCGCGGGCGCGTGGTGGGGGCTCGAGGCGAGCACGGCATTGGTCGCACGTGACTCGAGGGCGTGGCGCTGGCTTCTCCCACTCCCGCGCGCTCTAGCACCCTAACCGTTGACACGAGCGAGTCTCCACTGTACTCGACGCTCCGGTATAATCGCAAACTCCTCAGCAGCTACCCGTTAATTCATAATTCGTCCGTTACTGTTACATCTAGCTATTGGCAATCCTACGAGAAACATCGTTCTACCAATGTGCCACCACGAATTATCGATACGTGGCATGATTCTCCCTATGTTAACTATGTGTATGCAGATGAGTGTACACATAGGCTTGGTTCGCACGTGCATCGAGTACGAACGAAAGAAAACGAAGAAGAGGAAGACGACCGAGCTGAGGGAGGGAAGAAAAGGTAAAGAAAGAAGAAAGAGGAAGAAACGTGAACTCTGCTGAGAGAACGAAGAGAGCGAGGAGTCGAGTGTCTCGAGACACTCTTGTCTCTCGTACGTCAACCGACTTACCTACTCTCACGTCCGTCCGTTTTTGTATTCATTTATTCAGCCACGCCCCGGTAGTGCAGAACTCTCGACGATGGTCCATATGCAGAGAAGGCTATGGACAGACTCGCTTCTTCTTTTGCTTCTTCTTCTTTTTCTTGTTTTCTTGCTACGGTGTCTGGTCTACTTCATTAGGTTCCAGGACTGGGATGTAGAATATCGTCAACTTCGTCCCTGACCCCCCTCCCTCCTCTTCACCTCAAAGTCTTAAGGCCTGCAGTTGCAACCGCATTACACGGTGATGATCGACCCATGTCTCGGTCTTTAGGTATCCTCAGTTGTTTTCAGGGAGGGAGTGACGACCAGCCGAAAATCCGGATTTGGGAAGTGATCCAGACGAGGCGCCCGTAACGCCCACTGTCTCATCATCGTGTACCACTCAATTCATATCCTCTATTGTTATATTTCTATCGCATACGATTGAACTAGTTACAATGATGAAAGAAGAGGAACAAAACGGTTGATGACAAATCAAACCAAAAGTGCCGAAATCGTCAAATGGAACATAATCATAATTTGATTTTGTCCAAGACGATCTGGTTGGAGTTGAATGAAAAAAATGGACATTGTTCTCGACGAGATCTTCGAGCGGAGAACAGGTCGAACCGTAGCGTATGACTGGGCAGGTCCTCGGACCCGTCAGGAATGCACAGTCCCATTGACCGTAGGTAGGAAAGAATATATAACGAACCGAGCAAACCCTCTATAACGCTGGAAGAATCAAGCACACTTCTATATCTTTGAACTCCCTTCTTCTTCCCTTCCCCCTCCCTCTCCTTAAGATTAATGGTGCTTTAATAACGTTAATTGAAGCCCTTAGAAGAATCGATACGGCACCGATCCGTACCGTATCGCATCGAGATACCGATCGATCTTATGATAAATAGTCAGCGGCACTGCGGGCGACCGTTTCACGACGCCCGTACCTTCCAACCCTACGGCTTGGCTCTCGCTACGATCATCGCACGCCTCGTATCCCATTGCTTCACGACCGGAAAAAGGATCGAGAGCGTTTCTGGCGGGAGATCGGCACGAAGGACGAGATAACTGTTTGGCTCACGTTCGATATTGACCTGCCGATTTTTCACTTTCTTTTTGCCATAGGCGAGATCAGGTTTCTGCCGATTTTTTCTAATTTTTTGGGAAAATGAGAGATTTTGCTTTTTTCTTGGAGATAATGTTTTTAAGGGATGTATTTATGTTTTTGGACCCTCTGGTCGTGGAACTTTAATTAATATTTGTGGAAATTGGAAAATTGGGGAAAAAAGTGATTCTAGATTTTTTTAGCAAAGTTAGAATCGTCAAAATCGCGATATTTCAAATCGTTGTAACTCGGCTTCTGTTTGACGGATTTGTAGTGTTTTAAAAACTTTCTTGTAGTGTTTTAAAAACGTCAGTTATAGACTTAGAGAGTGCCGTCGGATTTATTTAGATAGCTAGAATAGGACTGCCGTGAGAGGAATTCGAAAAACACCAAAATTGGTGGAAAGAGCAAAAATCAATGTCTCGTCTTTAAAAATCTGCTAAAAATCATAAAAAAATTGCATTATATCAAACCCAACGTCATTTTACAGCTTAAAAAGTTGCCAATCGAACGTGCATAGTAGCGATTCGCCCGCTAATTTTTCCAAAAAGTCACAGCCATTTTAGTAACAACCAATATTTTTGTCAAAATCCAAAAAAAATTCAATCAATTTTTTGTCAACTTATATCGACATATTTAGGCCTTCTAGCTACAAAATTCAAACAAACTATCTAAAAATCTAAAAATTGCGAAAAAAAAAAGATTTCAATTTTTTTAAAAAATAACTCGACCCCCTTAAGGTTTTCTTATCCGAGCCTTATCCGGCCCTGACGAAACGTCAACCACCCTGATTAATTCTCCGGCCTGTTTGTACCATCCGCGGAGAGGTACGTTGCCTCGTCGTCGAAAAGGAAACGCCACGTTCGGCCATGACCCGACGATAAGAGCGAAGTAAGAGACTTCAACAATGGACAATAGAGCGAGATCCCATGCTCCACATACGGCTAGAATGTCTTACGGGTATCGCGAGCTTAGGCAGACTCTACCCAGCTCCCTCCGACGATCGTCGTATCGTGAAACACGCGACCTATACCGTCGTACACATGTAACGATCCTGAGGAAAATGCAGGTGAGCGTACGCGCCTAACGCGTGCGAGCGTCATACGCGTGCCACCGCGCACTTACGCCTCTTGCATGCAATCCCATCCGGAGGATTTCACCAACGATGGATGCGAGGTGCTCTTTGCCTGTGATTCCCGAGATAATCTTCATCGCGAACGCGAGCCAAACTCGGTTGTCTGCCACTTTATAAAAAAAAAAAAAAAAAAACATTCCTTTTCTTTTTCATACTTTGTAATTCTTACGTCGTTGAAATTTTCAAGACTATTGCACGGAAGAATGATTTCACAATTGCAGAACGGTTTTTAGGTCAATCTTAACCGTGGATCGTAAATAAAATTGATTCGTTATCGTTATCGTTCTTAAGAAAACGTCGAGAAATTCTCGAAGTAAACAAACTACGGTCGGACGATTTATTCTTAAAAAATCGTTATAAATTCGGCGTTTGGAAAAATTTCAGCTATTGCCAATTACAAATCTCTTCGAGATCTTTATCTAGAACACGAGACAAATTTAGCAGTCTCCATTTTATTTGATTCTCTGTAATTTTTAGGTCACAAAAATTTTCAAGTCTGCTGGATGCAACAATAATTTTATAATTACAGATTTATTTTTAGGTCAGCTTTAATAGTAAACGGAACATAAAATCAATTCGTTATCATTATCATTCTCATTATCTTTATCATTCGAGTGATAGCGATTGGGCTAGATGGACGAGGGAAAGACGAAGGTGGGTAGATGGTTAGGTAGGCAGATGGAAAGATTAAAGACCAAGACACGGTAGGTGGATGAAACACGCCTTCCAACTCCACAATTCACTTTGGAATCCTCTTCGAGACTTCGCACCGCAGTCTTGGGGATTGATTCGATTCGTTACCAAGGTGACGATGAAGGATCTTCGACAGGATTCTTCCAAGCCCTTAAGAATTTTCAACACTCTCTCGACTCTCGCGACGTTCATCGAAACAAGTCCAGTCTCCCAAGAGAACCCTCGTCATGTTTTCTCACCAGATCGTATAATTCATCGCACTTCAACACCTAGAAAAATCCTATCGTCCCTCGATAAACCCAACGAAGCATGAGTCGTCTCGAATCAACGAAAATCCAGTGGAAAATTAAAAAAAAAAAAATTTTTTTTTCACCCCACCTATCGTCGATCCTTGTCGATTTTTTTTCAATGACCCAGGATCGTTTCTCTACTGCTAATCACGATTATTAAAAATCATGATTTACTAACGTATCTATATCGAGCCAGAAGAATTTTGATTTCGTTCAATACGAGTCAAAGCTTAAGTGTCAATACGAATTTGCTCGGTCATTCATGAGGGGAAAAAAAGTCTCTGGGTCCTTAGAGAGAGAATTTAAAAGATGGATAAAGATAGAGGAGAAACGAGAGCCTCACGCGCGCCACCCACGCGACGTCTTTTGACGCCTCTGACGCGACCAGTTCCTTTGGCGGAATCTCAGGCCCTCGGTCCATCGGTCTCTTGAATATTACCGAAGCCTATCGTCTTTACTCCCTCTTCGTTGGTCGAATCTCTTCTACATATATATATTACTATAAACGGAGCAAGAAAAAGAAGTGTATATATATATATATATATGTTTCTCTTACTCCGTTTATATTCTAGCGGTACAAGTCCGCCAGGACCCGCCGCGTGTGTTCACCCTCCGGATATCTCGACCGTGACAGATAACACAATGGCTCTAATACGCCAGAGGATCGGGCCACGCGGTGAAAAGGGTAAGATAGCCGCTCGGCCGGATTGCAATGCAACTATGTTATAGCGTAATGTCAGGGATTATGATATAGTCGTCTTAGATGGACCACCTTGAATTTTCTCACGACTCGAGATTTTTTAATAGAAAGACATTAATTGAAAGGAATTAAAGATTGTGACTTAAAATTTGCAAATTTGATGATTTCTGCTTTCTTTAAATATATTTTTTTATTTAATGAGAGTTGTTTTGGAAACAGGACTTTGGCAGGATGAGGAAACATTGTATTATTTATTTTTTGATTCGCAGGTTAATTTTCGTAGGTGGTCCATATTGCCACAATTAAATGGGTTTTAATTTATACACATACGTATATAATAAAATCAATTATTGTTTCAAGAAGAGAAGTAGAGAATTTGATTTGAAAGAAATATAAAAAATTCTCACTTGAAATTTACAAATTTGACTATTTGTTTTTTTTTTTATTTAATGCTATCTATTTTGAAAACAGGACTCTGGCAGGATGAGAAAACATTCTATTCTTTATTTTCCTATTTGCAAATAAATTTTTGCAGGTGGTCCATATTACCCCCATTAATGGGTTTTATTTATACATATATGTATATAGGCACGGTCCGAATGAATGGACGACGCAGAGTGGATCTCTATCTTATCGGATCTCTCTCCCAGGACTCTCTCAGCCCAAGGTCTCGGCTGCGTGTAACGCTTCGACAGTGGTTCCCATTATTCCAAGCTACATTCCCCCCCCCCCCCCCCCCCCCTCCTCTCGTCCCTCTCGCGGGGCATCTCTTAAGCCGCGCGCGATCCCCCTTGTCCCGTAGAGTTTCTTGCATACGTGTCTCATTATAACTTCGTTGATACACCTTTAGCGCGAACGTGCTGCACACAGAGACGCACATACACACACATACACACACACTCCTCTTTATATTATTACTCGACCTCCGTACCGTAGAATGGAAGATAGTCGGCTATAGTCACGTGTCTTTTTTCTTTTTTAATTTTATTACTCTTTGTTTTTGTTTGTTTTTTTTTTTAGTTCGAGGGAAAGACCTACGAGATCTTGGCCGCGTGAGAAAGAGGATATCGCTTTGTGAGTTTTGCCTTTTTTTTTTATTAATTGCAATATTGGAAATAATTGAGATAATTGAATAAAAATGGATATTGTGAGTTTGAGATAAACGTTGCTTCCGGGTGAAACGTCAGTGTTGAAGTGATTAGCTAATATCGACGATCTTAATGGAACACCGATAAGTGCACTCACCTCACTGTGTGTACAGAATTGCACTCGGAACGCAACCCGCGCTAATGCCTTGGATTTATGTGGGTTAGGGCGTCGACGTCGTGGACACACGTGTATGGGGCATTCCATGTAAATGGGACAAGATCGAAACCCTTTGAATAATTATTTATTCGACAAATTTGAATTATAATTTTGCAAAAATTAAAAGCTTCACAAATTACCAATTTGCAAGAATTTAATAACGTGCGAAAGATAAATTAGACTTCGAGAATCGATCAGAAAAATTGTACGAATTAAAATATTTTTATTGCTATGTAAAAACAAAAACAAGGGCTGAAATTTTGTGTCCGTTAAGGATTGTGAATTAATCGATTTTGGTCGGAACGCAACCCGAGCTAATGCCTTGGATTTATGTGGGTTAGGGCGTCGACGTCGTGGACACACGTGTATGGGGCGTTGCAGGTAAATGGGACAAGATCGAAACCCTTTGAATAATTATTTATTCGACAAATTTGAATTATAATTTTGCAAAAATTACAATCTTCACAAATTACCAATTTGCAAGAATTTAATAACGAGCGAAAGATAAATTAGACCTCGAGAATAGATCAGAAAATTGAGAAAAAAATTGTACGAATTAAACATTGTTTATTGCTATATAAAATTTTTTTTTTAACAAGGGTTGAAATTTTGTGTCCGTTAAGGATTGTCGATTAATCGATTTTAGTCGGAACGACCCATATACACGTACATACGTGTATCGGTGCGAGAAAATCCTCGGGCTCGAATCGCATGCACTCCGCTGCTGCATCACTCACAGCGGCAGTGGCGCGCGGAGGCACGGAGAGTGACTCATGCGAGGTGGTTCGTGCACTCTCACTGCCCACCTAATCCGGTGGTGTAGTAGTACTCTATTCGCGCCGCCGCCCGAGAAGTCCGAGAGTGCAGAAGAAGGCACGGACAAAACGTAGGAAGTGAGAGTCGAGACGGTGAGAGATGTGGAAGGAACCGAGGAGAAGCGAATGAGACGAGGGTAAGGAAAAGTCACGGAGAAGATTGTCCTCGTCTCTCCCTCTTTCCTCTCATCTCGTGCGAGAGATCAATGAGCGTATAATATACATACAGACTCGTGGTAAAGAGACAATGAGGGCGTGGGTAACGTCGCTATCGCGAAAAACAGCAAAAACGTTGAGAAATTCTCAAAGTAAAAAACTACGGTCACTCGATTTTCTTCAAAAAATCGTCAAAATTCGTCGTTTAAAAAAATTCCAACGATCACTAATCATAAATTCCTATCTTTTCGATAAGTTCGCAAGGTTGTTAATTAATTACAGCAATATTAAAAAAATAATTGAATTAGAAACGTGGGAAAAGAAGGAACGAAAAATGAGTAAAAAATGTTTTAATTTTTTCCATACATAAGTCGTTGGATAATTGCGGGTACTTGATTAGCGACCCTACGTATACTTTTCCTTTCATTCACGTGACCAACTATCCTTGCGTAACTCGAGATTCATATATGTATATTTATGAGATAGAGGGAGAGAGAGAGGAACAGTCTCATGTTGCTTATTGAAAGAAGCGATGTGCTGTGGAAACAACGAGGGAAGACTCTGCGCCCTCGTTGCGTCTCGTGTGTAATATCCAGGACGGGAAACGTGCCGGCAGGAAAAGAGAGACGGAGCTTGCTCGTACACCCATTATAAAAGAGACAAGTAGGTAGAGGTACACACGTAGGTGCGAATGGAAGACCTTGAAACCATTTTTCCAATCTAGATCAGCCTGGTTAGTGGCTAGAGCGATGTCTTACGTCAACCTCGTATTTTCCGACTCGCAATTCTATTTTTTAACCTCGCAACACGACACGAATTTTCTGCAATTAAAAAAATTGAATGTTTTAAAAAATTGTTTATAAATAAAAAAAAATGGAAAAATGAAGATTTTTGTAAAATTAAAATTGTCTGCGTAAAAAGAAGAAGTGTGTATGTGTGTGAGTGTGTACAAATACGAGAAGCCTGAGAGAAACTAGTGACGGGAAAATTGGTCCTTTCCGTATGTACACGAAGCGCAAAAGCGAATGGAGAGGAAGAAAATGAAGAGAACGTATAATGGGAATACTTTCGTCTTCGTCGTTGAGTCGTTCCCCGCGGTTTAACGAACCGCTCGTTTCGCACGTCAACGTGTACATAATACAAGCTCTACGATACAAACTCGAGGCTTTTGCACTGGAAAGAGAGTGGAGAAGGAAGATGAAGGGGAAAGAGAGAATTGAGAGGAAGACAGAGAGTTGGGAAATTATTATTCTTTTTCATCACGTTGCTGGCGAAGAGCAAATCCCCATCGGGGGTTGAGGGAAGGGAGAAAAGAAGGAGAAGATGAGTACGAGACGAAGAGAGACTAGAAGTCGTGCTTTGCTCGGGGCGCGTTGGTTGACTCGAGAGAGAGACTCTTTGCAGAGATCTCCTCGCCGACGATTTCACGTCTTAGTGTTTCTCTCCTGTGCCGAACAGTACTCGACTGCATCGTATAAATATACAATTTATACAACAGGGACATAGATACATGTATATATATATATATATATGGAGGGGACGAGCAGTTTATATTTTCTATACGAGTAATAATACTCGAAGTTGTACAGTTTCACCGTTCACTTTGTAATTTAAGCACGACACGGAATAACGCGTCTTGGCCCACGCAGAACGTTTTATATAGGAGAACGCGGGCACGCTCCGTGGTTCTCTGTTCGCTTGGTTAGCGAGTTGAGGATGGCGTGAGAGGTGGAGAGGGATGAGGGGATTTTCTTATTATTATATATCGAAGGATCGTGGCACCGCGATTATATTCGTATCGCACACGCCACGGAACGGACGGACTGCCAACTTCGGGATACGAGGGGCGACCATTGTTCTCCTGTTATAAATTCTCGGGCGTTGACGCGCTCTCGAGGTGGAGAGGGCGAAACGATTACTCGAGGTATTTCGCGCGAGTAGGGAGCCTCGACGAGATCTCCTTTGTCGTTGCTTCGTAACTTACGAAGTCAATTCGTTGTTTGTAATTAATATAACGTGAGAAACGATAGGAATATAATTACGCTCGAGTTGGCGAAATGTATATGCGCTCAGTCGCGCATGCGCGTGGGCGCCGAGCCGCGCATGCGCGTATGAGCGCCGTGCCGCGCATGCGCGTATGAGCGCCGAGCCGCGCATGCGCGTATGAGCGCTGGGAAATGGTCGAAATGTTTTCTTCGCACGTTTACCGACAGGAAACGACCCGAAACATCGTCGACGGACCTCAATAAAACGAGAATGCATTTTTTTCCGATGTTTAAAACGAACGAACGAAGCGGCAAGAACGATATTCCACCCTTATCCTCGTTCTACCTGTTTTGTAAAAGGGTCGCGGGTAATCCTAAAATTTTATTACCCAACGATACAGCTACGATGCAAAGTGCGTCTCGAAATAGTGGCGCACCTGTCGCCACTTTGATGTACTTTTACCCAAACCAACGGTCCCGAGGCGATGATCGACGCGCATTGTTTTCGCATCGGTGTGCTTAGGACTCGAACGTTTTAGGACTCGGGCTTTCGGTCTCGACCGACTGGAATTTATTTCACGTATTACACGAAGCTCTAAGCCGTTGCGCAATCGTAAGAACTCTGAAATAAAGGATCGTGGAGAGAACGTAGAGGAATGTTAACAGCGGTTATGGAAGCACTAATTTATTGGGCCCCAATTTCGGCGAAGATCTGAAACACACTCTCGTCCCTGGCTCGTCTTAAAATAACAAAATCCTACTTTTCATCCTGAAGGCACAAATATTCTCACAAAAATGAAATACTTAAGGACACATCGATATTATCGTATCGATTTTATTCGATATTGTTATTTCACTCGCGACGTTGATTTTTCAACGATTTATAAAGTCGAAAAAAAAAACAACAACGAATCACGCCATTAACTTTGTAACTCGGATCACGCACAGACTATATTTGTTCCGCGCAGCTCGGAGAGCCAATCCGCAGGAACCCGACGTAAAAAATTCAACGGAGGCGATCGCGAGACATCAGAGGTGGATCTCGATGACGACGTGTTTGTCCTATACCAGTAATATACCTCGTACCTGCTACGGGTGAAAAATATTTGCCTCATGGCCAAACGATTCTCTCATCGATACAACAATCTCGTATTTCCCAAATCAATCCTCATTTTCCATAATTTTCCGGCAAATAATTCTCCAATAAAAAAATTGCAAAACAAAAAAAAGAAAATAACGAAAGTGCATCGACACCGGTAGCTCGTCGAGGAGAAAAAGAAGCCAGGATAATGCGAGCTCGAAGAAACGCCTCTTTCGACTTCGTACGTACCAAGGGTTATGCGTTATTCGCGAGCCAAAGGGTGGGGGGAGGAGGGAAAAGTGTCTTTTCTTCTCGCCGGTGTGTAAGCAACGAGGCCACGGGAATCGCGGGGGCGACATTATCTCCTAAGAAACGACGAGAAAGACTGAGAAGAGAGACAGGAAAGTTTGCGCGCGTGCGCGTATATACCGATTGTATATGTACTTGGAGCGATCGTCTCTTTGCCTCGGGTTGCGTACACCGAGTCGCGTTTATATACGTATGCGCATATTACAATATAAAGTTCCACCGTTCGACCAACGTACCGGAGCATGTTGCCCCGAGAGTTAGAAGCCCACACGGTAGCGAACATTGTTATTCAAATCAGGCATTGTCTTCTCGAGGCGGGCGAGTCCGGGCAGATGCTAATTTTTCGGTCCCCGCTTATTACACGATCGGCGTTCTTAATGTGTCTGAATATAGATCAGCATCACGTCGAAAACGTAAGCTTACGTAGGGGATATAATAATATCGAGGTGTTGGGAGGGAGGGGGGGGGGTCAAGTTTGATACATTCGTTGGCAATTATATCACCTTTTCATATCGTAAATGGTGCTTGAAAATAATTTCGATCACGATTAAAACATCGCCGGGTTTCCATTGTTCCAATTGGGAATAAAAAATTGTTTATAATTTTGTAAATTTGTTTATGAAATTTTGGATAATAAAACGTTTATTAATTCATTGATTGATTTTTGGCAGCGATAGCGTGTTTATAAACGCACCGCTGGCCAGCCGCTAGTCCGGAGGGGCGTGGCTTAGCGAGCGCTAATGCGTACAATGCGCAGGACTCGTAGATCCAGGCCTGCGCACGAGATCTCTCTCTCGCCTCGTGTCACGAGCCATCAGCGGGTTGATCGACATCGACGTCCCACGTTAGTTGCACGCGCCACGTTGTGCTAGTCATGCGCCGAGGTGCCATACCCCTTAAGAAAATGGGGACACACAACACACGGCGTTGCGCGGGCTTGCATAAATCATTATGTTGCTTTACGATGTAACCCGTAGCAGGTATAACTATATACTCGTATATTTATAACAACCTTTGAACCGGAAAATTATATATCGAGCGTATTTCCATTCGACGAAGTTACGACTTTCCTGAGTAACGAAATTCATCGGGGAATGCGTAAGGACAAAATGGTCGATCTCGATACTTCCGTTACGTGATCTTTTGGAAAAATTGTGAACGTCTCGGGGGGTAAATGGATGAGGTACGAGCATTCTCAGACTCATGAGTCGCCTCTCGTGCGCACGTTTGCGAGAATGGTGGCACGAGGGAAAGAAGGAGGGGAGGGGGGGGGGGGCGTTTCTTTAGGGGGGAGCTGCGCAAACGTGAGCGAGCAATATCACGGTGCACGCGGGTATATTCGAGCTTCATAGCGTACGATACCGAAGATCGGTGGTGTACGTTCCGTGAGGACGGGATTCACCGGCGACGACGATATAGAGACATAAAGAAGAGACGTGCGACATCCTGCCCTGCGGGCGGGCATTGGCGAGGTATAAATCATCGGCGCAAGGATTGCATTTCAATGCGCAAGCGCCCCTCTGCGGTATTCCTGCGGAGCACGCTGTATCCTCTCCCTCTCTCTCTCTCTCTTTCTTTTTTTCTCGATTCATACGCATACATAGATACGTTACCTGGCGCTTTCGGTGCTGCACTCTCGCGGCGATCGTATCGCTTCGGAGAATCGGCGTTTTAAAAATATCGATCGATTGTTTCTTTTTCCGATCGATTTATTCGATCTATCGATTATTCATTTAGATCGAGCTTTAGCACACGAACGGTGCGTAATTGCGTGCGAATCGGAGTTTTGCGAACCTCATTATCGCGAATTGAGACGATCTTCTCTTAGGTATAACGATCACCTATCACTTATCTCGAACTAGATAATGTCAAGCGGCGCATTATCGTATCCTCGCCCCCCTCCCCCTCTTATATCTTCCCCTTGCTTCTTCATATGTAACAAATCTGCGGTCTAAATCACCTATGATTATCCGCGGTGCACGACGTCTTCATTATTTCTTCCATACCTCCTGTTTCTTCTTCGTCTCTCTCGTTCACTCTGAATCCTTCGGTCCCAAGTCGATTCTCATTCTCGTCTCAGCTTACGATAGTCGAAGCCAAGTCACGATATACCTGTCGAACGCCTCGCGCCGCGGATAAACTAGACAGTTATCTTTCACCGCTCCGTCCAGACGTACGAAAATATCAAACACGACGATGTTACCTATATCCCTATATACGCGAATAATACGTACGTTCACTCATGATTTTACATCGCGAAGCCAGTCATTGATCCTCGGGGTGAAGAAAAATCGTTTCACAAAGTATACGGTGCATAAGAAAACGTAACGTTTCTTAAATAACGAAATGAATAAAAAAAAATCGGTTGAAAAAATCGGTTGAAAAAAAAATCGGTTTCGAGGAGATCGGCGCGTCGAATTTGAAAGTATTAATTTCGGAAGACGAGGGGGTTATAGGATTTGAGTTGCTACCGATCCCGCGCGCGCCTCGGTTGAGTAATCCTCCCGTCCGGTTCTACATAAATACCTCTCCGCGGGGGGATCGGTAAGCGCGTGCCCGAAGCGTTACGGTCCAGTGGCCACCGCGACTAATCGAATTAAGATCGTGACGGTCGATAGAGCGACACGCGTCTCAACGCCTTGTCATTCGGTTTCGATACATTCGATTAAATCGGCGTCGTTACCGATGTTTTTTCACCGATCACGTGGGAATTATCGAGATGTAAAATGGGACTATGTTTATAAAGACGACGGGATAATATTACAGACTCGATAATCGGCTAAAACGGGGTAAAATGCCGTAACGCGCGGCTAATGCGCCGAGATAAATCGAAGCCGATCGTGTAATTGAGCCGATATCGATTCAATCGGCTCAGCCACCGTCGACGATATCGTCGAGCGCATAAATCTCTCGACTTCTCATTACCGCACGGTCAAACCCGTTCGATCGTCGATCGACGAAAAATCGTTCGCCGATTTTGTTCGACTCTTACCGATTTTCTTACCGATCTTCGACGATTTTTTTTACAAATTGTCAATATTAAATAAATCAATGCGAGGGAATGTCTTGTGGGAAAAAGATGAAATGGGAGCGCGTGTTACATCGTAAAACGCCGCGAGGTCCAACGATGCGAGTCGAGAAATTGATCCGTCAAAGGCGATAGAGCGTGGTGAGCGCGTGCTCGTGCCCCCCGGGCGATTTGTTCCCCGTCATCGAGGCGCATCGTTTCTCTTTTCTTTTTCGTTTTTTTTTCTTTTTTTTTTTTTTTTTTTCTTTACCAACGTGCGGCACGAAAGGATGAAATCAACTAGGAGACCCTTAAGGTGTATAATATTCTTTCTCCTAACGATTTTAAGACGATCGATAAGTTTGACGCCTTTTCGACGCTCTGCCTTTTTTCACCGGAGAGTCTGGTGAGATCTTGCGAGATGTTCCTCGTGTCGACGGGCACGGGCAATTCCGTTCGTAAGTATCGCGCGCGTGATAGGTGAATGAAGGAAAAGGTACACGAAGAAGACTCTCGTGAAAAATGCTTGGCAACAACGATGGGATGCTTTCTCTCTCCCTCTCTCTCTCTCTCTCTTTTTGTACCAGGATAGAAATGTCGAAATAATACACCCAAATTAGTAAGGAGTTACCGAAACATCGATGTAATACGCACCTGCCTTGCCTAACCGACGAGTCATCATTGTATTTTATCGATCGCTAATGTCTTTTGATATTCCTCAATTTTTTGTTGTTTGCCTTTCTAGACGGACTCGCCTAGCAACGAGTCGAGTAAATAATAGAGCAAAGAACTGGATATTTAGATTAACAAAAACAAAAAAAAATTTAAGTTATTAAATGAATTTTCAAAAACTTCCAATTAAATGAGAATTTCGTTATGATAATTAAGACAATTATTTTCGTTATTCCAAGAATAATTTCCAGCCCGGCTGGGAATTTATACGATTTCGTTTTATTCGCGCATTGTTTATAATATCTGTGACATTTAGCAGTCGGGTGATTTTTTTTAATCATTCTCCTGGTTTTTCCACGTAACCCGAGCGTTACGAGGCGACCCGTTGGAACCCGCGGTGCGGTGGCTTCTAATGCATTCAAATGTATTCCATCCAGCGTTTACGCGCGACGCTTCATTAGCACGATCGCGTCTTCGCGCATGCACCCTCTCTCTCTCTCTCTCTCTTGTTCATGCGTGTATCGGCGCGCATGCGCGTTGGTTCGCAACGGTGAAATTGACCGGCTGGCACGAGATCGAGGCTGAGAAAAGCCATGGTCAAAACTGTAGCAGACGAATCAACTTCAACGTGCACGAGTATTCGCGCATGCGCGTATACGCGTCTGCGTGCGCACCGTGGGTGTTGGGGCGGAGTGGGGGAGAGACGCACCGTCATGCGCAGTGGGAGCGCCGTATTGCTGGTTAGCGGACTCGCGGCTGCGCGCGACCCGACCCAGACGCGCATGCGCATGCGATAATTTAATTATTACGTTAGATTTGCTAATTTAATGCGCGCGCCTCTCGCGGCGCGCGGGGCGTTTCGCTTCGAACTCGAGCCTCGCGTTTTTTATCCCCTCTTCTCCGTCATTCCCCCGTTGTTTTTCCTTTTTGTTGTTGTTGTCGTTGACTCTCGTTGCCTTCCCCCCCCCCCCCCCCCCCCTCTCTTTCTTCTTTTTCTTTTGTTTTTATTGTTCCCTTTCATGCTTAGGAAATGAGACAGCGGTCCCGGTATGGAATACGGCGTGGTATAGGTATGACATAAACTGTGCCCGGACGACTCGGCAATCCCATGCGTTTACCAGGACTCCCGCTACGAGGACCGACTAATATCCACGCTCGCAGGGAGAGGACTCTTTCGGTCGGCACGACTCTCGACTCTCGAGTCGTCGTCGTTAGCATTATAGTACCGGACCGAGCATTCCGTAATTCGTTTTTTTGCCTGTTTTTTTCGCACCGTGCCGAGGAAGCCACACACGGCACTCTAACCGTGCAAGACGCGAATGGTTAAGGGGGGTTAGAGCCACCGCAGGCTCGTTTGTTTCTTGCTCGTAATACACGCCCTCCCTCTTCGCTTCGAAACAAAGGAACGAATAAAAAGAAGATGGGTCTCTTGGCTGTGACTCGCTCCCGGGCAAAATATTGCAGTTGGTTTCAACGTCATCCCCACACCACCCCCCTGCCCTTTCCTCCCTTAAGCTATTAAACGCTAATTTTTAATCAAAAGTCTCGATGACTCATCGATAAATTAATCAATCCATGACCGATAGGTCTTCTTTTATAACAGCCAGTTATTCTCACGTTAATTAAAAGCTTGGTGAGGTTAATTAACAACTCGTGATTGGAAAAATTCTTTGAACAATATTTTTTACTTTCGAACACGTTTTTTTGTATGCGTTTTTTTTTTCAACGTCCTCGGAATACGCGAATGGTCAAAGGTCCCGTGGTTAATTCCAATCGAGAATATAAATTCGCCGAACGAAAACGTACCTTAAGGGGTTTCACATATTGTACGAGCGAAACGAGTTCATCGAGATTATATTATGTCGTCTCGTCTTTTATTTGTTCTCTCCTTGTTTCTTTTGCTTCTTCACCCTCGTACATACTCGCTAGTTAAGTTCGTTTGGATAATTTACTTATTAGATATTCTCGAACGCGGAAATCCCGTAATCCGCGTTGCGTCGGTTCTCTCTGGCTAATAGACTCGCGGATTTAATTTTCAACGGGGGTCGTACGAAGGTCAACGCGAATAAAATTCTCCGTCGTACGGGGCAAATACATTTTTCCGCCAAACGCAATATTTACACACGGAATCGACAGAAAAAAAATCGTGACACACAAAATTTTGAAAAAAAAAAATCGTCCCTTAACAATTCTCCGGAAAATCGATCGGGAACGAATCTCATTTTTAAATTCCCTCGATCGCCCCCGAGTAATTACGATTTCTACTTGAACATTTCCGTGTAAAACTTTAATTGCGCTATTTCTAATCAAACACGAAATTTTTCAACGCACGTTAGACCAAAGTTCCTCCTTAATTCTCGCCGCGACGCGTTCGCGCGTTGCTCGCAATGCGCGCGGCTTACAAATGTGATTTTTCACGGTGTCCTCCTCGTGTGTGCGTGATACGTACCCCCCCCCCCCCCCCCCCCCCCCCCCCCAAAAACGTACTCGACAGAAGTTTGCAGTACGTTTTAAAGGCTGCAACGTACCACGTTTGCTCGTCACACGAACGAACGAGGGCCTTACGTAATGATTATTATGACATCCGTGACACAATCGCGTGTAGTGTACCGTACGCGTTGGTTATAGATATACAGGCGTTTTTTTTTATAAGAATGCGTAGCGTCTTTGTATTGGCACGAGGAGCGCGTGCGCACTCGAAACGCCCTCTTTCCGCGACATTACCAGACGCGATTCTTCTTCTACGCTTTTTTTTTCGCAACTTTTGGCTTTTCTATCAACCCGGATTCTCGAACGTATGGGGCGTTCCGAGTATAATCGAAGGGGTGAAAACAACCCTCTTGGATTTTGTTCCTGATTTTTTTCCGCATTGCCAGGGATCTTGGGAAGACTCGAGATTTTTTTTAGATTTTTCTTGACGCTGGTTTTTGTGTAATAATTTTTTGAAAATTTGACAATTTTTATGATTTTTTGTTTTTGTTTGATTTTGTTGTTTCTTGAGGTGATGCGAATGTACGTGGATGGTAGAATCGAGTTTAAATGTGTAATTCGAGCGTGGATAATTGCGTTTCGCTTTACACGAGTAACGATTGCGTTTCGACGTGAAGTGTACCGAAGTTTTATTCACCGTGTTAAATCATCGAGTTATTAATAGGCGTTGAAAAATCTGCCGTTTCGCGAAGCAGCAAAGTGTGCATAGGTGCAAACGCTCGAGAACGTGTCGGAGATAACCAATTCCCCCTCGATTACTCTGATTTCAAATCGTACCGTGAATTATTGAAAATTGATAGGAAAACTTCGATATCGTTCTTCAGCCAACTTCCTAGCAAAGTATAACTCTCGATAATAAACCACGAGAGAGGTTATAGACTTAAAGAAACAGAGATTTGTGTGTCGAAGCTATTATTACACCACGATCTTAAAAATAATTAAAACAATTAAAAATTAATTAAACGATTAAAAAAAAATTTTTTTTATTTTTCTCTCTTTCCTCACGATTCCTATTTTATTTTCCCAAATCTAATCGAGGATAAAACTGTCGAAATACTCGTAGAGTCAAAGTTGATGATAAAAAACAATTAAAACAATTAAAAATTAATTAAACGATTAAAAAAAATCGTTTTTTTAATTTTTCTCTCTTTCCTCACGATTCTTTATTCCTATTTTATTTTCCCAAATCTAATCGAGGATAAAACTGTCGAAATACTCACAGAGTCAAAGTTGATGATAAAAAACAATTAAAACAATTAAAAATTAATTAAACGATTAAAAAAATTTTTTTTTTTATTTTTCTCTCTCACGATTCTTTATTCCTATTTTATTTTCCCAAATCTAATCGAGGATAAAACTGTCGAAATACTCGTAGAGTCAAAGTTAATGATAAAAAAGATAAAACCAGAGAGAGATAAATAGAAATAAAATAAAAATACAAAATCGTAGAAAATTCACTCGTGAATCTTTCGAGTTCTCGTCGCTGTTTGCACTGTCTAGTTTCTTAATCGTAATTGTTTTCCGACTTAATACATTTATAATGTCGAGTCATCAACTCAACCAGGCTCTGATTGCTGCGCGATTACGCGCCCCATGCGCCTCTGTGGGTTTTGCCACTGCGCGTTAACGAGCCTTGCAACTACGAGACGAGAACGACGGACGACCAGAGACCACTGTTGGAGAAAAGAGACACGGATGAGATGAACGAGACGAGACAGTATGAGAACGAGCGAGAGAGATGAGAAATAAAAAAAAAAGTGATGCTGAGAAACGTCCGTTTCTGCGGAGACCAGGAGAGGATCACAGGCTCACGGTGGCAAACGCCAGGCCTACTGTTCGCAAACGATATAATACTCGCGTCCTTACTCGGTGAACGCGCAACGACCAGGAATTATTATTTTCGCTAAAATAAGGCACTAACGCTAGGGAAGCTGCGAGGATGAGATCAGCAATTCTTAGAAAAACCGCTTGGAAATCTCGAACGATTCGTATCTTTTAATATTTCACCAAGATCGATGATTTTTTCATTTTGGTTTTCCCTTTTTTTTTAATGAAACTGAATCAAAGTCGAATTAATAATTCAATAACTTTTCTTATTTATATTCTTTTTTAACGAATGGAAATGAAAGTTGGATAATTGGTTTATTATTCAATTAATTTTTATTTATTATTATTTTTTAATATTATTTTATTATATTTTTTAATATTATTTTATTATTATTTTTTAATATTATATTTATATTTTAATATTATATTTTATTTATTATTATTTTTTAATAATAATAAATAAAATAATAATATTTAAATAATAATAAAAATGAATAATAATAATTGAATAATAATCCAAATTTAATTCTATAATTTTATAATAAGAAAATAAGAAAATTTATTATTAACTAATTATTATTAAATTATTTATTAAAATAAGGAAAAAAAATTGTTGAATTTAATATTTCACGAAGATTTGCATTTTTTTCTGGAAACTGAATTCAAAATTGATAAATTATTCGAGGTGCAAAATCGAATAATTTTTATTATTTTTATGAGAAAGCAAAATTATCGCATTTTTTTTTTTAAGATTTCACGAAGATTTGGATTTTTTTGGAAACTAAATAAATAAATTCAAGGTACAAAAATCGAATCGATTAAAAAATTGAATAATTCTTGATTTCTATGAGAAACATAATTTATTGAATTTCGTTTTTTCTTTTGAGGTTTCGTTTGAGCGAGAGAGAAAAAGGAGAAGCGTGGCTCATCGGTAGGCCACGGGCGGAGGAATATGATTTCGTTTTCATATTCCGGGGGCGGCCGCGTTGGCCTGCATCGCAATGAGACACGGCACAGGAGACTGGGCGAGGGCCCGGCTTCTTACGACCGGAAGCGAGGGGGGCACACGCGTATCCGGCTATGTGGAACGCCTCCAGGAGGTCCGATCTTTACGTATACGCAATCCACGCTTGTACAAGGAGAAAACGAAAAAAAAAACAACAACAGTCGGGTAAAAAATTTTTATTTCTTTTCTAAAAAAAAAAATTCATTTTATTTATTTTCGATTAATTTATCGTTACATGGTCCTGTCGATATTTACAATTTGCATGAAAAAAGGAAAAGTCGAGAGACGACTTCGCAAAAAAAAAAAAAAAAAAAAATAAAGACAATTTCAAACGTCCTTATCGTCCTGGCTCGATCTCGAGGAAACCCAAGTCGCGAGAGGACCGAGGCGACGAGCCGATGACAAGGGAGATTGTCGAGCTTTCCTTCCTCGCTTCTTATGCGGAAACTCGAAAGTGACGACCTATTTCCCGCGCTAGATTTATCTCGTCTCGCGCATGCGCAATTCAGAATAAATGAATTTTTCAATATTTCATTAATTTCAGACTCAAATATTAATCTGGATAATAAAAAGAATTTTTCAAAATTATTATTTACGATAATTCGTGCAATTGAAATTAATATCGTGGATTAACGTCGAGTTTGAGAAATCACGTGGTCGGTGAGGGGGTGGGGGGAGGGGGATGGAATCGATGAGTACCGATCGATCTATAATTGTCTACACGCGCAACGTTGCTTTATCGTAAGTCTCGCTTATCGCGAGTAACACGGAACGAGGGTCCCGTCTCATGTATGTAATATTACCCGACTAACGTAGGAACTGACGAACCAGGCTGTCGCAACTATCGTGCTTAGGATACGCGAAGTTCGATCGCGTGCTGGACGCGAACAACGTACAACGTTGTAATTCGCCCGCGGCCCGGCGAGGATGTTGCATCAAGAAAAAGGAACGTCGGGCGTGCGCACGCGCTTGAAGTTTTTCCACGATTGGGAATAATGTGGGGCAATATGGACCAGTTACTTGTCTCAGCAATAAAATAAAAATTGTCATTTAGAAGATTAATTTCATTTAAGATTGATCGAAATATTGGTAATTAATTACAATTAAGAAAAAAAATTGTTTTTTTTTCATTTTGTTGTTGGTTTTTGAAAATTTGAATATTTTACGTTCGCGCATGCGCGAGTTGGTTCAATATATTTTTTTTTGCTTTTTCATCGTTTTGTACGGAGCGACCGCATGCCACGTCACGCTCGGTAAATAAATCGTCTCGCTCCACCTTTCGGTTCGGTGGCATCTCTCGCAGTCTCCTCCGAGACGACGGAGTCAGGATTCCGCAGAGTTATTAGGAATCAGATAACGGGAGCGCCGGGGGTACGCGCCACGCTCTGGGTAGAAAGAAAACTCACCGGTAGCGCACCTGTCCCTTGAGCCACGGTCGAGAAATAAAGTCGAGGAAGATCCGCTGCGTCGATCCGACCTGGAGATTAAGCGATCGTAAATAGCGCGCTTTTCACGTCGAACCTTCCCTCTCCATCCCCCCCCTCTCTGGACCTCGACGAATTTTCAACCCTCTTCGTCCTTTCTCTCGTAATCTTGTTTCTCTTCGATACTATTTTCATCCACGTTTTTAATTACAATTTTTCAATTCATTTTTGACATTTTTATTCCAATTGTTTCAAATATTTATCTTAATTAAAAATAATTAAAATGGGAATTTCGAAAATTTATTTTAATGAAAATTAATTAGAATTAAAATATCAAAAATTTATTTTAAATAAAATCAATTAGAATTAAAATTTCAAAAATTTATTTTAATTACAAATAATTAGAATTGAAATGTCAAAAATTTATCTTAATTAAAATTAATTAGAATTAAAATGTCAAAAATTTATCTTGATTACAAATACTTAGAATTAAAATATCAAAAATTTATCTTAATTGCAAATAATTAGAATTAAAATCTCAAAAATTTATTTTAAATAAAATCAATTAGAATAAAAATTTCAAAAATTTATTTTAATTACAAATAATTAGAATTGAAATGTCAACAAGTTATCTTAATTATAAATAATTACAAATAAATGTCAACAAATTACTTTAATTAAAAATAATTAGAATTAAAATTTCAAAAATTTATTTTAATTACAAATAATTAGAATTAAAATGTCAAAAATTTATCTTAATTACAACTAATTAGAATTAAAGTTTCAAAAATGTATCTCAATTAAAAGTAATTACAATTAAAATGTCATCAAATTATTTTAATTACAAATAATCACAATTAAAATGTCAAAAATTTATTCTAATTAAAATTAATTAGAATTAAAATGTCAAGAATTTGTTTTAATTAAAATACCTAATTAATGAGTCAATAAAAAAAAATGTATTAAAATTAATTAATGAGAAATTATAGTCACAAATTTGTGCATTTTTTAATAATTTTAAATTCTTGCGCGAATTATCGTTTGATCGACGGGTTGGTTGTGCATTTAGCTTCTTATTTCGAATTCCTCGCGTTTCCTTCCTTCGCGCATCCTCCCGTCGGGCTCGTCACTCCTCGTCCTCTTACCTCCTCCTTTATCCGCCACGACTTTTCTTCTCACTCCCGTATATCTCGTCGTGGCGCGCATCGGGCTTACCGAGTGCCGGGAGAGAAGTATCCCGGAGCACGTTGATCGCGACGCGCCCCGAAACCCTCTTCCGAGTATCCGTTGCTCGAACTACGTGAGACCTTTTCTAAAATCGTCTCCTCGACGTTACACGTCTCTTCGTCTTCTTCTTTCACTCGATCTCCCTCTCTCTCCCTTTACGAAACGTCCTTCGCGTCTATGTATTCGTATAATGCATCGATCGAATACGCGCCAGGGTCGAGTGACGACGAATTTATCGCTCGAGTAAATAAACCCAAAAAAAACAAAAAAAAAATCCTGCAAACAAGGATCGAATCCTTGATCCTTGATCCTTTGTCTCGTCCTGTACAATTCCTGAATTTTATTTCGTATAAGGGAAAAATTCGATAATCTCTTAATTTTCTACCCTTAGGAATTTAATTAAAATAATTAGAGTTGTTTTGTTTTTAATTGTTTTTTTTTAATTTTTGTAATACAATGTTCTTTTTCGATCTTGTGTTCCAGAATCGTCGTTACAAGGGGCCTCGAGCGGTTGTTGCACTCTCATCGAGGACAGGTGCACATCACAATGCGGGTCGAGGGACTCGAGTGCATAAAAGTGCATACGACATATATCATCGCTGCCAATACACATCGTACGTTTAGATCGCTCGATACGAGTCCCCGTAACCTCGTAAAATCCTTTATTATCATCCTCGCTGAGATTTACGAGCTGCTGCGAAAAATAATATTATTCTATTGTTTTTGAAAAAAAGAAATAAAATGTTTCGACGAATGAATGTTGAAAAATAGAGAAGAAAATTGTAGCGGAAATACTGCAAAAACAGAAACGCTCGACCTGTTTTCTTCCAACAACCCAAATGCCTTCCTTAAACTTCGTTCGTGTCATGTCACTGTCGATGGCCACTTCGCTGCAACAAGTATAAGGGTGACGACCACAAACGTATTCCTCCTGTTATAAGAAAAACATTTTTTGTTTTGGAGATATAAAAAATAGGTTACAATATAATTTGTTTATATTATTATGTTTAATTCAAAATATTTTCCTTCAGGGTAATGGGAGAAGGACTCCCATCCTAAATTCTAAATTCCACCACATTTTTTGTTTTGGAGATATAAAAAATAGGTTACAATATAATTTGTTTATATTATTATGTTTAATTCAAAATATTTTCCTTCAGGGTAATGGGAGAAGGATTCCCATCCTAAATTCTAAATTCCACCATGAGAGATATTGTCGAAGAGGAAAAGAAGAGGTGGGACAAGAAAGAGAACAAAGAAGATTCAAGCAAAGGGGACTCTAGGAACTAAATTGAAAACTCGTCTAAATGAAAATTGAAGAAGGCGACTAGGAATTCCTTCCAGGATGATGACAGCTCGACTCATCAGTTGAAGAGGCTGATATCTACGATAATATATCTGAATATTTACAATTAGTAGATTAAGAAAATGAATGTGTAAAATGTTTTGAGGTTGGAAAAAACAACGAATGTCAAAATTTACCTAAAAAGTTATTAAACTTGTCAAGTTTGAGGGGACATTGTCAATTACACAAATTGCTTCTAGCTCCCATTGCCCACCATGGAGGGTAATGAGAGTCAAATCCACATATTTGAAAATTTAATTTTTCTCTACCTCAAACAATTATCAGTAAATTCCTGTTTCATAAAAAAGAAACTATGTTTACCAAAAGATTGTTCAATAGTGAAAACAATAAATAATATGTTAAACAAATTACTGTTTTCAATTTTTCCTCCTACTCCCCTGCCATTTTGAAAAATCTCTGGTTAAAATGTACTTTGTGTGTAAAACCGGTGGCAGTGTCGACGTCCATCGTTGGTTACCGAGTCGAGACCGAAGGTAGCGGAGGAGGCGTCATCCTCGACGGAAATATTAAAATGCCTCGGTCGTCGGTAAAACAACAATGAGTACCTCGCTCGCTGTCCATTGAGGAGTCACCGTAGGGAGAAGGTGAAAAATATACGCGAGACTCGGTGCGTTCACTTGGTCAGCGGACGTGCTCTGGATACCACGTGGCTTCTTTTCTTCGATCCTACGTCTCGTCCAACACGATCTTCGACAAACAATTGTATTTTTTTTATTTATTTCTTTATTTTTTTGTTTCAAGTTGTGAACAATTTTTGTTTGTTAAAATTTTTTTTTAAATCTAGACTAGCGATGTTTCTAAGCTCGTGATAAACGAGTAAGACAAAAGGGCTGTATACTTCACGATGATGTTGGTAGGTCGGCGTTGGCGTGTGAATATTTTATCAGACATGCATATTATACCGAAACTGAAGAAAATCAGTTCTGGGTAACTCGGGGTCGGAAGATCGTTCGCAAAGATCGCGTGCAGAAAAGCACATTTACGGGTTAAACCCAAGAGAGACCGACTCGTCCACAAATCGCGTATTGAACTTAAGTACCACGTATGTGTTTAACGTAAGGGAAGCGAGAGCGAACATGCAGCCCTTGTTGCCACTACAAATTTCTTCTTGTTTCACTTCGTTTCTTCGGTTACGATACGTTTTTCTCGTCTCGAGTAGTACTATGATAATTAAAGATAAGAAATTGCATGTTTTCTACGGACGAGGCAATAGCAATCTTCGTACGTTTCGCAAAAGGCAAAGCTTTTTCCATGAAAATTACTTCGTGAACTTCTCGTATTGAGCGAAGTAAAAGAAGAGAAAGGAAAAAAGATTTTTTTTTTTAAATTAACATATTTCACATCTCACTGTTATAAATTGCTCAATGTACGAGTCCTTTGTTCGTTCTTTAAAGCTTCTCTAATAGCGATCGTACGATGATCCGCCCTCCCTTCGACACACGATCGCTCGCCATTAAGGGAGGTCTGCAAAAATTCGAACGTGTACGAGACGTTCCAAACCAACCCGACAGTTTATTATCTTCTCGCTCTTTTTCATTTCATTCACCAGAGAAAAATTTCCCGGCAAAGAATATTTCAATTCAATAAAAAATCATCCCTTCTCCTATTTTCATTTTTTTTCATAATTTTGTTTTTCGAAAAATTATTACGCCTTAAGATTTGTTGAAAAAAATCTGTAAAAATTCCTGGGTGTTATTTAGACTCTTGGTAATGCGGGAAAAAATTGGGAGCGCGATAGTAAAGGGTGAGGGAAATTTTAGAATTCGAGCTGGAACGCCCCATACATGTTCACACATCAAGTAGGTAGGCGCTATAACGTATCTCTTTGCACACCGAGGCGCTCGAAGCCACAATGAGAAGGCCGGTGAGAAGATGAGTGCCCTGCACTTGGATCTCGAAAAAGGTGGAGTGAGGGTAGGTCGGGTCTCTCGGATCACGAGAAGCCGTGATCTCGGCGTGTGATCTCTCTAGCGTTGGATATCACGGCACGTTCCTATATCTCGCACCTCTCGCTCGGTCCGAGAATGGCCGATGCGAGATCTCGAGCAACGATCCGTACGATCATCTACCTTCTCCTCGCAACCGCTTACATCTCTGTTCGTTCACGTCCGTACGAAAGAAATTTCCCTCCGCCGTAAACTCAATTCGTTATTATCTCCCGCAAAAAAACATTTTAACGAAAAAATTTATCGTCAAAGTTTTTTTTTAGGAGCACGAAGCGTTCAAAATCGTTTGACGATCGTGGTAAAAAAATCGGGGGAGAATAAGGAACGGGTCGCGAAGTGCGCATGCGCGGTAGATCGCACGAAGGAACGAGCGCTCGCGTCGACCGGCACGCCGCGCCATTATCAAATTATTCACTCGCGCTACGTCGGGCCATCTATCTTCGGGGCAAGAAGAAGAAGGCGCGCGCACTCGCTCGCCCCCGATAGCAACGTATTATTATTCGATCCTCACTTTGTTAGCGATACTCGGTTATAGGTTTTATAATACTTATGTACCGTAGTTAGTATAGTCGTGGTATAATGTAGGTATAGGTGGAATATATCGGGTCGAAATCAGCCAACACGCGCATAGCGCATCCAGCATCCCCTTCTCCCCTTCACCCCCTCCGTTTCCAACTAGGAGAATCATATTTATTCTTTCCGTGTCTGGTGAGCACTTGCCGGCGCATTCTGACTTGCGCTCTCGTCGATCTGGAGTAGCGGAGAGGCCTCTCGACTCGCTCGACTCTTCTCACGATTATCGCACCGTTCGATCGGGAGATTGCGATGTAAACTTCTACACGTTACTTCCAACATCATCCTTTTTTGCCTCCTTTCGGTAAGATGAAATATAATATTCGAGCGAATACTTTTACAAACGTAAGAATCGCTGTACGAAGATTTCTCCAAGAGCCGAAATTTCTCGAATTTTCAAACGCTCGTCACGCTTTTCCTGCTGGATGGATCCAAATTCGGCTAAGGAACTTTTTGAAGCTTGCGTAAAGACGAAGGGAATGACGTTAGTTTCATTTTGATATGTCGATTTTTGAAGCGACAGCGACGATTTTAAATCGCCGAAAATTTCGGCACGAAAACTACCTCTCTCCTTCGACCAATTAAACTCGTCGGCATTTTACTCGGTCTACCACGAGAGTGAAATTCACACCGCGGATAGCCAAGACTGATTAGCCATTATAAATTATGATGGAATACGTATTTTCCTCTATATATAACCCGCTAACCTCATAATACGAGTCGGCACTGCCGTAACTATCATGGGAGAATGTTTACATTGGCATATGGGCGCTGCGACCGCGTGTACTAAAACCGTACGTACCGAACGGATAATCGTGCTTGTAATATCAACGACTCTCGATGCTACGACCACGATCGAGGGTGCGAAACCGAGTGCAAGCCATCGATCGAAATTCACCTCTTCTTGTCTACGTTATATATATATAGCACCAGCTTATAACTCCTTATATCTTTACTTTTCCACAACCGATCATCGCCTGCGACTTTTTTCATTCTCCTCTCCGCTCTCCCTCCGTCTCGCCACCCTCGATCGATCGTTGGTGCACACGACGAGTGAGAGAGAGAGAAAGAGAGAGAGAGAGCCGTGAGTAGCCTATAATTTACGGAGCAGAAGAGCGAGATTGGAGGCTCGACGCACGATTATCCCTCGTATTTACCATTGCCGCATCGAACAGCGCGGCTCTAATTGCCCCGTGTAATTCTCATAATCGTAAAATACACGCGTCGCGCATGTAGCGAACGCGCGAAGGTGTTGAAATCTCCCGCAGAAGTACGTATCGGACGAACTATAACAACGTCCGCGTATGATATATGGGACGTTCCAGACCGAATCGACCTTTCCCTCTAGAATTCGATATTCAATGCACTTTTCAGTTCCAAAACTCAATACGATTTTCCCAATTAACGAGATACGATAAAAATTGAAAATCTTTCAAGGTCATTAAGGTCGTCCGAGGAATCAAAGTCCTACAGTTTGAGAGAATTCTTCGGGCTTGTCGATTCGAGCAGGAACGTCCCATACGCCTCTCTGTGTACATATCCATTCGGTCCGTAAGGAGCTCGCTCGAAGAATCAGGCAGCAGCACACCTCAAAGACCCTCCCAGCATCTCGTCGCCGATAAATAAATCACGGTCGACGAGATACGTAATCTAATTCCACGATATGGGTATCGAAGCCAGGGGCTCGCCCAAGGAGCTGTGTGTACCCGTGTACAAGGACACACCATTTCTTCCCTCGTTTATAACTACTTTAAAAAAAAGGTCACCAAGGAAATCAAGTGAAACAGAGGATTCTTTGCAACTTCACTTTCAATTTTTTTTTGTATTTTTTCTTCAAATCGATACAATCGTCGATACACGAGGAAATAAAAGAAACTACATTCGTCTTAATCGTGACAGTAGACAATGATTCCGTAGTTAATAATAGTCGAACGCGTCTTCTATCGTGCAAAAATGGCGATAATTATGATACCAGAGGTTGGAGAAATAAGACGTAAAGTGCGTCTTACACGGACGCCTTTTATCTCGCGCGATTAGCCTCGTAGGTATACGTTGATTACTTTTCTCGTTATGCCATAGCAACTATTATAGTGCAATATGTCATTGATGCGATGTCTCTCGGCCTCCGAGAGAATGATTTTTCAAGGCTTTATCGCTGAAACCGATGACGCTCGCTCGCGATGTCCGGGTCTGCTCTCCAAGATTCCCACTCCTCCTCCTCCTCGTTCCACGGCCTGTTCGCAATCACGCTCGATTGCAACTACGGGTAAAGGACGCGGCATCATTAAGATATATCGCGAGAGATCGGACAAGAGTCGAGAATTGCCAGTCGTGTACTTACAGCTTCCTGGTATCGATGTATTCGTAAAGATTCATCGTCGCATCTCCACCACCATCGGTCCTCTAACGATATGCCACCTGATTTCCTAGTAATCTTACATTAGCGACTCGACAAACATATCTACCAACGTCGGACTTTCCCACAGTGCTATAATATCCAACCAGCCGAGCGAACGATCAATTCCTCGTTTAGATTTCAAGATTTATAACGTCTCGCGCGATTAGAGAGAATCTCCGTTGCGAATTTATATTTCTTCCAGAGTCCGGTAGAGGTCAAAGTTGATGACGACATGTTGGGAATGAGGGGGATTGAGGGACAGGAGAAGAAAAGGTGATCGCGAGGGACGTTATTGGTTCGGAACACGTTTCAACCTCAAGCTTGATGACGAATGCACGAAAGTGTCCAGTCGGGGTAGGACACCAACTCGGTGAAGAAAAATTCCCAATTGATATGTGACGCGCGTCAGTTGAGGCGAACGCGCTTCCTTGAAAAACTTACGGCCCGGCCGGATGCAACGTTCGTACCGAAGGGTTCGGTGTCGTATCGTTACGACGAAGTAAACGCTAACATTACACGTATGGTTCGACCGAGGAGAAGTGCTCTTTCCATCGTCATGGGCTCGGGTATCTGGACACCATCCCCCGCTTCCATACCGTTCGGTCTCTTCGCGCATTGTTTCTCAGCCCGGCCCGACTCCTCTTTCTTTTATCCCGACCGACATGTCGAATGCCGGATGCATTTCAATTTATACGTATACAAGGATCGCTATAAGAGGATATTATGCATCAACGTTTCATACGTCAAGGTGGAAACAAACTTCCATGGAAAATTGTCATGCTCGTCTCGATATCTTCATCGGCACCCTTCTCCGTTCCTTTCATTCGCTCAGTTTCTTTTTTATCGTCCATTATTTTGCATCCGCTTTCGATTGATCGTAAGCCTTTTGTGAGACTCTATCGGCGATCGTTATTCCCCTCTCTCGCTTTCTCATACAGCTTTGTTTCTAATAGCCCTTTGTGCTTGCGCACGAAGGAAGTTTCTCAGACTTTCAATTTATTTCTTCTTGGAAGCATGCGCATCTGAACGGATTCGTGATGCACATACGGAGTACGTGGTGTGTGTTTTTTTGTCGGACTGTGCTGTCGCATGACTGACGGGGCTCGCGGGAGTTCAGGACTCGCAGGATTCGCAGTGTTACAGGAGTTCCAGGAGTCGGAAGGACACACAACGGGTGTAGTGAACACACAACGTACACTAAGATTCGAATACGTATGTAAATAATATAGTTCAGTCGGAATGTACGAAAATATAACCGATTTCTATTCAAAGTCACAAGGGCAGGGCCATTTTTTTTGTAGGTTATGTGGACCTCCAGGAACATGTTTATTTGAATATGTGTTACATAGCATATGTATCTATCGGACTAACTCGTAAGAGACCCAACATAGCACACAGTACACACATCACACATGTACAACAGACACACAGTCCACACAGCACACAACTGCAACAGACACACGGTGCACACTGCAACAGACACACAGTATACACACGATAGACACAGAAACACTCAGAACATAGCGATAAACCAAACAAAAATCGGATTAACTTAAATTGTTTAAAATTTTCTCGATTTTTAGAAAAATTTGACCCACTGACCCGCATTACCCCCGCTGACCCGCATTACCCCACTAACCCGAATTTCCCCAAGTGGCTCGACGTTTGGTCCAAAAATAGTCGAAATCGTACAAATCAGATGTTACGTAATATTACTAAATTTTGATTCCAAATTCGTCAAAATTGGCGACCCTCATTACCCCACTGACCCCCATTACCCCGCGGGCTCGCATTACCCCAAATGTCTTGAGTTTGGTAAAAAAAATCTTCGAAATCGTCAAAATCGACGTTACGTAATGTAACGTAACGATGGATTTGAAGATTTTGGGATACAAATCGGGGAACTTGGGGTAATGCGGGTCAGTGGGGTAATGAGGGTCAGTGGACAAAATATTCGAAAATATTTGTAAAAATTGAGAACATTTTCAACAATTAAAGTTTTACTGATTTTTTTTTGACAGTTTTTCGCTATTTTCTGAGCGTTTCTGTGTCTATTGTGTGTATACTGTGTGTCCTATGTGTTTGTTGTACATGTATCATGTGTGCATTGCGTGTCACCTAAATTATTGAAATTTTGTTTTTTTCTTTCTCAGTGGGATTTAAGAGATAACAGGAGAAGATATATCGAAATAAAAAACATAACGCAGTATTGGGTAAAAAACTGTTTATTTAATCATCAGAAATTACAATTCAGGCCAATACATGTGTTATAACATTTTGTGTTTCTCAATTGCCAGTGATTACAGAGTTCTTTTTGGTGTTGTCAGATGATTAATGAATTTTTATGTTATTTCGCTATTTTGTCCCTCCTTTCAGTAGTGTGCGACTGTTGCGTCTCGCCGTAAAAATGTGCCACTAATCTTCAAAGACGTCAAATTATTCGTTGCACCCGCTAGCGATGCTAATTGCAACCACGAGACGCTGGAGCGAGATAGAATCGACGATCGATCGAAGAGGCCCACGGCAAACAAGAATTCGAAGCCATTCACGAACTGAAAATAATAATAATGATGCCCGGGGTTATTATTTTTATCGTACATTGTAAGATGAGTGAGGAAAGATCGAGATTAATTATAAAAAAATAAATGATAAATAAAATAACAAGATGAAAAACAAAATGCATATACACTACATACCTATATAAAACCTCACGTCCGAATAAGAACCGCCCTTCAGCGTTCTCCCGGCGCAACTGAGCTCGATTTCTCCGCTTATCGCGGATCGAAGGCGAGGAGTTCGCCCGGTTTCGCCCAGTTGAATATCTCTCCGAAGCGTTCTCGCTCGCACGGCAAACCAATTACGTTTCCTGAACTGGAAAATACATCGGGGGGGTTAACGTTAGCGCGGCAATGCCGATATTCTCTCCCCTGTGTTACCAACCTGAGCGCCCCTTGGTGGTGCCCCAACCACCAACTTGCCTTCCAAGTCTTAAATTACAATTCTCTTTGGGTAGAAAGAAAGATAACGTTTTGCCTTTTCACCGAGGGGGTAAAGAGGTTCTTCTTCTATCCTTTCGACGATGTTTACACAACGTATGTGCGCGCACACGTTGCATGCTGTGCGGTATATATCGTCGTTCGCTTTTAAGCTCGTACATCACCGGCTCCTCGGCAGAGGGAGTCACGCCTCCTGTATTTGCTTAGTTTGTACACGGGGGAGGTGCACCAATCGCCGGTACCTGCGATAAAACAATTAATAATACTCACATACAGAGGGCTTTACCAAGCTATATAAATATCTTATATTTTAAATGTATAGAAAGAAATATAAATATATATACAGGGTGGATGTCATAAGGTGGTTCAAACTTTATTTTAAGATAGATGGGATCATTACAAACAAAAGTTGCAAATATACATTGGTGATATTTTTAATAGTTTACGAGATATACATTTTTTAAGTTGGTCCAATCGGAGCGCGCCGAGAAGCGTTGGACCCGCCCACTCCCCGTTCTAGCAGCCCGAGAAATCAAATTGACTGCGTAATAATATAATAAACAAAATTGACTGCTCTGAATTTTGCAACCCCAAATGTAACGTCCTACACAATGCTATCTCTACGGCTAGGGCGGAAGTGGGCGGCGCCAATGCTTCTTGGCGGGCTCTGATTGGACCAACTTTAAAACGTTATATCTCGTAAACTATTAAAAATATCCCTAATGTATATTTGCAACTTTTGTTTGTAATAATTTCATCTACCTTAAAATAAAGCCTGTTACACCTTATGAAATTCACCCTGTATATATCTCATGTTACAAGTCCAATCTTTCGCCGTACGTTGAAATTCACATTTCTTACTAAACGTAACGAACCGCAGAACGAAAGTTTTTATACAAGAAAAAAAACGTTTGAATTTTGAAATTATATGGAATAAGATTAATTCTCGTCGAGATAAGACGAGAAACAAAAAAAAAGAATCGAGCGAGATCCAACGACTTGGCGAAGTCGAGGAAAAGGAGCGGGTTCTGAAAAATGACGGTCCCTTGGGCTATCCGCCAACATCGGCTCGGATATCTTAATTATCAAGGAGAAATTAATTACCGAAACGCCCACCAGGGAACTCGCGCTTAGCCGCCAAGGCAGGTCGTGCGCTTCGCGTGAGACTGAGGATTTTTTTTGCTACAGCCCCGCGCAGTCTTAACCACCTCGTACACCCCAAGGGGACGTGGGAGTAGGGCAACGTTAATCTCAACGTTTATTCCTTAACGAAATCAGATGTAAATCAAGATGTACAACATTTGTAAATAAAACATTTTTCTTCCCATCTCCTCGTTTACAATAATTTAAATAAGTTAAACAATTTCCTATTATCCCAAAGGAAATTAATTGCCAATTATTTTTCAATACAATGACAAAAAAAAGTAACTTTAGGTACGAGGTTAAAGGGTCAAGGGCGAGTTAAGGAATATCGTTTGCTCGCACTCTAAATAATTCTCGAATATCTCAAGCCGTAGTTGCTTTTTTCAAGCCAGGGAATATTTTTCCCAGCTACTTATTAGCACGAGAAGTTTGCCGGGCGAAACGAATTCGTGAGATGACTGGCAGGGGTGAACCCGCACACAAACGTACGTAAACATATGTATAAACTATATACATAGGCATACAATCAACATCTCGCTTCCGTGAAGAGATCCGAAGATCCTGGTATCCCCCGTATGTATCTCAAAGTATAAAGCAACAAAGCAAAGGAGCGAAGGGATCGTGACTTCGGCGCAGAATCCACGCTCTCGTATTACGAACAGCGCAAAGATACTTCGACACGCGTAAACGCTCTCGCAGGAATATCACGTGTGCTGAAAGTGTAGCTTGGCTTGGTTTAAAGGTGGAAAGAAGGAAGAGAACTGAAAGATAAGAAAAGAAACGTCAGGAAAGAAAGAAAGAGAGAGAGAGAAAGAGGGATGGAAAAATATATGAACGGGAAGGTAAGCGCCGTGGCACTTGGCTTCGTGGAACGAATATCAGCAGCGTGCTGAGGAAGAAGAAGACTAAAAGGAAATCGGCAGAAGCAAGACGAGGACGCGAAAGAAGAGAGACGTAAGAAGGTTAAGAGGAGAAGTAGAGGGAAGGAGAGGGGATGAAAGGAGAAAGAAAGAAAGGAAGAAAGAAAGAAAGAGAGAGAGCGTGCGACGCGCCTAACACGAACGAGAGTTACGGGAGTAATTTTCAACGATGGAAACGTGGTTTAAGAGAACTCACGCGGGGTGTGGGAGTCTTGGTTGTACGGGTTCAAAGGTTTCCGATTATAACATTCCGGGGATGCCGTTTCGTGTGCATCAATTCGGTACGCCTGTTTCCCCCTCACCTCTCTCTCTCGCTCTTGCGAAAGAAACTCGCCTCGATCTTGCCGCACACGCTTGATAAGTCCTCTACCAGCCTTTAACATCCAAAGTAACGGTGGTCCCACTTTTTGTCCAACGGAAAATTGTCCAAGTGTTGACAAACTGGATGTCGATCATTGGCAGAGGTTTCTAATTTTCATCTACGTCGAGACAACGAGAGGAGAGTCTAAAGTTTCCTCGGGAGTCGACGAGAGACGCATAAATAACCGAGAAAATATGTGAGACAGCGACAAAGCTGGCGTTGATTTCGCTAGTAAAGCTCGAACGTGCGGCAGACGGTTGTTCGTGGAGTTTAAACTTGGAGAGCGCTACAACGTGTAAGGCGCAAACCGGCCTGGATGGATTTATGCCAGCGTCATTAGAGATTAATTATACGCCTTGTCAGGCAGCTGATGTTCCCCCTTGGTCATGATAATAACAATAATAATAATAATAATAATAATAATATTGATGATAATAATGATAATAGAAAGCATCGGCTTTCTGGCACCCGAGGATCATTTTTAACCCGAGCAGTTGGCGACCTCTTCCACTCGGTTTCGATAAAAAGTGCTCAAGGAACTGCAAAGATTCACGAAGCAAATCGACAAGGAGCTGAAACGCGATTTGATAACGGAATGTAAAAGAAGAAAAAAACGTATTCACCTTTTTCATATGTTGAAATTCCAAAGGTATCGCGTCCGATCTCACGTAGAATGAAAGAAAAAAAAGAGTCGAGGCACAGGTGATCCCTCCGGTTGATTCGAAAATGAAAGCCGACGATGCGAGAGAGCGTAGTAAACGGGAACGCGATGACGCACCCATAAGAACGCAAGGCGGAATCGTGACGGACGCGAGGAGGACGTTACTGGTTCGTTGGCTCCGACGTTTTTCGTCTTTTTTTTGTTTCTCTTACGTTCTACGTTCCTTTCTTTCATCTCCGGTCCGAGAGTTCCACTCACGTAGCCGTCCCCCGTTAATGCCAAATGCACGCGTCTCCTATCGTCATGCCCATATAAGTATCGCGTTGCCTCGTTGTATCAGAAGCTGGAATCCGCGCCCTGTAATCCGGAAATCTTGACTTGACCCCCGTGGGAAATATCCATAATACTTTACCCGGTCGCATCTTGCGGAGCTCTTTAATACGCAAGAAGAGGCTCACGCACTCGGCGCAACGACGCGGTTTCTACGTCGTAACGTCGTTCGTACCGAGTTCGCACGAATACGCTCGCGGCGAAAGGGACGAGGTCGCTGGAGCGTTGAATGACGCTCTATAGTGTAGTTTGTCCAGGAACGAAGCTTAAATGACGAAGAGGTGACTGGGGCAGAGGTCATACGGTATGCGTGAATTCTCGAGACGTTTTCGTCCTTACATTGTTTACAGTACGCGAAATCCTTCCGGATTCAGCGCGTGGGTGTAAGCTTCTCAGGCTTTTCGTCTGGCGCTAGTGTCGAGATGACGTGAAACGCTGGAAGATCGAGACTAAGGTGCGTTTGCGGTTCGTACGGGAATAAAAGCGACTGGGAAGATTATTCGCACTGGGTCGGAGGGCCGAGGGAAGAAGAGCTCGAGAAACTTGCCTGTGAGACGGGGCGAGGAGAAAGAGCTCGAGCCGGGTGAATAGACGCGAGCCGTAGGACCCGTAGGCGAGAAATAACTATGCCGGGTATCCAGGGCTGAGGTTGGGCGCGCGTGAGTCCAACCTCTCTTTGCATCACTAGGAGCGTATCCGCGAAAGAAGGCATATGGCAAACGGAGGAAAGGAAAGCAGCCTGATGGATAAAACACGTTGCCTGAGCTGTTTGAAAGATGCATGCGCGAGAGCGAATTGTGAATCGCGCGGCTGCGCAGAAGAACTCGGAGTTATCCTGGAGAACAATCGGATCCAACTGCTGTCACGGCGTGGGCGAAACGTTAAAAATATTAAACATTCCATCAAAATACTCGATACTGTCCCGGTTCTGAAGCTGAGAAACGTCCTGGGAACGAACGTGTGGACCGATCGGACCCAATTTCTGTCACGACGTGGGCGAAATCTTAAAAATATTGAACATTTCATTAAAACATTCGATACTATCCCACTCCCGAGGTCCAGAAACGCCTCGGGAAGGGACGTGTGGACCGATCGGACCCAATTTCTGTCACGGCGTGGGCGAAACCTTAAAAATATTGAACATTTCATCAAAACATTCGATACTGTTCAGGTCCCAAAGTCGAGAAACGCCCCGAGAAGGAACGTGTGGACCGATCGGACTCCATTTTTACCGAACGCTTGAGAATAGAAAATCGTGGTTGGATGGAAACAACGCGAGACGACAGTGACAAGAATGCGACGACGCTTGTTGAGAATAATACGCCATTTCTGTGGTCTCTACGAAGTTCTCTAGACCGCAGCCTCGTCCCCTGATAGGTAGGTCCCACTTCAAATTGAGCCTGGACAAATTACACGCGTCCTCGACTGTTCTCTCTCTCCGCACTGTCTAATCCGACTACCGTTTGACTTCAATCAAGCGTCCGGAAATGCTTGATGTTTCTTTATTTTCCGCGGACGTGGGAGCGACGGTGATTAGAAACGCATTTTTTTCCCAATTTTACAACGAAAATAAATTTTGTTACTTTCCTTTTTCAAAACTCGTAACGATATTTTTATTCGAACCGATCTCTCCAGTCGCGAGGATAAATATCTAAAAGACTCGGCGAAAAGAGCGAGACGAAATGCCAGTCACCTCGTAAAACGCGAGAGTGTTAATACGACCGATCGGGAATCCTTCGCCCCTTTCTCTCCCTCTCCCTCTTTCCCATCTTCAACCAACGCGTGCAAGAGCGAGACAGCGAGATCTAATTTTCCCGCGTAAATCGTCAGTAATGCGTGACGTCATCGTACATCAAGAAACAGCGGCGGGTTGATTGGGTGCGAGAATTGGGGCCCCGCCAATTACCGAGTGACCCGCGAACAATTTATGGGGTCGGTCGTAACTCACGACCCCACGGGTGATTCCCCTCGACGCGCCTTCTCTCGACGTTACCAACAGAGATAACCGCTTTTACTCGCTTTATCTTCTTTCTCCCTTTACCATTCTAGGTCTTTCTTTTGGCCTTTTGCGATTTCTCCTTGTGCGAAATTCACTCGACAAGTTCCTCTCTCTCTTTGCGAGGGTAGGAGAGAGAAATCAAACCGGGAAGGTTCTCCAGAGGATTTTAAGGGGGTGACTATGAATTCCCGTTTAACTGGGACGCTTTACCTGAAACTTTGAATAACGCTGCGGCGTTTCTTTGGTCGAGTAGGAGGGCGAGAAGACGTATGGAAGAGGATGAACACCGCTGGACCCATGGCGTATCATTTGATGGGGCACGACCTCCGATGGCGACCTGGCTGGAGAGACGCTCTACCGCATGATTCCTTCTAGTCTGTAATATCGGCGTCGGCTCTCCTTATGCGCTCGTCGCGTCTCGCGACTCTCCAAGTGCTCCGTGCTTCGAGCATTGTTACTTCTCTCTCCCTTTCTCATTCCATCTTTTTCTCGCTTACTCTCTCTCCAGTATTGGCTACGATTCTAGACCCGGTGCAAACAACCGTGCGGCTTAATAACCAACGATCTCGCTTCTGCCCCGTTTCGCCCTCGATACGAAAATTCCCCGGATGGAAATTCCTCCGAGAAAGTTGCCCTGGCTACGGGAGGAATTTTCGCCGGGGGAATAATAGTTCGTGAATCGTGGATAATAAAAGAAAAAAACAAGGTGAGGCGTATTTACACGCGAGAGCGTCACGATCGCTCCTTAAGGAATTCGTTGCGCGCGAGATTTTGTTTCTTTTTGTTTTCAAAATTCATTGGGATAAAGTCGTTTCGATTTTTTTTCAAATTTTAATCAACTTCTATGCTTTAGGTGTGTTTTAAACGCTCGGGAACTCGAGGTGGAACTTGCTTTTTTGCGGCAAGGTTTGCCGGCAACAGGTTGGATCTCTCTACGTGCACCGGCTCATCGATCTACCGGTGCAACGGGCGTGCGAGAAAACGGTGACCGTGCCTCCTCCTCCTCCTCCTTTTTCGCCCCTCTCCTCTCGCCTTGCTCTTTACCTTGCCTTGCTTGAATCTTACATGGGAGCACCTACGGAGCTCTTGCCACGGTAGACGGGATAAATCCCCTCGGAGGAGAACCCTGGCAGCCGGTGCATCGCGGACCGGGAGTGTGCAGCACACGGCGCATCGGCCGGCCAGTGCATCGCGTCCTCGCGTGGGCGAAGGGTCATGGGTCGCAGACACGCTCCAGCGGTTCTCAACCTCTTTTCACCAATGCGATTTTTATCATTAATTACGATCCAACGAATCGAATGATAACGATTAAAATAATTATATTTCGGTCATAAGAAAATTTCTTTTATTAAATTTGTATTATTTTTTAATTCTCAACTCTAACTCCGCAATAACTTTATGTCGGATGAGAAAAAATATTGTCGACGTTCGTGGAAAATAAAAATGAATAAATTTGAGAATTTTGAAATTTAAATATTTTTTGCGAATGGAAGAAAGAATGAGACGAATAGTTAAAATTGTATTTAAAATGTACGACGAGGTCCCTAGGGTTGTCTTCGTTCTCGAGGTATCATCGTCGATCTTCTCAAAGTCGAGGGCACGCTTCGCCTCGCCCATAATTATGCGCGTCAGGTGGCACGAGAGATCGTCCAAATCTGCCAAGAATCACGTGTTTTCTCACTACCGTTACAAGCCAACGGGGTTGTTTTCACCCCCTAAATCCCTCAAGCTTAAGAAGAAACCAACTTCGAGGAGAGATTCGTCGATTGTTCGAGGAGGAGACCGATTTTTTCGAGACGATAGAAAAGTCGAAAGATCGAACCGAGAGATAAGATTTGTTCGAGCATCTTCGTAACAC
Organism: Netelia fuscicornis; assembly: GCA_946811545.1. Classification (NCBI taxonomy): domain Eukaryota; kingdom Metazoa; phylum Arthropoda; class Insecta; order Hymenoptera; family Ichneumonidae; genus Netelia; species Netelia fuscicornis. Next base: position 45,855,968 of record OX328014.1, on the reverse strand, counting down.
AGTAATTAAGGCCTATCGTTTTCTCCAATCTTACCCTTAAAACATATTTTCGATAAATAACGTCACGTCGCTCCAGATTTTATCTCAATGTACGACCAGCCATTGCCTTCGACTTGAAATAAATTTTTCTAAATTCCCAAAAAAAAATGTAATCGATTATTTTTTGATAAATAAACGATATTAATTAATCTCTGCGTGAATCGAATCATTGACCCTCGTTACCCCCTACATCTCCCGTACGACCAGCCACTGGCTTCGTCTCGAAATAAATTTTTCTAAATTCCCCAAAAAAAAATGTAATCGATTATTTTTCGATAAATAAACGATATTAATTAAACTCTGCGTGAATCGAATCACTGACCCTCGTTACCCCCTACATCTCCCGTACGAACAGCCACTGGCTTCGTTTCGAAATAAATTTTTGTAAATTCTCCCAAAAATAAAAAAAATGTCATCGATTATTTTTCGATAAATGAACGATATTAATTAAACTCTGTGTGAACCGAATCACTGACCCTCGTTACCCCCTACATCCTTCATTCTACCTGTAAATTCGTCGAAATATTTGATTAACGCCTCGGCCACGGATCGGCCTCGTTTCGCAACGTGATCGAATCGTAGAAAAAAAAAGATGTACAGAATTACGCAATCACGAGCTGGAAATGCCCGTGGATATATCTCGCGTAACAAACAACACCGGTGTTCCCGGAACGTCGCTTGAGATCTTCAGCAATACCGATAATTATAAAAGAGGCCTCGACTCCGAGTAGAACGAGACGGAGATAGAGAGGAAGATATTAAAGAGACGCTCGATGAAAGGATTCGTCGTAGCATTATATTTTAAAGCTTATCTATGTAGGGAGGTCAAAGCGCTCGAGGGTAGAAAGTTCACGGTGGATTTATATTAGCGCGATATAACCGTGTGTCATGCTTCGATAAAAAGTGTAAAAGTCGTAAAAGAGAAAAAAAATTTTTTTTTTGTAAAAAAAAAAAATTTGTCGAAAAAAAGCAACGCGACATCTAAAGTACATAACGCCTTTATATTCTCACATTTATAACGCCATCTGCTTCCTGGTATCGTAAGAACCAAGCCTAAACGTTTTCCGTTGGTCGAGCCAAACGAGAGTTCTTCTTGCTCCACCAAGGACTCTCGCGAGTATTATGTGTGCAAAAGTTGGGTATGAGGATCGAGAAGGTAGCTGGCGAATTTATTCACACGGTTAGCTCGTAAGTCGAGCAGCGCGAGGTGCCAAGACCGCGTTACTTTCCGGAACGAGATAAATTTCTTCTCTCTCTCTCTCTCCCCCTCTCTCAACCAAGAGAGAGGAGAGAGAGAGAGAGAGAGAAGAAAATTCTCAACCAAGGGAGAGAGAGAAAGAAGAAATTTATCTCTCTCTTTCTCTTGGTTGAGAGAGGGAGAGAGAGAGAGAGGGAGAGAGAGAGAGAGAGAGAGAGAGAGAAAGAGAGAGAGAGAGGAATGGTACGGTACGTGTAAACGTCCCCTTTCGACCACTTCCCTCTTCTCGCCCTCCTCCCTCCACCTAGCTACGTACTTTGCCATGTTGCAGTCCTCTTGCACTCACGTTTTATACCACGATGACTTTGCACTTAGCACCTCGAGCAATACCGGATCAGTCTCACTCTTCTTCTCCTCCCATCCTCGTTCCCCTAGCCACTAAGTTTACATTTGCATCATTTCTCTCTTTCGATATCGCCCAAAGATTTTTCACCCTCGATTATCTATTTTTGTTAATTAATTTTTTCACCTCGTCTTTAAACAAAAACAAACTAGATAATTAATAAAGAAAGATTATTGTAAGAACGCGAGGGAAATAAAAAAATTAGGTGTATCGGTGTGTTAGAGTAGTTTTCTTTCAAGATGGTCGTAAAGTCTCATCAGTGAACGGATCGAAACCGAGAGGGGTTCGTTGCCACGGTGGAGAAGTGTGTAGTTGTAATCGAGGGAGAGAGAGAGAGAGAGAGAGAGAAGGCTAATTCACGAGTGATGAGCAGAAAGCCGCGATAAACGAAGTGTGGTCGTTGAATATATCTTTTTTTTTTAAACATTTTGTTTTTTTCTCATCGTATTTCTCGCTTTACCTCTCGTCTATTGCGAGTTATACGGTAGCGAGTAGGGTCCAGCCGAGGGGAGAGAAAAGCACGAAACCGCGGGTACCAAGCCTACCCGCGCCACAAACCACACTCGGACCGCGTGCAACAAGCATTTAGTACACGAGGCCCGGTTCGTATTTTGCGGACTTACACGTTTGGGTATATATTTATACGTATGTATATATATATATATATAAATATATACGTATGAGTGTATCACGAGCGTGTAAGTGGTCCAGGCGAGGCGTTTTGCGGCCTCGCGAGTTCCCACGGAAGGGAAGCGAGCGAGCGAGTGCGGAGCGCACGACGGGAGGAGTTCTTTTCGAGTCTGAAAACACGGCAATCAGTGTAACTGCTTCTGCGGCGCGCCGGACGGCCGCCTGTGGTACCATACTCTTTATACATATGTACCACATTACGCTACAGTGGTATATACACTCGAGATACTTACGTGTATGGACGAGAGTCGGTGCCTCGAGGGGGTAAGAAAAATCGTTCGTATTCTCGGCCGGTATGGATTTGCGGAGAGAATTGGAGCGTTAGACGATACGCGCATGCGCGGGAGAGTCGAAGGAGGTGCGCATGCGCGGGTGCGAGCCGCGCCGACGCATGCGCCGACGCGCCACGCGAATAGAACAATGGATCCTGCGGAATCCTGAATGACATATCCTGTTTCGACGGATGATTGTGTGAAAGGCGCGTTATTCATTTAAGCGTGTTACGAATTAGCACAGATTTATGCGCAGGATATATCAATGGAATCGAATGTGAAAAACATACATACGAGATCTTCGAGGAATTGCGAGGGAGGCGTTGCACGAACAACGATGCTGGGCCGCGGGCGATAAGCCCACGGTGAGACACGACACGGTACGACGAAGCCGAGGTAGTGAGTGAAAGATCTCAACGAGTGAATCATAGATCGACGCCTAAGCCACAAAGTGCATCGGTACACGAAGCAATATTCTCCATTGTTAATTATTACCCTACGTTACGTGGAAAAATACACGCGATTCGAGAAACTAAACGATCGTGTAACGAGAGAGCAACGAGAAAATATTCACACGTTTCTCGATTGAGACGCGAAGAGTTAAAATCGGGAAACTCCAACGGTCGATGACGCATACAGGAAAGGTACGAGGAGAGAGAGAGAGGAGATACGTTGGAATTAAATTGTTCAAATAGAGACGCATTGGATTTACCGCAACGTTTACCTTCCGCAATTTCTTTTATTTTTGTTTGTTTTTGTCCTTCATCTTCTACTCTTTCTATATTCCCATCGTCGTGAAACTCTCCCTCGATCTCTCATTCTCGGTCCACCTTTATCGCTCGCATTACACCTTTATACCCGGTGATCGCGGGTATCCGCGCGTATAAACGTATAAACGTGTGTAACGGGGGCTATTATAGCGCGGCGGCGGCATAAACGTGTAACTCGAGCGCGAACGTGAGTGCAGTCACTGACGGCCTTTACTATCGCGGTCTTTACTGCTCCTACTTCGCTATACGGGCGTACTCGAGTGGCTAGTGATGCGTGGGTGGGGACGCGCCGCGGTACGACACCGCGCGGCGCGCGCATGCGCCACGCGGGGCGAGGTAGTGGGGGTAGCCGGCGCGTCAGTCGCGCACGAGTCGCCTCCGCGTACGGATCAATCACCGGTAATTATCTCGACGCCGTACGCGTCCCTGGATGAACACACGGTATATATAAAGCCGTTGCGAATAAACGCGTCAACTTTTTGTTTTCTTTTACACGGGATACGAGCCGAGCGGCGATACGGCTAAAGCCCATCAACGACACCGGAGAAACCGATCGGTATCACTCGATCGTATCGTGTTGACGCGCGGGCGTAGCTCCTATGTGCGATCGTATAAAACCTACCGAGTAAGAGAGAGAGAGAAGTAACTCGTGAACGTTTATAGTCGAGTCGGATATACACGAGACTCGCATTCGTGGAGTGCATAAAGTGCAATCCCGTCAAAGCCGATTAAGCCCACTTCGAGCCACGATGCTGGAAGTGTTTTAGACGTGTCGAAGTGGCGAAGGAGGGAATGGGACGAACGAGACGTCTCTCGTTCCCAGTGAACGATAAGACTCCTTTGAGTCGTTCGAGCGATCTCTTAATTGATAAATACACCAACATTCGAGTCCCAACACTAAGGAACGATTACCTCTCGCTACAAACCTCCGCATAATCTCTATGTACTCTCTTCTTTCATTGAAATTTCTATGAAAATGCAATTATTAAGAAAAATCAAGAGGCGAAAAGAAAAACGAATTCTCTTACCGATTTTATCGTCGACGCGGTGATAAATTACCAAATTTACTTTACCTCAAAGACGTACGTCCAAATGGAATTCTACCAGCGTGTGTTCACGGGCCGAGGCGAGACCTTTTCGTATTCGCGTGAGCGAGGAAGATAGACGGTTCGAGTTCGTCGAGTCGTTCGTGAAGGAAAGCCTCTCTCTTCTCTCTCTCTCTCTCTCTCTCTCCTCGGGCGCTATTTATTACATTGGCCACTAACGTTAATATCAACGATGCTGCATTAATACCGATCGGCATTGCGAGCCACGAGGAGGGCACACACAGGGATATTGATAATATCGTTATGGTATTATGTAACGGGTAGCCAATTACCCAGGCGTTTGTCGGTGGTTTATCACGATCGTTTTCCGATGATCTATCGAAATGGAATTTATGCGGGGCCAATTATTTCGAATTCCCTCTCTCTCTCTCTCTTACTCTCTCCTTGTGCCACAACATAACCAACACACACGCGATACAATATGAACGAGCAGGAGGAGCATAAGTTGCAATACATAATATTGCCCTGTTTACGTTCTCTATGGACTTCTTCGTTCCAACGGGGCCTTAAGCCCCATGGCGTCTCCTTCGATTTCTCGGTATTCGTTACACCAGATAGTCTGGACGAGATAGTCATAGCACGGTAGTAATAATATTTAAGCTCTCGATACACAGTCGGTTGCATGACAGGGTGTAGAACAGATTCTCACTCGTGTCTCTTGGTCTTGTCTACCTGTTGAGATCTTTGGTTAGTTTTTATAGTCTGTTTTCCAACTTAGAAACATCGCTACTGTCACGATCCGTTTCGACAGTTGGAGAAGTTGTAAGGACGTGAATCGTCCCTAGATTTCCACTTCGAGGGTGTTTCCTTCCTCCAGTCCGAAAAAAGGGATGGATTGACACGGAACGACCCATACATTCAACGTTAGGTAAACGAATCCTCCGGGCCTCCCACATTCGATCGTCGTCGCGTGATGCATCATCGTCGTCCGATCCGTTCCCCCGTATAACAACACGGTAGGGAAAGGTCGCGGTACCTTTCGAATAAAACTTGTCCGGGATGTCCTGGTGGGTGCTTCGCGCGACCGTACCTCACTCGGGAAACGTTGCACTGTTGGAGTAATTGGAACACGACCTATTGGCGAACGCCCCACGCCTCGTAACTCAAAATGGTCAGCGGAACCGTGTAATACGGGGAGGATACGTTTTCTTTCCTTCTTATCCTGCCACGTTCGGTGACTCTTGCCTCTCACTGACGACGTTTCGTTAGCTTGAGCAATTTTCCTACGTTTGAACGAGAGAAGAATCGAGACGTTTCCACTCTTCAGGTGCGAACGATTGTTGCAAGTAGCGCGCATGCGCAAGCGCTAAGAAACTTCGTCATCCTGCTCTGCGTTATTGCATTAACCGCTCGGGCCTTTATTGTCCTCCCACGAGGATTTATGCTAATCCGATCTTGGAACACACGCGTCCAACTCGTCAACTGACGTATGCTCACCCAACGCCTTGCCACTCTTGTCTTCTTTCCTTCAATTAATTGTTGGTAAATATATTTTATTTTTAGCCCGAAATAAAATTAAGAAATATTCTTTGGCTTTCAAACTTTTGTCTCTTCTCTCCTTGGATTTAAAAAATTATTTTTATTATTATTCTGTTTCTAAGAATTTTTCTCCTTACCATTCGACGTGTCTCGACGATGATAACTCTCGCGGACCTCCCATGAGCGACAAAAAAATTAGAGTGGCGTTTCGTGTATCAAGCACATTCGTACATTCGTTTTCTCTCGTTCGTTTTATTATGCAGCTCCCTCGCTGACGGTTGAAGACGCGAGAGACTCTTCAAGTAAAAAATGACGGTCTCGTCCTACGCGAGGGCTCTCTCTCTGTCTCGTTTCGAATCTCGTGAGACACGGGGCGGACAAAAAGATCTCGTAGTCTGTCGGTCGCCATTCTTACCGAACGGGTAGAGAGAGAGAGAGAGAGAGTAAGAGCCTCGGGGAAATAAAACAACGTACGAGAGAAATGGAAATTGGCGACGTAAGAGGCGAATAGACCTTCCTCGTTTCTCGTAATGAGACTTCGTTCTCGCTCTAACAAACGCGAGGGTAACGACGACTTCGTAGGGATATTTCTCGCCCACGTTGTCGTCATTCTTCCCTGTATTTTCGAGCAAGGAACAATGTGTAACACTTTCCGCACGGTTGTCCCACGAAATCAAAGAATCAGTCGTTCCTAGCTCGAAAGATTCATGAAGTAAAAAAAAAAATTAAGAATTTTCCAACGCAACGACGTGGAAGAAAAATGATTTTTCTAACGCGTTCGTAGACGATTTGTTTTAAATGCGAGACCATTCTCTGTCTCTCACCCCCGGTGGCATTGGACGTCTCGGATATTATTTTTTTTTATCCGGTCGTGGAACAACGTGACTTTTAGGAACACCTGTGAACCGTAGGAAAAAAAGGTACACGCTAGGTCGTATCTCGCTATCGAGATCTATCGAGAAGTGAGTAATGAAGAACGAAAAGTTTTCCTTTCGATCCGAGACGCGTACGCGTTCGATAACACGCGCATCGATCTTTTTGGGCCTTACCCCCCCCCCCCCCCCCCCCCTCCTCTCTCTCTCACTCGCTCACTCTTGTTCAGTCGTAGACTTAACACTTACGGGACCGAGATTTATATCTGTCCGGAGATGCAGCTCTGGAAGAAAAAGGAACGTGGGGCCCAGAATGATGGGCCCGAGCGCTGCTTCATCGCGGGGGTAACTCAATTTGTAGTTACAAACGAGTATAATATGATAATGCGCTTGTGCGCGTGATGAGGGTGAAGGGCGAAGGGGCAAGCTCCAATGGCGTGGCAAACCGCGCGTTATACTCTTCGGGCCCGTTGCTGGTACGTACAGTCGTATTTAAAAATTGGGCCTGATTTGAAAAAACTCGAGCTTGACGAAAGAAAAATGGAGGGTTTGTAAACTTGTGATTTTGTTTTAAGGGATGATTTTGTAATTTTGAGAATGAAATTTGAAAATTTCATATAATTTGGGCCCAATTGGGCCTGATTAAAAAAAACAAAGAGTCGAATTATTTAAAAAAAAAATTGAAGGGCCGAGATATTGTTCTTAATTATTTTTATGGGAAGATTTTGCAATTTTGAGAATGAAATACAAAAATTTAATATAATTTGGGCCCAATTGGGCCTGATTAAAAAAAAATAAAGAGTTGAATCATTTTAAAAAAAGTTGAAGGGCCGAGATATTGTTCTTAATTATTTTTAAGGGATGATTTTGCAATTTTGAGAATGGAATACGAAAATTTAATATAATTTGGGCCCAATCGGGCCTGATAAAAGAAAAACAAAGAGTTGAATCATTTAAAAAAAAACGTTGAAGGGTCGAGATGTTGGTCTTGATTATTTTTAAGGGATGATTTTGCAATTTTGAGAATGAAATTCCCAAATTTAATATAATTCGGGCCCAATGGGGCCTGATTGAAATAAATAAAGAGTCGAATCATTCTAAAAAAAGTTTAATGGTCGATATATTGTTTTTGATTATTTTGAAGGAATGATTTTGTAAATTTGAGAATGAAATTCCAAAATTTAATATAATCTGGAAAATTTTGAGCTGTGTTCTTCTTACTTTTTTTTGTCGCGTCGTGAACTTTTGAATGCGACTGCACCAAAGAGATCCTTAAGGCTGCTTTGTTAGAAACGTAGACGTGTGCGGGGTGACTTAAACGTACGTGGCGCAGTAAAGGACGTTTGTTATAGTTGGGATACCCAGCTACCTCCCACCTGCGCACCGTATCATTTGTTCACGTCTGTCAATACGTCAATGATAGGCACACCGGAATACTTATTGAACGCCACGGGGCATCGATGGACAGAAACTCACACGGGATAGCGACGAACGCGAATGGAAAAAAGATCGTTCCAAAAAAAATCTGGACGACGATCGGTCGATTTTTTTTTTCGTTAATTTTAGTACGAGCAAAAAAAAAGCTCGGCGAATCAAATAAAAATCGACCAACAGAACGAACTCGATGTCTCGAGAACGATCTAATTGTGTTCTCCAACGTAACCGTGAGAATTGTCTATCCAATCGCTAATGGAGCGTTGCTCAACGTGATTTGACTTTCGAGATGAACGAGAATAAAAAATAAAAAATAAAAAGTCTCATTTCTCAAATCGATTTCTCAATCCTCGTCACGGATGTGCGACTGTGAAATCTTACGTGTGTGTGCCACTAGGAATCGAGATCCGAAGTTCTCTGGTTCTCCAGGAGCAAATAGCTATGTTTAGACTCGAGGAAGGGAATTAAAAGAGTAAAATAGAAAAAGAAAGAGGAAAGAGGAAGAAAAAAAAACGACGACGACGAAACAACCGACAATTCGGCCCCGGGGCTCTCCCATTTGCTTCTCAACTAATTTGTCGAGAACTGGCGCGCCCGTGCGACCCTAATAACTCTAATGCTCCACGGCAATACGGTGGCAAACGGTTATTACGAGTGCTGGAACGAAAGAAGAAAAGAGGGAGAAAGATGGTGGAAATATTTTAAAAAAAGCAAAAAAACTATATGTATATATGCCTAGCGAGTCTTCCATACGCACCATGCTATATATCATCGATGAGTACTTTGACATCTTCTCGTGGGAATAACACCGCCAGCTCGGGGGTAATTGTCAGTGAGGATTCGAAAGCAATGAGCATTTCTACGCTTCCATCTTCAATTTCTTATATTTTTTTTTCGTTCTTCCTTTCTTCTTCTTCCTACGACCTTTCCTTTAATCATCCCGGCTCTGGGTCACTCGAAAAAGCGATTCACGAATTAAAAAAAAAAGAACAAAACACGTTACAACTGATTTATATTTTTGATTTGTGCGGAGAAAGTTATTAAAACGACTTTCGAAATATTAACGGGGCAGGGCATGATTAGATCGTTTAATTAGCGGTAATTTTTTTTAATTGATTCCGTTTTTACCAAGAAATTTCAAAGAGCACGAAACCGAAAAAGGATTTTTGTTTTTTGTCGATTGTTTTGCTTGTAATTATCAACGAGAAGCGATGTATATTTTTGGGAAATGCTTATTCCATTTATGATCATTGAAGCTTCAAAAGCACACTGGTTTCATACAGCTACGGTCATTTTCCAATTTTTCACAGATTTTTAAAGTATGGACACTATTAACTTTTACATAATCAAAAAATCAAAATCTTTAAACATTCGCCACAACAACAAAAATTGAGATATCTGAATGATCCTTGCGCCATTCTCTAGATCTCTATTCAAATTTTAAAAAACTATTTGACCAATTTCGTGTCAGATAAATAACAACAAAGTTCCAGTCCCCGCAACATATTTCCGCACTTTCCAGAGCTACCAAAAAAAGTGAAAAAACAATTTTCTATATTTTTCACCACTGAAAACCCCTGCAAAAAATTGAAAAAATCTACACGTACATAAACGTAGAAGAAGTAAAAACAGCCTGGGAGAGTGTAGTAGATCGAAGTGACACCGATCGTGCTACGCAGGATCGGAACGAGACAGAGGGAAGCAAGAAACTGGACATGATACAGGTGTGCGTATAACACACGTGGTATTTTACTCGATGCCTCGAAGCAACTACTCGTGTGTGTACCAAGTGCCGGTTACAAGCCTGGAATGGCGCATTTATGGGACCGTTTTGCTTTACGACACCTCATTTGGGTATCCCTCAACTTCTCGCCAAGGGGGCCTTCATGATCATTCCAGACCTCGTCTCTTTCCTCCTCTCCTTCGTTTTCTTTCTTTCGTCCTCGTGAAAAGACCACGAGATAATTCGTGCCAACGATTTCCAATGAGACCAACGTGTCTTGATCCTTGATGACCTTTTATCCTCTCTCTTTCCCTCTCTCTCTCATCCACCAGCATCTTCCACGTCTCTTTGGTTCAATCGAGTTGTCAATCGAAATCCTTTACCAATTTCTTAAGAATCGTATTATAATACAAAAAGTCATGTTCGTCGCTGTCTCGTTTTCTTAATCGTTTACCTGTGTGCGTGTACGTTTGAGAAAGAGAGGTCTTTGAGGAATGTGCCTTGGCATTCGAGTCAGGATAATTATCGTGTACGAGTGGCGTGTGTATACGCGAGGCGTCGACAGCACCGGGAGCGTGTATAAAGTGTAATATCAAAACGTATACGAAGAGTTCATGGGCGATCCAACTTGTCTATTTCTTTCCGTCTCGAGAAGACAATAAATCGATAGCTCGATTACCGATATCGAAGCTAGAGTATACAATTCGATATGCCGAAAAGGGGAGCTCTCGCCTCTTTTGAAGATTTTTTTTCCTGTCCAATCTGTCTTTTTGATTTTCTTTTTGAGTTTTTTTTTCTTTCCTATGTTTCTCTCTCTCTCTTGCATAACCGACCGACGTGTAATATAACAAACGTGGCCTGCCCCATTTGCCCAGAGCCCCTTGTCTAGCCCGTGGCACAAATTACTGGTCTCTTCCGGCGTCGAGGCGTCACCCGTGACGGGCCGATCGTTAAAAACAATCGATGGAACCATCGATCAGTTCTCGATCGGCAGCTCGTAACCACGTCTATCGATCATCATTCTCTTACGGCCAAGAAAACACGTACTTTGACGGTCATTGAGGACGCTTGGGTACGAAACGACCGAAAAAGGCCTCGGAGGCCGGTGTTACGCCTCGAGCGCCCGATCACCTACGGCTAACAATTTGTCGAGGGGACTTTGCGGATTGCAGGGAGGAAAACACGTGTTGAGACTCGTGTAATTATGCAGTTGTAAAGAGTCTCATTAAAATGGTGGGAGAACTTTCGAGATTGTTTCTGTCGATGTTTAAAGTTGATGAGATTTATGGTTTTCGTGGTTTTTAGTTTTTTTTTTACTTTTAACGAGGAAATGATACCTGTATCGAGAATGAAAATGTTATACTCGTGTTGTACGAGACATTTTCGATACCCTTTTAAAATTAGTTTTGGGTACAAAATTATTTTTCGACATTTTGAGGCATTTTTTTCGTGGGTTAAATTTGGACAAGGTTTTTTTTACTCAAAATAATTTTGAAAGAGGTTTTTTAAACTGCAAATTTCCTGCTGATGACGAATTCGTGGGTTAATTTTCGCTTGCGCGAAAAATGATAGGAGAAAAGTTGAAAAAACGCGAATTTTAACGGATTTTTGGGGATTTCGTCTATTATTTTTGAGCTATCGGAAGAATAACTATCATTTTCATGATGTGAGAGAAATTTCCAATCGAACAAGACTATTTTTGAGAAAAAAAAAGTTTCCTTCCCGTAAGGCTCGAAAAAATTCCGATTTTCGAGCTTTCGCCACGGCCACAAAAATTGAGATATCCAAATGACCCTAGACTCATTCTTTAGATCTCCCCAAGTTCTTTAAAAAGTTATGTAGTCAGGCAATTTTCTGTCGCACGAACGAGAACGGAGCTGCAGCATCGGGAAAAAACCGATTTTTCGTGATTTCGCGATTCCTATCGAAATCCAGCTATAGATCACATTTCAATCAATTTTAATCGTTTCTCAAGCTCTGTGTTAATCGGAAATTTCTCATGGACCCCAAATTTCACGATTATTTTCTCCCCGCACGACAATTTATAAGTAAAAAATCGAAAAAACGTGAAATTTGACAGTTTTTTTTCGTTTTTTGAACTAACCAAGGGCGTTCTTTTTTTATCCCTTTCGACATTTAACACTCCAATGCAATCGGAACCTTTCCCTAGATAAACTTCTCACACCCAACCCGCGAAAAATTCAAAAACAGTCCAACCTCAGTCACTTCGCATTCGCCAACGCGTCTCCGCTCGAATAAGTGTTCTCTTACATCTTTCGTGTATAACTGCACTCTTGTTGCTCGGTGGACCACTGACTGCGCACAATTAGGGCTCGGCTCAGAACGAATTCATCTTCGTTGGATACGCGGGAGAGTCCGAGCATTCGCGGCTGGTGTGTGGCAGGGCCGAGGTAGTTCGGTCGATCGATTATCAATCATTCTACCGCGCGGTCGAGAGAAAAGAGAGGTGGAGAGGAGTACGAAGAAAAGATGACCTGGGTGCCCAGAGCTCTGGGTCCCTTTGGGTTATAACCGCGTGCTCGCATATAACAGCCACGGTTACATGCGGTCATGCCGCATTGTAAGAAAAGCATACACGTATATTCATACCTTCGTACTATACAGGACGTCTCAAAATACTTATCAACCCCAAAAAAAATTTCCAAAAACATTCCCGACCAAAAATCGACGATCTTCCATCGAGACATTCTCAAAGCGATTTTTGACAATTTTTTTTACGTCGCGGTTCTTACCTATCAGGGTCGTTTCAAGGTTCTTTCGATTATATTTAAGGGCGAATTATTAAGGCTTCTTACTTTGATCGAGCCTGCACGATACACGAGATCCTCGCTCGATAAATTGCTCGGTGTTTATACGCAGCTTGCGAACTCGGTTCTTGAGAAGACACAGTGGGAATGATAGAGACGGGGCATGTGCACGCTGCGATGCTTCCACCGTGTCGGGGTTCACGCGCGCCGGGAGATTCGTTGCGCCGGCTCGATTAATGTTTCCAGGTGGATTCTACGACGGCCGGTGTGGGCAGGGTCCTTGGAAAAATGATGAATATCGTCTCGAGCTCGCGATCTACATGGAATGCGTCTGAGTTATGCGTAAGAATTTTTTTGATTTCCTTCTTTTCTTCATTTATTAACATTTCTTTATTTTAAAAAAGTTTGTACTTTGTTGTGAAAGTGAGGAAATATATTGTTTACAAGGACCGAGAAGTATCGATTGTTTTTGTAGAAAAGTTGAAAGGTAAAATGGGAAGTCAATATTTTTCGAAAATTACTACGTGTTGAGTGAATTCTCCGTGTTTACCTGGCGCGACGTTGATTTTCCAGGAGAGATAAGTTTACAGTTTTTTTCGCCACGTCGACAAATTGTCACTTGCGACTTTCTAATCAAATATGCAAAAATGAGACTCGCTCATTGCCGTCGGTTCAGTCGTTCGGTGGACGTTGCTGGGTTGTGCAAAAAAATCAAAACGTCTGGGAAACACAAAAATGAATCTGGAGAATCTTCGAATCTTCATTTTCATTTGTTTAGTAATAACAAGTGCGTGTTTGGGTGAAATCGTTATCAAGACACCAGAATCTGAAAGATCATCTTATTTTGTCACTGAAATGGTAAAAATCAAATTTTTAATCACACAATTAACCGATTAATTAAACGTATTAAAACAGTAATTTTTCCCACAATTTTCAGACACGAATTATAAAATCATGCTACGAAAAGGGAAGCTCGATAGGGATGGCTGGGGAGCCACCCTCGGGTCTACTTGCGTCCCTGTCAGTGGATGGAAATCTGGCAACAGTCTTGATCAAAGATTCTCACAGATTCGAGAACAACGCCCCAGCATCAAGAATATTACGTCACAAACTGGAAATTTTCATAGTAACAGCTTCCTCCTCGTTGGAATTCGAGCGTCTTCTCATTGAGTTAAAAACAACCCTGTGGTGGAATCACATGGCTCATTTTTACATCCTCGAATCATCTCTGGGAAAGCTAGGCTGCCCCATGGCCCACGAAATTCTCCTAAAAGCCTGGAAAATGAATATTCTGAACGCACAATTTTTCTGCAGCAATCAAACAACCCCAACGATCTACACGTTCAACCCTTACGCAAGGGTTGCACCCACTCCCTTGAAGCTAGAAAAAACATACGAGAGTGTCAACGATCACCCCTGGTCTCTCTTCGTTCAAAAATTCCACAAAAAATCTGAAATCTGTGCAGCCTTAAATTTCGAAAAAACCAAAAATCTCGATGGCTACGAGATTCGCGCCAACACCTTGGAGGGCATCTGGGACTTTTATATCGATCGGAACAAAACCGGAGTGGATTCGATGCAAGGTGTACATGGCGAGCTCGCTCGAGACATTTTCCGTGTCCTCAACGCGTCTGTAAAATTGACGGTTCAAGGTCTAGAAAAGGATATGGGCTGGTTCGACGACATGGGAAACGTAGATGGAGTTCTAGCGGAAACGGTGCGAGGTGTCACGGATATAAGTTTCGTACCGCGGAATTACGTGATCGTGAGAACTCTACCGATGCTTTATCCGTTCTATCAAGGAGGACTCGGCATCATCACGCGTTACAGAGGTCACCTATCCCAACAGGAAAAAATAATCTCGCTCTATGATGCACCATCAAAAATCGCCATGTTTCTCATCATTCTCACGGTTCCAATTTTCCTCAAACTGGTGGCTCATCAATCCGCTTTCAAGATTTTCTCCAACACCCTGCGCTTCATCTGTTTCTCCTCTTTGACTGGTCTACCAATTGATATCGGGCCTAGAATTTATCTGACGTTCTTGCTTCTGTACGCGGTAACGATGCAGGGTATTTTTCAAGGTCAATTGCCTGCCCTCCTTGCTAAACGACAGTCCTTAAAGAACATCGAGACGATCAACGACCTCGCGGAATCTGAGCACATGATTTATATCGTACCGAGTTTATTTCCTTTGTTAGACGATCCGAGATTCAACGGGCGGAAATTTGTGGCGAAAAATTCGAATTGCATCGAAGATTTGTTGCGCGATACTTCGAACGCCTGCGTCTGGCGTTACTCGACTGTGGTCGTGGCCGCAGCGGAAATGAATTTCCACGTTTCGCGGAACGTCGTCAAGATTTATTCGACCTGGGTGGTACGAGACGATTGGCCGTTGGAACGGAAGTTTAATAAAATCTCAAGGTCACTCGTCGAGGCAAATCTGTTCGAATATCTAGGCGACAAATACGTGGAAAAACCCTTGAGGATAATCAAAGCGCGCGACGACAAGTACAAAGATTTGACCTTCAAAATTTTAACTCTCCACGATTTGACCTTCGCGTTCGCCATACTCGGTCTCGGCTTGACCTCCGCGACCTTGAGTTTCCTTTTCGAGATTGTTACTTCTAACATAACAAAAACAAATGTAAACAAAAATATTGCAAAATAAACAAAATTGTCTTGTTTTTCATTCCGAAAAAAGTTGCAACCTACAAATTCGAGTATCGAAATGAATCTTTGCGCAAGCGCAAAGGAGGGATGAATTACCAACGAGCCTAATTTATTATTCGCGCGTTGCTCGATTGCGCGCCGCGGTAGCTTTCGCTCGTCACAAAAAAAAAACATACAAAACAGTCGCAAGAGCCATTTTTCAGTTATTTCGCACGACGAGCCCGCGCGCGAGAATGCATTTGCGTAAGTTTAAACGTTGGGTGAACGCGTACACGGTTGGCACGATGCCCGGGCGAGCTACCGAGAGAATCGTCGCCCGATGGAAAAGTCTCTCTCGCGAGGTCAGAAACTTACCGCGAGAAAAGTGAAACGAGAGACAGAGAGAGATGCTGCGTACATTTTTTTTTTCGTCATTGTAAAACTGCCTTGATTTATTACCGTACCGACATCTTCTGCCACGCCGTAGACGGGCGCGTTCCACGTGTAACCAACGTTCGCGAGGCAAAACAAGAAAAAAATAAATAAATAAAGAAACGTTCGTTTCGCTATTGCGAAAATATTTAATAAAGCAATCGATCGATGGGCGAGATATTTCTCAACGACGTGGGTCGTTTCTAAGGTGCAACAGCTCGAATACTTCCTCGGATCGTTCATCGACGAACGAGTCCCGAGAAAATAACCTCGTTAACGATTAACGATGTTTAAAAGAAAAAAAAAAATTTTCTAAAAATTTTTTCCTATAAATGAATTAATTTTTATTTCAACGAATCAGGCACGAGGGCGAAGATCTCGTCAAATGTCTCGAAAGATTCTCAAACTAACAATGATACTCCGTTGACAGCGATGGCCGAATCTCCCAGGGGAGAGTACCGAAGGAAAAGTAACGTCGAACGTCTAGAAAAAAAAAGAGGATCCTCGTCACTAAGCGACTACATAATTATCGCGCTAATCACCCCCTCATTCGATATAATTTCCTAGTTCGTTAATCACGCGAAAGAGAGAAGGAGAGATAAGAAGTACGGTGTATCTAACGATGGTATAATCATCGCCCGTGTATTCGGACAAAGGCGTGAAATATACTCGATAGACCCGTGTACAGTCGAAGGTACATTAATAACGCGAGAAATGAAGTATATGAAAACGATCAAGGAACGCGGCGGCGGCGGCGGCGGCGGCGGGGAAAGTCGTCAGAGGTCTTTACTCCTATGGACCCCGAGTGGAGTCTGGGATAATCGAGTGAGAGAGTGAGAAGGAGGAAAGATGAGTTCGTGTCCTATGGTCGTTGTGGGTTTATAATACTCTGGCTCTCATTCGATAGAATCATCTTCGTCGCAATCGTAATTCCGAGTTCTCTCGTCGTTCTTTTCACCGTCGGTTAATCGTTAACATTAATAAATCCCGTTTTCTCGCCGGGCCATCAATATCGTCTGGTCCGTTGGATTGTTAACGCTCTCTCGGGATCGTATATCCATCTCTATAACTCTCGCGATATCCATCCTCCCCTCCTTAATTCCGCGTTCCTCGATGTACGGTTGTTCGTGCAGACCTGGGAATAGAAATGTCACTCTTATAAAAATCCGATGTTCGTACGATCGCGGTTAATATTGCCTTTGATCTTATGCCTCTGTGTCTCGCTTACGAGATTTCAAATCCGAGTCTATGGGACGTTCTGTTTCGAATTGTCATTCTTATAAAAATCCGATATTCGCACAATAGTGATTAACATTGCCTTTGATCTTATGCCTCTGTGTCTCGCTTATGAGATTTCAAATCCGAGTCTATGGGGCGTTCTGTTTCGAATTGTCATTCTTATAAAAATCCGATGTTCGCACAATAGCGATTAACATTGCCTTTGATTTTATGCCTCTGTCTCGCTTACAAGATTTCAAATCCGAGTCTATGGGGCGTTCTGTTTCGAATTGTCACTCTTATAAAAATCCGATGTTCGTACGATCGCGGTTAACATTGTCTCTGATCTTATACCTCTGTCTCTCGCTTACGAGGTTAAATCCGAGTCTATGGGGCGTTCCGTTTCAAATTGTCACTATCTGAAAACAAAAAAGAATATTTTGGAAATTAAAATTACAATTGGGATGAAAATAAAGATTGAATGAACATGGGTACGATCGTGTATGGGGCGTACCATTAATAATGGTCGAATTTTGAAATTTTTTATTGAGAAAAATTTCGAAGATTTCTTTAATTCACGCGGAGTTTGGCTGTAACGCCAAGAAGCGTATGAACGTTAGGAGGAACGAGCTCGAGTATGGGAATCGAGGCAATCGTTTTCCTTTGCCCGACGAACGATTGTCGGCTTGGTATTAGTATGCTTACGACAACTTGCGTCGCGTGTACTGTACGAGGCTCGCCTTCCTCCCTTCCTCGTGTGGTCAATCGATAACGCAATCGAAGAAACGTTTCTTACGACTATAACGTCTTTTCAAGCTCGTACGAGAGAACGTCGTCATTATTCTCGTCGATTTCAATTCCTTCTTTTCTTTGTTTCTTTTCTCCTTACATCCTTAATTTTTATTTAAATTCTAAGTACAAGCTTCGTGCGATCGTAGTTGGAAAAAATATGATCCACGAGCACAATGTACGTCGAAACTTTAATTGGACAGATTTCGATAGAAGAAATCGCTAAACCGGTCTCTCGAGCCAAGATACAAGCCTCCAGGGTCCGTCTAACGAACACTAGGATTTTTCACTCGTCACGTCTCAAAATGATTTTAATTCTCCGGCAATCTATCTGTCCAATTTTCAAGAAAAAAAAAAATAAATACAATTTTTTATTTGATAAACTTCAATTATTTTTATTTTCTTTTCCATGGTACGAAATTTGTCGAGATTAAAAATTCAAATGCGCGAAGGTAGGAGCCGGATAATTGCGACCGATAGTGGCGGCGCCTGGACGAATGCGAAGAAAGGTTTCTTCCTCGTTTTTGTTCCCTTTTGGTTCGTTCCACCTTGTTTTTTTCAATTTCTTTATTTTTATCTCCTCTCTCGCTCGACCCTTGCTTCCGGGCACCGGCCTGTTTCGCCCGAGTTCCTCGCGGCGCCATCGTTTCCAACCGGTGAATCGACGGTGTTTTCGCCTACCCACCGGGCCTCCCGGAATATCATTCAGAAAAGCCCCCGTGGGGATGAGCGTCGACGGCAGCGAATCCCGCAGGCACGACCGCGCAAATTACAGAGCGGTGTTCGCCCCTCGCTCCAACCCCGGTTGCCTCCCTCGCACAGAGGCGACTACGGTATGGACGACTTCTCGACTTTTCCCTCGCGTAGCCCGGAAGCCCTCGACCGTCTCGTTCGTTACACGAATCTCATGAAATCGATTCGCCACTCGCTTTTCAACCCTTTTCTTTTCATATTCCCCAAAAATTCGTTTCAACTCGAGAATTTCTCGAAATTACTTTGTAACTTTCTCCACTTTGAAATTACTTAAATTATTAAAATTAGTATTCTTTGTAAATTGTAAGACAAAAAACGTTTCTAATCACTGGAAAGAAAGAGTCAATTTTCACTTTAGTATCCCAAGGCAAAAGTCGATTGCCAAGTGTGGTGCATCGCGGTGGAAGTTTGCAAGCGTACGCGCCAACCCTCGCCTCCCTGTCTTACGTAATATGATTTTTGAATTGCAAACGCCCATCACGTATACGGGGACCGGCACCTTTCTATTCATACGGATCCTTAGTCGGTACAAAGTCCTGGAGTACGGTCAGGTATTTTTGGATGATCGTAACTCGCATCACCGGCTACGATTTCGTGTAATACCAACACATCCCGTGAGCGCGCGCGTACCGAGTGAAAGAATGAAGAGTAAAAAATACAAAATAAAATAAAGGGGGGCCGGGGGGGAGTGAGGGGGCAAAGAAAAAAAGGCGAGAAACAAAGTGAGTCGGATACAGTTTCTCGCTCGCTCGCGGGGTATGCATTATAATGCATGTACAATGCACCTCGAGCGGCTCGACATCAAAGAACGGATACGTGAGCGAGTGAGCGAGTCCGAGCCGGTGCGGGTTCGGGGCGATGCAACCGAGACTGCCCACACCGGGACCGATAGAGGAAGGCCTAATGGCCGGGATTTTCTCTCTCTCTCTGTTGCGAGTCGAGAGCTTCGGCAGCAAGATAGACATCCCTTTCTTCTTTATCTTTCATGCTCGTCAATCGCGTCAAGTTGCTTTTTAACGCGTCCGACACAGGATGAAGAATCGAGTCTTCCAGAAAAATCAATATTTTGATTTCTTAGAATTTAAGGGTGGATTCTGATTGTGATTGTTATTTTTTGGAATTTTTCGAACGATAGGCAGCCCGTGAGAAAATCAAGGCGCGAGGATAGGAAGTCCTGTCGCGATTAATTAGAAAAAAAAGACAGTTGTAAACTCGCAGCGCCCTCAGAAGCCTGACTCATCGATTTCCTGTTTAACTCTAATAATCTCTTGGATAATGCACTTGGTGCGAAGAGCGCCCACGGTCGTCCCGGAAGAATCATGAGAAATCGCGTCGAAGCGACTTAACACGCGGCCGCGCATGTGTGTGAGTTAACTCATAGCGAGATACAATAATCGCGATGTCCATTGATCGTATGAGAAAATATCACGTATACCTGAAACTCCGGCTTCGTGTACCGGGTTCGCGGTGTTCACGGTGAGTATAATGAATAAAAGAGGGTGGGAAGTGGGTAGGTAGCATCAGGAATTCGCGTTGGAGACTCCCGGTGAGTGAGAGACTGCGAATCGACGTTGTTCCTTGTCCGCGAGAACACTGTGTTCGAACAGAAAAAGAAAAAAGAAAAAAAAAACAAGCAAAAGATAAACGAAAGATCCGAGTCGTACAATGCAATAATAGAATTGCATCTCCTCGCGGTGATTCCTTGGCTCGATGTATATTAAGAAAGCCCCGGTGATGAGTGAGCTAGAGAAATTAAAAAAACAATTCCGTGTGCAAACGCTACCTTGCATACCGATATATCACACGTATATATAGATATATAAGCGCAGAGGCTGATCCGCAAATGGGTCGGGAGATGGCGCCACTGTGCGGAATGCGCCAGCAGCGCGTCTATCTTCCCATCGTTTGATTCCATGCTTATTCTCAAAATATCGAGGTAATTCTTGGTACACGTATTCCTCGATACTCGTTCATCGACACCCTGGAGTTAGAAAGACGTAGGTCCGTTAGGAATCTAAATCAAACGGATCAAAAAATTTGATGTATTTGATTTCGCCGAGCGACTGTCCGGTAGCTATTTTGCAAAATGGAACTCACCCGGAGGAATCAGAGGACGATGTACCCAGAGCTACGGCTCGAGACAATTCCACGAGATGCTCGCGAGGGCTGAAACTCGATGGAACGCAATAACGGGGGCAATCTGAGAAAAATAAGCAAATAACAATTCGCTGGCTCGGCTTCGTCGGTAGCTACAAACGAACCAACTTTTGCATTATTTCCACGTGCATATATATATATAAGTATAATCTAGGTATCTGGTAGCGGCTTGTGTTAACTAATAATGGCATTCAAAATTAGTCCTACGCCCGGGAGAGCGAATGAAATTATTGAAGCCAACGCGACCGACGCGGGGCGCTCTCTCGGCCCCTCGTGGGCCACAGGCACGATTCACCTCGATCGAGATGAGGATCGGAGTCGGCAAAAGCTATCTTACCTCGGCAAGACCGACGATGGGTCTGAAAGGTCCGCGAGAGGCCGGTAGCGATGAGCTTCTCTCCGAGACCACAATTGCCGGGTTTCGTTCGATATTAGTTTTAGATTCTACTCTTCTTCCCTTCCATCGCCTCTCTCCGTCGCGCATCTTGTCCCGCAAGACTCAACGTCGCGATCCCTCGTCCGTGTCCTGAAAACGTTCAACTGGTTATTACGGTTAGCGTTTGACGTTTATTTTTTTCTCGCAGCTGAACCACCGGCTACCGGTTTACTCGAGTCATCCTCGCAATTTTAACCCTCCACTCCTTCACGCTGCATTTTTATTCCATTTCTTTTCTTTCCGTTGATTCTTCGCTGGTTATAACTGGAGGCCTGTAATTGTGACGATTTCTGCCGAAAGGCTCGTGCCTTCAAAAATCTCCAACCCTTCCAGCAACTCTGAAGACAATTCACCTGCCCCTGTGGGAAATAATTTCATACGAATGCGATATCGAATGGAAAACATTACGTTCCAAGTCGTTGCGAGACAAATTTCACCCAAGAATCTTTCGACGATCGGAAATCAATTTCTCCTCAAGGCACCCTGAGCTGTCTCGCGGTTCCAATACTTCGACATTAGTTTACACGCGTGATACTTTTACCCAGTCGGATTCTCCCGTCTCGAATTTCTCGACACGGACGTGCTCCTTTCCTCCCGGGGAACCAAACACTTCGGTAAAGTACAATGGCGAGTACGAGCGCTAACGATCCCGCACCGACGCGGCTTTTTGATTGACTAGCCGCCGATTGGGCACCGGTCTATCGTTCTACCGACGCTTCTAACGTCTCGTAAATACCGCGGCAACGTGGATAATTAGAAACGAAGGCACGGACTGTACATCGGCGTTAATGAGTACGCGAAGAGAAGAGCGACCGTTCTATCGTTATAATGCTAGGGTCGATGTGTCTTCGACGCGTAAAGGCGAGTCTCGCGCCACGAAATTCTTCGAGGTGAAAAGAAAGCCCCAGTTTTGTTCGTAATTTCACGATAAGCACGTGCTCGTTCCAACGGGATCGCTCGTTTCGTTATTTCTCTTACGCACCCACGTCAATTTCATCGCGCGTCTTGCAAATATCCCGGGCACTCCTTCGCTCCTTCCTTTCTCTCCCCGCGTAATTTTGATTATGGTCTTTCTCATTTTCACTATAGACTTTCCTCCGACGTTCTTCCCCCTATCCTTGAACTCGAATGGAGAATTTCACGAACGAATTTAGGTTGCTCCTATTAATCAAGCGTCGCTCTCGCACCCAGTTCCCCTTTCGCGCAGAGTGCAAAGCTGAACGGTTTGTCACGGCGAACAGCGCTGCCTCTCCCCATGCTTCGAACAGGACACGGGGTGGTCCGGCGACGAATTTTTTAGATCACCGGGTCATTAATATCGACCGAGAGGCCCATTACTTCTCCTGCCAGCCGAGTCGACCGTACTTTACTCGTGAATCCTTCGACAAAATTGTTTGATTCTTAATAATCAAAAAATTCCAACTAACCCAAGATTATGTCGTTTTGCCTATCTAATGAAAAAACGGGTCATTCTCGAATCTGTAAAATAAAAATAAAAAACAATGTTAACTTTGTGTAATTTCAGAGGTTAGTACGTTTCGAAGTGTAACGATAAAGTTTTGCACACGGACGTTAATTTATATTACCAGTCATTTTGTCCGAGTACAAGCAAAGGCTGTTTGCGCCGTTGACGAAGTGCACGTTTTATCTGGGCATTTAAATTACTCCTTGGGTAGAGGGACCTGCAGTCGAGAATGCAAACAGATTTTCTCTCGCTCGTCGTGAGAAGTTGTCGAGCCATGAGAGGGAGAGACAGAGAGTGAAGAGGGGTGAGTATAACTAAAGCAACGATTAAAGTACCGACTAATGCTCACCGCGGTTTGCCCGTTACAACAATTATATACGTGGCTAATACGCGCCGCGTCTTGATACCGAAAGACCCCCACGGCTCGTGAGAGAGAGACTGTTTTGTTTTGTTAGTGTGCACTGTCCGTACATGGCGTAAGAGAGTGCACTATGCAGTCCAGTCGTATAACGCGAGTAATAAAACTCACCGGCGGACTTAGTCGAGAAACGTTCGTATTTAAGGACGTGCCAGTACAGTCGCCCTACACAAATTATCAATTTTTTTGTATTCAAAGTTATTTCAAAAGAAACGAGTTAATTTCAAATTACAAATGTAAGGATTTTTTTTCTTTTAGTTTGCAAACAAAATATCCTCAAAAAAAAAAACGTGAAACTATTCGAACACAAATGTCGATATCGCATGATAGGCGTCCGTCGGTCGGTTCAGCCTTGCCCTATTCGTTCGACGCTGATGAAAGCGCGCAAAAATCGTTAGCACGTTGCAAGTCGCGTCGATTTTTTTGTTTTGGATTTTTTTGTTCCAAGAGGAAAAAGGAACGATCGAGCGCCCCGTTCCTTGACGAGCGGCACGCGTGCATCTCGGCAATCGCAACTATAACTATAATACCGTTTTCTTTGACGACGGGACGTTTCAGCCGACGTTCACCGCGAGACTACCGTGATAATAAAATGACGTGATCGATAAGACGCTTTGATCGCGGCACGAATCAACGAGCTGTAACTTTAATGAAATTCCCCATTTCGGAACGAAGAAGTAAATTGCTTGCGTGCCAGAAACGATTTTACGGTTCCTCGAGCTAGAATACCACTTGTTGGAAGGAAATACGTATACGGGTGGATGACGACACGTTCTTGCAACGACATTGAATCACGAAATTATTAAGAGGCGCGAGCTGAGAATCCCACGATGAAATAATAGGACGAGATACATTCGCGTATATGGGACGTTCCAGGTCGAATGTACCGGGGGTCATCCTCGACCTCTGCAATCAGCTTCCCAATTTTTTCTAAGCCTCCTACTACCCTCGGGATCTCGTCTGATTTTTTGCAAATTTTTTCGAAAAGAACTTTTTGAAAAAAAAATTGTTGAAAAAAGTCGAACAAAGAAAACCAAGTCAAGGTGTCGTAACAGTTTAAAAAAATCGTTAAATTCTTATTAAGTAACACGAAATTTTCAGACTTTTACTTGGTTCATAAAAAAAAGACCATAAAAAAAGAAATTAGCGAAAGAAAAATATCTTCGTTCGAAGATTCGAGGCCGAGTTCCCGTTTTCTGCGACAGCAATATTTCGTCGCGTGGGCGTTGTTCCGCGTACTAATTCACATTAAAGTGGATTCCGTTTTGGGGACCCTGTTCTCCATTGCGACTTTTTTAACGCGTTCTCGCCATCCCCCTCTGGTCGTGGATCGCTCGTTATGCAGCTCGAACAGTCCCGGAGGAGAACGTGGCGATCTTTAAAAAATATTTATACGCAACATTAAGTATCACACAGAGACGTCACGCACTACGAAAATAATTTTCCACTCTCTTTCTTTCTGGAATCGGCCCGTGACAATCTTTACCACGAATTAACCCGATCGTTTCGAGTATAAAGTCATTCAATTTATTTTTTTATATTCACTGATTTATAAAGTATCGTCGTCGTACACAAGTTTCGCCAAAATCGTAAATATCCCAGCATCGTGACCATATGGGGCGTTTCGAGTAAAAAAAATGGGATTTCATTTGCAAAATCGCGACTGGGACCGTTGGCCAAGGACGATAAAACACCAAATGCATTATTATAGCGACCGTTCTTATTTTAATTGGGCGCATACACGTCCCACAACTGGAATTTGACCCACATGCTATTATTATTTAACTCGCGCTCTTCATAAAGCGGATACAAAAATAAAATTTGCAACGCGAGGATTAGCCGTTCTTGCAAAGTCCTCGAGGCGAAGCGCGGTACGAATCGCATCCAGCCCTCTTTATCGCGCAAAAGGTCATTTCGCGAACCGATATTTAAACGCTAAAGGCCTTCGTTACGACCGACGCACCTGCCCGGCTTTCCTACCTCTTCAAATCATTCGAAACAACGTCGAGAAAAATTATTATCCCTCGCGAAATAATACGTCAATGTTTTTCTTCTTTTTTTTTACTATTAAAAAAAAGTAATATTTCTTCAACGCGTCGAACAATGTCCGAAATATTTAAACGTCGAGTATTTCGACGTCAATCTTGTATTTTTATATCCTTTATGTCGCGATCCGATCTACGAAGTGACGTTAAATAAAAGTAGTTTGTAACGCGACACTATAGAACGATAATAATAATAACAATAATAATACTAATAAAAATCAAGTATTTAACAAGCTGCCGTTTCTCATGTCACTTATTTCGTAAGAGAGACGCTCGACGGTCGTACAAGCCGTCTGTGGGACGCGACTTCCATCTAATATTGTGTCATCTCCCACGCACGAGGCACACGGGCAGATGATAATATCCTTGATTCGCGACGAGAGAGAATCGTCGCATTATTCCCCTTCTCTCTCTCTCTCTCTCTCTCCCTCTCTCTTTTGGTGTTTTTAAAACAAAAAAAAATTTTATCTACTGTTTTTTATATTTTTTTTTATTCCTCCGACGACCCGTCTTCGCCGACAGTTAAATCCGCGTCGATCACACCGTCTGATAAAAGAAGAAGCGAGTGGTCCGTGTGCGGAGACAGGGGACCCATAAGCGGTTACCAACACTCGCGATGGACCGTTGAGCTCGCGCTATGGCGCATAAGCGCGCGCGAGTCTTCTCTCGCTTTCTTCGAAAACTAGCGCTCCTCGCAGATTTCGTTTTTACTACCGTTGGTACGACGTTAAGTGTCGCTCCCTTGCTACTCATCGCATTTGATTCTCTCTCTCTCTCTCTCTGTCTGTTGAGAGTCCAGCAATAAACCAAGTTTTGCAAGTCTCGGACAAGGACCATTAAAAATAATTCAGCTTGGTCCACTTCTTCATCCTTTCGCGGATTAATTCGTGCGTGTTCGTGAAAGATATACGAGAATTTTGTCACCAAAGTTGCCGTTAAAAGAGGGAAAGAAAATGTTTAAAAAATGCCTGGGGGATATTTCGTGGCGTTTACCGACGTCCGATTTCGATGATAATTAATCGATTTTATTGAATTTACGAATTATAATTAATTTATTAATGTTTATTTAGTGATTTCCCCTCCAAACGTCGAGCGTCAAGCTTCACGAGGCTGTATCTCGGTTCTCATTCGTCCAACGGAAAATGTCACTAATAACTTTTAGAAGGGCTCGCCGAGACGAGGAACGAGCCGAGGAACCTCCGGCTGTCTCAATTTTTGCGGCCTTCGTAAAAGTTTGAAAATCCCGATTTTTCGAGCCAAAGGGAGTAGCTCGGAAAAATGAGCCCCATAGGGACTAACATATATTTTTCTCAAAAATGCCTCCGATTAGAGCCTTATTCGATCGACAATTTCTCGCACATCACGAAAATCACGGTTATTTCCTCGACAGTTTGAAATCAGTGGATGAAAACCCGAAAAAACCGTGAAAAATCACGTTTTTTCGTTTTTTCACATACCAATCTTCATCGGAGAGGAATGCAACCTGTGAATTCGTGATCAGCGGGAAATTTTCGATGTATATAAGCAATAAAAATTCATTGAAAGAGTGTAATTCAGGAAGCGATTTTTTTAGGTAAATTGTCGACATAGCGATTGGGAAAGGGTAATTAAATTTTTTGGTGTGACGATTGAAATTGGTCTTGTTCGATGGGAAATTTCTCGCACATCACGAAAATCATGGTTATTTCATCGACAGTTAGAAATTAGTGGACGAAAAATCGAAAAAACCGTGAAAAATCACGTTTTTTCGTTTTTTCACATACCAATGTTCATCGGAGAGGAAAACAACCTATGAATTCGTGATTAGCGGGCAATTTTCGATGTATATAAGCAATAAAAATTCATTGAAAGAGTGTAATTCAGGAAGCGATTTTTTTAGGTAAATTGTCGACATAGCGATTGGGAAAGGGTAATTAAATTTTTGGGCGCGACAATTGAAATTGGTCTTGTTCAATGCGAAATTTCTCACACATCACGAAAATCATGGTTATTTCATCGACAGTTAGAAATTAGTGGACGAAAAACCGAAAAAACCGTGAAAAATCACGTTTTTCCGTTTTTTCACATACCAATCTTCATTGGAGAGGAATGCAACCTGTGAATTCGTAATCAACGGGCAATTTTCTATGTATATAAGCAATAAAAATTCATTGAAAGAGTGTAATTCAGGAAGCGATTTTTTTAGGTAAATTGTCGACTTAGCGATTGGAGAAAGGGTAATTAAATTTTTTGATGCGACGATTGAAATTGGTCTTGTTTGATGGGAAATTTCTCGCACATCACGAAAATCATGGTTATTTCATCGACAGTTAGAAATTAGTGAACGAAAAACCGAAAAAACCGTGAAAAATCACGTTTTTCCGTTTTTTCACATACCACTCTTCATTGGAGAGGAATGTAACCTGTGAATTCGTGATCAGCGCGCAATTTTCGATGCATATAAACTGTAAAAAAGGATCAAAACAGCGTAATTCAAGTGGCCATTTTTTTAGCCCAAAGGGGTCGCCCGGAAAAATGAGCCCCATGGGGACGAAAATTTTTTTTCTGAAAATGTCTCCGATTAGAGTCGTATTCGATGGGAAATTACTCGCACATCACGAAAATCACGGTTATTTCTTCGACAGTTTGAAATCAGTGGACGAAATATCGAAAAAACCGTGAAAAATCACGTTTTTTCGTTTTTTCACATACCAATCTTCATCGGAGAGGAATGCAACTTGTGAATTCGTGATCAGCACGCAATTTGCGATGTATATAAGCAATAAAAATTCATTGAAAGAGTGTAATTCAGGAAGCGATTTTTTTAGGTAATTTGTCGACTTAGCGATTGGAGAAAGGGTAATTAAATTTTTTGGCGAGACGATTTAAATTGGTCTTGTTCGATGGGAAATTTCTCGCACATCACGAAAATTGTGGTTATTTTATCGACAGTTAGAAATTAGTGGACGAAAAACCGAAAAAACCGTGAAAAATCACGTTTTTTCGTTTTTTCACATACCAATTTTCATCGCAGAGAAATGTAACCTGTGAATTCGTGATCAGCGGGCAATTTCCGATGTACATAAGCAATAAAAATTCATTGAAAGAGTGTAATTCAGGAAGCGATTTTTTTAGGTAAATTGTCGACTTAGCGATTGGATGAGGGGGTCAAAAAATTAAATTTTTTCGCGAGACGATTGAAATTGGTCTTGTTCGATGGGAAATTTCTCGCTGATGAAGATTCGTGGCTTATTTTTCTCGATACTTCAAAAACTCTAGGAGAAAAACGCAAAAAACGCGTAGTAACGTTATACCCACTTAAGGTCGGTGAATCCTGAAAAATCGGCTATTAAACCACGGTTATCTTATTCTACGAGAAATTTGCGATCGACATATGCTCCTGGAGCTTGGGAACCGACCACACGTCCTGACCAAACCTGAAAGCCTAAAACTTCGATCTCCTCGGTTAAATTTTATCGCTTATTGGTGAATGCTCAAAGTTTCTTAGTCACCGCTTAAAGCTTGTCGGTCGAAGATTAAAGCTTCTTGGCCAAAGCTTCCAGGCCAAAACTTTAAGCTTAAAGCTACTAAATGTTTTTGACGCTTCGAAACTTGCTCAAGGTAAAACTGAGCTCGCTCAGTATGCGCAGTTTTCACGATAATTACGGTAGGCTCGGTGAACGCCATCTCGCAGTGGTTTATCGAGTCACGTCGCTTGTATAACTATCTATATCGCGCGAGCGGTAAGAACTTGGTGTTATATTGTGGGAGACAGCGAGACGAGAGAGAGATGATGACCTCACCCCGCGTGTTCCTGAATTACTTTACGATCCACTCTTCGCAACTCGGCTCATATATTAATGACTCATATTAGAATAACTAGTTCCTGTTGCTATAATTGCCCCCGCGTCTTCGAATGTTGAAGAAAAAAAAATCCACTAGAAGGGAATTTGTCCGTGTATCTGTGTTTGTGTGTGTGTTACACGATGCGACGAGACCGATGACGATGACTTTCGTCAGCTATTAATACAATATCCTCTCATCGAAATACGAAGATGCCGATCGAATGATAAATCCGACGATCGTTTATGCATCGATATCGATTATTTTTTAAACAATTTTATTTTCAATCCAACTTCCGTGATTTATTATTTCGTCTTGGTTGATTTTCATGTCCTCCTTTTCCCAACGTACGAATTTACGAGTTAGTGCGCATGCTTCAGGCTGCCATCCAGCGTCGACTCGACGCACTATATTCTCGTAAGTAGCATCGCCCGGGTCCTTGGAATTTTCTTCCGTAGACACGAGCGACGAGTCTCGCGCCGCGCGCCGTTGTAGCGACATTTTTTTCTCTTTTTTTTTTAATCTCGTACGAGAAAATCGTCTCGCAGAGGGCACCCATGTGCTCGGCTCCATCGCTGGACCGGATCGAGACGTATGTACACATCAAGTTTTACGATTGCCCTCATACATTAATGTAAACTCGCTCACCGTGGGCATTCGCGGCGGTGGATCGCTACCGCACGCTGCGGCACGGCATAAATTCTTCGGGAGAGAAAGAGCGGTTAATGGAAAGAAGAGAGAGAGAGAGAGATGGAGATCGACGATGTAGGGTTAGCCTGGGCCACGTAGATGGACCATTATGCTCACAATTCCCACTTTTCTATCGTCTATTAAGGCTTTACGACGATTATATTCATACGTACATAGCATGATAAGCCTCTTTACTTTTGATACGGGACGATAACTTTACGTTCGTTCCAGTTTCGATCGAATAAAATAATCTTTATAAATTCCAAATTTATTCGTTAGCCGGAATAAAAATTATCCTCGACGTAAAAAGAATTTATTTTTTAAACGTAGGCGAGAGAATCGTGCGATCTTACGACGCATTATTTCATTCGAGAATTTCTCAAAACAAAAGCAAAAAAAGTAAAAAATCGTTACCCCGCGTATCATTTCCAGTTTACTCGGTGAGTTCGTTTTACAGCACGTCGTAACGAAAACGCCGTGGCGTATTCGCGTTGGCACGCTCGTAGCTTTCATCGCGTCGTCGCATCGCCGGGAACGCGGTGGGACGCTTTCCCCGCGGATCGGCCGCGGCGAGAACGGAACATCCTCGGCTAGTCGACCGAGCGGAAGAAGATCTTGCCTTATGCGCTTTGCGCGCCCGCGATCCGCGATGCGGACTTCGCCGAGGCCATAAATCAGCCACCGCTTCTTACGTCCAGTCGTTTGCCATCTCGTCGGGTCAGAGGGGACGAGACTCTCTAGGCTTCACGATCTTGGTCTCGATGCGAATGCCTGCATAACTGTATCCCCCCCCCCCCCCTCTCTCTCGCTCGTCGTCGTTGTCTCTAACAATATTCGCCTGACTTTTCCATATCGAGTAGCCACGTACGACCTGTCGCTATGATTTTCTAAAGGTCTCGCATTATTGCAGAAACTAACGAGAATAAAAAAATATTCAACGATAATAAAGAAAATATAAATAAATGAAAAATACTCGTAAATTTTCAATCTCGAATAATAATTTTTACCCTCAACAATGTTGACACGATGCTTTATCGACGTCGTAAAAATGTTGCGAATAATACGTTTTCGCAAGAGTATTTTTATTTTAATTTTTTCTCTTACTCGTGTATACAGGGTGAATTTCGTAAAGTGTGACGGGGCTTTATTCTAAGGTAGATGGGATCATTACCAACAAAAGTTGCAAATATACATTAGGGATATTTTTAATAGTTTACGAGATATACATTTTTGAAGGTGGTTTAATCAGAGCGCGCCGAGAAGCATTGGAGCCGCCCACTCCCGCCCTAGCCGTAGAGATAGCACAGTGTAGGGCGTTACATTTGGGGTTGCAAAATTCGGAGCGGTCAATTTTATTTATTATATTAGTACGCAGTCATTTTTATTTTTCGGGCATTGGCTGCTAGGACGGGGAGTGGGCGGAGCCAACGCTTCTCGGCGCGCGCCCATTGGACCAACTTTAAAATGTTATATCTCGTAAACTATCAAAAATATTCCTAATGTATATTTGCAACTTTTGTTTGCAATGATCCCATCTACTTTATAATAAAGCCCGTTACACCATATGAAATTCACCCTGTATACGCCTCTATCGTTGCTTACACCCGGCGAGTAAGCAGCGATACGAAAATGAGATGCTAATGGAGTTCACCGATCAATTATCCCTCGGCCTGTAACGTGCGAGCCCCGGACGTCTTTCGCGTTTTGTAAACTGCAACGGAAAGGAAGATGAAGACGATAGAAGAAAAAAAAAAGTATATAAATAAAAGTCGGCTTATGCGTCGTGCATTAATATGGAAACCTCTGAGAATCTCTCGGAACGATTCGAGCGGTAATTACACGATCGTGAACATCATCGATTTACGGTACAAATATTTAAAGCGTCTCATCTTTCTCAGTTGCCACGATCAAGTTATTTTTCTTTTCTCGTTCTCCTCTCGTTCCTTCCTTTTTTTCCTCGTCTTCCATCTTCTTTTCGACTTTTTTTTTGTTTGTTATTTTTTTACTTACTTTACGCGAAGCCCTCGTACTCTCACCGCGATGCAACGTTCTCCTTCTTTTTTCCCATTGGGTTTCTTACCGATGTGTAGACATATATCGTTATATACGAGGGATCGAGATGAGATCGGTAAGAGATCGGTATCTGATAATGACACGTGCGTTCGTACCACCTCGGTGCGACTCGGCGATCGCACCGGTACACGATTATTACGTAAATTGTGGAACGAGCCTGGGATAGCCACGAAGACTCCGGTTGCCGATCGATGAAATAAATCGGCGCGATTAATCATCGAGAATTAAAGAACGCTCGAAAACTCGAAAAAGCGACGAAAAATCGGTTGCCGATTTTTCGATCGGTAGTATCGAATCGAAAATCGGTATCGATCGACTTCATCGCCGGTTCGTTCCGTACACGTAAGACGGGAAAACCATGCGCGTGGTGGTATCGGTCGGCGAGCGAGTACATTGAAAAGAAGAGACAACCGGTTGTGCTACGCGCATATGGCGACCGCGAATACCGATTTCTTCGTTCTATCCGGTACGCCTTATACCGATGCAACATCGGTTTCACGACCGGATCGAACTCGGTGTCACCCTTAAAGAAGAAAGAAAAAAAGATCGAACCAAAAAATCGGTTATCGAAACGAAATATGAAAACAAACGAAAACAAAATCGAAAAATATTATCGTTCGACCTTTCGACCTCTACTCGACCGAGCCGCGAAAGGGCACGTCGCATGGATAAATCGCGATCGGTGAATACCGTGAAGTTCGAGCTATCGGTAATCGGCAAAAGTGCTGAAACCATTCACGGTCCTCGCGACTGTATCTAATAGGTCGTGATAAGGTTCGAGCGTGTTATCGTCGCTCGGCTCGTTCTCTCGGTATCCCTCGGGCCCCACTTCTGGAATATCGCGCTTACGGGGTGGTCCGCGTAAAGCTTGATATTAAATGTACACTTTGCTCGAATCTTATACATTAGTATTTCCGGCGAACTTGGGAATAGCCTGTCTGAGATACGACAAACTATTTCTAAAAAAACAAAAAAAAACTCTCCATATTTCTCGAAATTCATCACTGGAATAATTAATCGACTGGCTTTTTTAAAAAAATCTGTGACTTAAAAAAAACACGAGTACATTTTTCAGAAGCGGGAGATTCAAATTATTACTCGGATCTCGACATTATCCGGAAGCGAAAACGATAAAAATTCAACGTTTCTGATAAGAGAACGAATTATTCGCCCCCCCCCCCTCCCTTCCTCACGCCATGAGAGCGATAAGACCGAAAATCAACAGCGTCATTCGCCTTCGTGGCATACACTCGCTCGAATCGAAAAAACGTACGACTTTTGAAATCGGATACGACGACCGCGAGAGTTTCACGGAGCGATACGTTCCGGGGCGTCACGTGACCGTAGTCGCGCGTGTGAAGAAATGTGCGCGCGCATCAACCTCGTGTGCGAGAGTACGAACGGGAGGGCATCGTAGGATCGTCTCAGTTACAATTTGTGTTCGCACTTAAAAGAAACATTACCCTACGGTAGAAGGCTGCGCGCGCAGATAGGAGGGAGGGAGTGGGGGGGGGGGGGGGGATTACCCTTGGCGCAAACTCGAGGCGAGTCACGTGATAGGCCCCCGAGAGAAGCTCCCAGAACGTGTGTGGTCGAGGTGATCCCCGACCCAACGAGCGAGAACGAATACGACTTTTGACCGTATCTCGAATCGTTCGTTACCGATTCGATTGCTCGAAAAAAGAAAACAAAAAATTATTATTTTTTGTCTTTTTCTTTTTCCAAGAAAACAAAAAAAAATGTTAAATTTCTTCGTCTTTCCCCTCGTTAATACCAAGATCAAAGACAAAGTGTATACGAGTGGGAGGATCATTAACGATCGTCGTCGCGACGATACGTGGTACGCTTTCATTCATGTTGGCCGTGCCCTGGTCCGATCCTGGCCAGACCCTGGCCAGCGCCTGTAACATACGCGTAGGTGGATAAATACCCTTGTACACGGGCGACAGCCACGCTCGAGCGATACTTACGCTCGTAAGTAGTGCTGTAGTGCACACGTACGAGAGCGGACAGGACTATTTCCGTTCCTTTTTGGTGACTGGTTAACTCAACTGTCTCTCTCTCTATATATATACAGGGTGAATTTCATAAGGGGTAATCAGCTTTATTCTAAGGTAGATTGGATCATTACAAACAAAAGCTGCAAATATACATCAGGGATATTTTTAATAGTTTTCGAGATATACATTTTTAAACTTGGTCCAATCAGAGCGCGCCGAGAAGCGTCGGACCCGCCCACTTCCGCCCTATTCGTAGAGACAGCACAGTGTAGGGCGTTACATTTGGGGTTGCAAAAGTCAGAGCACTCAATTTTATTTACTATATTATCACGCAGTCATTTTTGTTTCTCGGTCATTGGCTGCTAGGGCGAGGAGTGGGCGGCTCCAACGCTTCACGGCGCGCTCTGATTGGACCAACTTTAAAAACTTATATCTCGTAAACTATTCAAAATATCCATAATGTATATTTACAACTTTTGTTTATAATCATCCCATCTAGCTTAGAATGAAGGCCTGTTACAACTTATGAAATTCACCCTGTATATAATCGTATGACTGAATATCGTATGCACACGATAGCTTGTCTACAAACGGCTGTATTGATTTTTCATCGAGAAGACCGAGTTACTAAGAGATAAAGCGAGAGAAAGAGAGAGAGAGACAGAGCCGATTACAGCGTTAGGCCCACCCACAACTATATTTCCTCGGTTACATGGAGGGAGAGAGACCTCTCGTTTCCTACTAAATTGCTTACGCCCTCGTAACGCTTTCATAAATCCTCCACCTCCCTCGTATCTCCTTCGTCTTCTCCTCCTCCTCCTCCTCCTTCTCGCGACACGCGGAACCCCGCTGGTAAAATATCATCAGGAAATCGTCCGAACATCCGCGACCTGTGTCTGTTAACTAAAAATATTTTTTTCTATCGATTCCATAATTTCTTTTAATAGAAATCAAAATTGGATATCTTGGTGATTAAGAAGGACGTTATCAGTTGTGACGGTTTGGAAATTAGAAAGCATTTTTTAAACGATGATCGTAGGATTATAAATTCGAAGGGATCGAAATCGGTGTCGACGATGAGCGGAATGTTGAAAAAAAATTTTCTGTCACGAGAATTTCACAATTGGTCCGGTTTTACGGTTGAACGAAAAATCTAAATTTCATAGTCGAGCGAGGAAGAACGAGATGTCCAAGCCGCTCCTAGAGGAGTCTTGATTAATGGCAAAATTATTCCATACGGTGGCTTCTCTCTTTCATTTATTTTTTTTTCTTTTCATTTCGAATATGTGAAACTCGCATAGAAAAATCTAACCCATTTACATGCGTCTAGTTGTGAATTACCGAATGTTTATTACGAGACGGTGAATGAATTTTTGTCAAAAACGAGGCACGGATTATCGGTCGATTTATATGCCGACGATTTTTTTTTTTATAAGGTCTTCTCACGCCCGAGGGCTGAGAAATCGGTTCGTTATCGTGAGGAAAGAGGGAAGAGGGGGGAGGAAATACGAATGGCGATGTCGCAACGTGAGAGGGGGGAGACTGCGCGGGTGACGATTTTAATAAATAAAAAAAATCGGATCTATCGACGACCCAGCCCACAGTCCTCGGGAATAAAGTGTGTCGTGGATTCGAGAACGTACGGAAATTTTTCAAGATTTTATGAAATCTCGAACGTGTCCGTTGGGCTAATAAAAATCACTATTTTATTTCGACTCTAATTCTCGTCTCGTCCCAACCTTCGCAAAATCTTTAGCAAATTTATTAAAATATATTTATTGAAAAAAAAAAAAAATAAAAAATAATCGTTAATAAACATCAAACGCCCTTCGATAAAATTCAAAGATCGGTATCGTTGAGAAAATAAATCAGCAACGGTGTAGAAAAATGTGTACGCGAGAAAAAGAAGTCATAAATTTGCGATTCGTCGTGTTATAAAAGGACGAGAGAGAAGATAAGAAGAAAAAAAAAGAGAATAAATCTCGTATCGTCGAGTCGGTTAATCGTCGACAAAGAAGATCTGGTACGGAATCGGCGAACGATCTCGTGGCGATGTTAAATCGCGTCCAATTATCCGACGCTAACAGTGTAGTAATACAAAGCAGAATTGACTCGAGAGCGTCGCGCGACGACACGCGCTGAATACGCATGCGCGAGACCTTTACGTACGTACTGCGCAAGTTCATCGCGGTTAACTCCGTAGCGTCCCGCGTGGCGGCGCTGCGACGTACTGGCCGCGCGGCGGCTTATTAGCGAGGCCCCCCCGCGCGGCGGCGCTGCTATCGTTTCGCGAGGCTGCGCGCGCACGCGATAGGAAACCGCGGCGATCGAACGAGAACGACAAAAAGAAAAGTATACGCGCGGGATTCTCTTACTTCGCGCAAGAGATACGTGAACGCGACGGGATCGGGACGAGAAGACCGCGACGGATATACGAGAATCGCGTTTTATCGCGACCGAACCGAGGAGCGAGGCCGAGATCTATGGAACCGCTACCGGTTCTTTTTCTTTTCGTTTCGTTTTTTTTTTTTTTTTTGAAACTTATGGTCGTGCGTCGGCCTCGATCTGACGCGATCGGCCGCTTTTCCGCTCCTTTGGCTCGCGTCTTCGTCATCGCCGCTCTTTTACACACCGAGATGCCATTTTCCATCGAAACCTTCGGGGTAATACGGATCGATTAATAAATTCTGTCGTTTAATTAAAAATAATGTTAAAATCGAGTAAATAGAATTATTGTTTATTAGTTTATTAACGGTTTTCGTGACATGGAAAGTACGTACGTGACGTACGTTGGTGAACTTTAGCGCGAGCGAGGTCGATTCGTGAGCTCATTGCCGGTCGGCGACCAAAGAGATTTCCTATCCAGCAAAGTCTCTCTCTCTCTCTCTCTCTCTGTCTTGCGCGCGAGTTCGTTTCGAGGTATAAGGATAGTCTCGGCCAAGAATAAGGATCCCAGTCGACGCGTAGTCGTGGTCTTTGGTCGCGGCAATGCGGCAAGAAGATTCAAGAGCTCGGTACCTTCTCGCGTCCGGCGGCATATGGGGAGCGCCACCATCGCCACCAATCGGCTAAATATTACATCGCGGTAGATTCTTATCGGCGGCGCGGACCCAGCACGACTTACGAGCGGATGCGCGCGCCGGAGACCTCTTCGCTCTTTGCTATAAAAGCCGAACGGTCGCGCGCCCTTTTGCTCGCCTTCACCTCTCTCTCTCTCTCTCTCTCTCTCTTTCTCCCGCTCGCTGGTGTATTACTCCTCTACCTACACACTACACACGAGCGTATAATGCAGATTGTACGACACGTACGGCGGAGGTGCTGCGGTAGATTTATCGATCGTGAGATTGGCGAAACAGGTTGAGAGAGAGAGAGAGAGAGAGAGAGAGAGAGAGAGAGAGAGAGAGAGAGAGAGGAGTCGCGCGAAATTTTTACTAATGACACGATTATCGGAGCCGAGTGACTCTCCCCTTCGATCGAGACTCGATAATAAATTATTTATCTAGATAAAAAAAATATGGGAGAAGCTCATCCGTGATTGAAAAAAAATTAATCCAACGACTACTTTTTCTTTCTCGCTACACGTTGTAACATCGCCAAGTTGGCCTTGAAGTGAGCGACTAGGCGATCGGTAAAGTCCTCGAGAAACTGGCGTTGTACTTAATGACACCCCTGAGCTAAATTGATTGTACACGCGTTAACCGATAATTGAAGAGAAGAAGGAAGGACATTGATAAATTAATTGCCATATACGCGTCGACGAGTGAGCGAGGGATAAGATGGCGAGATGATTTTCCCGACGCGAGAGCCGGTAGCCGATTAGTGCTTCTTGCATGAGCCAGGACTTGACCGAGCTGTTCTTCGATCTATGGTAACCGGGGAAGCTTCGGTGGTCCGGAGGTATACTTCGTCACAAGTGGTACTCGTCTCGTATGAAAGAGACCGTATCTTTTCTCTCTCGACCCTCCGACTGTATATGCGCATGCGCGGATCGTATACCATACGCGCATGCGCGGCTCGTATACCATACGCGCATGCGCAGCTCGTATAGCATACGCGCATGCGCGGCTCGTATACTATACGCGCATGCGCGGCTCGTATACCATACGCGCATGCGCGGCTTGTATAGCATACGCGCATGCGCGAATGATCGAGGCGCAGGCGCATGCGCGCCGCACGAGGCCAAATTGCACCAAGCATCGCGGTACGAAAGACGGTTATAGCGATGGACAATGCGTGTTCCAAGAGCATTACGACGGAATATCTATTATATTACGAGCGCGGACTTAATCGACACGTGAGACGTGGTCAAACGCCTGTACCGGTATCCCAGGTGCGATGAACCTACTCGGAAACTTACTGGCGCGCGTACTTTAATATACCTTGTAAAGCTCTTTCATTCGACCGGCCTCGATCGTGACTCGCCCAGACCTCTCCTCGGCGTATCTACAACGGTTTATGCGCACTGTACCGCCGAAGAGGTGTCAAAAGCGTTTTAGTTATCGGCCGAGCGAACGATACCGTCGTCCATGGGCACGACCGAGCTCGCTACTTTTTCTTACCGGTAGGTGGCACTACTCGATCTCTCTTCCTCTACGTATATGTGAGAAAGGGCTAGATTATAAAACTACGGAATATTTATTGTATTAACC
Source organism: Netelia fuscicornis (assembly GCA_946811545.1). Lineage (NCBI taxonomy): Eukaryota > Metazoa > Arthropoda > Insecta > Hymenoptera > Ichneumonidae > Netelia > Netelia fuscicornis. The sequence continues at coordinate 45,817,615 of OX328014.1, read as the reverse complement.
GTGGGCATGGGACCAGAATTTTCTCGGATAACGCGTCCATTCACTCTCAGTATTCCCAACCACTTTCTTAAACGCAGCAACCATACTTTAATAACTCGATGTTATAACGTAACACAAAGCTCGACTCGATGATACAGTAATACTTTTCGAACGTTCGAGTCTCGACAACGCGGTCAACGTTGAAGACACCTAGGTCGCCCACGAATCGACACCGTCTTATTTCTCAGTATTCCCCGTTATTAAACCAACGTGTAGGCGCGTGTCTCATTGTATTCTTAACGACGTACATTTTTCAAAAAAAAAAAAAGTAACAAATATATTTTCAAAATTACAGAAACTAAACAAAAATAGTAAAAAAAATAATGTTTTCGTCAAAATTTCATCGTCACAGTTTCCCACTTCTGTTATATTTTTCCACGCTCACCCACGCGATTGTACAAATCCTGGGCAATCCTGATATTTCCTCGAGTTGGCGAGAAAGAAAGAAAAAGAGAGAGACCAGGAGCGCTCGAGAGACGCTAAGCAATCTGAGAAGCGGCGAGCAACGGCATAATCCGCCACGCTATGTGCCCGAGGAGGCCGGCTTTACCGCCACAAGGAGAGGATGCTCCTCGTCCGATTTGCATCTGGCGCTTGTTAGCCGGGGCAACTTGGTAGAGGCACTCGCATAGCTTAAGACTTCTCTATCCCACAATGTGATTTTCTCGAGGTTCCTATGAAAAATCGATCTAACCTTTTTATCTACCGTTCTCTCCCCCTCCTCCCACCTTTTTTTACACTTTCTTAGGTGTGTTACATTCGCTACACGAACGGACAGACACACGGACGTGATCGTCGTCGTCTCTCTCCGGTTCCCCTTTTACTCGAGTCTCTTTTACTTACGCGCCGCGAGAACGCGAGTGGATAGCCATCTGTGCTCCGCCGCTATAAGTTACGACACACAGAGGGAGCTGGCTGTGAAGGTACGGAGGAGTGGGGGAAGGAGGAGAGTGGGGATGCGCGAGAAGTGTCGTACTGGCGATGACGACAGCGCGAGAACGAGATTTACTGCGCGGATTATTTTTTTTTTTCGTTTATTTACTTTTGTAGCTTGTTTCTAGAGTGGATTGCAAGTCACGTGACACATGCGATTTAATCGATTTTTTTTGTTCTGTTATTGCAAATTTGAAAAATCGAACTTGAACGATATTCGAATCGTTCGAGAACGTTTTTATTTTTTTTGTAGATCGCCGTTACGTCGGCGTTAATGGAACGTACGCGTGTCAAGTCACGTAAGTACACGTTGATACAATGGGAGATTGATAAATTTTAAAACGAGTCGCGCTTATCATCGTCGTGACGATGAACAAAATTATAAGACAAAACGTTTTATGTAACGGTACGATGAAAACGATCTTCCGTCCAATATTTCGCGACGACACGCGAAATCTTTGCAGTCGAGTGCGAGACCGATCTTGGACAGAGAACTGTGTCGTTTGTTAGTCGTTTCTTTTTTTTTTTGTAATTTCTCGAAATTGTTCGATTTTGCAAAAATAAATTTTAATAAATTTCGAAAAATAAGGAAAAATTGTGAGAGATTATTAATAGTGGTGTGATCGTTATCAGAATGGACGTAAGTATTGCGAAAATTCATCGAAATCGACGAATAAAAATAGTAACAATTTGTAAAAATTAAAATTAATTTAAGGTTCCCGAAGAGAACGAAGGGACTTTGCAATGGCCGGATTATCTCATTCTCGTTCTACTTCTACTGGTATCCGCGTCCATAGGAGTTTATTATCGATTCAGCGGTGGGCGTCAGAAAACTGCCGAGGTAATTAAACGTCGTTCATTAATTAATTCGAATTAAATAAATATTAAATTTAATTAATATTGAATTCAAATTAACTTAATAATTCATTCGAATTTAATTAATCATTAATTCGAATTTAATTAATCATGAATTCAAATTAAATTAATTACTAATTCGAATTAAATTAATTATTAATTCGAATTTAATTAATCATTAATTGAAATTAAATTAATAATTAATTCGAATTAAATTAATAATTAATTTGATTTAAATTTAATTAAATTAATAATTAATTCGAGTAAAATGGATAATTAAATTGACTTAAATTGAAATTAAATTAATAATTAATTTGAGTTAAATTAATAATCAATTAATCGAATCGATCAGGAATATTTCTCAGCAAATCGTTCGATGAGCGTGCCCCTGCTCGCTATCGCTCTCATGGTCGCGTTCATGTCAGCGATAGCGATGCTGGGAATCAGCGGTGAAAATTACATCTACGGGGCAGAATTCACCCTAGCGAATTTAGGATTTACCCTTGGGACACCGATCGTCGCTGTGTTCTATCTACCAGTTTTCTATCGACTTCAAACAATGAGTATTTACGAGGTACGTTATCAATAGAGGGTTGAATCCAACCCCTACAATAATTGTTTTCCAACCCCCGATTAAGGGATGAAAAAGATGAAATAATTTTTTTTTTCTCAGTATTTAGAAAGGAGATTCGGGGTGACAGCTAGATTAGTAGCGAGCTTAACGAATTTCGTTCAAATGATTTTTTACACCGGGGTGATACTTTACGCTCCTGCACTGGCGATGGAAGCGACGACAGGAATGTCAAGCATGCTGAGCGTATTGACGATAGGCTTGATCTGCACTTTCTACTCTTGCCTGGGTGGAATGAAAGCCGTTCTCGCAACCGACGTATTTCAAGGCTTTCTCATGTTCGCATCCCTCTTTTGCATCGTGGGGGTTGCTTGGTACGACATGGAGGGAGGAATCGTCGAAATTTGGGAAATTGCGACAGAGGGAGGTCGTCTGGATTTTTTCAAGTACGAATTTAAACAAAAAAACAACCCCTTAATTAATTAACCCTTCCTACCCCTAGATTGATTCATTCTCTTCCACCCTTATGCAGTTTCGATTACGACCCTACTGTCAGGCACACAGTCTGGGCTTTGACAATTGGTGGCATGTGTTTCTTCCTCTCCAACTTCGCCGTTAATCAAGTCGCCATTCAACGTCTTCTCTCAGCTAAGTAAGACAATTTCCTTTAGTAAAATTAACTTTTTATTTACAAACATTGTTTCAAGGTCACTCCTGTCGGCTCAACTCGCCCTCTGTCTCAACACACCACTTACCGTCGCCATGTCACTGGTGACATCAGTAGCTGGGGTGGCTTTGTACGCTTGGTTCGAGGGTTGCGACCCCGTTGCTTCCGGTCATGTCTACACCTTCGATCAAGTCATGCCCTACTTTGCCAAAATCCGAATGTCAAAAATCCCAGGACTCTCGGGTTTCTTTATAGCCGGAGTTTTTAGCGCGTCACTCAGCACAGTCTCCGCCATGATCAATTCTCTCGCCGCTGTTGCCATTGCGGATTACGTCAAACCGTTGTACAACAGATTTGGCCAAGAATTGACGGATTCTACGGCATCGTTATTGGGAAAAATCATTGGATTTTTTAACGGACTTTTGATTTTGGCAGTTGCTTATCTCGCTTCCCAGCTTGGCAGTATAATGCAATTGGCACTTGCGATAAACGGTGCCATGGGTGGTCCGATTCTGGGACTTTTTAGTTTGGGAATCTTCGTCGAGGCTGCGAACGAGGTTGGATCCGTCATTGGAATATTGCTGAGTCTCGCCATTTCGCTGTGGGTCATTTTTGGAGGACCGAAAATGCCAGTGGCGGAACTTCCGGTTTCCATCGAAAAGTGTCCAAATACAAGTGTCATCGACACGACTTATTGGGAAGCTCGACAACAGATGTTTAAGTATGATTTTTATTTGATTTTTTAAGATTCGTGGTGGTTGAACCTGGGGCTTTGATTTTAGGGGCTGTTTATGTATGATTTTCATTTGATTTTTTAAGATTCGTAGTGGTTGGACCTGGGGATTTGATTTTAGGGGTTGGATTTTTTGATTATTTGATTTTTTAAGATTGGTGGTGGTTGGACCTGGGGGTTTGATTTTAGGGGTTGGATTATTTGATTTTTAAGATTCGTGGTGGTTGGACCTGGGGATTTGATTTTAGGGGTTGGATGTTTTGATTATTTGATTTTTTAAGATTGGTGGTGGTTGGACCTGGGGGTTTGATTTTAGGGGTTGGATTATTTGATTTTTTAAGATTGTTAGTGGTTGGACCTGAGGCTTTGATTTTAGGGGTTGCATCTTTTGTTTAGGGCTGCAGAGGACGTCGAGTATTTTCCTGTTTATCAGCTGTCCTACATGTGGTACACCCCTATGGGAGCGATAACAACGATGCTGTTTGGATATGTCGCCAGTATCTTGCTGAGATGCGTGGGCAAAAATTCTACGAATCCTGCGGATCCGGATTTATTTACACCGATTTTGGCCAGACGCATGAGAAAACGAAGGGAGGATGCCCTTAAGACCAATTCCAGCCAGGTCTTTGTTCTAACTACGAAATAATGGAAGAATCTGTAGCACATCAAGATTTCTCTCATCAATTTTTGATTTTGATTTCCTCAAACAAATGTTTTTCAAAGATAATAGAAAAAACATATTCTAAAAAGTCATTCGATCTTCTCGGCGTAAATTAATCGACCCCTATAGCCCAGCCAAATGAAGAGAGTAGAGTGTTGTCCAAAACATGGTGACTCTCACGATCCGAATCTGAGAGAAACGAGTAAAAAAGAAAAATAACGAAGACGACATGAGTAACGACAAAAGGGGATAAAAGCCTATGGCGACACCGCGATGCAACAGCTGAGCTATATCGTCTAGATCGAGGAGTGACAAGGGAGCTAATGACCGGAGGGGTCTCGAAAAATCCGAGGGATCGTTAGATAGGACGACGACAGAACGCCAGGAATTCGGGTCTGCTCCGTTCTGCATACGTGAACTCATCTACGATTTCTCTCTCTTCCTCCAGCTATCTAACAGAAACCTTCTCTCATTTTTTAATTCCCGAACCACAGGGGTTGCCTCCATCCTCCAAAAGTACAAAACCAGCAGGAAGAATAATCCAACGGATCGAAAGATATCTAGCCTGTCTCCAGAAATATTTCTCGACCAGTTTCCCATCCCTCCTTCCTACCTCGACCTTTGTTCCTAAGTTATCATCTAAAAAAAAACAGTAAAAAAATCTAGAACGATTTAGACCACTCGCAATTTTTTTTTCCAAGGAAAAAAACAATCTTTCCTTTCGGTCGAGATCTCACCCTTTGCCCAAGAACTTATCTCCTCATCTCGAATACTTTACCTTCACCCTAAGAATGTCAAATACTCCTTTCTCTTCTTTTTCCCTGCTTCGAGCTGCTACACTTTGCCTCTCCTATAAATCACGAATTCGAGGATTTACCTGGTACAAGGTAGACCCAAGGAAAGAGTGAGATGTCAGGGAAACGATCTACTAGTTCTCCATCCTCCCAGCTCCTCGAATCAAATAAAAAAAACACCAATTTTCGTTTTAAATTTGAAAAAATTCCATGGAAAAATTTCCATGTGTTTCCTAGCTCGCTTATCCACCTGACGTTAACGGCAATAAACGCTTGGTACTTCGATAACTCGAAACCCTCGATCGTTCCTTATTGCCTCGAAAGTACCCTACCGTTTGCATCCAACTAACCAAGGAGATCCCTCTTGGTACAATTTACTTCGCAAACGTTCTAAAACGATCGAACTATCGAAAGTGCCAATAAACCTGTCGCGAGATCTCGCTACTTTTTGTTCGTTTTTTTCATCTATTTTTGTTTTCTTCTCTTGGCGAAGCGAGCCAATCTCATCGAGACTCGAGCAAGCACTTTCGAGTTTGTAAGACGCGAGTCAATCTCACTTTTCGTACTCTCACGCGCGAATCTTACCTCGGTGTCGGCGAGGAACTAGAGGAATAGAGCGGTCTAACGACGATATTGTGCATTCGTTTTTCACCGCGAGGGGGCAGACCCGACTCCCGTGAGACTAGCGACGATCGAGAGCGAGTTACGACGCTGCCCCCTAGTCGTAAAGTTAAAAGCGCGCTTCCTCGATTTCTTCCCGTCAATTTTACCTCCGACAACTGATTTCTTTTTGCCCATATAAACAATATTTTATTTTCACACCGAGTGACAATTTGATTTTCTATAAAAAAAAAAAAAAATGGATTAAAAAAATTATTTAAAGAGACGATCGAGCTCAATTAAAATATTGTTCTCGTAATTAGTCACGATCGTCTAACAGTCTCCCTCTCGCAAGATAGGCCATATAGATAAATCGCTCGAGAGCTCGAGACACTGGCTTAAAGTTTGTCATTAATACGCGTGATCCGGATTGTGTGCGCTTTCTATTCGTCGCGTGTTGCGCGAACACGTTAAACGTGCGCTACCGTTTCTATACGGGCTTATATTCTTAATGGCGAATCCAACTTGCGCATCGACCGAGAGGACACCCTGTTATCCTCGACATTTCTCGACTCTCGTCTACGAATACATTTGTATTAATTTTAATTCGATTAAATTTATTCGTTGGTAATCAATATGTTTATACATAAAGACTTAGAAACTGATAAAAAAAATTGTTTTTTCTTTTAATTTTTATTAAAAGAGGGTTGAAAAAAGTAATTTCTTTTTTTCAAAAAAAGAAGAAAGATTGAAATCGACCTTGTATCGTTAATATCCGATGGTTGATGGGTTATCCTTCGTTGGTGCGAAGGAGAGATACGTGGATAGCGATCTAGCGAAGAAAAAGTGACGAGTCGTACTAGGAAACGATGAGATGGAGAGAAGAGAGAGAGAGAGAGAAGAGGAGAAATCGACTATCGCTGAGATCATCCCGAGGGCAAATTCCTGACTAGCGAGTAATTTCTATTTAGCATTGAAATATAGTACACGTGACTGAATCCTGAAGTGCGATAATCGATCGATATGTCGATCGAAAAATATCCTCGATCGTTCGATAGATCGAAGGTAAAAAACAAAAGTTTCCCAACTCCTTAACACACCGGACGTTGTCCCAGTAGCTAAGATGAAGAGACGAACCTTTTCCCAGGGGAGGGGAGGCGGAGGACAACGCGAACGACAAGTCGACGACGCGAGGGGAAGATCTCGTTCCTTGCAGCTACTACTCGGCTACCAGCCATGACCCAGCGACTCGTGAGACTCGTGACCCAACGGGCCCTGTACTGCTTCTTCGCCGGTCGCACGATCGATCCATCTCACTCGTTTCCCCTCTACTGTTTTTCATTCTTTTCCTCTATCTATATATAATACCTTGGCGAATAGACATTTGTATGTATATATCTATATTTACAAGCTGTGTAAGCCATATAGATTCGTGAGGCCACCGGTTTTGTAGCGTAGCTCCTGCATCGACGTGCTTTCAACGAACGAGAAAGAGAGAGAGAGAGAAAGAAGCAAGACGTTAACTCGGAGCTCGGAACACCCGCGACGAACTTCTTTTTTTTTCAAGCTTTCGATATTTAGACATCGTTACAACTTTGTTATTCTTCGTATGTAACGTTATTTCGATCATACGTTTGATTTGAAACGTTTTTAATTAAAAACCGTCGAGAAATGAAAGAAATAAAGAAATTAGATGAAATATTGTCGGGCGCGAGGGTTCGCTTGCGAGAAAGCATGCGTGCGCGCGACAGGTGGCGCCATCGGACGGCGCCACCGCCAAGCGCCTGGCTACCTACCGCGGTCCGTGCGTAAACGAGCGCGACAACCAAAGTTCTCTCTCTCTCTTTCTCTCTTACGCTTTCCCTGGAAATTTTTTTTGACACCGTCGCGTTCGTATTTTATCGCGGGAATCGGGGTGAATCGACGAAGATCCCGGTTTTATTTTCACGTTGCCGGGTATTTAATTCACGATGCGCCTACATTTGAGAACGGGCCTCGGGCGTTGTGGGCCGGTGCATCGGGAGGGGACACATCGTCGTACCGCAATTACCACCGCGTTGCCGATCTTTCCGAGCGGTAAAACGTTTCGATTACAATGATTCTCGCGCGCTGCTGCGACGGTCGCTCGACGCGACAGCGTGTAATTATACAAATGGCCGCGAAAAAGACCTCCCGTTGCTCGAGTGCGCTTCTTCTTTAAAAAAAAAAAGAAAAATTCTTTTTTTTTGCGTTTGTGTTTTTATTTTTTATTTTATTTCGTTTTCTCCATAATCGATCCGGGATGATTTTTCGACGTTGCTCCACTTTCTCGTAATTCGCGCCTTTACCTTTTATTTTCACCGATTTTTGACGATGAGGTTACAATTTTTGCGAGATCGTACGAACAATTCCAACTCGTTACAAAAATTGATTTATCGCGCGACAACGAGCGAATCGTACGACGGAGGAAAAGAAAAATCCGGACAATTTATGAGATCGGGTTTCTTCTTACGAAATGACGAATTATTTTGTTTTCGACGAAACGTAATTTTTGTTTTCGTACAAAGAAAAAAACGAAAATAAAGAGAGAGAGAGAGAGAAAATTTCTCGACGTAAGCGTGTAATTATGGAATCCGGGAACGTCAATTAGGAATCGTAAAGATCGAACCATGGGACGATCGATAATGGTCCCATGGGTCCAGGAGGGAGGGTCACGAGTCCAAGGTCATTGGGGTCATCGAGTCACGACATTACGAGAAAAACCCTGGGAGAAAGTACGCAAAATTTTGTCCAAAATTTGAAACAACTTCAAGAAGAAAATAAAAACAAAATTCTTATTGACCTTTGCCAAGGATTTTTCAAGGTCAAACTTGTATTATACGGCTTTTCTTCGATCCTGATTGCCCCGAGGCTTCGCGAAGCAATGTCCCAAGGGAGTGAAACGTAAAATAAGAAGATTGGTGGAGGAGAGGGTGAGGTTGTATAGCTCGAGGGGAAATCGAGGGAATATAATATGCACAAAGCGAGAGAGGTCGTGGCACGGCGCCGAGTCGGAAGTCGTCGCGCTCGAGCGAACCGAGTAATAATAATCGACGTTGCTCTCGAGCACGAGAGTGGTGGTGGGGGGAGAGTTAAGAAAGAGGGGAGTGGGGTATGAGAGACCCACGGGTGAATATCTCTCGCTCGTCGAGAAATTCCACGGTGAGAGAAACGGATAAACAGTGCACGAGGATATAGGCGAGAGAGGTGAGGCTGAGGAGAAGATGCGAGAGACTTAAAAAAAAAAGTAAGAGAGAGAGAGAGAGAGAGAGAGATAGGATCGTTCGTATCGTGGCCGAGAGAAACACGCACGCGTTCTCGTATCTCCATTCTCGGACCTCGCGAGAAATTCTCGGATTAATCTTTCAGGGATTCTTCGGGTCTGCGCGAGTCTGCGTGCGCGCATGCGCGTTTCGTTCCCAACGCGCCCGGACGTGATCGCGAACGCGCGTGGGTAGAAGAATAATAATAATAAGAGAGAGAGGGAGAGATCCGTGGCGAGAGAAATAATTTACAAAAATTTCTTCTTTTTTCTTACGTTTAAGGGATGATTTTTGAATTTTCTTTTTCTCTGGGATTCGATCGAGTTCGATCGATCGAGGAATTTTACCAAGGTATAAAAAAAAACATCAACCTTGTAGTTGAAACGACGTCGAGTTTATTAGAGAATTTTCGATGCTTTCGGGCGAGTCGTAGTGCTAAGTGTAATAAAAATCGAGGGATCTATAAAGTGTCTGATCGATCGCGATCGCTACCTTGCCTCGAATCTGCCGCGTCAGAGTTCGAGGTGAATTCCGGACTGACGGAACGATATTACACCGGCGATCTCTTGGGCCACGATCGTCAAAAATCGAAATCGAAGAAAAAAAAAGTAAATGAAATTTAAAAAATCGATGGGTATATATCTATATATTTCTTACGTACGCCGAGCATTTTATCGGTCGTAAATAACGTCCATAATCCACCGATAGAAGTCTGAAAGCTCGTCTGATCGTAAAACGCTATAATTAAGAATCTCCACACACCGGGGGCACACCGCGACGAGGGCAGTAGAGAAAGACTCCTCAGCCTTGGTTTACTTATATTATGTATTGCCCCCCGAGATCGCGTTAGGTTCGAGATAAGAGAGACACGCGGGTCTACGAGAGATTTTCATGCGTTCTCACGAATCTGAAACGATGTTTTTATAGGAATGCTCGGTCGTGGAGACGTTTGAATTAATTGAATTAATCATTGCGTAGTAAAAAAATAATAATATAAATTTTTTACGATTTTTTCGTGAAGAAAACAAAAAGTGACGTTTTGGCCAAAAAGTAACTGCGTTTTTTTCCTATGATTTAACACGCGTGTCAATGCATCGGATACGCAGTTACTTTTTGGCCAGCTCGATGTGAGAATAAAATTGTTATTTTTTCGATTGGAGATGAATAATTTGATGAAAAAAATGAGTGATAATTAAACATGTTTCGAAAAATACTCGAGAAATAATGTTCAATTTTATAACTGTCGATAAACCAATCGAAGGTCTACCACCTTATTTTTCTTATCGAAAAATCTCGTCTATGATCTGAAAACAAATGAGCCATGGACACGACGCCTTTCCTGCGTCGACGATGATTAAACAGGAATAAAGCAGGTAACCGAATCTCACTCTCGGAGAATTCAAGATTTATCGTCGAACGACAAAAACCTGATAAAGAGTCTCAATCACGTTTTTTTTTTTTCGAATACCTGGAATCTGATCGAGTGACTCTTGTATATCTACGTCGCATGTCTGGTTAAAAACAAAAAAGATAAAACAAAAAATATTACGGACAGAGCGAGCACATCACGAAAGATGGAGAGCTCTCGAGACGATTCGACGATGGTAAAGCGACGTAACTAGACGCTGAGAGAGCGAGGACATGAAGAGTGTTGGAGCGAGAGGAGGGCAAAGAGGGAATTTCGCTCCCACTCTAATTTCAAAGTCAATCGAAAACGAGTCGTCTTCTCGTTCGATTTCTCGCGTGGCGATCGACTATCGAGCGAGGAAGAGAGCGGAAGGGAGAGGAGGGGAAGAGGGAAGACGAAGACGAGTTCCGGGTCTCGTGCCCATGTCGATATCGATCGACTGTCCCGAGACCAAGGACGCATAATATCGTCTCTCTCCCGGTGAATCCTCTCGAGACTACGACGATATAACGCTCCATGGGGTAAAGTGGGGCAATATGGACCAGCGAAGTTTTTCGTCACTCTAACACGAGTTTTTGAATTCTGAATTAAATTTCAGATATTTATTACGCATTCGATGAAGCTCCGGAGTCGTACGTTTCCATTCGCCTCGAGTGGGGTAATATGGACCACCTAATTCAGGTCTTGTAGACAAATTTCTAATTCGTAGACAAATAATATCGAGTATCGTTCGTATTAACACAGAGCTATGAAAAATGTGACTTAAATTGCTAGATTATTCGTTGCATGCCAAGAAAAATGATCAATTTGATAAGGATCGTTAAAAATTTGATATTGAAACTTTCTAAAAAAAAATTCCAATCTTTCGACGATTACCTTATCTCGGAGTGTTAAAAATAAATGTGACGTGACTCGAACGTTTCGACAGTATTTTTTTTTCATCGAGCGTCTCTCCTAGTTCATCCAACCTGGTTCATATTCTCTGTAATTATGCGACCACGATGCCTCTTACTCGGAGCCACGGTCCGTCTTTACTGTCTTACCGGACTCGCGGGATTTGCTAGCAACGAACGCGCGCCTGCGGATAATTTCGCATGTCAACCCATCTTCCTTGGGACTGATTTTTAATTGTCGCATTAGAGGGAGAATCGCTGCACGAGCCTATACTCTTCGGGGCCGGACGCGGTTTAAGGAGAGAAGGCATCAACGTTGGAAACTCGAGTCATTCACCTCTTCTCGCGATCGTCCCGTACCCGTTTCCTTGTATTATTATAATTTAATCCTTGCTCTACGAGTTTGGACGCGAGCAGGAACGACGTCCCGTCCTGAAATTATCCTTAAATGCCAGGTTTAATTTTGGCCACGGTCGAAATTCGCAAATCCGAAAAAAAACTGCCTCCCATTACTTACAGTATCACAAAAAAAAAAAAAAATCATTGACATTTTGGCCAAAAAGTAACTGCGTTTCTAACACGGGCAAACCTATGGCTGCCTATAGGGAAAAAACGCAGTGACTTATTGGCCAAAACGTCATCGAATTTAAAAAAATCGTAAATTAAGGATAAAAAAGCGCGTGGCTTGTGAAAAAAAGACTATTTATTCGTCCTAACGTTCCGTTACAAATTACAAACTACTATCGAACGACGAAAAAGAAAGAAAATAAGAAAAAACTGTCTGCACTTGATGAACCGAACCCTAACACCCGGCAGCTCACGATCTCCGCAAGCCCGAGTGTATTGCAGCGCGAGGAGTACGAGAGAACGAAGGCTGATTCACTCCGGCTGTCTGAGGAGCCAGAAGAGTACGTGATCTCCTCGCCAGACACGTTTCTACCTCCTACAGGTTAATTGTGTAAATTAAGCACTTCGTCATCTTGCCCAATTTGTCATTTAACTCTCCTTCGCAACATTTCTCGCCATCTCTCCACATCGCAAACTCCAACAATTTAATCTTTCTCTCAATATCCACGCCATATTATTGACAAAATTCAATCAACAAAAATAGAAAACACAAAAAATTGAAAAAAATAACAAAAAATCCCCAAAAAAAAAATATCAAGAAAGAATTCCAACCCAACTCCCATCGTTCGCCACCTCTTCATCATCCGAGGCACGTATTGCCTTCGTCCGAACAACGATGATGAATACAGTACTAACGCGTTTAACGATTGATATAATTTATCACCCGGTCTGTCACGATAATTAACTCGGCGAATTTGTTGGAGAATAATTGCATGCTCGTTAGAGCGCAAACTTGAGTTACGTTATAACACACATACATCTATCTATCTATATACAATCTCCCTTGCACAGATACATACACATATACATATCCGTACCACATTGCGGTTCGGTTGAATTGCAGACTGAAATCTCGGTCATGAAAGCTGCGTTGTACTATAAAACCTCCCTATATACCTATATAAATATCTATGTAGCGTTAACAGTGTAATATCAAGCCTATTCGCCATTGCCTCGACTCGTGTATATATATTCATGCGGAGGGTCGCGCATAGACGTCTTCTCGTACACCGAAGAGAGGCCATGGCATCGCATAGAGTAGCGAATAAACACGAATTCAAAGTACCGTAGGAGTTCTCACAGTGCGAGTCTTGTCAGTCGGCTTTACTATGCATGGTCTTGTCTCGTACAAACTTTTACATATATATAGATATACAGAAATGTGTGTGTATATATATACAGAAATGTTTTTATTTTAATTTTGTCTTTTTTTATACGTATATATTTATAGCGTTACCCACGAGTCCGCGATACCGATCTAATAACCCGTACGCAGTGTGTGACAGTTCAACGCGACGCCGAGGCACCAGGGTACCAGGGAGAGACTCGACTTCCGCGAGTGTCCGCGAGAGACCGAGCGGAGAGTCGGGGATGCAAAGCGAACGACGACGGCGGCGATTCCTCTCTCGTACAGCTTGGTTTTCATTGATCTGACCGCGTGAAAAAATTTTCACTTTTTTTTTCTTCAATCAAGCCTCCAGTGCGCGGTATCTTCCTCCCCCTGGTGGATAAACGCAGTATTATTCTCGTGATAGACATATTTCTCGAATACAAAAATGATTTTTTAAAAGAAAAGTTATAATCAATAAATTTTGTAATTAATGAAAGTTTTTCGATTTTGTTGATAAAAATTGAAATTGTTATTGTTTAAGAGGCGACGAGGGGGTTGTAATTCCTTGAAGGGAGTTTGATAAACTGTTCCGAGTAAATGTCATGTACGTTTCCCTATTAGAAACCGCCGATCGGTCAGGAAGTTCTTGCGAATTGTGTGCGTTGTTGTTGTTTTTTTTTTGCTTAGTTTTTTTTTGTTTCTTACGAACGACTCGCGTCACGTCACGCGATTGAGCGCGAGGATCAAAGGAAGAGACTTACGAGATTCTCTGTCTCGAGGTCCGTATCGAAACCTCTCGTCCCTTTTTCTGTCTTTGGTACCGATCTTCTCTCTATGCCCTTTTCCAGAGATTTTATTATACGGGATTGTCCGGTCGCCTTCTCTCTCTCTCTTTGACTCAGCGTCTCTCGAATTATAATCAGCCGTAGCTCGAACGCTCTCTCTACTCGCTGGCTCTTACTCCTTTGTCTCTTTGAATAAGTCGACCGGCTTCGTGGAGACGAGAGAGATCAAACGCTCGTGATCGTTCGCAATCTTTGTTCGTTTCTACGCCATACAAATATACACACATCGAGAAATGGATAACGGTTAACGCAAGATCGCAATTTTTATTCCCGGTATTACGTCGCCTTATCGATTCTGTAAAACGATTTCTTCTTCCAAATAAAATTCAAAAAATTCTTAACTCTCAAATGTTTCTTATTTTGTAAGAAACCGGAGCGAGATAAAAACGAAATGTAATTAAAAGTTTAATGAAATTAAACGTCGAATAAAAATAAATATTAAATAACAATCATAATTAAACACGAATGAAAAATAATAAAGCAACGGGGGAAGAAAAAAGCAACATCTCGCAATTCGTTCTCGAGCATTATCACCCAATTATAATTACAATTTAAGAATAATCACGAATTAACCGAGTGAAACGAAAGCTAACCCCTGCCGGCCGGTAACCCATCCCATCGTTCAACTCCAAGGAACGTATGTACCGCAGATTCGTAAATCTAAAAGTCCCTGTGTCGAGGGTATATTTCTGACAGACGCACGAGAACGAGTGGTTCTTGGAACTTTTATAACCCCTATCTCGCTTTATCGCAAACCTGTGTTCTCTCTCATACACATTTTTTATATACAGGGTGAAATTTCATAAGGTATCAAAGGCTTTATTCTAAGATAGATGAGATCATTACAAACAAAATTTCCAAATGTACATTCGGGATATTTTCAATAGTTCACGAGATATCAACGTTTAAAGCTGGAGCCGCCCACTCCCCGCCCTAGCAGCCAATGCCCGAGAAATAAAAATGACTGCGTAATAAAATAGAAAATAAAATTGACTACTCTGAATTTCGCAAGCCCAAATGTAACGTCCTACACTGTGCTATCTCTCGGCTAGGGCGGGAGTGGGCGGGTCCAAAGCTTCTCGGTGCGCTCTGATTGGACAAACTTTAAACATTGATATTTCGTAAACTATTAAAAATATCCCTAATGTATATTTGCAACTTTTGTTTGTAATGATCCCATGTATCTTAGAATAAAGTCTGTTACACCTTACGAAATTCACCCTGTATGTATATATCTAAATAAAAATGCTTCATCCCTTCCTCTCGCTCTTCTCTTCAGCATGGAAATTAAATCTCGCAGCGAGTACCAAGCTACGAGTTATATATTTAAAGTGCGACGGAGGAGAGGTTTAATATGGAGACGTATGCCGAGCGTAAACCAGTGGGGAGTCCTCGACGCTTTCGCGCGTTGTCTCCTGCGCGCATGCGCACGCGCGTTCTCGCGAGCGATGATTTTATACCGACGATTTCAGAGAGCAAGAGAGGAAAGAGGTCCAACCGACATCATTGTAAATATCAGCAACTATACGACCTCGTAAACAATTCTTACTCTTTCTCTCTTTCCTTGCTCTTGGTCCTGTTGCATCGCTCGTAAGATTTTTACAAATTTTTGCCGCTGGTCCCCAACGAGAGAGACAAGTTGGTCCAACGGTGCAACAAATATGTCTCTCCCTTTCTCGATTCCACCTGGACGCCTGTCTGATTGTTTTCTCTTCTCACTTTGAAAAATTTCATCAAGATGCAAAATCTTGTGAGATTACCAAGGTCGTGACATATTTCGCTGAAGGACGATTCTGAGGAAATTTGAGGAAAAGATAGTGAGATAATTATTCCGTTTCAATTTGAATCTTTGACAAAAAAGTAATTTAAATACGAAAGAAAAATTAACAAAAATGTTTAATTACCGAATTTAGAAATGTCGTGCTCATCTCTCTCCCTCGCTCTCACTCTCTCTCTCTCACAGTGGCTTCCTCGTGCAAATAGACGCGGTGACATTATTCTCCACGCTCGTTGAGAAGAAAGGGAACGACGACGACGACTACGACCAAAGGTAGAGTTGTAATTTCATGCATAGCAGCCAGCAGCCAGCAGAAGCAGAAGAAGAAGAGGACGAAGAAGAAGAAGAAGAAGAAGGATGAAGAAAAAGAGGAGGAGGAGGAGAGTCTGGCTGTGAGACCTCGCCGATTCGTATTGCCAGGGGCAAAGCACCAGTTGCATCTCGACCAAGACAGAGAGAGAGAAAGAGAGTCCTAGAGCTACGAAGAGAAACGAAAAGACAAGACAAGAAGAAGAAAAAAAGAATTGCACAGGCAAACAGTATCGGCAAGGATGAGAGTCGTGTGGCTTGACGCGCGCGGGGCAGAGTGGAAAGCAGGAAGAGGAGACGACCGGGGTACCCCCAATGTCCGTGTACGTACGGTGCATGGGTACCTGTTGAGAGCTGGTGTGTACATCGAGTCTGCCAGCAGCGAGAGACAGGACTCTCCCGAGAGAGAAACATAGGCATACCTATTCTCAAACTATATACACTTTGTATATACCTATATATAATTTCCAATAAATATATATACATATATATTGGCTTCAAGCAAACTGCAACTATATATATATATTTTTTTTAACGTATTGGGTTTAATATATTATATTATATTATCTACTATTATTAGTTATTATTATATTAATATAATATAATATAATAAAGCATAATATAATATATATATTAATAAATTAATATAATATATTATATTACATTATATTAATTTAATATATTATTATCTACTATTACTAGTTATTATTATATTAATATAATATAATAAAGCATAATATAATATATATATTAATAAATTAATATAGGTAATATAAAATATAATATAGTATATTACATTATATTAATTTATTATATTATTATCTACTATTACTAGTTATTATTATATTAATATAATATACTAAAGCATTATATATATATATATATAATATTAATAAATTAATATAATATAAAATATAATATATTATATTACATTATATTAATTTATTATATTATTATTTACTATTACTAATTATTATTATATTAATATAATATATTATCGTACATTACATTAATATAATATAAAATATAATATAATATATTATATTACATTATATTAATTTATTATTTTATTATCTACTATGACTAATTATTACTATATTAATATAATATAATATAATAAATTAATAATATATAATATAATATCTTACATTATATTAATTTATTATATTATTATCCACTATTGCTAATTATTATTATTATACTAATATAATATATTATATGTATATGAATAAAACAATATCTGACTTGAAACAGAAATGAAAATTTTGATGAAAATTGTACGTTTATGGATCATTAGAGATTATTAACAATTACGAAATTTGATTCAGTGATGATCCTGTGCACCTTACGACAATATCTATAAAAATATTCGAATCGAAGAATTCTCTCTCTCTCTCTCGCTCCGTGTCTCGTGGCTCGTGGCATTATTTAAATTTATTTAAATCGCATACCGCTATAAAAGCGAGCAATGCACCAACCAACCACGAATGCCCAGGCCTCGATCTTTCGCTCCGGCGTGTTCCTCCTCACCGTGCCACAACGGACCTCGATTTTCCCTCCTCATACCCCTCTTCTCCTCTTGGCCTTCTCTCTCTCTCTCTCTCTCTCTCCATCGTCATCGTACCGGAGACGTCGTCGTGGGCAAACGGCCGACCGCGACTTTAAACCAGCGACATGATCCTTATACCCCGAAGAGTTGTTAGAGAGTAACGGCACGAATAGGGCACCTCGTACGTTAATTGGCTCGAGCCATTTTTGGCACGCCGCAAGAAAATTTTCCGAGAGTACCGTACAAGAGAGGAGAGGATTTCAACGTGAAATCCACGTGTACTCCGATATCTTAAGAGTCCCTGGCTCTCGATCGATCTGCTTACGTAGATAATCGGATATTAATTGACAATGAGAGACAAAAAATTAAAGAAAAAAAATTTTTTATACAAAATAATAATAGTATTTGGAAAAAAATTGCAATCTTTTATTGAACGATTAATCGATTAGAATTTTTCGAATCGTTGCATTTTGAGAAAAATGTATAGGGGAAAAGGGAAATGAATAATTTTGATAAATGAGTAATTTAAAAAATTCAACATTTCATCAAATTGACAAAAACAAAATATTTAACGAATTAAAAAAATTGAACAATTTTCATAATTTAATAATCAAAAGGTTCCAAGATTGAAAAAAAAATGATTTCCTAAATTACTAACTAAAAAAAATCCAATATCTAGGAAAATCCATTTTCCATTCCAATATTGTCAAACATAAAATAAACAAGCTAACCAATAAACAAAATTGAAAACTTCCCAAAAATATTTACAAAAAAAGAATCCAAATATTTCATAAAAGAAAAATTGCAAGAAAAAACAAAAAATTTTCACTAAATAAAAAAAATGAAAATTTTGATAAATCATCAATCAAAAAAAAAATTCCATGATCAAAAAAATAAAAAATTGGGTCAATTTCCATTCGACCCTAACTGCATGTTAATCCACACACATATACACACACACAGACAGACAGACATACATGCAGACATTGTAATAAGAGGGAAATATACATGGGTGCCTCTCTCATTATGTCAGATAATTTTAGCGAATTACTTTGAAAGTACATGTCGAGATAAATACAGTCCTGGTGGCAGTACAGAATACGTAACTGGATCAATTTGCTTGGAGAATTTGTTTTACAAATGCGGCTACGCTGTTCCTCGTACGCGAAGGTAGAAAACGTATGGTCCGAGTTGGCTCAACGGTCTCTCGCAATCCTTGAAATGCACGTTGTACAATTTATATTTTTATACTTAAATCTTACCTTTTATATATTTACCTCTCTCTCTCTCTCTCTCTCTCTCTCTCTGTGTTTGCAGTTGACTCTGGACGATTAGCCATAGTGACAAGCTATTTGTCTTCATTACTGCTCGGTCCCATTTACGTCCTTCTCGTCGTAGCTTGCCGATGGATTAAAGAAAAAAAAAAAAAAAAAAAAAAAAAATAGAAATATAAGAAAAAAAAGTTTTCATACCATTCGAAGATTTGTCAACGCTCTCGTAACGCCAGCTCGATGACTCTGGACACGCCTCTTTAATAACGTAGACTTGGTGCTTCATTGAACGAGAAAAACATTTTTTTTAATATTTTGAATTTGGAGAATTAATATGAAAATTGAAAATATAAAAAATTGATTGGTGTCAAAATAATGAATAGAAATTTATTGGTGTCATAATAATTCAAAGAAATTGATTCGTAGTAAGATAATTAAATGAAAAATAAAATTCAATATTTTGAATTTAAATAATTAATGTAAAAATTGAAAATATAAAAAATTGATTCGTGTCAAAATAATGAAAAGATATTGATTCGTATTGAAATAATTAAAATAAATTGATTCGTGTCAAAATAATTAAAAGAAAAAAAAATTGTTATATTTTGAATTTAAACAATATGAAAATTAAAAATATAAAAAATTGATTGGTGTCAAAATAATTAATCGAAATTTATTGGTATCAAAATAATTAAAAGAAATTGATTCCTATTAAGATAATTAAACGAAAAAAATTCAATATTTTGAATCAAAATAATTAATGCAAAAATTGAAAATATAAAAAATTCTTTCCTGTCAAAATAATTAAAATAAATTGATTCCTGTCAAAATAATTAAATGAAAAAATAATTGTTATATTTTGAATTTAAATAATTCATATAAAAATTAAAAATATAAAAAATTGATTAGTGTCAAAATAATTAATAGAAGTTGATTCGTGTCAAAATAGTTAAAAGAAATTGATTCGCAGTGAGATAATTAAAAGAAAAAAAATTTCACTATTTTGAAGTAAAATAATTAATGCAAAAATTGCAAATATAAAAAATTGATTCGTGTCAAAATAATTAAAAGAAAAAAAATTTTATATTTTGAATAAACAATATGAAAATTAAAAATATAAAAAATTAATTAGTAATAACATAATTAAAAGTATATTTGTATTAAAATAATAAAAAACAAAAAATTATTTGTATAAACGTCAATTAACCAAAAATGCAAAATATCATTTCAGTCTGAGCGAGAAAGGATTGGAATTTAATAAAGACTCGTCGCTCTAGAGAGAGGTGGAGGGGGAATAATGGAGGAAATACGTATATGTGTATAGCACGGAGGCGAGCTACTACGTATTGCCAATGGATAACCTCTAATGCCCGCTACACAATGACTGTTGAGCGCTCGGAGCTTCTCATAGTACAAGATATATATATATATATGTAGATATATATATACCTGTTGCGTCGTAGCGAGCCCGAAGCGTCCAACGGCGATTGCGGTTAGCACAGAGGAACACTCGGTAATTTATCGCTACCATTTAAAGCGCCATATAATAATACACGAAGCAAAACTATTTCTTAATGTCTCAGCGTCGCTCTTGGTCTTCTACGCAACGTTAAAACTCACACTGAAGTAGACCGTACGGCGTCCAAGCGATGAGTGCAGACAGTACACGGGCTCCGCGGTGCGTACGTGATGCGCGGAGGGCGCATGCGCGGGCACATGCGCGAGAGCGAGAGAGACACTCGGCGACTCGGTGGGTCGCCGGCTACGCTCAGCGATCCCCACTCTCGCTCGACACGTCACGGAGGAAGGTGGGAGAATTGGCTCGCTCTCTTGGCGGACTACGTCACACGGGGAAACAATAGAAACGCGATCGAACTTGTCGGTATGTGGTAAGCAGGCAGTCAATGAATTTTGTGGATTGTTTGATCGCGTAGATATTACTGTGGTTTTATAACGCTCGGGAATATTTAATGAGTTTATGCAGTGTTCTTGATATTAATTGAGACAATTATGTAATTAGGTTTGTTATTAGATAATTAATTAATTTGTTGATTGAATAATTTGTTTGTTGATTGAATAATTTGTTTGTTGATTCAATAAATAATATATTTGTTGAATAATCAATTTATCGATTAAATGATTAATACATAAAGGGAATAATGAATTTATTTATTAATCGAATAATCAAGTTATCAATTAAATAATTAATTCATAAATCCAACAACCAATTCACGAACCAAATAATTAATTTATCATTGAAATAATTAACTTATTAATTAGATAATTAATTTGTCAATCGAACAACTAATTTATAATTTAAATAATTCATCGAATAATTAAGTTATTAATTAAATAATTAATTCATAAATCCAACAATCAATTCACGAACCAAATAATTAATTTATCAATCAAATAATCATCTTATTAATTAAATAATTAATTCATCAATTGAACAATCAATTCACAAACCAAGTAATTAATTTATCAATCAAATAATAAACTTATTAATTAAATAATTAATTCGTCAATCGAACAACTCGTTTGTGAATCAAGTAACTAATTTATCAATCGAATAATAAATTTGTCATTTACATAATTAATTCAAAAATCCAACAATCAATTCACAAACCAGACAATTAATTTACCAATCAATCCATCCATTCAATAATTAATTCATTAATCAACTAATTAACGAATTCCTTCATCAACTAAATCCTCTCCAAACATTCAACAACAATTAAATAATTCCCACTTACATCCATCTATCTCGTTCAATCCCAACCTATTATAAAATACCTAGATCCAACTTAAGCTCCTCATAAATTGAAATAAATTGTCTTACACACCATAGAAACCAACCCAACAGGAACTGCAAACTTAACAATTCACATGTACCAATATCTCCATCCATACAAATATTTGTGTATACAGGGTGAGTTTCATAAGGTGTCTCAAACTTTATTTTAAGGTAGATAAGATCATTACAAACAAAAGTTGCAAATATACATTAGAGATATTTTTCATACTTTACGAGATACAAATGTTTAAAGTTCGTCCAATCAGAGCGCGCCGAGAAGCGTTGGAACCGCCCACTCCCCACCGTACCAGCCAATGCCAAGAAATAAAACTGACTGCGTAATAAAATAATAAATAAAATGAACTCCTCTGAATTTTGCAACCTCAAAATGTAACGCTCTACACTGTGCTATCTCTACGGCTAGGGTGGGGAGTGGGCGGTTCCAACGCTCTGATTGGACCAACTTTAAAAACTCATATCTCGTAAACTATTAAAAATATCCTCAATGTATATTTGCAATTTTTGTTTGTAATGATCCCATCTACCTTAAAATGGAGTTTGAACTACCTTATGAAATTCACCCTGTATAAATCAGCTACTTCGTACTAACGTTATAACGTATTTATATTGCAGATACCTGCTCGATCTCAGCCACGTTATATGAGGGAAGTATGTAGAAACGAGGTACGTTGCATCTGGCCATTTACCATGAGAACCCAATTGTGCAGGTGACCTATTCCTTGGCCCAAGGCCTTACGTACGTAGGGAACGCGATCGATCCACGAGTAATCGTTCTTGGCCTATCGATCGCTCGAATCGAGATCGATAGTTATCCATATATAGATATATATGTAACGTTTTATGTTTTTTTTTAATTTTCTTTTTTCTTTTATTCACGTGTATATATAATAGTGGATATGGTAGTAATACTATCCACCGGTGAGTAATAGTAGGCAGTACCACGATCACGTTTCCAGAAACTCGCTCGCAATCTTCATTCAACTCGACGAGTTCCCAAGGAATGAAGAAAAAAAAATTTTTTTTTTTCTTTCTTTTTTTTTCGTTCCTCAGTCGTATTATTCTCTAATGGGGAGTAAATTGACTATGGATCTGCGAAAGCAACGCGTGGATCGTATTACAGGTTCGCATAATCGCGTAATAATTTTTTTTTTTTTTATTTTTGCAAATTTATTGAATTTTGCAAAATTGTATTTTATGCAAATTGGATACAATTTTCTGTGTTTTATTGTATTATTATTTATATTCGACATTCTACGAGGCACTACAGTCCATGATTTTGATAATTAAGGTGGCATTTTGAAAATTGCTAAAAATAAAAAAAATTGATAATTTTTGTTTTTTTTTTCTTTCGTTATTCGTATTATTCTCTAATGGGGAGTAAATTGATTATGTATCTACGAAACCAAGGCGTGAATCATATTACAGTATAATCGTGTAACAATTTTTTAATTTAATTTTTTCAAATTTTTTGAATTTTGCAAAATTGTATTTTATTCAAATTAGACAAAATTTTCTGTGTTTTATCGTATTATTATTTATATTCGAGATCCTACGAGACACCAGAATCGATCGAGTTCCACGATTTTGATAATTAACGTGACATTTTTAAATTTGCAAAAAAAAAATAAAAATTTATAATTTTTTTTTCTTTTTTTTTCAACAAGCTCAACGAGAAAGCGAAACGAGAGAGAGATGGAAATTGGACGAGTGACCTATTCCTCCGTATCAAGGCCTTCCCACCTGTGTGTGTAAGAAAGAGAGAGAGAGAGAGAGAGAGAGAGAGATCGAGCAAGCACGTGTGACGCGCCAATCGATCTCGTCTTACTCGAGGATCGATCGTTTACTACGTTCGATCGTTGAAGTCGATCGGTTTTATGGACTCCAGTGATCGATACTCGTCTTACGGATTTACTCGATGTCGCTATTACTTATCTCCTTTTCCTTCCGTCTCCTCCAACCAGAAACAACAACAACCGCATTAAAAAAAAAAAAAATTTCTTTCAATTTTCCAAAAAGAAATTTTCCATCGATCCAATTTCCAAACTCGAATGAAAATCGAGAGAAAATCCTGCGTTTGACCTACTGACTCTCCTCGCCAACGCATCCCACAACCTGCCAGCCACTTCTCTCCGAAGGATCTCCCCTTATCTCTCAAGGTAAGAAAAACAAAAAAAAAATTGAAAAAAATTTTTTTTAAATAAGAAAAAATTAAAAGTATACTTTCGCTGCTCTCTCGCCGGAGGGCTGGCGAAAACGTGGTCAGCCCTCGGACCTTCTACCGTACGTTAAACATAGCCACGTAACGTATAACTATATGTAAGTAAGAAAAAAAAAAAAAAAGAAAAAAAAAATTTGAACGAGGTCTTCCGGGTCTTTCGGTTCGTGCGACGGCGAGACTGTATACGGGGCCGCGACAAATTGGAAATTACCCGTCATCCCTGCTAACCTCATGCCATTCCCGAGTACTCCCCTCCCCCCTCCCCCTGGCCCCCTTCTCTCTCGCTTCGATTAAGACTAATTGATTTTTTTCACGTAAGCTACATTATACCTCCTTCTTCCTTTTTCCTCTGGACTCGTCTCGTTTCATCCTTGATGCTTTTTTGGTAAGAACTCGATTTTTATACTCGAGATCCACTTGTCGTTGCAAAATACACGATTATAATCCTCCTTCGTTTCATTTTTTTTTTCTTCTTCTTGGAAGATAATAAACGTTGTACGGTTTAATCGCTGATCGTTGTTTACGACTGCGATACTTTTGCCTCGTATTTTTCGTACGTTACGTGGATTGGAGATTTTTGTTTATAGTGGGAAATATAGGAGGATGAAGGAGAGAAACTTTTTGATAAGTTTGGGGAGAGAGAAGAGTGAAGGGAAGACGAGAGAAGGAGGAAAACTGCGACAGAGATTTTTTACTTTGAGAATCTTTCGAGGTAAAAATTGTTTTTTCGACCTGCGAGCTGTCTAACTTCGATATATTTATCGTTATCGAGTCAATATTGATGAATCCTCGATATTGAACTCAAATTTGAGGCTAGATTTTAATTTTAATCGGAGGATAATAAAAATTGTACGGTTTAATCGCTGATCGTTGTTTACGACTGCGATACTTTTGCCTCGTATTTTTCGTACGTTACGTGGATTGGAGATTTTTGTTTATAGTGGGAAATATAGGAGGATGAAGGAGAGAAACTTTTTGATAAGTTTGGGGAGTGAGGAGAGTGAAGGGAAGGCGAGAGAAGGAGGAAAACTGCGACAGAGATTTTTTACTTCGAGAATCTTTCGAGGTAAAAATTGTTTTTTCGACCTGCGAGCTGTCTGACTTCGATATATTCATCGTTATCCAGTCAATATCGATAAATTCTCGATATTAAATCAATATTAACTTAAACCTAATTTAAATTCGTTATTTAATGTAAAAAAAAAAAATCGAAACAAAATTCTCATAAAATTTCACTCTACGACAATATTTATCGTATCGTAACGTCGAATTAGCTCGTATTCCTTATAAATAGAGCAGTTGTAAACCTCGCAAGGTTTACAAAACAAGTTTAATTCACGATCTTCGTCGTTGGCCGTCGTTTAACGAAGCGAGAAACGCTCGCATTAGCGTTCGAAGTACCACGAGGCGCTCGTTTACACGTGTATCCACGTACGAAAACACGTATTTCCTCTTCTCTCTCACAATCATTATTCCATTTCCTTCATTTTCCTTTTATTTAAACAAATAAATCGACCATTCCAACGACTCCATTATCCCAAATAATATCATTTCCGTTTGAATTTCGCGCCCTTTTTCCTTCCTTTAAACTTCACAATTTTATTATCATTATTATTATTATTTTCGTCCCATCTACGGTCCACCAAAGCTATCGTCCTTTTAAGCTTCCCACGCGAAAGCGGTAAACATTAATTGAAATGTCATTCCAGGTGCAACATTTTCATCGAGCCTGGCAAGGCTTAAGGTGCATAGGTGTGTTGCTCGCTCACTGAGAAAACGACTCGTCTTTTGCCTCTCTCTCTCTCTTGGACGCTACTGGTATCGCTTCCTGGTACACCTTATTAAACAGAAAATTAACATAGCAAGCGATATGGAGCCGTGGAGAGCGGTTCTTTGGTCCTTCGAACGCGCGAACCGACGAGCACGACGGTGTCGAGAATTTTCTCTCTCTCTCTCTCTCTTTCTCTCTCTCTCTCTCGTATCTTTTACCCCAACCTCTTCTCATCCTCTTCTTCTCGGTCTCGATACTTTTTTTTTCGGACTCGAGAGTTTAAGATTCACGCTCATATACAGCACGCCTAGGAACGTCGTGCACATTGCCAGGGGGAAATTTATCACCATAGAAGCAATTAATGAGATTTTTCTTGACTCACGACACTCTCTCTTTCTCTTGCTAGCTCGATCCTATTCGTTGGTCCGTCTCTGTCTCTGGGTGTTGGGAAGGCTATCACGAGGGATTTAGCCAAGTCTCACCATCTCGTAACGATGAACTCGCTCATTCAACGCTAGTGCGGTATCGTAGAAGTTCGTGTTAACCCGCGACGTTCATTAAGCGATTTTATATTAGCTAGCTAGACGATAAACGATGACCTGTTGAGAATTGAATTCGAGAGATCGATTATCGAAGATTTTTCAATCGACTTTTTTCAATTTGTGGAATGTTTAACGATTTTTTAAAATTTGTTTTTTTTTTCTTTCTGGAATTCAAAAGATTGAGGTTAGTGAGATTACTTCGTTAATTTTGTATTATCTTGGATTTGATAAGGATGTTGAGAATTGAATTCGAGTAATCGATTATCGATTTTTTATTTTTTTATTTTTTGGGATATTTTTTTTTTGTGGAATTAGAATTAATTAAGATTATGGAAATGACTTCATTAAACGATTTCATATTGTGTCGGATTAGATAACGATATTGAGAATTGAATTCGAGATATCGATTATCGATTTTTTAATTTTTAAAAAAGAATTTTTGAAATATTTATGTTTTTTCTTTTTTTTCGGGAATAAAAATCGATTGAGATTATGGAAATGACTTCATTAAACGATTTCATATTGTGTCGGATTAGATAACGATATTGAGAATTGAATTCGAGATATCGATTATCGATTTTTCAACATTTTAAAAAAATTTTTTAAAACATTAATTTTTTTTCTTTTTTTGTAGAATTAAAATCGATTGAGATTCTGGAAATAGCTTCATTAAGCAATTTTATCTTATCTCAGATTAGATAACGACGTTGAGAATTGAATTCGAGATATCGATTATCAATTTTTCAACTTTTAAAAAAATTTTTTAAAATATTAATTTTTTTTCTTTTTTTGTAGAATTAAAATCGATTGAGATTCTGGAAATGGCTTCAGTAAGCAATTTCATCTTATCTCAGATTAGATAACGACGTTGAGAATGAATTCGAGTAATCGTTTACCGATTTTTCAACTTTATTTTTTATTCTTTTGAAATATTTATTTTCCATTATTAATTTTTTTCTCAATTAAAAACCAGTTGAGATTATAAAAATAACATCCATCCAACGATTTCCTACCATCTCAGATTAGATAACAATTGAGAATTGATTTCAAAATTTTCATTTTTTTTTCTCATTTCTTCTAAAATTTAATTCGAACCAAATCAACAATAAAAAAAAACAAACATGACAGTTATCGAATCCGAATTCGTTTCATTGGATAGAGACACTCTCGATCCTTGACGTTAATTGGCTGGTAATTACCTCACCGAACTCGCTTAATTAGGATAACAGTAGCGAAGGCGTGTGGGAGATTCGCTTTGTTCCAACGCCGATCGTTGATTCGAGCCAACCAAAGACCAAAAATTTATCGATCCACCGAGTCGAAAACATCTTCCGTGGATCACAGCCCTCGCCTCTGAGGAAACTGGGCTCGATCTGCCCTTCGCTACCTTACCAAAAAAAAAAAAATGGAAAAAAAATTTGAAAAAAAAAACAAAAAAAATTCTTATCGCTACCAAGAAGCTACCTAGGTCGTCGTTGTATACCTGTATTTATTTCTACGGTGTCGAACCCACGGTGAGATAAGCCTCGAGGTATAACCATGAGAGAACGAAAGAGAGTGAGAGAAAGGGAGAGAGAAAGAGAATGAGAGAGAGAGAGAGAGAGAGAAATCTGGCGCGCAACCCGCGGCCAGCACCCCAAGCGGCATTGTATTTATCGAATCTCGCGATCTTCGTTCTCGCGCCTCTGGCGTTGCGCGGGAATCGCGGGCGCGCTTGAAAAGCGCGCGTGCTCGTCGCCTCGAGAATGGAACGCGATCGGGCGTTAATTAAGCGAACTATCTCCTGGAGTGGGAGGGGGAGAGGAAAGCGAGGGAGGACGTTAAACGTCGAGAGATTCACGAAGTAAAAAATAAAAAAGATTGCAGAAAAATTTGGAATCGCGATTCCGACTTTTTTTTCGAATTTTCAAAATTTTGTTTCTTCGACAATAAACGTTCGATTCGTTTAGTTCGAGTTTGGATTACAAAACTTCAGAAAAATAAGTTTTTTTATGGACAAATTTAAGTTTGAATTCTTTGCGAAAGAAATTTGGAATCGCAGTTCGGAATTTTTAATTTTTTGTTGTTTTTTTGAAATTTTAGAAATTTTATTTATTCGAAAATAAACATTTGATTCGTTTAGTTCGAGTTTAAATTAAACAATTACAGAAAAATAATTTTTTTTTATGGAAAAATTAGAAGTTTCGAAATTTTCCATTTTTATTTAAAAACGAATATTCGATTAATCTAGTTCGACTTTAAATAAAAAAAACGTTCATTACTTTGTCGAAAAATGATTCTTCTTTGAGAAAAAAAATTTTTTTTTGACAAAATTTTTTATCTAAAAAAATTAAATTTTTTAATTATTTTCATCGATAATTAAATCGTTGAGGAATTTCTAGACGCGTACTAATTACCAGAAAAAAAACAATCGAGTTTTTCTTGATGACATGACGCATCTTCGATCAAAAAGAAAGAAAGAAAATAAATAAATAAGTTCTCAGCGTTTCTTGCTCCATTGTAAATTCTCGATTAGTGTTGCATTTAACATATATATGTATATGTCGATGAAAAGTTGTTAAAGGAAAAATAATGAGCCTGGAAAATCCGTTGACCTTTGATAGAGCGGATAACCCGGCGAATGTAGCAGGTTGATCGTAGCCTTATTATGCACGAATTGCGTACGCGCAGTATCGGGATGATCAGACGCGAGTGGTAGTGGACATCGTAGAGCGCAGGCGCGAGGATTTTTTTTTAATTTTATTTTATTTGAATTTTTTTAAATTTTCTTCTTATTTTCTTATTCCCAGCTCGTACACAGCCAGTGAAGAGACGATAAAACATTATAAAGCGTGACATTATAGAGCCACTCCTGTCGACCACTCTTTCTACTCGCAGAGCTTGCGCTCCTCGCTCTTACTTAATCCGTCACCTCGGTTTTTCTTATTTTATTTTCCACCTCGTCGAAACGAGTGAAAATTCAGACAATTTTCTTTCCATCGATTTGCATTGAAATTCACTCAATTATTAAACAAATTAATAGAAATTAATTAATTTAGCTGAGAAAATGAAAATTTTATATTGAATTTTTTTTATAAGTTTTCAATGTGAGAAAATTGTTTTTCCAGCTCGTAAGAGTTTCGTTCGTCGATCCTCGAGGAAATTAATTAATTGATTAATTAGTTAAAATTAATTTACTTGAAAAAATTACATTTTTACATAAAAAATAATTTTATTTTCATCATTTAATTTTTATCGAATTCTTTTTTAAGTTTTCAGAATAAGAAAATTATTTTTCCAGCTCGTCAGAAGTTTCGTCCATAAAATCAATCAGTCAATCCTCGAGAAAATTAATTGATTAATTCTTCGAAATTAATTAACTTGAAAAAATTACATTTTTACATAAAAAATAATTTTATTTTCATCATTTAATTTTTATCGAATTCTTTTTTAAGTTTTCAGAATAAGAAAATTATTTTTCCAGCTCGTCAGAAGTTTCGTCCATCAAATCAATCAGTCAATCCTCAAGGAAATTAATTGACTAATTAGTCGAAATTAATTAACTTGAAAAAATTACATTTTTACATAAAAAATAATTTTATTTTCGTCATTTAATTTTTATCGAATTTTTTTTTCAAGTTTTCACAATAAGAAAATTATTTTTCCAGCTCGTCAGAAGTTTCGTCCATAAAATCAATCAGTCAATCCTCGAGAAAATTAATTGATTAATTAGTCGAAATTAATTAACTTGAAAAAATAACATTTTTACATTAAAAACAATTTTATTTTCATCATTTAATTTTTATCGAATTCTTTTTTAAGTTTTCAGAATAAGAAAATTATTTTTCCAGCTCGTCAGAAGTTTCGTCCATCAAATCAATCAGTCAATACTCGAGAAAATTAATTGATTAATTAGTCGAAATTAATTAACTCGAAAAAATTACATTTTTAAATTAAAAACAATTTTATTTTCGTCATTTAATTTTGATCGAATTTTTCTTTCCAAGTTTTCACAATAAGAAAATTATTTTTCCAGCTCATCAGACGTTTTCTCCATCAAATCAATCAGTCAATCCTCAAGGATATTAATTGACTAATTAGTCGAAATTAATTAACTTGAAAAAATAACATTTTTACATTAAAAACAATTTTATTTTCGTCATTTAATTTTTATCGAATTTTTCTTTCCAAGTTTTCACAATAAGAAAATTATTTTTCCAGCTCATCAGACATTTCGTTCGTCAAGTCGATCAGTCAGTCCTCGGATCGATCAGTCAATCCTCGAGGAGGAGATGGATCGTGGCATAAGAGCGAAGAGTTGCCGTGTCCACCGAACAGTTCTCATCGGAGATTCTTTGACGCCGATGCTACGCCGATATCGCGAGAGGTAGATACCGGAGACGAGGAGAGCAATTGTCTCTCTCTCTCTCCCTCTCTCTCTCTCTCTCTTTCTTATCCTCATCTCTTTTCCTCTTTGCCCATAGCGTGTTGGAGCGGTTCGGTACTCGATGGACGTCGAACGTGATGAATAACACGGCGAAGATATAGATAGATTGGAAATACAAAACCCAGATGGCCTGGAACTAGACAGATACCGGTCTAAATGTCATTTCTGTGCTGAGGCAAGAGCGTTAACGTTTTGCTCAATCGAATCGAGCGCCGATCGCGAACAACCGATGGAGATCCGTTCGCACGAATCATCTCGAGGTACTTTTTTTTTAGGACAATTTTTAGACTGGAAAACAAAGATTTCAATCCCTTGGAGCGACAGTTATTTCACTACCCCTTTGAAATTTGTTTCTAGGTCGAATTTCGAAGGACGAAAGGAAGATGAATTTTTGATTCGTCGATGGAAAGAGGAATGACTTTTCGAAAAAAAAAACATCCTCGACGAGTCACGATCTCGAGAAGGTGGAACGATGAAGACACGTCGAGTTCGACGTCGCCTCGTGTTCGACGTCCAGGGTTGTCAATCTACGTGAAATCTTGAAACACGACGTCGACGCTGTTTTTTCAATCGTCTCGAAAACGATATTCGTGTTTTTGTACGAGAGGAAAGAGAGAAAGTCATCGAGTAAGGATGAAAGTCAGCTGGACAGTCGACTCGAATTCTTGATCGACGAAATTCGAACTTCGGTTTGGATCTTGGTGAGTAATTTTGAATTGTTTTTTTTGTTTGTTTTTAGATTTAGAAATTTTGTTAGGCACAATTCGAGTTTGTTGGTGTCACAAAGTCGATTTGCAAATGGAAGACAGTCGCTAGAAACGAAGCGAGAAGTGAGTCATGATCTCCCTGCTCACCTGTCTGCGGTAGGAATACGCAGGAAGATTGGATGAAAGGTAAAAAGAAATTGAAAAAAATGCTTCCCACGTCCCCTTGGTGCGCTCTTGCTTCTCAACTCGACCCCGCCTCGGGCGATACCATCGTGTTCGAAACTTGCTGCGTGTGTGGAGTCGAGTACGACGATACTTCTGTGTACCTGAATTTGCAAACGTCGAATCGATGTAATAATGCCACGTAGGGACGTCGAGCGATGAGATACAGGTGTGTGGGAGTTTTCGTGGAAATTCAACGAGGACGATCTCCCTATTGTCCGCAAGAATCGGTTTTCGTCGAAGCCTTAAGATTGTTTCCGGTCTGGACGTAATGAGAATATTGAGGAACTGCTTTCAGCTGATTTTGGATTATCGTTACAGATGGAAAAATTGAGGCAGTGGTATAATGATGGGTGCGAATCAAATTCCCTTTGATTCGAAAAATCGCGATTTTCAAACATTTGCAACGGCCGCAGAAATTGAGATAGTTGGATGTTACTCGCCTCGTTCTTCTCGTCTCGGTAAGCCCTTAAAAAAGTTATTAGTGAAATTTTCTGTCAGAAGAACGACAACCGAGATACAGCCCCGAAAAAAATCGATTTTTCGACCCACCCGAATCGCTAGGTCGACAATTGGGCTCAAAAAATCGCTTCTTGAATTACACTCTTTCAATGAATTTTTATTGCTTATGTACATCGCAAATTGCCCGCTGATCACGAATTCATAGGTTGCATTCCTCTCCGATGAAGATTGGTATGTGAAAAA
Organism: Netelia fuscicornis; assembly: GCA_946811545.1. Lineage (NCBI taxonomy): Eukaryota > Metazoa > Arthropoda > Insecta > Hymenoptera > Ichneumonidae > Netelia > Netelia fuscicornis. The sequence goes on along the minus strand of OX328014.1, from coordinate 45,785,282 downwards.
ACGAAAAAACGTGATTTTTCACGGTTTTTTCGGTTTTTCGTCCACTAATTTCTAACTGTCGATGAAATAACCATAATTTTCGTGATGTGCGAGAAATTTCCCATCAAATACGACTCTAATCGGAGGCATTTTCGAGGAAAAAAAATTTTCCTTCCCATGGGGCTTTTTTTTCCGCGCGACCCCTTTGGGCTAAAAAAATGGCCACTTGAATTACACTGTTTTGATCCTTTTTTACAGTTTATATGCATCGGAAATTGCGCGCTGATCACGAATTCACAGGTTACATTCCTCTCCGATCAAGATTGGTATGTGAAAAAACGAAAAAACGTGATTTTTCACGGTTTTTTCGGTTTTTCGTCCACTAATTTCTAACTGTCGATGAAATAACCATAATTTTCGTGATGTGCGAGAAATTTCCCATCAAATACGACTCTAATCGGAGGCATTTTCGAGGAAAAAAAATTTTCCTTCCCATGGGGCTCATTTTTCCGCGCGACCCCTTTGGGCTAAAAAAATGGCCACTTGAATTACACTGTTTTGATCCTTTTTTACAGTTTATATGCATCGGAAATTGCGCGCTGATCACGAATTCACAGGTTACATTCCTCTCCGATCAAGATTGGTATGTGAAAAAACGAAAAAACGTGATTTTTCACGGTTTTTTCGGTTTTTCGTCCACTAATTTCTAACTGTCGATGAAATAACCATAATTTTCGTGATGTGCGAGAAATTTCCCATCGAACAAGACCAATTTCAATCGTGTCACGAAAAAATTTAATTTTTCGACCTCCTCCCCCAATCGCTAAGTCGACAATTTACCTAAAAAAAATCGCTTCCTGAATTACACTCTTTCAATGAATTTTTATAGCTTATGTACATCGGAAATTGCCCGCTGATCACGAATTCACAGGTTGAATTCCTTTCCGATGAAGATAGGTATGTGAAAAAACGAAAAAACGTGATTTTTCACGGATTTTTCGGTTTTTCGTCCACTAATTTCTAACTGTCGATGAAATAACCATGATTTTCGTGATGTGTGAGAAATTTCCCATCGAATACGGCTCTTATCGGAGACATTCTCGAGAAAAAAAATTTTCCTCCCCATGGGGCTCATTTTTCCGGGCGACCCCTTTGGGCTAAAAAAATGGCCACTTGAATTACACTCTTTCAATGAATTTTTATTGCTTATGTACATCGGAAATTGCCTGCTGATCATGAATTCACAGGTTGAATTCCTCTCCGATGAAGATTGGTATGTGAAAAAACGAAAAAACATGATTTTTCACAGTTTTTTCGGTTTCTCGTCCACTAATTTCTAACTGCCGACGAAATAACCGTGATTTTCGTGATGTGCGAGAAATTTCCCATCGAATACGACTCTAATCGGAGGCATTTTCGAGAAAAAAAAATTTCCTCCCCATGGGGCTCATTTTTCCCAGACCTTTGGCTAGAAAAATCGCGATTTTCAAACTTTTGCGACAGCCGCAAAAATTGAGATAGCCGAACGTTCCTCAGCTTGTTCTTCTCGTCTCGCCAATCCCTTCTAAAAGTTATTAGTGAAATTTTCTATTGGTCGAACGAGAAGCGAGATACACCCTCGTAAATATTCGATTTTTCTACCATTCACAATTCCATCGAAATCGACAATATATCGAATTCCGATCACGGTTTTAATCGTTTCCCAATCTCTAGGAGCACAGATCAATCCCAAATTTATATTATCCTACGTCTCTCTCGAACAAACCAGAATTACATACCACAAAATGTATTCCCCGGAAAGTCGAAGAATCGTTCGGAATTCTCGAGGAGCAATTCTGCCACGATTATCGCGAAAAAGGAGAGGTGCTGAGCACCGACACCGATGCAGCTCTATTGAGATCACGCGAGAATTAACTATATATATATATACATACATATATAGACATAGCTTTAGTATAATTTATATAGAGAGGTCGAGAGGCATGAGAAAGCTCGGGGCACGACACGGAGCGAATCGAGAGCGCGCGCGCAGGCTCGCTCTCTCGCAAAGGATAGAGTCCTGCGGCGTGTCCGTGACGCGATCCTATCGGGGATCGATTGCTACCGTTCTACCATTTGCTCTCTCCCTCTTTCTCTCTTGTCGAGACCACGAAGGAGACGCTGTGATAGTCGTATACGGGCAACCATAATGCAAGTGCGCACGCTACTCGCTTACACTTCGTCCTTCCTCTCGTTCGCGGTGTCTTAAGACTCCCCCCCCCCCCCCCTCCCGCATTCCCCTCATCCCCCGATAATAGAGACGCGGTTCGATCCTCCAAGAGATAAGAGGAGAGAATATCCCGCACCGATGCCGTGGGCCTATCGGTGAGAGCGCAATCGCGAAAGAAGCTTCGGGGCCAGATTTAACCATCGACGACCATCCTTCCATTTTACCTTTTCATCCACGTTCGGCATAATCGTAATCGATTTCACGCGTCACGATAGAGCGGTTCTTGGCTACTCTTCTTTCATATCTCACCTTAAAGCCGATCCTGATCCAAAGCAGGATTCGGTTAAAAAAAAAGAAACTTATTTTGTCAATTTTGTTATTTTTTGTTTTTCAAAGAAAATTTTTGTTTATTTAATTAATTATAATGGACTTAAACGAAAATCGAGGATTGAACTAACATCGAGAATTTAAGGGCTTGAAAAGAAAAAAAAAATTGTTAAATTTTATATGAAAAGAAAAAAGAAATTTTTTAAAGTTTGATACTCGTCGTTTTGCGAGTCTCGGTCACGTTCGGCAACGACACGAGAGAATTGCCGGGTGAGGGCGGTACGGGGCAGGTGAAAAATAAAAGGATGGAATATAATGCTGCCGGTTCTACGCCGTCGCGAATGCCGCTGCAATCCGGCGGCATCTTCCACTCTCATCGGTTCTCTCTCAAAGAGAAAATCTATACGCTGTGCTATGCCATACCAACGAGTCGCGGGGGTGAGACGACGAGACGCGTGTGTTATCCACTCGAATCTTCCTCACCCTCGGTCCGAACCGCTAACGAACGAGTGATAAAGAAAACGATTTCGAAAAAAAAAAAACAAAAAAAAAAATCAAAAATTTATCCCACGACGTAAATCCTGGTAAAAAAATAATAACAACAATTTTAATTAATTTTTCTCGATTTTCCCCACCAAGGGTTGAAGGTCGGGTCAAGGTCAGGGTATTTAAATTCGTTATTTCGAAAATATTCGACTAAAAAAATAATAACAATTTAAATTAATTTTTTTTCTCGATTTTTTCCAAGGTTTCAAGGTCAGCTCAAGGTCACAGTTTTTTAAATTGGTATTTTGTAAATATTCGAATGAAAAAAATAATAACAGATTAAATTTATTTTGTTCTCGATATTTTCAAGGGTTCAAGGTCAGCTCAAGGTCACGGTTTGAAAAATTGTTATTTCGTTAATATTCGGGAAGAGGAGATTTTTCAACGAGTTTGGAAGAGATTGTGCGCGGGTGTTGCGGAAGATTCTCGAGTGTAAACAAAAGGAGTTTGGAATTGCGCGTGCGCGTAGAGACGTCGGTTGCGAGAGCGCATGTCAATGCGTCGAGGGCAATTAAGCCTTGTTTGGTGCGCAAACGCCGCGGGGCCCGCGCGAGAGAGAAGAGAGAGAGGAGAGTCCACTTTGTTCCTGTTCTGCTCGTTGGCCGGGCATGCGGAACCCTCCTCTTTTCTTTGCCTCGTGTAAGAGAGAAGCGCCGCGCTGATTTATATACTCTTTTCCTTCCGTTTCGCATAGTTATTCTCTTTCTCCCGTGCGCTAGGGAACGTTCGTTTATTTTTATTTTTTTGCGATTTTCTCTTTGTTTACCTTTTTGCGCGACCAGGTTCGGAGCTCTCCAATGATTAAAGCGAAACGAAGAGAGAGAGAGAGAGAGAGAGAGAGGAGAATCGGGAAATCGCGTTCGAACGAACAACGATTCGAAATAATTTTCTCGCGAAGTAATTATCGTCGATCTTCCATGAATTGTCGCGCTCGCGCGGAAATTCGACCTCGATGAAGCGAATTTCAAGTTTGACCTTGAGCCAAGGTCAAGCTTAAGTACCCCAATTTCAAATCTGACCTTGAACCAAGGTCCTAGTTAACTTCCCCCAGTTTCAAAATTTAACCTTGAGTCAAGGTCAAACTTTAGTTCTTCAAGGTCAAAAGTTTGACCTTGAGGAGCAAAATTTTGAAGAAAGGTCAAATTTATCTCAAAGTCAGGTTGTAGATTCGTTTATCGGCTGGACGTTGATAGAGGCCGAAGTCGCGATAGTGCGCATGCGCGTGCGTGACCGATACCAGTGGCACGACCGCGAGACATCGAGCATCCCGGTTCATCACGCGGATCGGAGCTTTGGTCTCTTTTCAGACCCATTACCCGTAATTAATCGTGACGTCTCGGCATTCCTCCATGGATTTATGTACTAATTACACTAATTAATTTATCTCGTGGCGGGGCAGAACGCGAGCCATCACGGTAATCTTGACTTTTCCTTGATCTATCTACGTGTCGAGAGAGAGAGAATCTCAGAACGAGATCTCGATCCTGGCTCCAAGTCCTTTCTCGATCGCGCATCGTCGATCGTCAAATTCTTATCCTCTTTAATTTTCCATGACAATTTTTCCAAATTTGACAACATTTTTTTTTTGAAAACTTTTAATCTCAAAAGTTGCGCAACTCGACGATTTTCTCATTGGCAGAATATTAACGAGCGATTTTACATCGCGCACGATTTTTCCATACGAGAGAAATCGACTAGTCGAGGTCGAGCGTTAATTCTCTCGCTCGAAACAGGTGCGAGGGAACACGGTGCGAAAAACCGATTGCGGTTATTTCGATTTTGCAACGTGATGATATTCGTCGAGTAATGCCTAGCGAGCGATAATCGCTCACGCACCGCGTGTGAATAATTTCACGCGCGATGAAGAAAAAGTATTGAAAAAACGGAATAAAACAAAACAAGAAGAACAAAAATGTCGAAAAATCATGGCACTTGGATATTTAGTGTTGAAATTCCGAACGAGTCGTTGAAACTATTTTTAACGATTAAAAGAAAACGAGACAAAAAACCTCCTACGCCGGTACGACTAATTTACAATTCCATGAAGAAACACGTGTTAACTTTGGTAGTCAACGTCGATCGCGCTTTAATGATCGTACCACGACGTTATTTACAACGCGAGTCGTTCGCCGAGCGCCACGGATTAATGATTGATTATGATCATTTTCGCGCGCCACTTCTCTCAACGCTTTATACACATAGCTTCGCTAGGCGCTCGTAACGTGAAAAAGAAGAGCAATAAGCGATTTGAAAAAAGTCGACCTACGATCGCCTCGGTTCATTATCGCGATGGAAGCGTCGCGACGAAAGAAAAAAAATTCAAGGCCCGCTCAGCCGCGCATGCGCGAATGAGCGTGCGCGCGCAGGCTCTCGCGCCACCGCGCATGCTCCCGCGCAGCGGCGCAGGCTCTCGCGCCGCCGCGCATGCGTTGATCGATCAATAATCCATCGTTGGTCGCGAAGACGAACGCGTCGAGCGACGTTGAGAAGAACGGGGGCGCTCGAAGCCTCTCGCGAACGAGAGAGACACAATAAACAGAAACTGCACCTCGAGGAGTCTCGACAACGCCTCCGGGGCGCGCATAGCGCGAACTCGTTATGTACAATGAGACGCGCTTCGTACAACGTCCGGATTATACGCGTGGTAGCGCTCGCGTCGCTCTTACTTTTTTTTGTCCCTCTTCTCTTCTTCTTATTCTTCTTCACGGAGCCGAAGCTGACACGAAGGAACTTTATTTTCGAGACGTGTGAACGCGATTCGAAGGATAGACGGACCCGTGTTCTATCCGGACCTCGCCCCTCCTGTCTCAGACGTAATAATGAAATAATCATTTCTCCTCTTCGTTCCTGTTTCTTTTTTCTCGATTTTTCTTTTTTTGTTCTTTCTTTCTTTCAACCCGGAGAATGATTCGTGAGTTCGGAACGAGATCGAGGGGGACTCGAGAGGATCTAGACTGGCGTCATTATTTCCAAGCGGTCCAGGAAAAACTGCCTCTCTCATTCTCACGTGGATACCCAACGTAGAGTGTCGGTTTGGACAAGACGTTGTAGTCTTTTTTCCCCTCTATCTTTTCGTGTTCTAATAATAATAATAATACAAATTAATAAATCACAAAATCGGATCGTGTAACGAACTTATCGATAGAGATAAAGATCGCGCCCGATGACTTGCTCACCGATCGGCACGAGAAAGAGATCGAGATCGTAAATCGCGACCCTGAAATCGATCAACGATTTTCGTAGAGACGAAAATAATAATAAAATTAATTCTCGTACGTGTTTTATCGTCGCGAATTAAATTTCGTCGTTACTTGTAGACGAGGGACGAAAGTGGAGAAAAATACGAACCGATTTATCGTACGAAATCGAGGGCGAACGATCGTACGAGAGAGGAAGTCGATCGGCTCTCGCCGCCCGACGGCCAATCGCGTAACTACTTAAACGTGCTCGCATCGTAATCACATTGTTTGTCCGGTAATTGCGCGCATTAATAGATGAGAACTGGGTCTCTCCCTGGCTCTCGTTCACGAGACGACTCGCTCGTTGGAGAACGGTACCGATTAACCGCGCTCTTATGACCCACCTTCTCTTGCGCAATCGTTACCAACTCGACTCAACGAAACGATCTTCGTCACTTTTTAGACGAATGAAAGAATTTTTTTCGATATAAATTGACATTCGTTTTCGATCGAATCGAAATTTGGATCAATCTTGGAATTTTCTTTTGTAAAACCGATTTTTTGTTATCGATTGCTAACTTCGGTCGGATTTCAATTCTTCGTTACGAGAGAATGACTGATGTGCGTCAGAGATATATCATTAAAGACCACCTTGGTCGTTTAATATCCTCGCGCACCTGATCCTTGCCGGACGGTGCGAAAGAGAGAACAAAAAATCTGATGGAAAGATCGGCTGCCATTTTTTACTTCCTACTTTGTTCAAGCGCTCATCGTGGCATTAAATAATTTTGAAGGTGCGAAACGTTTTATACCCGAGGAAAGAATGCGAAATCGTTGTTACGTCGTCCTTGACCGTGCCGATCTTCGAGAACCAAATAAATACCAATCGCCCACGATGATCGTTCCAGAGGGCGATACGCTATGTATCGAAATTCGAATCGTTATACAATTGTGCCAAATTGATCGCGTCATTCATCATTCGTCATCCGATATTTATATGCACGAAGCACGAAAAAAAAAATTTCAAAAAATCGGTAAAAAAAAATTTTTTTTTCTTACCGATCAAAGCAAACAAAGAACGCATTCGTCACGCGATCGTAACGAAATCCGATCGATCCGTGCTCGCCGAGAATTATTTCAATTCGCGAACATAAACAATTCAGAATAATCGAACGTTACCGATAACTCAAAATCGATTGATTTTATGTTTGCGCCGGGTGTCCGAGCGGATTATTAATGTTATGATCGATCGGATCGGCGCCCGATATCATCTCTATCGAGGTAAAATATTGCTCGTTTAAGTACGAGCAATAAAAATCAACCGCAAATTTTATATACCGATCGATCTACGATTCGCGATCGTGTCTCTCTTCTCGTCGCACAATCGTTGACACGATCGATCGGTAATCGGCGCGAGAAAAATACCAAATGCAAACGAAAAGAAAAAAGCAAAAAGTACACCGAGACGAAACAAATGTAGTGGAAAACGAGGGAATATTCTCGGGGAATTCGTGCGACTGTAATAAAACGATGTCGTAATCGCGATCGCGTGCTGATACGCTCGGCGAGGATTGAGATCGTTCGTAGGCGCGAGGATTCGAACGTTCCCGCAATCAAAATACAGCATCGTTCAGAACTTTTCGACCAAAAAAAATTAACAAATTAAAAAAGAAAAACAGATTCAATTTTCTGTAATTCGATTTAAACCGATCTCGAGGGACGAAATAAAATGGCGATTGGCGCGAGACGATAGTCGAGACTTAATATGGTCGCGTTCGAACGAGGCGATGTTTCTTTTCTTTTTTTTTCGTTCATAAGTGCTCTCGAACTTATGGACATTGGTGTAGAATAAATGGATGCATGTACACACAGACGGTGGGGTAAGGATATATACGTTACGTAGAACGGGTAACGGTCATTGTGCGACGCGGCATCTCCGGACCATTCTAATATCAAGGATAACTCGGCCGAGTAGTACACTCTGATGGACGGATGGATGTGCCGCGCAGGCAGGCCTTCGTCCTCAACCGCTGCTTCTCCCCCCTCCACGCGAACCCCCGTCATCTCGCGCAGGCTCGAGAGAGGCTACGGTGGTGGAGTAGGAGCGCGAATGCAGTCGACCTATGACCCGGCACGGTGAAACCCCGCGAGGGATATCTGACTCATGACGCACGCGCGAGCGCGCTCGCCCGTCACCCGAGGACCGTAGCTCGCGCGCAGCGTCAACCGCGCAGCCTGCGCGCGCCGATCTCTTTCGCGCATGCGCGTTTGATCTTAAAATAACGAATTTCCTTGAATTTTTTTAATATTTATTTCCTTTCCAGAGATTCGTTTTTTATGGTTAGATGACTTCTTTGGTTCGGTTTGAAGTTGCGCGCAGCGTCAACCGCGCAACCAGCGCGCGCCGATTACTTTCGCGCATGCGCGTTTGATCTTAAAATAACGAATTTCGATGAATTTTTTTTATATTTATTTCCTTTCCGGAGATTCGTTTTTTATGGTTAGATGTCTTCTTTGGTTCGGTTTGAAGCCGCGCGCAGCGTCAACCGCGCAGCCTGCGCGCGCCGATCTCTTTCGCGCATGCGCGTTTGATCTTAAAATAACGAATTTCCTTGAATTTTTTAAATATTTATTTCCTTTCCGGAGATTCGTTTTTTATGGCTAGATGACTTCTTTGGTTGAGTTTGAAGTTATGGGAGAATTATAGTTGCAAGGGTTGTAAATCCTGACTAGCACCAACTGGCCCAGCGAGGGCACTTTCAGAACGAATTTACATCTTCCAGGTTTCTCGCTTTCCGGATTCCAGCATGCTGTGTGATCTCGCGATATAAATCGGCGATCTCATGCAGTTATACCGTTGAACAGCTGCTGTGGAGCATTTTCACCTAGCCCAACGATGTTTCCCTCCTGCTGCTACGCATGCTCGAGGAATAATTCACCCTTAGTCTTTATCGACGATAATTTATGCAAACGTTGATAAGACTCTTCAACTTTCGACCTTTAAAATATTGTAAAAATATTTCGAGAATATAACAACGATATATCTATTATAAAAAAATAATCGAGATAAATTCGCGATCTGACCAAATTCTCACTTTCCATTCTTCGTATCGGACCAGGATACCCGTGGGACGGTGATGGTAAACACAGTCATAAAAAAACGAGAGAAACAAAATAAAAAGTCAACCCCGAAGAGCAAGCAGAAGACCGCAACGAAACAAACAAAAAATACGTCGTAAACCACGTGTGTACAGTGTGGCGAGTGGAAGACAAAAAAAAACACGTCCGAGATAGATGGCAAGAGGCGATACAACACTCGTTGTATGCATAAGTATCATAATGCAATTTGCAAAAGTTGCAAGTTGCCAACGAAGCGAGAGCTCGCCCAACAACATCGCGCGATCATCGGGAGGCGATAAAATTTCCGATAAACGCTATTCGAAGAAAGATACCAACCCCGTGTCCACCAATTTTCGCCAATTTCGTATATTAAATTAAATTACACATCTTCATTCAGGCGTCGAACCACGTGTGCGTTATACCTGACACTTTGCTCACGGGCGTGATAACTACAATAAACCTCGCGCGTTCGTACCATAACCGCGAGACTCGACGTTGCGTGTAACGCACATCGAGCAATTTTTCGTTTTTAATCCTTGAATAAATATTTTCAAAAACAACGAAAAACTGGAAAATTGAAAATGGAAATATTGAAAAGGAACGAGGAAAGAAAAAAAAAGGAATTGTCGAATCAAATGTGAAGAAACGAGCGTGTTGAGAAAACGAAAAGTATGATAGGAAATAAAAAAATCGAAGCGGAGAGTCTCGACCGAACGTGATCGTCCAACCCATTCGTTTATGTACCGGTGTGGTACATGGAATCTAATACACTCGAGCGCACGAATGCTGGTTATACGACGCGCCGTCATCTTCTTCTTCTTCCCCTTCGTCGTCTTACGGGACATGATTATTGGACGATCGAATAATAATTGTAATCATCGTTGGTTCGCGCGCCTCGCAACTCTCTTGTACCCGGGACATGTAATGACGAGCACAAGACAGGGCACGAGACGTACGACGTGGTTACTAGACGCACAGACACACGGGCGACCACGTTCCCTTGTGCTTGCGCGAAGGATCAACGTTCCAAGTGCCAGAGGTGACACACGCCATCTGCATCGAGCCCGAGGTACCAACTACGTCGCCACTTTAATATCATCTTCGTGCATATTGTACTTTACCCCCACTCTCGACTCCCCGTACAGCGTGAGATACGCGCGGCACGGCTGCCGCGCGCATGCGCTAGCACTGGGCGCCCGGGCGGCGCGGAGTGGGGGAGAGCGCACTCGCAGTCTAATTCACGCCGTCGAGCGTGTCACTTCGCTCTCTCTCTCTCTCTCTCTCTCTCTCTCTCTCGCCTACGCGCGATCTTTACAGCACGGGATTTAAGCGGAGATGCATAAGCCTGTTGAAAAACAGCAGGAGCAACAGCAGGCGTCTGTAAGGAAGATATGGTATGCACCCGTGGATCGTAGAGAGATCCTCGCCCGTGTGCATTCAGGGTTCAAAGTGACGTGAAGTAATGCAAACTCGAGTCTGCAGGGAATCGAGAAGAGACGTCTTGCTGGGACCTTAGGAGGGAACCGAGAGAGAGAGAGAGAGGGATATTTCTCGCGCGGAAATCCTCAACGACAGGCAAATAAGCGGGTATGGGAGAGTGAAGACGAGAGCCAGGTGCGCCGAAGACGAGAATTTGTTGCAGGTGGAGGCGTCATCGGTTAGTTTCGACTACCTATATATAATATTATAAAAGGAATCGAGATATACCGGGTGTCCACGTTGGCAAAAAGCCTGGAAAATATATCACAGCTGTTGGAATGAAAATCGACAAATGCAATTCGTGGCGCATTCTTGGATTCCCCGACTGATATCCGTTCCAATCCGATCGCACGACCCTGAGAACTCTCGATCGACTATCTCTCACCGCTTCGCTGCTGGATCTCTCGATTCTCTCACCTTCCGATTACACGATAATTTTTTTATTTTTTTATTACTTACTCTCTACGATCGAAGGACATCTCGATTGACCGAGTTGGAAAAAAGACAATGCATCGAAGCGGGGCTGAGCCAACGATCAGGATGGTACAAGACCCTATCGCCGATCACCCCGCGGCGTAATTATCTCGCTTGGTAACGCGCTGGAGATCGAAAGATTTTACCAGAAGCGAGCTTGAGAAGGGGAAGTTGAGAAAATCTATGGACTCTTCGATTACGCGATACTTCACCAACGTCTAACCTTATTTCATCCTCATTGCGATTCTTGTATATAACACCCTCGGATCGACTCTCCTCGCTACGGTACAAGGTTATTCACAGCCTCCCTCCTCCTCGAACTCCATGAGAGAGAAGTATCCCTCGAGAAACGAGCATTGTCCTGGAAATGCCAACGCGAGAAACTCACAACTCGTTACTTCGTTTTTCCTGACTTATGATTCTCGAGCAAACGCCATCATGGGATTTTATGGAATATCTAAGAGATTCGATCGATTGATTGGCAATGATAGAAACGGCTATTTCTGTTTCTCTCTGTGTGCGGGGAATTTTTTTTCCCCTTCTTCTTCTTCTTTCCTTCATGACGCTATAAGAACTGCACCTAAGGTCATGGTTTCACGAAGCCTCGATCATCGTCTGTAACGATGTTGCCATCGTCCCGGACAAGGTTATCGGGTGATCGCTGAGCTAAACTCGTGATTCCGTTTCGCAATTGATCAGGTGTTAAGTCGAGGTGGTAAGATTTCATGAAAGAAAAAATGAAGGATTGACTTTGAAAATGTTAAAAATTGAAAAATTCAATTGGAGGTTGGAAATGGTTTTTGGGAATTTGACGAAAACCATGACCTCCAATGTTGGGAATTCTTGAAGATCCGAGGTCATGGTTCGTCGTAGCTTCGAAAGCCTTGAAACTTCGGTATGTAAATCGTGAAACTGATCGAGGTTTTAAATATTATAAGTTGTTTATTTTTTATTCTTAATGTTATTTTTAATATTTTTTTTCCCCTCCATTCTCGATAGGTCATGACATTCGCGTCATTAACGCACCGTTGCTTTGATTTATCGTGGCGAGTGAGAGATCAAATACCAGTCGATGAGGAAAGAAAATGTTTATCCGAGGCGCGATTTTCATCCCCACTTGTGTCGTTTTTTTTCGTCTTTTGGATCGTCATTAAACATTAATTAATCCGTCTTATGACTAATGGAGATTTTTTTTTCTCGATGGGACTGTCGTAATTCGAGCGTTGGTTTCGAAGTAGGTCCGGTCGAGTGAAAGTTCCCACGACACATGGTCAGCCTTCTTTGACTCGAGATTCGATTTTTTGTTTTGTTTTGAATTTTGAGGGAAGAGAGAGGGGGGGGGCAGTGGAGTTACGAAGATTTTGACTGTACGATCAAATCGTGATCACGGTCAGCGTCTCGTTGTTAAAAATTCTATTCCACCGATCGAGGACGACACATCGAGGGAACCAAAATTGTCGGAGGTCGTCCGATCCGATCCCCTGATACTAATTTCGTGATTCGAAGTCACAATCACGCTCGCTCGGGCGCATCGAGCGATCGCTCTCCGCTCGACCCTGACAAGTGCCTCGCTCTTGCACACATACTCGGCTCGCACACGTAAGACGAGATAATCTGTGTGTCGTCTCGTGAAATCCACCTAGTCGGTCGTGAGAAGCATTTCTAACAAAAGATAATCGCTCTCGTCGAGAATCGTATTTAAGAATATTTTTTGTTTCTGGTCCAACGAGATAGTCGGATCTATTTACGACTTTGTAGCCAGACAACCACTTTGGCACGTTAATACGCGACTTGTTTGAATTGTTTTTAGTATTTTTTATCGTCTAGACACTTTATTGGAGTCTTGTACTGTTTGATGGCAACTGAGTGCAGAGGATTGGCGTCTGGTGGCGCTACAGTCGCGGTATCATGGCGTTTTTACATTTGGAGGTTAGGTACAACTATTGCCGAACTATAATCGCGGATATCTAACGACTCTGGTGACTTTACGAAGTTTTTATGGTGTAGAATGATCGGTGCCATCGTCTAGAAACTTATTCCTCGAGAAAAATCTAAGTTTGCGCGATAGATCGAACGTTATAACACTTTTATTGCGAAATACGAGCGAGTCGGTAAACTAGGGCGCTCTCGAATTATTACCAGGCGAGTTTTTATGCGTTTGTATCGCGTCGAAACCGCGCTCACGCACTCACTTTTACTAGAAACGTTCGCCACGGGGTTCTCGGTTGTAACATCGGGAGCGTAATCGTCGATGCGTGGTAAAAATTTCATCGAAAGCGAATCGGTCGATGCGACGGTTGTGTTGCTCGCGACTGTGAGTCGGGTGCTCGCGGGAGTTCAAGAGCGAAGGCCTTACCGCTTAAGGAGAGCGGGTACGAGAAGAAAGAAGGGAAAAGAGAGATAGAGACCGAGTGAGTGAAGGAGAGCGAGAAGGCAAGAAAGCAGAAGCCACGACGGCAGCAACAACGAAAGTGCCGCTGACTGAGACGGACGGACAATAGGTCGAATGTAAATGTGGGAACGTGAGTCCCATCCCGATCGCTTCTTGTCTATACGCTCACTCTCGCCCTCGTCTCGTCACTCTTGTACTTTCAGTAAAGTAGAATGAATACCAGGCCTATGCCATACCGGCGCATGGCACATCTACGTGTACTCTTCGACTTCTTTTTTTTCCTCTTCTCGTCACATCCTCTCTATCCTTACATGTACATACTCTGCTTGAATGTTGATTCGAGAGACTCGAATGTTACAAATATTCCATGAACAATTCTTCTCCTCGTTCGCCATAGATCGATCATTAAGGCAAAAGAAAAATAATGTTTTTTTTATTAATAAAAATCAGAAGGTGATAAGAACGTTGATTATAAATAAATCGAATGAAATAAATTAGCGGCAATTTTCATCGTACGAATAACAGCGTGGGAATACAAATATCTACGTAATTTTTCCTTCCCCCATGCAAAAATACTTTCTGCGTTTATCGATAATTCGTAATAAACATCGAGTCGGAAAGACGTCGAGAAGTCGATGTTGCAAAAGTGTGTGCTGTGACTGAAATCAACGATGGTTGGTAGAACGTTGAATTTTTCAATCACGAATTTGAGCAAATGGCAGAAACTCAAACGACGACAGTCGCTTCGTGAATACGCTCAATTTTTTTTTTCTTTCACATTTTCTCTCGATCGAGCCGTAAGAATCGAGAACAAGTGGCCGCAGTGTTTTTCGAGATTGGGTTTCTCGATCGTGAGATAGCCGTTTGACTTCTCGCTTACTTATGTACGATCCTTAAGGTGCACACACACACACACACATATATATATTTGTGTGTGTGTTATAAAACCTAAGTACATATTCGTGAGCTCGTTCTACGTTCTAGAGTAGCGAGTCGTTGCCGTGCGCTACCGCGATTGCACAGGTACGCCGCGCATATAATCGGCTCGGCCTGGTGACCGGGTTGATCGATGGTAATGGTTTTTAAAAACGACAATGCCACGCCAACTCGAGGTCGTTTTATAAGAGCGTCATCTCGGACGAGACAACGCTCGAGATTGAACGCTCTCGCGTACGGAAAGTATCCCGTGCGCGTCGACAAAATGGCCGCCCGACCGTCTTCGGGTAACCTCGGGAGCGCTCGGGCGCCCGGGTGCGCGCGCAGCCTTGGCGCGCTATTCAAACCAACTTTTTTCGCTCGAGGCATACGACTGCTAAATTGGACCGTTCTAATCAATTCGAATGTTTATATATAATAAAAAAAAACCTAGTTTCTTCTCTCCTACACGAATATACGAGTCACTCACATTACCTCTGATATTTTTTACCACGTTTCATCCCATTCACTTAATCTCGACTAAACTCGAGTACGGTCGTTAAAAATATCGGACGAGACAATGCTCGAGATTAAACGCTCTCGCGTACGGAAAGTATCTCGTGCGTGTTGACAAAATGGCCGCGCGACCGTCTTCGGGTAACCTCGGGAGCGCCCGGGTGCGCGCGCAGCCTTGGCGCGCTATTCAAACAGACGTTTTTCACTCGAGGCATACGACTGCTAAATTGGACCGTTCTAATCAATTCGAATGTTTATATATAATAAAAAAAACCTAGTTTCTTCTCTCCTACACGAATATACGAGTCACTCGCATTACCTCTGATATTTTTTACCACGTTTCATCCCATTCACTTAATCTCGACGAAACTCGAGTATGGTCATTAAAAATATCGGTAGGCGACGTAACAACGTCTCGTGACGGGATCGTCGGCGGACTAAATGCTTAAGAAACGAGAGAGAGAGAGAGAGAGATCTCACTCGCGTTGTTTTTTTTATATATATTACGTTTCTTTATTTTAAATCCTCTCTTCTTCCAGTTAATTTTCGTCACGCAACCACGAAATATAATAATCGCGAGATCCGTAGGAGCAATCGTGATGCGAGTAATGGCGCAATCTTAATGACCGTCTCGCAGGTAACACAGATTCGAAGAATACTAAACACCTGTCGGTGTGTGTACGAGCGAGGAAGATGTGTAAACCGCTGGAATAAGTTAGAAGCGAGAGAGAGAGAGAGACAGGAGTTTTATCGTCGTTCTCTCGGTCGGCCACGGAGGTAATTAACCCGATCGCCCAATATCAAAAGTGATACGCGTAGCCGAATGGAGAAATGGCACTGTTCACGACGTGCAATTAAAACGCCTCAGCAGCCTCGAACCGCGGAGACGAGAGACAGAGAATTTTATTGCCAGAAGTCACACCAGAAACTAGCGGACGATTTTTTTTATCGCGCCATCCACCCAAAACTTTGTTGCGGTCCAATTTGGAGCCTGACAATTTTTATGACTCGAAAAAAATCGAACATAAGACCGGAAAAAAAATATTTCGTATAATAATAATAATAATAATAATAATTAATAAAACGCGTCGAGTATCGTTGAAATTGACTTTACGACCTTTTCGTAAAATTCACAGTCACCGATGAATCATCGAGTTTGAGCTAATCCTTAGGATAATCTCTGGCTGATTCACGTGTCTGGGACGGGGCGAGAGCCAAGTGCAGCGCCTGCGAGAAGGCACGCGGTGTTTATAATCAACCGAACTGGAACGACGTGTGAGCAGCTGGATCATCTTCCGTTGCGCAAACTTTGAGACGATCGGTCGAGCAACAGGTTCATGATAATTATGATGATGATGATGATGATGATGATGATGACGATGATGATGATGATGGGAGCGACGAGCGAGAGAAGGAAAGCGAGGAAGATGCTTCGAAAGTTTCGAAATGTGTACACACACACACACACACACACACACATGAAAATGTGTGCAACGCGAGTAATATTAGCCCCACAGCGAGACGTGAGAGCGGTTTTGACCGTCCCTCGCATAAAATCGAGCGCGACGCGATGGCGAAAACGATCGAGAGTGCGAAGATTAAAATTCAGACAGTTACTTCAGCGTCAGGGCGAAAATATGTAGGCGATGGCCGTTTCCATCGAACTCAATTATCCTTGCTCTTATTTTCAATCTTAATTCGCGACGATACGAATTTCGAATGAAATTTTTCGTGAAGAGAATTTGCAAAAAAAGACAAAAAAAAACGAAATAAATAAATGTTGAATTAAAACGAAAACGAAGGACGGTGTCCGCGAAGCCATTAGATCCCTCGTAAGATGTCACTGTAAGAAAATCTCGAAGAGACGGTAAGACACAGTGCCCATAACGCCGGGTACACCGCGAGCAAATGTGCACGAGCGTCGCTCGGAACACAAGAAAACTTTGCGCGAATCTCTCTCTCTCTCTTTCTTTAACTCGGTACAATTATGCATCCGAGAAGACAGAACATTAATTTATGGTTGAAATAAGGACCCGGCGTGTGCGCGCGCGTGTCGGCGCGTCTGTTGGCTCGCGGTGGACGAGAGAACGAGTGTGGGCGAGAGAGCGCGCGACCGGTCGCTCCCTCTCTCGGCGAACGCGAGCGACCGAGGTGGTGCCCCGGCCGTAAATTGAAGGTTATGCGCCAACTACGAGACGCTCGACGTTCCTATTGGTCGCGAACGTTCGTGGGTGCATTGCGATTGGTCCGTTCCGTCGGAGATCACTCGTGACCTGCGCAGTAACACGAGTAACAACGTATTCTGTATCCTTGCTGTATTCTCCGACGTGTCTCGACGTTGCGCGCTCGCTTAAAACATTTCTCTCGTTCTCTTCTCCTTCGTGCGTCTCCCTCGACACGGGGCATGTTCGTTATTTGTACCCACGTAAGAGGATTCACCTCTTATAATACACGTATTCTATATAGTTATATACATATATACGTATATATATATATACATATATATGTATATTGCGCGAGTATATCGTACAGGCGATTAATAACCGAGGTGTTTCGAATAAATTAAAGCATTTACCTTCTATATCCCTCGCTCGCGGGCTCGTGCGGGATCCGGTAGTGCCTTCGAGATTTCTATACAGCATTATACTACCCACTAATACGAATAAAGTACCGTCGTACACTGTTACAACGGTGGTGCCTCTCTAGCTGTGTAACTCCCGCCTCTCGACGCCTCGCCATATCCTCGCACACATGCGATATTCAAGGATTCATTCGTCCTCGTCTCAACAACCTGCCGCGCGAATCCTCTCGGGCACACACCGAGGAAAAACCGAGGGTAATCCTTTCGCGCAGGACTCACCTACGTGTACACCGCTCATAGTTATAATTTCTCTCTTCGAGATATTCCGAGCGTGGAATTCACGACGATGTTACCAAGAATTCTTTCTTTTCCTCTTGACAAACAAAACCTCGCAACAGATTTTTGTTTTGTTCCTTGGATGAAACGGGATAATTAATCTGGATTCGATCATTAATTCAAAACTCGATGAAATCACGTTTCTTTCGATCTTTCAGGAATTTGCCACCTTACCATCGACGTTAAACAATGGCAGAGCCTCGGGAGGCGTTTCGATCGTTTATAACGGGTTATACCTGCAAGAACGTGCGCGTGCGCACTCCTGCAGCGAGGATACCGGTATATCGCCCGGTCGCGTGGAGTCAACCGAGAGTACATCTCTTTGCTGTCCTCGCGCGTTGCGGCTACGTACGTCTTACTCCCGTGGCTCCTAAGGTCATCCCCCTACGGGATCCCGAGGGAGGAAAGGAAAAAGCGATCGGGTATTATTATAATACCAACATGAACATATATATATATATCTATACAAGTATAGAAGCAAGATACACGGGTTGACCCGGGAGCAGCACGCGAATGCCTCCCTTCCCTCGGATCCAAGAGCACCTCCGTCAGTGTGAGAGCAACAGCGCGCGCCTGATCCTTCGAGAAGTTAGCAGGTTCATCGAGGTTAACCTTGAGGATGATTAGAAAGCAAAAGGTCCTTCCCCTGTCGTTTTCCACACACAGGATCATGATTCGTCCTCGCTCCTGCCCTCTCGCCCTTCCCGATACAAAATCGTCCCCGTTTTCCGCATGCGATTTTTTTCCTTCCGACGGAATTTTGAAGGATAACGATTTAACGATAAGCTCAAGGTTAAAAAAGTAGGAAAATGGTCGAGGATGAAGTTACATGATCCAGGAATCGTCGCGGTTGTCCTGCGGTTGGTCATGCCTCAACTCGTGCCTCGACCACAGGTGGCTGTATCTTTGTGGAAGTGACTTACCCGAGGACGATCGCCGATGTGGCTACCGATCTCAACGACCGGTAGCCAAGTAAGATCGTACCATGAAGTAACCGGAGAGAGAGAGAGAGGGGAGGAATCATCGGAAGTAATTGACGGTTTTCGACGCGAACGAATTAACGAACCGAGATGTATCGGCGCGTATCGGTAAGTACAAGTCGATTATTTACTCGCGCATGCGCGAGTTTTCGGCGCATGCGTATCGGCTCTTCCCACGACCAGAGCGTTAATAACGCCTCATTAACGACCTTGCCACCTCACTCTCGCGTCCAATAAACGTCCGAAAGTAATTTCTTCCTTTTTTTCTGGTTTACACTTCGAGGAATTATTAATTATCTTTCATTCCTACTTGTTTTTTTTCTATCTTGTCAATTAAAAAAAAAAGTAATTAACTTTCTAGCTCAGCCACGAAATTCGCTTCACGAACGTTTATCCTTCGATTCTCTCACCCTCCTTACCTCGAACCCGAGAACACCTGACGCGTTTGTATAATTTTTACGCGAATACCCGCTCTCTTTCCTCTTTATCTTATCGGCTTATCTGTATCGAAACTTAATTTTCTTCCTCCGACTGTCCTATATACTTGTATATATTTATAAATTACGAAAAAAAAACACAAAAAATAAAAATTTTGAAAAAAATAAAACGAAGCTCGCGCGTTAACCCGAGGGCGATCTTATCTCGCGTTACTGGGCCCCGTAGCGATAGTCGTAAGATCGTCAAGGTGGTCCCGCGCGAAATCGCCTCGCGGTCGATCCGAGCGCGCACACCGCGGGATATGATCTTTCTCCCTCCTCCCTTGAGAAACTGAGCGGAGGAGGGAAGGGGAGGGGGGAGGATGCAATAAGACAGACCAGAATAAGATCATCGTCGTCGTCACGGGCGCGAGGTAACGCGTATAGGCCTGGGGAGAATTTTTTTTTCTTTTTGAAATTTCTGTTTTTTTTTTTTTTTTTCGTTTCCTCGCGACCCGAAACGAGGCGATTTAAATGTATCGAGGATGCAGGGCGCGAGAGAGGATCGCGATCGCAATCGCGAGATACTGTTGCCCCGCGGTTTTTTTCGGGCCACGAAAGGAGTACCAAAAAGCGAGACAGATCCACCCGCATCGCATCGTCTCGCGCGGATATTTTTGGACGGGCTCGAATAAGACGGAGAAAAAAGAGGGAGGAGGAGGAGGAGAAGTCGATACGGCACCGGACTCTTATCGCGATATGGAGATCTTTCTCGATATCTCACGATTTTATTTTTTTTTGTATTTCGAAATAACGGTTCTTTTTTTTGGTTTCTTGAACAGAGGAATTTCGATAAATATTTGTAGAATTTTTTTTTTTAACGTGGGAATTTTTTTAATCGGTCGGTAATGAGTTACCGACCGGAAAAAAGGCGGGAAAAGAAGTGAAATTTAAAATTGCAGCTCACCGAAGTAAGTCGAGAGTCGAACTCGGCGTACGAACACCTTAACGTTCCATTCCCGAGCGAGATAAAGAGTCACGATCGTTCGTGGTAGATGCAGTTACTCGCGAAAGAGCTATTTCACTAACGGAAGTGAGTCTTTCTCCTTCTCTCGCTCACCCGTGGTCTCGCCACGTATAGTTGTAACGTCCAAGCATATAAACCTCCATAATCTCATAACAGTTCTCGTCTCGATGTAATGGCAATAACTACGATCTTGGTATTGGCTCAATTTCAATACATTATAATATTCATGCAAGGAGGAGGGGGGAGGGGGGAGGCTGCACGTTACAAAATCGATGCGCACCTCCTCTCTTCTTCCGTTGACCCCTCGGTCTTTCTCGTTCGACACGAATGCTCGACTTGTTTTCAGCTACTCGTCCCTTTTTTTTTTATTAAGTCGATATTAAACTATTCCCCCCCTCCCCCCTTCCTCGTACCTTACAGGTTACGTGTCTTTCAATGAGGAAATATTCGTTTTGTAACGTTTATCGTAATGGGCTTGAGTTATCGTGTGGCATATGAGAAAATAGCCTTTGATATATTTATATTTTTTTTTTAGAAAAATTTGCAAAATTGAAAAATACAATTTTTTAGAAATATTTGCAATTTTTTTTTCTTTTTTTTTGGGAATGTTCCGAAAAATAGAGGATCGGCATTGATCTCCGTAATGGACTTGAGGTATCGTGTGGAATATGAGAAAATATCCTTTAATATATTTTTTTTAACAAAATTTACAAAATTGAAAAAATATTTTTTTCGAAATAATTGCAATTTTTGTTTTTTTTCTTTTTTGAGGGGGGGAGGGGGATGTTTCGAAAGATAGAGGATCGGCATTGATCTCTGAAATAGGCTTGAGGTATCGTGTGGAATATGAGAAAGTAGCCTTTGATATATTAATTTTTTTAGAAAAATTTGCAAAATTGAAAAAAAAATTTTTTACAAATATTTGCAATTTTTTTTTCTTTTTCTTTGGGAGGGAATGTTTCGAAAAATAGAGGATCGGCATTGATCTCTCGGATCGACCGAGTTCCTTTAAGCTCCTGTCTTCGACCTCCCCGGACGATCGGTGCGGTGGTTGTCGTCAGGTTTTACCGCCCGCGCGCAACACGTCTTCGTGACTCGAAGATCACCGAAGAATGCATTATTGTCGCGCCGACACAAAAGAGACACGAGTGCATGCGAAACTCGCAGAAATCTACTGGTCACGGCTGAGCCCGGTGCACGCTCACCCTCCTCTCACCCTCCTCTCAACTTACCCATTCCTGTTTTTCTTTTCCTCTTTTTCTCTCGAACTCGTTCACTCGGCTTCTGCTTTTCGCTGTCGTTGTTCGCTTCATTTGAATGCCGCACGAGTCCCCGATCCGCCTTCTTCATCGAAACAGCACCCTCGTCTCACCAACGACGAGCCAATTTTATTTTTCAAACAAAACAAACAAAAAATTAAATAAAAACCAAAAATGTACGAGACAAGAATTTCAGAAATTTCAAATTATTAAAAACATTCGAATTAACATTTTCAATACAAATATTTATTTTATATATAATATTTATAAAAAAAAAATCAAATATCGAAGAATTTATGAAAAATTGAATCCACCCTCGCTAAACTACCCCTTGACTTCGACGTTTGATCTTAAGAAAATAATCGAAAGAATCCTTGCACGTCGAGGATTATTATGTAAAAATAAATTTAACGCCTATATCTATAAATATAGATCACCCGGTATATTCAAGTACCGTAACGATCTCGATGGGCCGGTATACAAAATCCACGCAACGTAAAGCGAGATCCCACGGCATCTCGTACAAGATTACAGGGCCAGTAATTAGTATATTGAGCGGTAATTAATATATTGGTCCGGTCGCTTCGAACGCATAACGTGTTATTACGACGATGCACGCTCGTGCTCGCGAGGACGTAGAGCGCGTATTAATCCCTCTATATCTATATACATGCACACATGTGCATTAAAAAAATTATTTATTTATTATTATTATTATTAATGTATAGAGGAATCGAGTAGGGTAATAGGGATGAAGAAAAAGGGGTCGTGGCATCGAAAAATTAATTTGTTTAAATTTTTTTCTGAAAGCACGTGTCTTTTTTTATACGTGGTTCAAATTTCGTGAAATTCCGAGGAGTGGAAGTGTGTTAAATAATTTTTTGAAGTTAGAGTTTGAGTTCATTAGAAATTCAAAATTTTCAAAAAATCGTGTTTCCTAAAAAATCATGTTTTTTTTTTGTAACAAGTACATCGAAATGAAAGATCTGTCCGGCCATTAAAAAAAACGATACAGATTCGAGAAAAATATATTTGAAGGTAAAAAAATGTTGTGAAAAATTTCGAAATTTCAAAACGACGTCGAAAAATTCTGAAACAAAATATCGAAAAAATGGGTTGGGATATTGTTTATAACGCTTTGATATACACGCACAACAAAAATGGTTAAAATGGAACATACGATTCCTGAGAAAAGTTGCATTGAAAATAAACATTTTTCGAACCAACGTTTTTCAACTTTCAATTGTTCCCAAAATTTGTCTATCTCGAATATCCTCTAAAACCCTCCACAGAATTATCAATAAAATCTTTCCGAATCAAACTAAAAAAAAATCGTGTAAAAATGTTGAATAGTTTTGAAGAAATGTTAATTTGAAGCAAAGCATGAGTGTCGTACCGTGTTGTACGAGCGGTTGTCAACAAACTCTCCACGATCTTGTAAATATGACAATTTCACTTCGAAAATATGTTTTTTAATTTCGATGCCCCTTTTTTTCTAAATATAAATCAGGCCTTTCGCGTTCCAATATCGAGACGTGCAACACGTGTAAAGTAACGTGGCGAAGAATTCGTATCTAAAGCACTCGGATATTTTGCTCACACGCCACCAATGTCGTTTTCCCTCTATCCCAGCTACTTTTCTCAGTTAGGAATTGCTGCATCGTCGGGTATTTACAGTCAAAGTGTTGCAAAAAACTGTTTTCCCAGGAGCAGCTCGACATCGACATGGAGAGAAAAACGAGAGAAGGAGAAGTGGCGAACGATCGATCTTACCGATCTCTCCCTCTCTCTCTCTCACACATTCTCTCTTTCTCTCTCCCAGTTTGCAACGTATTATAAAAAAAAGGAAAAATGGTCGAAACGACTTCTAAGGAGAATTGCAAAAATGCTCGAGTGTGACTGACTTAGCGAACGGTCAGAATTCAGTTCAGAACTTTAAATCAGCCTCGGCGTTAGTCTCAATGACGACAACGACGGAACGACCAGTCCCGCTGGCGAACGGAATCGAGTGAATTGCAGATACCCTCAAGGATCTAAGAAAGCCATGTTCTAACTTCGCTGAGGAAAACTCATATGGCAAAGTGATTTGCCACGTTTCTCTTCGAAGACGCGAGTCTCCTCGGTCCCCCCTTAAGGCTTAAAAGTCCTGTGGTACGAGCATCCGTGTTCGATCTCTTGGCTCTGCTCCCAATCGAGAATTTCCAGAGGGTTTTACACGGCTCTAGAGTAGGGAGGTAAAACGCATCTAAAGGGTTTTAAGACGATCTCCCCCGTACAACACGGATAAACAGTTTAACCCATGAATATTTAGCTTTTGCCCGGTTACAAACTGCCGACGTTCTCGCCGGTAATCTCCCGCAATGGAGTATTTATTCCCGATGCCGGTTTTATATCACTCAAGTGCGCGTCTCGTCTTATCCGCGGTAGTTCCAGCTTCTCCACTACTCGGTATCGAACGAAACCGTGTGTACACGTAGCTTTACCTCGGTTTCTCGCGTGTGTGCGTGTCGGCGCTTTTCAAAGACTCGCGCGTACTCGCTTACCCGCGCATGCGCTCCGACTGCCCCCACTCCTCCGCCCTAGCCGTTCCCCCACTCCGCCCACGCGCTTGTTTGCGCATGCGCATTTGAGCACGGGACATTAAATACTTTTGACTAAAAATTGTTTAAAAAAAAATCATTGAGCGTTGCTTCTACGTCATTGACTTCCGGGTATTCACGTTGGATCCATTCTTCGAGTTGATTTAGCCAGCGTTATTCTCCATTCGCTATATTAAACGTTCGATACAATTTACCACATGTGAATTCTCGTATTTCGATAAGACAGAGCTTATAATCGGGCACGAATGACTCGAGGAATAGAAAGTTGGTGGTAGGACGTGAGACGAGGAAGAAAATTTAGTGAGCTATTTTCCAGATCTACGTTGGAATATTTCTAATGATTTCCGCGAGAGGGCAGGGAAGAACTCGAAACGGTGAATCCTCTTGCGATACAATGCCGATGATTGGAAATAATATACAACGCTATACAACATACATACATATATGTACAGTTTGGTAGAGTAAAATTTATCAGCATATTCGTAAGGAAGATGCTGCTGTTTTGCGAGATGGTTAGCTCGTATCTCTTCGTGGCCCGTACCTCGCGACCTTCCGCTAGAGGTTCGCAATCCAGTCGATATACGTGCCGTTCCCCTCGCTGGAAAGGCACATTCGCAATATTCTCTCTCACTCTTTCTCTCTCTCTCTCTCTCTCTCTGTCTCTCTTCAGCTCCTCTGTCTCTCCTCCTTGCCCTCGCCCCACCAACTCGAACGCCTCTTTTCCGTCAACGGTATACGTATTGCGATACGTGTGCCATTAGCTATCGGCCGGGGCAGCCCGTTTTGTTGGCTCGTGTATGTTTCTTCGTATATCGCCATCCATGGGTTTCACGTGGATGCGCCGTACACGATCTGTGCAGACGTTGCTGAAGTAAGCTTGCAGTAACGCAGCGTCGACTATAATACAGTAGAGCGTCTCGTAAGTTCCAAGTTTGAATCGAGTTTTTGTCGAAATTTTCAGATTTTCTTCAGGGTCGACTCGATTCGACCTTGAACTCGACTCAAGGTCAAATCAAATATCCTCCATTTTCTTTCCCATCGAATCACTGTTTGAATTTTGAACAATTTTCTATTTCGAAAAAAATCGAAATTTTCCTCAAGGTCAAACCGACCTTGAGGTTTTCCATCAAGGTCAAATTTTTTTTACAACCAATCTTTCTCTTACGAGACATTACTCGAAGTAAGCCTCGATTTGCGGTCGATTTAAGAGAATTGAAAAATCGATCTTCAAGGTCAAAAAGGTCATAGCCGATTTTTGTTCTTTTTTTTTAATTATAGAGAGATCGATCGCGTTACGAGAAACTCGACTGTAGGACATTATACGCGAACCGCCAGGAATATTTTCTATCGTTTCTACCACGAGCGTATAGTCACTCGCACTCTTGCGCGATCGGCGCGTCTTGGCCACGACCCGGTCGCGAGTAAACCAAGCGCCGCTTCATCGCCGCGCACCACCAACGCGCCCGCTGAGTAACGAGTCGTCGGTTCGATCGTATATGCCCTTCTTTCACTCGCTTCGGTCTCGTTCGGTTGCTAATTTTATAACGCTTCTCGCTTTCGCGTTTCTTATAACGTTGCAACCTACCGAGACGAGGAGAAAAAAAATAAACGCGAAATAACAGAAAAAAGAAATATATATAGAAACATATACACACGATGGACGATCGAGTCCTCTCACTTTGATTATAGTACACACGTATTACGACTTATAACTCATATAGTTCTAACGTTGTATGAAACTTTTCGACGCGTATATACAGGGTGAATTTCATAAGGTGTAACAGGCCTCATTCTAAGGTAGATGGGGTCATTACAAACAAAAGTTGCAAATATACATTAGGGATATTTTTAATAGTTTACGAGATATGCATTTTTTAAGTTGGTCCAATCAGAGCGCGCCGAGAAGCGTTCGAGCCCGCCCTCTCCCCACCCTAGCAGCTAATGCCCGAGAAATAAAAATGACTGCTCTGAATTTTGCAATCTCAAATGTAACGCCCTACACGGTGTTATCTCTACGACTAGGGTGGGGAGGAGGCGGCTCCAACGCTCTGATTGGACCAACTTTAAACATTTATATCTCGTAAACTATTAAAAATATCCCCAATGTATATTTGCAACTTTTGTTTGTAACGATCCTATCTACCTTAAAGTAAAGTTTGAGACACTTTATGAAATTCACCCTGTATATAGTTACACATGACGTTAGTCCACGAACGTATAACCTTCTGTTGTTTCCACGTCTCGTTTCTCGATCTTCCTTCTCACTGTGGGCATAAATTGCTAAATCATAACTTCGAGACACGATGCAAGTGGTGCACAATGCTGTGTACACCCAGGAGGCATTAATAACAAAAAAAAACATTTCAAATACTAAAAACACGCCCTTTCCATTATTTATATATCACTCGACTCATTTTTCCATTTCTTTAAACAGTTTTGTTGCAATTTCTTTTAAATTTATTAAATTAATTAATTCATCGGTTTCTAGTAAATTAGCTCGAATGTTGGAAAACATCTCTCTCAAAACTCGCGGAAGAAAAATAATTTAACAACATTATTAGAAAAATATTTGAAAAAAAAAGCAAATTATTTATCGTGAAATTTTGTTAATTTTTTCCCCATGACGTAATTTCGTGTGGAAAAAATGGAGGAAAAATTATCTCGGACGTATCCTAGAAAAGATATATGGTCCAACCCGAACGTGAGAAAGAGAGAGAAAAAGACACACAGAGAGAGAGAGAGAGAGAGAGAGAGAGAGAGGGCCGAGGAGCGCGACCCGATCACCTTACGATCCACGATGCTTTTTTGCCATTACGCAATCGACACCGCCGCCACCAGTGCCAGAGTTTCCCCGTGCGCGCGTTCGTTCGAGCGTAACGCCGTTTATCTGTCCCGATGCTTTTGCCCTGGTGGGGGAGGTCAGGGCGGGGAAGGGTAAAAAGAAAAAGTGATGCACCTGGGTGCGCGCGAAATGCTATTGCCAAGTACCACCGTATCATCGTCGTCATCTTCTTACCTGTGTGTCTGTGTGTCTTAACTGAATTCGATATAATACCCGACGTACGCTTATAAATCCGTCCGTTAATTTGCATAATTTTCCATAGGGCAATTTAACGATCTATTGCCATTTGAATAAATATTTTTTTTTTCAATTAATTAGCGACTGTCTAATCGATCGAATTTCATCGAATTACAAAATGGTTCCTCGCCATTTTTTTTTTATTGAAAATTGCCCAAAAATTTCAATTTCGTCCTTCGATCCTTCGATTAATTACAGTACGATTATTCAAATCTAAATTTACAAAAAATGAGACAAATTTATTGAATGAAAATATTTTGACAATTTTTTTGTTTTTCAGACAAGTAAATTGATTTCGTTCTGGGAATTTTTTTCGACACGTTGTAGTTACGGGTAAATCGCTATGATTTGAGGAATGAAACAATTTACACCTCGTACGGGGTTCGTGATACGTGTAATTTTACCCCCACCCCTGGGCTCTCTCACCTTCGCGAAAATTTCGAAGATCATCGCGAGACGATTCGCCCGAAGGGTAGAAACGCCCAGAATAAAAAAAAGGAATTGAAATTTGAGGAGGAGAGAAGGAATTGAAAAAAGGGTCGTTGCACCTTTTACCACGAGGGGGAGCCACTGAGGATCATTGCACTATAATATTATTAGATAAACGGTGCGCGGTATATACGCGCGTGGTTTACATAAGAGTACTCGAACGCGGCTGTGTGACCCCTTCGCCTCTTCTCGATCTTTTCACGATGCTTCGCAAGGAGACTCTCCCTCGGCTCTCTCGTACCTCCGCACTCTTTCGACTCTCGTATCGCCACACGTGCATACGTTATGCGAATAACCCACGTACTTAACCAATTTCAACCTTCTTTTTTCCAAATTTTTAATCCAAATTCTTCATTTTTGTTATTTTCAAAATATTTTAATTTTCACTTTTTTTATAAAAATAATTTTGAAATCGTATTTTATATGTCGAATTTGAAAAATTTGTAGTTAGTTTTTCAATATTTTCAACCCGAAATCTTAATTTTTGTTATTTTGAAAATTTCAAAATTTTCCCTTTTTTGGAATTTGAAAAACAAAATTGTATTTGTAAATTTTGTATTTTTGTTTCGACCCCCTTTTTGCGACCCTTTCCCGTGTCTCAGGAAGAGGAATATCGAACGAAGAAGCGAGGAGCGTTGGAGAATCTCTCGTAGCTACACGGTACGTTCATCTCGGAAGGGTTAATGGGGTTTCAGGAAAATTGCCTTCGCGCCTAGCGATGTAGCTAGGAGCGACTCTTGGAAGGATAATATTCTCGTCGGTGTGCGTAGCCGCATAGTCGTGTTGTTTTCTCGTTCGACTCCGAGATCGAGAAGTTTATTCGCGACTTATGTGTGTGTCTGTGTGTCTGCGTCGGCGCAATAATCAGGCTAGATTATATTACTATACTAATTCGCGATAAAAGATCGCGTCGATTACACAATTAAGAGATTGCATTTGGGCATTGAAATTATCGAGTTGGCGATAAATCTGTATATTTCTTCATTTTTTTAAATTATTTTCCCATCGTTCTTTTTTTTTATTATTTATTATCATTTTTTTTTGTTTTAATTTATAATTCTTGTCTCGTCAGTGTAAGATCCTTTCTATATCTCGCAATTGATGAAGTGTTTAATGGCCGATCGAGGCTCGAAGTGCAAGAGATATATTACCGAGGATTTGATATATCTCAGATGGAATTATATCGAACGGATGGGAAAGTCTCTTAGTGAGAATAAACGTCGAGTGGACGTTTTGATAGAATCGAGAAAAAAAATCGGCCGATTTTTTGCCGATTTTTTTTGCCGATTTTTGTAAATATTTCGTTATTTTCGAACGTGTACAAGGACTCTTCGTATTTCCGTGAGAACGGAAAGGAGTTTGAAATGTAAAGTTTCCTCGGGGAAAAGGAGGTAAGGCGATCGGCCGATCGGTTGTGAACGTGGGGAGTAATGAAGCTCGATCGCTGTATCGGATTAGCACCGGTTAAGAGCAATCGATTGCGCGCCTTGTCAAATTTGTCAACGGGCGCGAACCGGCCGTTGACATAACGATCGTGGCTACTCGCACGCCACGAGCCGCGATACCAAATGAGTGTCGTGCGACACTCGGGAGCGTTCGATCGGTTGACGGTGCGCCGTCTTGCCAAGTGCACTTGCAAACGGTTTCGCATGTCGAAGAATGGAGGATAGGGGCAAAAGTTGATCTTGCGAAACTTGAACGGAGACACCGGGTGGACGGTCATCGCGATCGGTCGATCGATCGACCGATCGAGTATCGAACCGGATCGAGAGACGAAAAAAAAGAGTACGAGATCGACGATCAAAGTCGACAAATTGACTCTACGTTACGTGGAACTTACCGAGAGGAAAACAAACCAAAAGTAAAAAAAGAAAGATCGGTAACTCGAGTAACAATCGAGATCGGCGCCGATCGCTCGAATCCCTCGCAGGCAAATTGCGCGATTTTACTCGCGTTGCCGTGAATGAAGATGTCATCGTTAATTTTCGGCGAAATTTTCGCGCGAAAGTCGTTACGAAAAAAATTTCTCTCCCCCGTGTCAAAACATAAAATGTTAATAAACCTGTCCGATTTATGAGTCTGCCGTATTTCGTGGTTGATGTTTTTATTCTTTGGCAACGGCGCGACAACGATTAATATTCCGCGAAACGGTACGCGGTCCCGACGTTATCGAAGGAAATGTTTTTACGTACTTCGCGGGACTCACTGCGACTTAATGATCGATCGATCGATCGATCGTTTCGGTTTCGAATATCGGCGCATCGTCGATCGCCAATTTACGGTCCCCCTCTCTCTCGCTCTCACTCGAGAAGCCGTACGGCGCACGTTTAAACGATCGCGCGAGTCGAGTCGAGTTTTACTGTCTCGGGGCGTTAACGCGTGGCGGAGCAAGAATCGACGCACTTCGGATACGAAACGGCGCAGCTCGGCCCCAATTACACCAAATTGAGTTATAACCGGATCAAATTGCCGATAATTGGCCGATCGTACGGCTCGAATGCCGGCTCACGCCTATCCCTTTCTTCCATCTCCTCTCACCTTCCCCCCGTGACCTTGAAAATCACGACGTTGTCGTCGTACCGATTTCTTCGTACACTGAAACCGGGATCATAAAAATTGTCCCTCTCTCGATTCTCGAGACAATTTTGTATCGTTCGTTGCCGATTTTTCGAGACAAAAATCGGCAACCGATACAAATTACCGATCACGCGCGCCGTTCGACTTCTAATTGGGCCGTGTACGTTGGAACGAGTCCAACGTTACGGTTACACTCGAATACTTACGATGTCGATAGTCACGTGTTACACTCACGCTTGGGAAAAGATCGGCCGATCGAGACCTCGTTGACCCGTGACCTCTTGTCTTGGCGCTGCCGGTAAGGCGCGCGAACCATTATTCCCCCGGTAAGAAGACCCGCGGTGAAGTACCGATTTTTGGCACCGTTTTCCTCGTGTTACCACGACGCGAGCTCTTACCGATTTTTTTCCCTCGCTCTCATACATCCTGCTCGCCCGGTTAAGGAATAAATCGGCACACGGTATAAACCGCGCGACACTTAAACTTACGAGTTTACGAGTTCGGGTCCGGACCCCTAGTTTATAAAAACACCTGACCTATCCTCGTAGAAAATTGGAGCGGCGAAGACGTATGCGATCGGTATACGCGACTCGTTCCCTCGTTCGATTCTTCAAAGGTCTAAGTGCAAAACATCGCCGAGAGATTCGCGCTTCACCGCGGGAGCTTTGACACGAGAAGAGAAAGGCCCACGAAGCGACCGAGTGCGACAGAGCGATATACGAATGCTGCGAAAGATCGGTAGAGAAACTATGGCGCGGAATATCTCTCATGTACCGATTGGACGGACCCTGTGTAGGATAGAGAGCTCGAGGAAGTGAGCGCGACAAGTTCATTCGGCTTTGTAAAAGATTCTTGCCGGTCTTCTACCGGGAGTAAAGCGGGGCACAAGTCGACTTCTTATTCGTATTTTCTATCTTGTAACGGCGTAAGTAAGTAGTCGCTCTCTCGACTCTTCTCTCCTTACGTTAATTGTATATATATATTTATGAAGAGGAGCAACACGCGAGTTCATCCGTGTTGCCGATCGTCGATCGAATCCCCACGAGAGTCGTTGACATCCCGCGCCGTCGTTTGCGCCGAGGGCATTATGTTTACTTTTTATCGTCTATTTACCAGGCGACGCGTTTTCCTCCCTCTCCGATCGGTATAAATCGGTTCGACAAGAACCGATCGCACGCGACTCAAAGCGATATTTATCTCGATCGACTCTCTCGCCACGATACGTACTTCTTTCGATAAAACACTTTATTTTTCTTACCGATTTTTCAAAAGATCGGTAACGATATAACGCCGTAGCGATAATTTCTGGAACGCGAATCGTTCAATTTGTTAATTAGATCGAAGAATCGTCAACTAACCGAGAAGATATGATTCTTTTTTTATATTTTTCCTTCGCGTTTCTCGAGAATATCGAGTGATCGAACGAATTAAATCTACGCATTGGTCGACTCATGAATAGAGTCATGACGATACGTGGGTTCGCTTTACCGATCTGTGCAGCGAGTTCGCAATCCGTCAATGTATTTGTCGTGATCGATACATGTTTAATACATTCGAGAAGAAGAAGACGAAGAAGAGGAAGAAGAAGGGGGAATAACGTAGCCTCTAGGCTCGAACATTTGTTATTTCCAATCAATACCACCGATCTCACTTAAATATCATCGTCTCGATATCGACATAACGATTATATCCGGTATGAAATATTTGCATAAGACATACTCGCGAAATTTCATACTCGCCAATATTCATCGATACGCGTCAAGTTTATATTCGTACGGAGACATCGCGCGCATCGTAAACACGTGACTCTCACTCGACCCGCGCATGCGCGATGTAGCTTATAGTTCGCGCATGCGCGTATGTTCGTGTGTGTTGGCGCATGCGCGTATGAGTGTCGCGGTACAACG
This sequence comes from Netelia fuscicornis, assembly GCA_946811545.1. Classification (NCBI taxonomy): domain Eukaryota; kingdom Metazoa; phylum Arthropoda; class Insecta; order Hymenoptera; family Ichneumonidae; genus Netelia; species Netelia fuscicornis. The sequence goes on along the minus strand of OX328014.1, from coordinate 45,752,895 downwards.
AGAGAACAGGAACGAGATGAGAAAGAGAGAGAGAGAGAATTCTCGACCCGTCAAGGTCAAGCGGTCTCGAGTCAGCCGTGCGTAGGCAGGTATCCGTAACTCGATGATTTTGCAATCCGCGCTTCCTGGTGCAATTGATTAATGGTGCCCGGTCGCGGTAGCTCTCTCTCCCCCTCGGCTCACCGGTGTAAGTGCACTTGACGCCTCGGTTGCCCCGACGCTCTAAACAACGCCTCAGGCCATGGTCAATCGTTACAAAAAAAAAAATCCAATTTTATTTTTTAATTTCAAAACTCAAAAATTAAATTTTGATTTTTTTTTTAATTCGACAATTAATTTTTCTCGATTTCTGTTTAATGGTTTTCCCCAAGTGGGGTCTACTCATTGGGCAGTTGACTCGTGTGATTTCTATCCGTTGTTACGATCCGCTGAACTCTATCGAGTATGGGGATGCGTAACACGGTTCGATTTCTCTTTTCGAGGCAAGGCAATTAAGCCCTTTCCTTCAGGGACGGAAATCTCGCCTTTTCTTTACTACAAATTGTCGGAGGGGTTTTCGACTAGGTCGGCACCGTCGTTTTCGACTAGTCCGATGGTCAATCTTGACCTATTGTTACATCCCCATAACGTAACCACCATCGCGCCTTAAATACGAGCATCCCTCCTTACGCCAACGCACGACGCAACCCTAACTCGGGGATGAACGCGGCGGGGAGAGATGCTCAGGCCCAAGAGTGGGGACAGACGATAAGGATAAATTTTCCTCCGAATTGGAAAAGTAAGGAGTAGGAGACGGTGGAGACTTTGGACCAATAAGAAATTTTTAAACTACCCTCTCCAACCCCTACGCAATAGACAAAGATAGTTGATAGACTAGTATATAAGGCCCGAATTTTAGCATAAAAATCAGTTCTTCATCAACATTAAAACTTGTAAGCTTCTCTTAAGTCTTCAAAATTGTAAAAGTCCTGGATAGAGCAAAAACCCTGTACTGCTCTACCAGTCTCAACTCAACCAACCAAGAAAAATAGAAAAGAATAAGTTACTAACTGACTCCCACAAATTATTGAATTGCGAGGACCACCTCGAGTTCAAAATTCCTTCTCAACAACAAGTCGAATTGCGTGGACCACCCCGAGTTCGACGATCCTCCAATACTCCATATTGAACTGCGAGGCCCACCTCGAGTTCGATCATCCTCCTACACAACCCATTGAACTGCGAGGTCCACCCCGAGTTCGATAGATTCCCCAAAGAATAAATGAGTTGCGAGGACAACAGCGAGCTCATTCTTTCCATCATCCGTTGAGTTGCGAGGACCACCTCGAACTCAGAGGATACCTTCCTTACACATTAATCCAAATTCCTTCTAACTTCTGGGGACTCCATAGTCAAAAATTCATTCATCTGATCAAACTCCATTAGCCCGTTTCCCAAGACTCATTAGCTTTGCTAAGGTCAAAAATAGGGCAACTATTATGTTACTAGGACGTAACACTATACGAAAGGTTGTATGAGAAAGATTCGACTCACTCTTTCGCTGGTCGTGTAGTGCTGGTGATCTGACGAAGCTCGTTGCGATGCGACGATGATTCTTGTAGTCTCGGTGAGGAGTGAAAAGAATATGGTCGACGCGAGTTCAGTTATCAGACTTTTTATTTCTCACGAGCACGTTACTTTTGACTCTAAGATTACTGTACAATATGCAAGCTTAGTCTCGATGAGGTTACAACTTTTATACTCAAACGGACGACGAGCGAGAATGCTCCGCAGATTCTGTTGCGCAAAGTGGTTGCGTTGCTGGTCCCCGTTGAAATTGTAACTGACTACTTGGTGCAAAAGGTCGCCTTTTTATACTAATTTTTTGGTAGCTACTTAGGGCTAGTGCGATGAGTCACTTAGTGGAAGGGTGCTTAGGGTGAATAGATCGTTGATAAAGATAGCGAACGGTGTCGTCCGCGACACGGTGTACGCGCGACAACGAGCCAATCAGAGGGCTTTTCTCGAGTTCGCGCGAGGCTCTTCTGGCTTTTGGAGGATCGGCGCGTGGAGGCAAGGTCACCTGGCAGGTGACGAATTGTGCGGTGTTGCAGAGTTGTTGGGGTTTGGCACAGAAATAGGGTATTCCTAACGCGATTGCGACGTTGCGCTAAGTTGTGCGGTACACCATGCGAGGCTTGAAAATGTTTAGAGATAGGTATAAAGAGAAACGATTCTCAAATCGTAACACCGTCGATAAATCCGGCTCGGAAAAATGAGCCCCATGGGGAGGAAAATTTTTTTTTCTCGAAAATGCCTCCGGTTAGAGTCGTATTTGATGGGAAATTTCTCGCACATCACGAAAATCATGGTTATTTCATAGACAGTTGAAAATTAGTAGACGAAAACCCGAAAAAACCGTGAAAAATCACGTTTTTTTCGTTTTTTCACATACCAATCTTCATCGGAGAGGAATGCAACCTGAGAATTCGAAATCAACGGGCAATTTCCGATGTATATAAGCTATAAAAATTCATTGAAAGAGTGTAATTCAGGAAGCGATTTTTTTAGGTTAATTGTCGACTTAGCGATTGGAGAAAGGGTAATTAAATTTTTTGGCGCGACGATTGAAATTGGTCTTGTTCGATGGGAAATTTCTCGCACATCACGAAAATCATGGTTATTTCATAGACAGTTAGAAATTAGTGGACGAAAAACCGAAAAAACTGTAAAAAATCACGTTTTTTCGTTTTTTAACATAACAATATTCATTGGAGAGGAATGTAACCTGTAAATTCATGATCAGCGGGCAATTTCCGATGTATATAAGCAATAAAAATTCATTGAAAGAGTGTAATTCAGGAAGCGATTTTTTTAGGTAAATTGTCGACTTAGCGATTGGAGAAAGGGTAATTAAATTTTTTGGCGCGACGATTGAAATTGGTCTTGTTCGATGGGAAATTTGTCGCACATCACGAAAATCATGGTTATTTCATAGACAGTTGAAAATTAGTAGACGAAAACCCGAAAAAACCGTGAAAAATCACGTTTTTTTCGTTTTTTCACATACCAATCTTCATCGGAGAGGAATGCAACCTGTGAATTCGAAATCAGCGGGCAATTTCCGATGTATATAAGCCATAAAAATTCATTGAAAGAGTGTAATTCAGGAAGCGATTTTTTTAGGTAAATTGTCGACTTAGCGACTGGAGAAAGGGTAATTAAATTTGTTGGCGGGACGATTGAAATTAGTCTTGTTCGATGGGAAATTTCTCGCTAATGAAGATTCGGGGCTTATTTTTCTCGATACATCAAAAACTCTAGAAGAAAAACGCAAAAAACGCGAATTACCGATTTACCCACTCGCTGATTCTCTGCGAAGAGATGTTCTCTTACCAACGTGCGTTTCCCCATACGATAATTCGTGGAATATAGCGACTATCCGCCGCTCTACGCGAAGATCGCGAATGTTTCGTCGCCGCGGGAGAGCCAGCGAGACGAAGGAACAAGGGCTTACCCATCGTACAATAAAAAGACGAAAGAAACGATTTAGAATTAACGTCCGTGAGTTACAACGGGGGAATACTATAATACGCGCAACGTCGTAAATTTTCCTTCCGAAAGATCACAAGGAATAGGCCGCGAATGCGTTGCTCGCAGTCTCGCGATCGTTTCTGTCTTTTTTTTTTCAATTTTTTTGTCTCGTTTCTATTTTTTATTATAAAATGAAAAAACAAATTTAAAAAAAAAAATTCTTTTTTCCTTTTTTTCGCTGAAGAAAAGTTTGATTCGAAATAAATTAAAACGAGCTCGTTGATTGGAGAACAATAATGGGATTGAGGAGAGATGGAACAGGTTGTGGAAATTTGAGAAAAAGTACTTTGACAATCTTTCAACGAATATTTTCATTCGTTTCTTACTCCTTGTATGATTTTTCAATTAAACAAAAAATTATTTATTTTTACTTCTGGCTTGTTCGTACTGGCCGCTTCATTCATCACCGCTTAAGCGCTAATTTATTTACAAGAAAACATTGTTTTTTTTTTTGTTGTTTTTTTGTTGCTTTTTTTTTGTTCTTGTCGTTTATAAGATAATCATATTTTTTTTTTGTTTTCGGAGAATCTCCAGGGACGATGCTTCGAGTCTTAAGGAGGGTGGAAGAAAAAATAGAATTGTTCGATGTCGTAGAAATTATTTACATGACGAGGGTCGATGAGTCTTGTCAATTGTATTTTCCTCTTTCTCTTTTGTCACTTTTTGACAACTCTTGATATTTCAATTCTTGTCAAATTGTCTTGTCAATTGTATTTTCCTCTTTCTCTTTTGTCACTTTTTGACAATTCTCGATATTTCACGAGAATCAACGAAGCTTCGAAGATTTTTTTTCATTTAAATCCGTGGAGAAACTCGACTAACGAGCGAAGGATATGCATTTAGGCATTGTTTCTTTTTTCTTCTCGTCACCGATCGCTCGATCGTTACTGGCTACGAATCTCTTAAAGTTCTAAAAAAAATAAGCATTCTCGCTTTTTTTTTCAATACGTACATCGATTTTCTATTTTCTGCACGTTCTTCTTTTTTTCATAAATATCATATAAAGGCACTTCAACTACTGGCCTCGTTATTCACGACTCCCTTTATATAATAACATAATAATAATAATAATAATTCATCCTCACTCACAATATACATACACAATTCGGTATTGACTTTCTTGAATGAACAAACGAAACGTGAAGAAGAAAGTTAATAGTTTGGAAAAAAAATAGACAGAAAGAGAGAGAGAGAGAAAAACAAGATGGAGGAAAAATAGTCGAGAGAGAGAGAAGATCAGATACAGCAGATATACAAAATATAATCTTTCGTCCGGCTACTTTCGTAATAAATTAATTATTTTTTGTTCGCGAGTCGTTGTATTAAGGCGATATATTTACAAGGTTGAACACATGTTTTGTTTTATTTTTTTGTTATTGTTTTTTCCATCATGGCCTGTGCGCCAATCTCGACCTGCGTTGGCCAAACAGGCAACGGGGATCGCGTCTACTCGCTCGTTTCGATGAGAAAATGGGTGAAAAAAAAGATAAAAAAATTTATCCACGTAAATTCACGAGTCAGCCATTCGATATTCTCCCCTCCTTAATATTAAAGCGTGAGCGGAAGTTCCGCGGGCCTCTTAACGCCCAGTGTAAGATCCAAGGGTTTGCTCTTGGTGGTGGTTTCCTGATCTTTGGTCGTGCGACGATTATCAGCGATCGGTAAGGAGGAATTGTCGTTCTCGTCGTTTCTACTGGGCCTTGGTGAGCTTCGGGTGGAACGTACACTGAGATCGATCGGTTCGTCCTGTTCGACCGCTAGGCCACCGGGACTGGGACTGACGAGTAATAGGTCGCCACCTCGCGGCGAGTGTTGCGAAGCGGCAGGCGTGACGAGACCCGGCGGTGGATAGATGAGGCCCAGACCATGGTGGAGATGATAGCTCGTTGTCAAGGTCACCGTGGCATTGATCTTCCTCGGTGGAAATTCACGCTCGGACAAGGTCGGCGAGGCGCTCGCTTTGAAATAACTGAGTGCCGAATTGCTCCTCGACTCGTCGTGTTCTCCACCGTCTACCGATGAGGCGCCACTGTCGCTCGGTGTGTCAGCAGTTCTTTTATAAACCGGTAGGAAAGGTCGGAAGACCTCGGGTGGACTCGACGCCAGCGCCATTTTTTCTTGAGCGAAATTAACCGGAAACATGGGCGAGGTCGATGGTTGATGCTTGTAGCCGAAAGGTGGCGTTCCCTCGCGCGGTGGCGTACCAGGCGGTTGTTGACTGGCCCTCTCGCGTTCCTTTTGCCAAGCTAGCAACCTCAACTGATTTTGAAGGGCGACGTCGTCTGGATGAGGAGACTTGTTACCTCTCTCCCGTTCTTGCTTCAACATCGCGACGTGCAACAGGTGAGACTGGAGTGCAAGGTCCTCCTGGCTCGGTGAGGCTCGATCCTTGCTGTCCTTGACGCCGTACATGCCGCCTTGATGAGAGTGGGACTGCGAAGGTGGCAGGAAACCAGGTAGAAAGCCCGTACCGAATGGACCACCCGAATTACCTCCTCCTTGACCACCGTTCGTCTGCTCTTGCAGGAGACAATGTATTTTGAACCAATTCGACCTTCTCCCGTATCTCGAGCCCGATTTCGACATTCCCACCATCAGACACTTGCGCAACCTGCAAGCTTTGCACGCCGTACGATTCTTCTTGTTGATGACGCAGACACCACCGTTCTTGCAGTCCGATATGCTGCCGAGATTGTTGTACGTACGACCGAAGAAGGACTGTAACAGACAACGAGAAAAGAAACAAATAATCGAAACGGTTAAGTTGCTATAAGGACGAGGATCAAGGTCACGAGGTCGTGACCTCTAAAATATCGACCGTATCGTTGACGTTCTTTGTCCCCTATACGACTTTATATCTCCTCCGTGACGAATGGACAAATATCATTGATTTGACATTGAGCAATGACCCGGTCGAATCAAGGTCATATGTGCATAACGGTACTCGTTCGAAACGGCGTCACTACCGTTTCTCTCTCGCGGTATACGGCCGCGTTTTTACACCGCCCTTTCCGTCCCAACTACTCTCACGATTTTATCGCTTCGTGAATTTATCGAGATTCGCTAAGATTCTTCGTAGAATTTTTATCACGCACCGGAAGTCATCGAGTGGATCGTTGAATTTTAAAAACAAAAAACAACATTTAGTTTTGGGTGGTCGCCGTTAATTTCTCGCAACGATCGACGTTTCAACTTGTTCGATCGTAACGTCTCGTCCTCGGTTCGAGTGTCTCGCTACTCTGAGATATTTCTGACGCAAAGCGTGGGTGGCGAAACAACCGTAACGGGCCCCGAAAGCTCGAATAACGGCGTCTCGAACTCGACGAAATTTACAACTCGCCAGTTCGCTCGTCTAAGAAAAAAAAAAAGGAACAAAAATTCTCTCTCAAGGATAATCGCGGATCCAATTACCGATCGCGACGATCGTTCGAACGAAAAAAAAAATGATAACCAAGAGAAGTAGTCCGCGATATTTCTACGGTTGCGTTAATAAACGTACGATGTTGCAACGCGCATTGACATTTACACAGCAATTTCTTCCGTCAATTACGACGTTACCAATTAGCCAGGACACTTCATTATATCACGCGTAAATTAATTACCGCATCGTCTCATTATCAGACCTCGACGATTAGGTAAATTATACGGCTTTTGCCCGCGATACGCTCGAGCGAGCGCGAGGGGAAACCGCGAGGTGTCGTTGTCGTCGTGAAAGGGAAAAAGGCAAGAAACTAGAGGGAGAGAGGACGAAGAAGAAGAAGACGAAGAAGAAGAAGAAGAAGAAGAAGAAGGAGAAGGGAAGGATTATTACAAGCAGAAGGAAACGTGATCTCTCCGTTACCGGTGCCTCGGGGTGAATGAATTCCAAGATATCCGGAGGTTGAGACCGAGAAAATAATAAAACAAAAAAAAACAAAGTCGAATTTCCCACACACGAGGCGAAAGAGAGGAAAGAAAAAGAAATGAAATTTGCGACAGAGGGTGAGAAAATGAAGCGTCATCCGAGGTTTCTCGAGTCGGGCGACCGTAAAATCGGTTGAACGCGTGTTAGCGCGAATTCCTCGTGAAACTTGGTATCGGATTTGGCACGGTGCACGCTCGCTGATGCACCGTTGCCCCGAGAACCTTCTGCTCGGTCGTTGCACGAGACGTTCGCTCTTTTCTGTTACATGTCGTACGTGGTTTTTCCTTTTCTTTTTATTTTTGTCGACGTGGATGAATGCGCACGCGCACGCGCAGGCTTAGAGAAAGATGCGCGCGCATGAGGCTACGGGCTATCTCTCTCGCTCGGTCTGTTTGGTTGTCTCTCTCTCTCTAGCTCGTTCCCGTACGCCAGATGATCCGTAGCTGTCACTGCTACTGTGCGAAAGGGGTTACGGTGCCATCGGCGCTACCGGTCCACGCGCTTCTGCGATTCCTCTTCCGAGATGAGCGAACGAGATGCCGCATACCGCCTATGCAAGCCCCCCGGGCTAGGGATCTCTCCTGGGAGCGAGGAGAGGCGAGAGGGAGATTGGAGCGAAAAATTACTTTGAGAATTTTTCGAATTTTTTTTTTCTTTTTGGTTAGAATTTTTGGTCGGGATTTGTTTAGTTTGTTAATTAAGAATATATATTTATCAGAATATTTGGGAATTTGTAGCGAGCAGCGCGAGGAGACGAGAGGAAGATCGTCGCAGAAAATTACTTTGAGAATTTCTCGAAGATTTTTTTTTTGTTACAATTGTTGCTCAGAATTTTTTAAATTTAGAATTTTTGCCCAGAATTTGTTTAGTTTATTAATTAAGAATATATATTTATCAGAATATTTGGGAATTTTTAGCGAGGAGCGCGAGGAGACGAGAGGAAATTCGTCGTAGAAAATTTCTTTGAGAATTTCTCGAAGATTTTTTTTTGTTCAGAATTTATGCTCAGAATTTGTTTAGTTTAGAATTTTTACCCAGAATTTGTTTAGTTTGTTAATTAAGAACGTATATTTATCAGAATATTTGGGAATTTGTAGCGGGGGGCGCGAGGAAGCGAGAAGAAGGTCGTCGCAGAAATTTACTTTGAGAATTTCTGGAAGATTTTTTTTTCAGTTAGAATTTTTGCCCGGAATTTATTTAGCTTGTTAATTAAGAACATATATTTATCAGAATATTTGGGAATTTTTAGCGAGAAGCGCGAGGAGACGAGAGGAAGATCGTCGCAGAAATTTACTTTGAGAATTTCTCGAAGATTTTGTCAAATTATCAATTTTTTCCAGTTTCTATTTACGACCCGCTAATTTCTTAAACTTTCTTAACTAACTACCAACATTATTTTCGTCTCCCTAAGAATGCTTTCACGATTAACTAGAAAGCTGACGGATAATATCTCGTCGCATCGTCAATCTCACACTTTTGCATCGACTCCTTATTTCCTGAATTCAGCACGACAGTTACAATCACCCCGACAAAAGCCACGTATTGATGAATTTGGAGATAATCGTATAAACGAGTCGAACGAGTAACCATAACCAGCAACACTCCCATTGCCATACGAAAATAAAATTAATACGATTTTGGAATGAAACTAAAAAAACGAGTATTTCCATTCGCTCTTTCGTTAAATGCAAATTTTTTATTTCATTCACCGTCTCGTCGAGCCTTAACCGATAATTCCAACCTCTATAAAAATTTCCAAATTTCAAAAATCAATCAAAAATCTCGGAAAATTATTTTTTTTTTCATAAAATTCGTCTTTCTTTTTAACGTTTGAAAAATTAATTTATTTTATCCAGACGTGTAACGATGAAACAACAATTACGTAACGTATTCGAACTTCAGTTTTTATATGGAAAAAATAAAATAAACGCACATGGCGTGTGGCGCACGAGCCTGTTCGCGTACAGAAGTGTTCTTCGAATTATTTTTTATTTTGATTTTTTTTTTTCTCCATGAAATCCCCGACAGCGAGCAGGTAGTACACACGAAGCGAGTTCTATACAAGCTTGGTATTGTATATTTGCCCTCGGTGAGGGTTTTTATACGCACGTACGTATACGAGAGTGCTAATACGAGCTCCGACCACCGCCATTTAGGGGCGCGTGCGACGAATCCGTTCTCATTCCCTCGAGGGCCTATATATCGCGCCGTTCGCCTCTGCTGGGATTATCTCAAATCAAGTGGCGCGCCCGGAATCCTGAACCGATTTGTAGCGCCATAAAGCAATCCCCGATCCGGATTGAAAATGAAAGAAAAATTTATCCGTACCTGTCGTGCGAATTATCGAAAGTACCGCGCGCCGGAATAAATTCCTTCCACCTCGTGCTTGTCCATTTTAAAAAACATCGTTACTATGTTTTCGTCCATTTGAAAAAACAAATTTATTCGAAATATTATTTCTCAATTTTTCGAAAAAAAATTGGAAATTGTTTATTTTTTAATTAATTTTTATTGTTTTTAATTTTATTATTTATTCGTTTTATTTATTAATGAATTTTATTCATTATTTTATTTATTAATTCATTTTATTTATTAATTCATTTTATTAATTATTTTATTTATTAATTCATTTTTATTTAATTTAGTAATTAATTTTTATTTTATTATTAATTAATTTTTATTTAATTTAGTAATTAATTTTTATTTTATTATTAATTAATTTTATGAGCTAATGTTAATTTTATTATTAATTACATTTCTTAATTAATTTTCATTTTATTTATTAATTAATTTTATTCATTATTTTATTTATTAATTCATTTTTATTTAATTTAGTAATTAATTTTTATTTTATTAAAATAAAATTAAATTAATAATAAAAAAATTAAATAATAATAATAAAATTAATTAATAATAAAATAAAATTAATTAATAATAAAATAAAAATTAATTTAAAATAAAATTAAAAATAATAAAATAATAAAATAAAAATAATTAATAATAAAATTAATAAATAATAAAATAAAAATTAATTAATAATAAAAAAAATTAATAAAATTCATAAAATTAATTAATAATAAAATAAAAATTAATTACTAAATTTTTATTTTATTATTAATTAATTTTATGAGCTAATTTTTATTTTATTATTAATCACTTTTACTAATTAATTTTCATTTTATTTATTAATTAATTTTATTAATCGGATCTTGGATTTTGGAAAAAAAAATTGATCCTCGTGAATAATGAATGTGAATTATCGAAGAACGTTAATTGCATCGATAATCGTTATGATCCTCGAGAAAAAAAAATGAAATGTACGAGAAAAATAACAAGACCGCGAACAGCAATGAGTCAATGGTTTTTTTTCCCGTATTATTTTCCCGGTAATGAAATCAGTGTAATCAGGCGCCGTGCCTCAGGAGAATGCGATCGGGGTATGACGTGGTGCGCGGTAAAGTCGATCACTCCTACTGCGTCAATTTTCAAGGAAACGAAAAAAGAAACGAACATCGTGAGAGAGCGAGAGAGAGAGAGAGAAAAAAATCTGCAACTCGCAAGAGACTCACGAAGCGATTTATTTCCCTGTACGTGACGCGAATATGCTTATGAACGAGAACGATACGGATTTTCCGAGGACTCTGGAACAAATTTCTGTCACTAAAACAAAAATCGAAGACGTAAAAAAATTTTTTTAAAATCAACCGCGACCATAAGAGGACGAATTTATTTTGAGAATTTCTCGAGTTGTTTGAAAGAAAACGCATCGTCGCGCTGGAAAATAAATAAGCTCGTCGGAAATCGTTATCGTGACAATTCCGTCGATCGAACGAATTTGTCACTTCGTGGAGTTTCTTCGTCCAACTCGTGATATTTGTCATTGTCAACGCGTCGGTGGAGCTAATCGTCGTTCAAGCGTCTCTTTCCAACGTTCGACCAGGAATGAAAAAACAAATGTAAGAAAAATAATTTATATAAAAAGAGAAGAAAAGGAGAGAAAAAGAATTTAAACAACCGGACCGTTTTCTCTCGGAGTGGCTTGAGCCTTAAGGTAACGTAGCTCGAGGTTGGACATTAGCCAGGTTTGGAGTTGAGCCCGGCGAGAGATCAGAGTCAATTGATCACTGTTCACCTACACGACACGCAGCCGTGCGCCAGAGATACGGTCGGCCACGACAGCTATTCCCTTTCTGGAGATCCTCTCGACTAAATGGATAGTTCCAGTAGCACGATCTCCCTCGTTTCATGTTTTTTTTATATTTTTTTTTCTTATCAAACGCAGGAATGAGAAAATTCATGGGGTTGAAAAAATGTCTGGTGAGAAAGGAAAGATTCAGAATTTTGAAAAAAATTAAATTTCAGAGATTTTGAATTTTTTTTTTTTAGTTTGGCCTGGGGAGGGACCAGCTCTTCCCTTTATTTGTTTTTTCTTATCAGAAAGAAGAATGAGAAAATTCATGGGGTAAAAGAAATGTCGGATGAGAAAGGAAAGATTCAGAATTTTGAAAATCAATTTAAAAATTTCAAATAATTTTGATTTTGAGAAATTTTGTTGTTTTAGTTTGACCTGGCGAGAGAGCAGCTATTCCCTTTATTTATTATTCGAGGTTTCGTGGATGAGGAAGGTGAGACGGTAGATTAACAATTTGTTTCCAGCAATGAACACGGTTAGTTTATTCAGATAATGTAAGTAAGTGCAAAACGGAACGTAAGTGTCGTGATTCTATTTAGGTAAGTGAAGTGTACATTAGCAAAAAAAGGCGGGCGTCCCCGGAGCCAGGTTCACACGAGCGCATCGGTCTGAAGTTGTGCGCGAGTGCGACCGTTCTAATAAATATTAAGATCATCATCCGATGATGTGGTAGAACGACGGTCGGATCGTATCAGACTCTAACCCTCCCCCTCGATCCGATGTCCGGGGTGGGTCCGATCGTTGATTGTTCCCAGAAGCGTCAGACATCTTCGTAATTTCGGTGCAGGGACTCCTTTCGTTAGGATGTCAGCTGCCATGTTGTCAGTCGAGACGTACTCAACCTTGATATCCCCGCGACTCAATACTTCCCGAACGTAATGATGACGAATGTCGATATGTTTGGTTCGACTGTGAAAAACGGGGTTTTCGGCGATCCGTCGTGCTCCGTTATTGTCGCAGAATATGATCACTCCGCTGTTTCCAGATCCGTCTAGATCCGTCATGAATCGTTACATGTAGGTGGCTTGCTTGGCAGCCTCCGACAACGCCATATACTCTGCTTCGGTCGAGGACAAAGCTACGGTTCGTTGTTTACGTGATTCCCACGCCACGGGGTTTCCACCCAGAATAAATACATATCCGGTGTAGGATCTTCTATCGATCGTACAATTCGCCCAGTTGGCGTCAACGTAGCCTTCTAATGCTTTTCCAGTTCTTCGGAAGTTCAGACCAAGTTGCATCGATCCCTTCAGGTAGCGTAGCACGCGTGTCGCGGCCGTCCAGTGGGTCACGTCATAGCAGGTCCCAAATTGGCTGAGATAACTCACTGCAAACGAGATATCAGGCCTGGTACACGTTGCAACGTACATCAGCGCGCCAATTAATTCGCGATATGGAAGTCGCTTTGATTCGACATCGCCTTCTTCGCTTCGGTCTAATTTGACATTCAAGTCTAAAGGTGTAGACACAGGATTGGCTTCCGACATGCCAAACCTTTCTAGAATGTCCTGTATGTATCTCTTCTGTGTCATTGAGATACCGGTGTTGTCCTGATGAAACTCGACTCCTAAGCAGTATTTCACACGTCCAAGGTCCTTTACTTCGAGTTTATTCGATAGGAATGCCTTGAGCCTGCTTATTTCGGATGCGCTTTCCGACGCAATCAAGATATCGTCTACGTAGGTAGCGATTATTAGGAGTTTATCTCCGTTGCCCTTAAAAAACACACAAGGATCAGCAGTAGATTTCGTAGCGCCGAACTTACCGAGAATATCGCATAAACGATCGTTCCAACAACGTCCGGCCTGTCGCAGACCGTACAGCGCCTTATTCAGGAGACAAACTTTGTTTCCTTTTTCGAGTTCCGCGATAGTTTGTCGAGCTTTTCGTCCGATATCGCTTTGCCTTGATTTAGATTCTGCTAATTTCTTGAGTCCTTTCTGAATGTGCTCGGGTACTTCCATCAGAATTTTCTCATTCAATACGCCGTTCAAATACGCCGTAGTAACGTCTAATTGTTCGACAGTCATTTTTCTTTCCGCAGCGAGTGCCATCATGATCCTAATAGACTCAATGCGTGCCACAGGAGCAAACGTTTCATCGAAGTCGACACCGGGGCGCTGAGCGAATCCCTTCGCAACGATTCGAGCCTTACGGCGTTCCAGCGTTCCATCCTCTCGTCGTTTATTTCTCAGTACGACGCTGCTTCCTATGACAGCTGTATTTTCGGGTCGGTCGACTAACTGCCATGTGTCGTTGTTCAATATGGATGCCAATTCCGTTGCGATGGCGTCGTGCCATTCTTCCGCTTCCGGACCGTGAATAGCGGCTGTGACAGGAACTTCAGCTAAATATCCTGTCTCTTCCAAATCGACTGCGAGATCGGCATAATGATACGATTTTCTAGGTCTCCCCCTGAGTCCTGTTCGTATCAGGCGCGGTCGTCCTCGGCCTCGTGTCGGATGACCTTGTCTCAACTCATCTGCTTCGTTACCGTCGTCAATCTCGCGATCGTGGACAGCTTCTTCGACAGGAATTTCCTCATGTGGATCAGCAGACGTGTCACGTGTCGATTGAATCTCAATCTCGATCTCCTCAGATTCCGTGTCGTTCGATTCGAGCAATTTTTCGTAATTCTCGGTGGTCGCTGACGTAAATTTTCCGTTCGAGAATCGTACGTCCCTCGCTATCTCGATTTTTCTTTCTGTAGGTAACCACACGCGATAACCCTTCGAAGTCTCAGAATATCCGACGAAGTATCCTTCTCTGGACCGGGACTCGAATTTTCCGATGCCAGATTCTCGTTTCAGGGTTAATAAGCTGCGACCGAATTCCTGAAGATGTCCTACGTCAGGGATTTTTCCATTCCATTTTTCGAATGGAGTTCTTCCGTCGAGGTGGTTGGTTGGACAGCGATTTCGAATATAATTGGCTGTATTTATCGCCTCTGCCCAAAGAAAACTCGGTAGCGATGATTGAAGCAACAGACAGCGAGCCATGACGAGAAGCGTTCTGTTTTTCCTCTCGGCAACACCATTCTGTTCCGGTGTGTGAGATATCGTGAGCCTTCGACCGATTCCACTTTCATTCAAGAACTGGTCGAATCTTTCATTACGGTATTCCCTGCCGTTATCTGACTGCAGATATTTTATTTTGCGTCCGGTTTGATTCTCCACAAACGCTTTGAATTCTCTGAACGCTTGCAAAACGTCGCTTTTGTTTTTCAAGAAACGCACTTCGCACCATCTCGATGAGTCGTCGATAAAGGTGGCGAAGTATCTCGATTTTCCGATCGATTGTACACGCATCGGACCGCAAATGTCCGAATGAATTATCTCGAGAATTTCGGTTTTCCTTTCAGACTTCTTCGGGAATGGTGCTCGAGTCATTTTTCCTTTCGCGCAGACTTCGCAGAAAATATCGTCCGCATGATTTTCCAGCGTCAGACCGCTGACTATTCCGTTTCGGTAACATTTACCGAGGTCTCGATAATTTAGGTGGCCCATCTTCCTGTGCCAAGTCTCTGCAAGCGATGATTCCCTGTCGCTTTCGCCATCCCATACGACGTTCGCAGTTGCTTCTTGATTTTCCGTATTTACGAGATATAGGCCCCCATGATCACGTTCGGCCTTCATGATCAACGTCCCCTCTCGGTCCATTATCGTTGCGCCATGTTTGTCGAAAATAACCTTGTTTCCTTTGTCGCAAATCCTTCCGACTGATAGGAGATTCGTTCTCAAATCGGGAATGTGTAGAGCGTCGTTCACCTTCACTCGCTTCGTGATACCGTCGACGTTCGTTTTCATGCGCACCGTTCCTTTGCCTTTAATTTGTGCCGATGCGTTACTGGCGAGGCTCACCTTTCCCATGGTTGACGTGCTCAAATGTTCGAATTCTTCTTCGTCTCCACACATGTGCGCCGTGCAGCCACTGTCTATGCACCAGGCACCGCAAGGTTCCGCATTTCCGATTCGAAACGTTTTCTCGCTTGTCGATTTGACAACAGACGTGCAATTCGCATAAAAGCTCACATCGTTTGCAACATTCGCCTTTTCAACGTTTCTCGGTGACTCCGAGCATTCGGCGGCTTTGTGTCCGATTTTGTGACATCGATGACACTTGAACTTGAACGGTTCCCTTTTTCCATACGACTTCTGTTCTTTTCTTGATTCATGGACCGTTTTCTCTGTCGCCTTTTTGTTCCTTTCGAATTTCTTCTTTACGAACATCGCATTTTCTACTTTGCCTCGATTTTGATGCTTCCTTGCATCGCTTTCTTCTAGAATTTTTGTTCTTAGAGTTTCCGGTGTAGGCAACGTGTCACGCGATTCGATCGCGCATCTGAAGTTTTCGAAAGAAGCGGGGAGGCTGTGCAACAACATCACAGATAACAAATCCGCGTTTATTTCGACGTCCATTTCATTTAATTTGTCGATCGTATCGAAAAACTTTGAAATATGTTCACGCACTTCGTCATTTTCTTGCATACTGTGGTACGTCAACTGTTTTATTAGCGTGGCCTTCCGTGCCGGTCCTGAGGATTGATAGATAGATTCTAGTTTCGTCCACAATTCACGCGAAGTTTTACAGCCTTTTATTTGTTTCAATTCGGATGATTTTATTGACAGGATGATATCTGCCATTGCCTTGCCGTCTTGGACTTCCCATCGTTCCGCATTTTCCGCCGAGTTCGCATCGTTGACCACAATTTCAGGTTTCGGCTTCTGTCCGTTCACATACACCCACGAGTCGTTTTTCATCAGTAACGCCTTCATTTGGATTTTCCATGTGTCGAAATTGTCTCGATTGAGCAATTCTATTCTCACCGAATTCGTTGATGCCATATTTTTCACTGGGATAATTCACAAGCACGTTTTCTTTTCGCTCGTTACCGCGTGGCGATATAACCTCCAAATTCACTGCCTTTCAATGTTCGTCTTCTTTCTTTCGTCTCACTATCGTTCCTGGGCCCATAACCTATTCGAGGTTTCGTGGATGAGGAAGGTGAGACGGTAGATTAACAATTTGTTTCCAGCAATGAACACGGTTAGTTTATTCAGATAATGTAAGTAAGTGCAAAACGGAACGTAAGTGTCGTGATTCTATTTAGGTAAGTGAAGTGTACATTAGGAAAAAAAGGCGGGCGTCCCCGGAGCCAGGTTCACACGAGCGCATCGGTCTGAAGTTGTGCGCGAGTGCGACCGTTCTAATAAATATTAACCCCTTCCCGTGCCATTTAGTTCGACGAAACTTGGGCCCAAGTGTTAGGCGTTAACGATTCTTAAGCAGGTCAAACTGATGCTCGAGAAAGGTCACAATACGATTTGTAAGGGTTTATTCAAATTCAATATATAAACTACTTTGTAACAGCAATTATGAGACTCGTGACTAACTCTTGTGGTGTACTAATAAGAACTGACATTCGATTACGACTGCTACATTACAATATTTATATTCACGACCCCGGCTCGTCATATTCATGTTTGGGCCAAAATTTTCATCACGAGCCAGACTCGTTAAAGCACGGGAAGGGGTTAAGATCGTCATCCGATGATGTGGTAGAACGACGGTCGGATCGTATCAGACTCTAACATTTATTTCTTCTTATCAGAGACGAGGATGGGAAAATTCATTGGCTAAAAGAAATATCTAGTGAGAAATAGAAGATTGAGAATTTTGAAAAAACAAAAAAAAATTTCCGTGAATTTCAATTTTGAATTTTTTTTTTTAGTTTCACTCAAAACATTAGGGAGGAAAGATAAGAAAATTCGCAGGGATCAGAAAAATGTCTGATGAGATACGAAAGAATGAGAATTTTGAAAACAAAATTAAAAAATTTCAAATATTTTCAATTTTGAGCAATTTTTTTTTCTTTTATTCCCTTTACTAACTTTCCTTATCAGAGACAAGAATGAGAAATTTCACGGGACAAAACAAATGTCCGCTGAGAAACGAAAGATTGAGAATTAAAAAAAAAATAAAAACATTTCAAATATTAAAAATTTTGGATTTTTTTTTTTTCAAAATATAATTTTGTACGAGAGTACCTGTAACGGCTTTCTACCACTCGCCCACGCTCGGCTCACTCGACTATGGGATAACGTGGCTACCGCGTCACTCCTTCCATCCCTCTCTTTCGCCAAGTGGCAGCTAGCTCGGTCCATTTCACATTTTCCCTCGCTCGGTACGTACAAGCCTGCATCACGAACTCTCGCGGAGGCCTGGCTCTCGCTGTGTGTCTCGCTCACGCTCGTATCAACAATCTATATTAAGGACGTGGGAATGTGAAATGGCCTGCTGTCCAAGCAGGCCGCCGGCGAAGTCTCCTCCGGTGCTGAGCGAACGCTGGCGCTTGGCGCGGTCGCATTGTTCCATGTGTATCCCCGGCGTTTAATTTTTTTTTCATCATTTACCCATCAAGAATTTCCATCGTTCCATACACTACAAAAAGGACGAGGTCCTGATACCTCGTTACAATTTTTTAAACGAATTTTTAACGATTTATGAAAAATTCACTCGAGAAACTCTCAAAGTAAAAATCCTGCGACGATTATAAAAATCGTTTAAACGATTAAAAATTGATCGATCGACCACGTGATGGTTTGTGCGTGACCCTGATACTGCCAAGAGTTGGATCTTGGTGTTGTCACGTGGTCGCGTGCGTCAACCAGTGCGCATCCGATCTCTCGAGTCGCATGCCACGCTCGTGCTCGAACATCGTCGAGCGAGGAGCGAGAGAGAAAGACGCACGCGGTTATCCTTAATAACAGTAACCCCGTAGAGGCCGGTAGCTCTCGATTTTTTCCAATAAGACTGGTTCGTATTCTCGCCGTTTCCTTCCTCGAGACGGCATTCCCATCGAGATGACTCGACCGTACGTCGTTTCACCGTAAACGCTAAACTGGATCTCATTTTCTATCCGTCGCGTATCTCGTAACGTTATCGTATTTTAACTCACCACAGCGTGACATCCGAGTCATGGAATTCGCTCGAGATCCAGCCAACTCGTTACTAATCCTCGAAACATTAGAAAAATAAAATGGTTTTACACGACCCGGAAGAAACTCGGGGCGTTTTCATGTTTAAACCGTCGCGCGGAATCGCTCGAATATTTGTTCCCAATGGCGTTTGAAAAATGTCGAGCAATTATCCAAGTAGGCCTCTCGTACGATTTGTAAATCTCGTTGGGAAAATTACGAACGAAAAGAAGAAAAAAGAAAACGCAAAAACGTAAACTACGGTCGCACGAAATATTTTCGATGCGTTTTCTTCTAAACGTCGACGAATGTTTTCAACCACGACCCAGTGAAAGATAGAAACATACCTAACAACAAAAAAAGTGTATACAACGATTTACGAGATGAGAAACTAAGTTGGCAGAACCAATAATCGTTACTCTTTGACTCTGTCGCGATGTGTAACGCAACCGATTCGAAGAAACGGTCGTGTTACTATTTCACTCGTGAACGTCGAGCGGTTACCCCGTTACCCCCTCTCTCTCTCTCTTTCTGTCCGCATTTCTATGTGTGTGTCCGTCGTATTATATGTTTTCGCGTATTCAAAATTTCGCTCATTCGTGTGCAAATATGCGCATGCATTCTCGCATGTAAATATAATATTGTAATTATCGGTGGCGCTCGTGCTGAGAATTTGTTTGGCGTCTGCCCAATTGCCTCGAGACCCGTGTGCTCCAACTATCGCTTACATGTACAGGGTGAATTTCATAAAGTGTTAACAGGCTTCATTCTAAGGTAGATGGGATCATTACAAACAAACCTTGCAAATATACATTGGGGATATTTTTAATAGTTTACGAGATATAACTGTTTAAAGTTGGTCCAATCAGAGCGCGCCGAGAAGCATTGGAGCCGCCCACTACCGCCCTAGCCGTAGAGATAGTGCAATGTAGGGCGTTACATTTGAGGTTGCGAAATTCAGAGTAGTCAATTTTATTTATTATATTATTACGTAGTCATTTTTATTTAGTAGTGGGCGGGTCCAATGCTTCTCGGTGCGCTCTAATTGGACCAACTTTAAAAATTAATATCTCGTAAGCTATTAAAAATATCCCTAATTTATATTTGCAACTATTGTTTGTAATGATCTCATCTACCTCACAATAAAGCCTGTTACACCTTATGAAATTCACCCTGTATGTGTATATATGTGGGAAAACAAATATATATACGTGTACATGTGTATGAACATTGGTATACGCAATTGGAACGATCGGTAGTAGCACGCGAACCGCGGATTCCCCGATGTACGTCACTCTCACTTTGCGCGAAGGCGCTGGCGATCGTCTCGTCCGCGCAGACCTTGCCTTCGCGTGCGCGCACGGATGCGCGTACGGCATGCTCAATGCTTCGCGTCTCCCGACCCGGTCTCGAACGATCTTCTTCTTCTTCGTTTTTTTTTGTATTCTTTTCCTCGACTCTCGTTTTCGTTTTAGTTTCTCGCTATGGCGAATTCTGAGAGTCTCTTGGGAGATACGCATGCGCACTGGTTGAAGAATTTTGTAGCTTGGAACGACGGGGATAGAGCGTTGTACGAGATTTTGCTTAAAAGTTTGAGAGATTCTCGAAGTAATTTTGTACGGTCGCGGTGAACCGAGCGTTACCAATCCAATCGTTGCGATACATCCAAAGTTCGTGACGGGACGAAGAGATCGTTTCGTCACTCAGGTACATGCGCGTATGCGCGCGAGCGCCCGGAATTGAGCAATTTCGAACGACGATTCGATTGTGTCCGAGCGAAAGAGATCGTTGTTTTTTCTTTCTTTTTTTTTCATTTTCGTTTCTGACCACGGGTGACCCACCGTGGCGCACACCTCGTGCGACGAAGTGCTACGATACGCGCGGAATTTTAAGCGTGCTTTTGTCAAGGGCGATCGCACATGCGCGCCTCAAAGAGAGTCGAGCACGCCCGATACGGAGAACGATTGTGACAACCGATCGAGCGCGTGAATCGGGCCAAACGCGTAATCGATGTTACGTTATAAGCAAACGAAGCTTCGTTCGACCTTACGGACGAAACGCGGTACGAAAATCCCAATCCGTGGGCAAATTCTCCCAGCTGGCCAGAAAGTCACTGCGTTTCTTATACACAGGCTCCCGTGTTATTAGATAGGGATAATACGCAGCGACTTATTGGCCAGACGGGAGCACACTATTTTTTTCTCGCTCTTTTCCACACAAATCGTTTGTTTATCGAACAAACGTATACGTACGAGTAACTCCGATGAATCTCACCCGCACGAAAAGACCCTGGGTGACTTAGGATTTATATTAGCTCGTAAAACGGTCGTAAAGTTGGCCGGTCGGTGGTGACTTGGCCCACATACGTTTACCCCCGTGGTATATCGCATAGCGTCGCGGTAGGTGAACCTAGGAACCGTCGCCTTAATGCATACGGACGAAGAAGTCGCGCAAGCCTTTTCTATCCTCGTCATACGTTGAGAAAGCGGTTTGGAGATGAGAGAATGGGAGGAGAAGAAGAGCAAGTCGTAAATCGTTCGTTCTCATGGACGCGAATGCGGTTCGTGGTTTCCTCCCTGGGTCACGTTTTATATATCCTACGGGTGTATGGGACTCACCTACATAAACTGATACATGTTGCATCTGCATACGAGAGATGGTTTCACTGAGCCAAGAAGAAGGGGGGAGGCGAGTCGGGTCCCACGCATGACGAGTGCGATGACTCGCTTCCGAGAGATTGGCCAAAATGGCGTCATCCTCGGACGACAGTTATATCTTTCAGGAAATTCATCGTATGATCGAGATCGATTCTTCGCGTTCCTTTGTTCTTCGTAATTCCTTCATCGTGCTATTAATTTAATCTTTTCCTTTAATTCTAGTTATAAAAACCGATAAATTATGCTGGCGATGTTTTATCGGATCGTTGGTTGTCTTCGTTGGGTATTTCCAGTTTTGCGCTTATATTATCCGGCGTTATCGGTAACGATCTGCATTCGACGAGATTTGCGGTCTTGTAGGAACGATATACCGGGTGGGCGATTACGTATGCGCGTAGAGAGCGACGAAAATATGGTCGAGAAGTCGGGACACACCCATTGAGAACGTTGGAAACGATAATCGTTTCCTGGTACGGGAGAGAAACGAGTGCGCAACTCTACTGCGCATCCCCACCACTCTATTCCCTAGCACAACCGCTGGGCTTTACCCGTTGAGACGGTAGTACGACGAAATCCATTCGAGAAATTCGTGTCGCAACCGAATGACTATAAGGCGGGTATGCAAATGACCTCTGAGGAGCAATTAGAGGTCGCAGGTGGCTCGAGGAGACAATATCCTCTCTCTCTCTCGCGCGCGCGAGTATACGAGGCAAATGAAGGCAAGGCCGGAGACGCTTCTTTCGTAGTTAAGTGGGTCGTGCCCTCGGCGTCCTCCAAATTTCAATCCGTCCACCGGAACTCGACAAGAATTTTCTCCAAACCGGAAGTCGACCTTAAAATCCTCGAATTAATCGTTTCGCCATTTTGTTTCGTGTTGCAAAATATCGAACGCCTTACTTTCTCAATCCCGTCGAGAAGTAACTGTTTTCCTTACACAACCGCGGTTTATAAATTCTCCCGGGCCGCGATTCGTCACCAACGAGGCTCGACAAATTTTCACAATGGACCCACTTTTGCACCCTGAATAAATTCTTTCGCTTTTTTTTTTACGGCAAGGCTATTGACGCGGCGTGACTGTTACGCGCGTATTTGCATACGAGTAAAACAATGACCCGCGTTACACCGCACGGATTTGCATTACAAACGAGTGCGGACGCGCATTATCGGACGACCCGAATTCGCACCGCGAACTTCCATCCTCGAATCGTTTCTCGGGTTTTGCTACTTTTTTTTTTACTTTTTTTTTTCACGACGAGGAAAGAAAGGCGAAGCGAATCGCGTCAGCGAATTTCGGTGCATCCGATGAGTCGTTCTCGTACCATAAACAAAAGAAAGATCGAAATAATAAAAAAAAACAAAATGGCGTCGTGTAAATATTCATGATTTTATTATTATTATTATTATTATCGACGATTCGTCAATCCTTTAGCGTCTCGGCGTTCACAAACGACGAGCTACTTTACCGTTGACTCGTGACTTTGGAACTCGTCTTTTGTTCGCTCGACAAATAAACAAAAAAAAAACAACCTTAAGGGGGCTGAGGGTGAAAAACGAAATTCTCGCTTTCTCGATAATTTCTGTTTCTTTCCATAAATTTGACCAGTTCGACTTTCGTTCGTAAAATATTTCCGCGAGGTCGTGCCCCCCTTGAGGGTGCCTTAAGGGGGACGAGAGGGGGTCGAAAGGAAAGAAAAAAAAAACAAATTTACCCCGAGCAAAGTGCGGTTGCTCGTGGGAGAGAGGAGAAGAACCGGAGGAAGAAATAAAGGAAACAAGAATCGGAAACAACCGAGTTGTTGGTCGTGAGGAGAAGGAGGAGGAGGAGGAGGGAAGAAGGATTCTGTTACGCGGTCAGGGAATCCAAGGCAGTCGTTAGTATGCTAATGAGGCTCACCCTAGTCCAGAAAGAAGCATTTACGGAGGCGAACCAAGAGGCTGAAGCACATTTGGTAAAAAAAAAAGAAACAAAACAAAAAAGAGAGATAGAAAAAAATAAAAAATGTTAAATTATTTAAAATATTTTCGAGTGTCGCTCTAATTGGCGCTAGTACACTAGCCACGTGTGCGACCAAAAGTCACTGACGTTCTTTCACGTTTTTTCTTCTCCTTTCTTATCGTTCTTAACTTATATCGTTTTCAAATAACGTCGCTATCGACGATGAATTTTTACGATTAAATCCGGGCGGTCCACGATACGAAAATGCTCGTTTCGTATAAAACTGTAATTTTGTTGTTATTTCCTTTTTTCATTCTTTTTTTTTTTTATTTAAGTATACATTAGATCGTACATTACGATCCCTTGGGAAAAGATAGGCTCGCCTCCTTCCTTCTTTTTTTATACCTGAGCGATAATAAATGTGATTCAGGAATTCGATACACTCCACGTATGTTTAAGAGCGAGCTGCTATGGGGCGTTCCATGTCGAGTGAACATTTTTTTTTCAACTAAACGTAAAAATTCAATTTTGTATTTATTATTTACGTTATTGTTAGACTGTTTAAATATTTGCAAAAATAAAAATCCTTTTTTGAAAAATAAAGTTCAAAATTGGACGAATTAAAATTTTCTAATTCGAGGAAGAAAAAAGTGCGAATATTGAAACAAATATTCCGAGCAAAAAATAAATGGAGAGGAAACAAAATTTTTGAGATATTACGCGACGCAGTTTGCCCGAGGAAATAACTCAAATGTGTTGTGGTCAGCGGATGGGCATTATACGCGTACCTACACGCTCGAGAGACCGAGAAAGTTCGTATTTATGAGATCCCATACCTGAGGAAAGAGATCATCGCGACACCGAAGGAAAAAGAATAAAATGAAGAAAAAAAGTAAAAAAAAATTCAACCCAAAAATTTGCCCTTCGCCCAACAGCTCCGGTTCATTAATAGTTCCACTTTTTACAACGAAATCGAATCTCCCATTTTCTCATAAAAAAAAAACATCCGGTATTCTAATTCAACGAATAACAAGAATCAAAAAATATGTTCGTCTTATTTGAAAAAAAAAGAAGAGAGAAACAAAATTTTTCAACTCGTATTCGTCGTAGATACGAATTAAAGTAAGAAAAAACGAAGATGAGGAAGAAGAAGAAGAAGAGTTGAGGAATAAAAAAAAGAGCGAGAGAGAAAGCGAGTGTTTTGTTGGCCTAATGAGATCCAATTACTAACTGGTCGAGTTCCACCGGTCACTCAGCAGGAATGCGAGCGACGCAGATATAAAGGAAACGTAATCAGCCAGAGATCTTTAATTCTCTTTCCCCTGGTTGCGAGAGGCCATCGCGTTTATTAGAATCTTCGCGTCGAGGTCAACGTTCTTGACCAACGAACTATTCTTGGCGAACAAAACACTCGATCTCAGCTTAACAAATAATCTTTGTTTAAAAAATAATTGCAAATTTATGAAAAAAAGGCGAATTTTTTGAAAGATTCTCGAAGCAATTTTTCACAATTTGTCAAACTTTTCGTTATATTTCTATTGGAACAACAATATATATTTATATTATTGTTCTTGACGAACAAAACACTCAATCTCAGCTTAACAAATAATCTTTGTTTAAAAAATAATCGCAAATTTATGAAAAAAAAGGCGAATTTTTTGACAGATTCTCGAAGCAATTTTTCACAATTTGTCAAACTTTTCGTTATATTTATATTGGAACAACAATATATATTTATATTATTGTTCTTGACGAACAAAACACTCAATCTCAGCTTAACAAATAATCTTTGTTTAAAAAATAATCGCAAATTTATGAAAAAAAGGCGAATTTTTTGACAGATTCTCGAAGTCATTTTTCACGATTTATCAAACTCTTGGTTTATATCTATATATTTATACGGGGAGTGGCGTGTCTCCGGTTTCCGCCACACGCCGGGTTAAAACGCGACGGAACGGAGCACGTGCTACGTATAGTCGGCGTGTTTCACCTCCGCGCACCTGCTATACGCGACGAGCTATAGTCATAATACGCGACCGTAGTCGCAACGGCGCTCGCAACCGGTCGTCCAGATTGCGCTTTTTATCAGCTTCCTGGGTGAGCGCATGAACGAGCGAGAGAGAGAGAGAGAGAGAGAGACGAATGTCGAGAAACTGAAGGATCACGGAATAACTACCTACCGCGAGTAACAGCAACTCTTCAGCATCGTTTTTTTTCTTTCCCTCGTTGCTCTTCTTTTTATCTCTCTTCTTTCAGCCTAGTTTCCATTTTACGACAATTTTTCCCTATATTTACGTCACGGACTGAATTTGCAATTTTTTTGTAATTAGCAAAATTAGTTTTTTTCTTCGAGGACAAATTTTTCAAAATTTTTGTTTTTTTTCGCAAAATTAATTTTTCATTTTTTTCCCATTCTCGATCTAATTTTCAATTTACGGCAATATTTACGTCAATTTATCTCCCCAATAAACGTTACAATTTCCCTGTGCTAATCAAAGTTAGTGTTTCCTTCAAGAATTAATTTTTCCAAAAATTCTTTTTTTTGTTTTTCCCCCTTAAAACAATTTCTATTTTACAACAATATTTCCCTCAATTTTCCTCCCTAATTAACATTCCAATTTCCCTCTTCTCATTAAGATCAATATTCCCTTCAAGAATTCGTTTTTCCAAAAATCTTTTTTTGTTTCCCCCCCCTCAAACCAATTTCTATTTTACAACAATATTTCCCTCAATTTTCCTCCCTAATCAACGTTCCAATTTCCCTCTTCTCATTAAGATTAATATTCCCTTCAAGACTTCACTTTTCCAAAAATCTTATTTCCCAAAATGTCTTCATTCATTTTATTTCTCACCATCCAGCAAAATATCTTTTGTTCCATTGGAATCGTGGCTTGAGTACACGCGATTTAAACTCGACCAAATTACACAGCTGCCATGCGATTTGCACTTACATAGGAATCGAATGAAATATGGACCATTTCCCAGTCTCGAGTCATTTCGCACCGCTGTAACTCCCCTCGCAGCGTGCAGCACCTAATAACCAATACCACTTTATACAATATCTCGGCTATCGACTCAACCCCCACCCATCCACCCCCTCTCACCCCCTCCCTCTCTCTCTCTCAATCTTTCTCTCTGTGTGCAAAAGAAGTCGAGAATCTCGCGCGAAGTCACGGTGAAAGGATTCGTGAAAGTGCCTTTACGCGAACGGTAAAGATCGGGCTGTGTAAAGTGGTGGCGAACGGTGGTGGCTCGCCTTTTGTTACGTTGGAAAATCCAGAAGACAACGTACCAGCAAATCTCTAATAGAAGGCCCATCGTCTTATCTCCTTCGAATCGTCAACGATCGGATCGATGATTCGACAACGAGAAAGAAAGCTTCGTATTTTAATTAAAAAAAAAAAATTTTTTTTCAAATTTCTTCTTTCATTTATTTATAACATTTCATTTTTATTATATAAAATAGATCGTAGTATACGTAGAAACGATCGAGAATAATCGATTCGTCCCGGTTGATTCTCGCTCTCCAGTCGCCACTTAAGGATTCGTTCTCGTTTCCCTTTTTTTTTTTTTTTGTTATTTGTTTATTATTATTTTTATTTTTTGTTTAATTCGTAGGATTATTGGATATTTTTTTATTATTATTATTTATCAAACGGATCGTTACGAATCCCGCTTCTTGGCTTCCCGGTGGGATTTTATATATTTCTGTCTCGGTCGGACTCGTTGCCAACGCGGTTTCCTCGATCGGCTCATTATCGATGTGTATACACGCCGGTGCGAATTAGCCTCGCCTTATTAACGCGAATCTTCCATTCTTTTTTACTTTCCATGTTTTTTTTTCAATTTTTTTTTTATACTTTATTTCGAGTCTAATTGAACGAAATGAAGACTTACCGGGACACGCGGACGATGCGACGTAAGCGCCGCGGCTGGTTTAGTTCCGGCGGCCGCCGTCGGATGGCAGCACCTACCTGACTATCGAGCATTACTCACTCTAGTTTTCAATTTATCATTTTTCAACCAGAATTTTTATTTTCTCACGCTCGATTCTTTTTCGTTTGAAAAATAATTTCATTAATTCGCTCCTTTTAAATTAATAATAATTCGTTGGATTAATTAATTCGTCGTTTCTTACCTTGCAACCCTCGCACGTGAACGCCCCAAAATGAAAGCCCGCCGCGGGCTCGCCGCATACCTTGCACTGTTGATTCATCTACGAATCGAAAAAAAGAAAACAAAATTATATTTTCGAACGAATTTTATATCAAAAACAAAAATGACGAATTCTATTTGACCTTGAAAGAAAACTATTTTCGTGCCTTAAAATAAAAAATCGAGATAGAAACTCCGAGAATGAAGTAAAACAAAAATCAAAAAATAAACAAAACAAATCAAGAAGGTCAACCGGTTCGTCCCCCTGAGAGGGTTCTTATGCTCGAACTTCTCCATAGATGCGCATAAACATCCCCCCTGCCCCCCCCCCCCATTTTCTTTCTTTTATTTCCAATTTTTTTCATTTTTTTTTTCTTTTCTCGACCAAAGCTACTCCAGATTTCGTTTCGTTGTTTGCTTCGAATTTCTTCCACCTTGCGAACGAGACTAAGGAGAGAGCCACGAATATCCTTAAGGGGTTGCACCAATACACGTTCGGTTGCCTCGAATGGGAAAACATTCTCGTGTAGAGAAGACGTGAATTATATAGAAGCGAAGTAGAGAAGGAAAGAAAGAAAGGAAGGGAAAAAAACGTCAAGAATTATAGCGTCGAGCCGCGGAGTCATTTATTGGAGAGTAAAGTTCGCCGTTACTCTAATGGCGTCCACGTATTAGCGTCTCTTCTTCGTCCGGATGAAGAAAAGAGATCGGAGCAAGAGAGAGAGAGAGAGAGAGAGAGGGAAGAATGAACGTGAAAACAGGACAACGATCACTCTCCTAAAATCCTCGATGAGAGAGAAACGCGTCCGAAAACCATTAGGACTTCTCCCTCTTTCTCTCGTTCCGACCATTTTCGTATCGTCCTCCCAGTCTCACCTAACATTTTTTTCGTTTATAGAAAGCCACGGGGAGATAGACAGAGAGGGAGAAACGGAAACTCGTTTGAACAGAATCGAGCCTGACTCTTTTTCTCTCTCTCTCTCTCTCTCTCTTTCTCCTTGCCCCTTAAAGTGTTCGTATGTTTTCTTTTTTTCTTTTTTTTTTCTTTCGCCCTCCCTCTGATACCGTTCCATAAATCAGCGCTATCTCACCGTCGGGGCCATCTGCCGGGGCGTTAAAATACACTATAATATACTTTTTCTCCTTCTTCTTGTTTTAGGGGGGAGGGGGGGGGGGGGGGGGGGGGTACAATTTTTTTTTTTTACTATTTTTATTTTACTTCTCGTTTCATTCTTTCTTTCGTAAACTGAAATAAAATTAGGCCACGATCTAGATAAGAAGTCCACTGCTGGCTCGTTGGACGTTTTTTTCTTTCTTCGTTCTTTTTTCTTTCCCTTGCTTCACGATTCTGACGAACGTACGACATTTGCGAACGCGGCTGAAAAATAAAATTGCGATTGTAGAAATAATCGTGAGATTTTGAAATTCGTGTCGTTTTTTTTTTGAATAATAAAAATTGTTAAATAAAAATATGTCTCGGAGTCGATTCCTAGCACGTTGTTGCCTTGGGGGTCAAATTAAAAGATCGTGAATACTTTTTTCAATTCGTTATGCGTTTTTTGATAATTGAAAAAAAAAATTTTTTTCTTACCAAATCTCGGTTTTCGATAAACTCGAGAGTCGGTTCGTGATTGTTTTTTTTTGTGGTTGAGATCGCGATACGCGCGTGACTCTTTTAATTCACGAAGGCCCCCGGGGGATGTTGGCTCGGTAGCCGAGCGATTATTATCAAGCTCGACGAATTTCATTCGAAAAAAAAAACAAGACGGAAAAAAAGAAATCTACAAATTAATATCAACAACACGATCACGTAATTGTCCCGAATTTGACGAGGAATTTTTTTTTTTCCTTCTACGACGATAATTTCTTTTTCATCCCCCTTGCACCCCTATTCCTCCTCGACGAGCCCCAGGGCCCAGATTCTTACCCCAGTTTTCAAGCCGAAGTCAATATTTGTCGACACTTGTCCATTAATGAAGTCGATAGACTTCGCTCGAGTTATCGACTTACAACCCCGAAGAGAGAGAGAGAGAAAAAAAGTTAAGGGTGCTTTTTAACGTCGAGTAAAGATTGTCTCGTTTCGTTCGTCCCTCGTTCTCGTCGAACGAGTTCCGCAGGAATATTTGACTGTGCCACGAGTTACAAGGAATGCGCCCTCGTCAATGCAAGGGTGAAAAGAGAGCGAGAGGGGGTTGGACGCACCCCTTGTCTCTCTCTCTTTCTCTCTCTCACTCGGGTCGACACACCCCAACTTCCACTTTACGCACCATTAAATTCAAGTCCCGTGCGACGTTTATCCCCTCGTGACCTTTTTTTTCTCTTCTTTCACTTTCCACCCCTCTTTTGCCTCGCTCTCGAAATCATCCCCTTACTCCCTTTGACGACTATCTGTCACCTTGACTTTTCCTACGATCTCGCCCAGCGACCTCTCCCTCTCTCTCTCTTTTCTCGACAACCCTTTTAAACCATCTCGCACTTTTCTTCCACCTTGTCTTCATCCCCCTACCCCTCTTGTCAACGCTCTCTTTTCGGCACGCTTACGATCTTATCGATTCCAAACCAAAGTAAACAACAAAAATTAACAAAACATTGAGAACAATTTGCGAGAGCAAAAAAAAATAAGAAGAAGCGTTAGTTACGCAATTGGCCGCCAGGGGGTTGTTGCATCGCGAGAACCGTTTCTCTTCGTTGCATTGGATCGGTAACTACCGTTTCAAAAATTCGGTAACGACCAGATGATTCCTGGCTACGTCCTCTTCCCCCGCGGAAGACAGTGATTTATGCGTTCGGCCGAACTAAAAGAGAAAGAGAAAAAAGTCTTCGAGGAAGATGGAGGGGATGAAAAGTATAAAAAATAAAAAAAAAGCGAAGTGGCTTCGATCTCTCGATCATCGGGCTAATTAACTTTAAATTAGGAATGGCCCGTTGGCGCCTCCGGATTAGTTGGCCCCCAGTATCGAATGCCTCTTGCCCCCCTCCCCCTCCCCCCCACCCCCTTTCTCGTACGTAACACGATCGTCACGAAATTAGCCAGGATAGATCTTCCTCTGATTTTGTTTTTTTGTCTTCTTTTTTTCTTCTTCTTCTTTTATTACCCGCGCGCATTATCGAATCATCGGGACTGATTTATAGGTCGTTGGATAAATAATCGATCAATCTCCGACTTTCTTTCGAACGTCCGACGATCGAGAATAATTTAATGACTCTTCTTTCTCTGTCTTACTTGTTTTTTTCTCTCTCTCTCTCTCTCTCTCTCTCCCAACTTCGAGCTCTTATTTCGACTCTTGGCTCATCGTTTAACGAGAACGAGGGAAGATGGCGTATTTTCGAGGTAAGAATACGAGAATGATCGATTTTTATTGTTTCTTATTTTGGAGAAAGATTTATCGTTCGAGGAAGAATCGAGTCGAGGAAAATGTGTCAACGTCGATTTAGGAAGAAGAAACGTGAATTTTTTATTCACGAGTTTGACAATGAGAGAGAATTTTGTGAGCCAAAAAATCGAGGGAGAATGTATGAAAGAATGAAACGTGGAAGAAAAAAAGAATTGGAAAGAAAGCGGAAGGCCGGTCGTTCCACTCCCGTCGTGCTACGCGCAATTTGTATCGAGCCGATGCGTTTTTAACGATCTTCTTGATGGATCGTTCGACGCTGAGTTCCACTCGAGAAATCGGCGCGATTCCGAAACACGCAAGTCGCGCATGCGCCACGTACGTAACGCGCATGCGCGGCATCCATTTCGCGTCCCTCGCGTTCTCTCTCGTTTCGAGTCCTTGAAAAATGATCCTGGAGGATGTCCCGACCACCTCGACTCGGTTAATGTTTTCGCGATTCACGACAATATTCTCCCTCTCTCTCTCTTTCTCTTGACAGAAGTCAAAGACAATTAATAACCTTCAAAATGTCGAGAATCATTTATCCGCGACAGTTTAGTCCCAAGCTTAGGATCGACGGAGAAGAAAATGGACGGGGGAAATATAAAAGAGAGAGAGAGAGAGAGAGGGACACCCCGACGCGCATTCACGTTTCTTCTTCGTCCTTGTTGCAAACCGTGGATGACTCGGTTCGCATCGCAACGGTACTAACCCAACTTTCGGGGGACGCGCAACACATTGTTCTCGAGTCCTCGAGCCGTGACCGATTCGATTTTTAACAGAACCGCGGCCAACGTACGAACTAAGCTTCGCGCTTACAATCTCCGGACCAACCACTCGAAATCATAAATGTTCTTTTTTTTATTATTATTATTTCGATTCAACCCTTTAAGTGGGTTAAAACGTTGGAAAAAAAATAACAACGGTAACGTCTTCGTCAAAATTCGTCACGCGCTCTTATAAATTCGACGACCAGCTGCAGATTTTTGGATCGATTATTTGAGTTTTGTCGCAAAGGGGTTGATGAGAATTGGAACAACCCTTAAATTTCGAAGGATTTGAAAATTTAACGAAAATTTGTTTCTAACGTCGGGAAGACAAGTTTCTTCTCGAACAAAATGGCCGTTCGACGTTTCTTGGAAGGATTTGTTTTTTATACAAGATAAATAGCGACTTTGTTTATCCCACGGATTTTGTACGCGGCAATTGCCTCGAAGCTCGCGATGAGCTTGCAATCCTCGCACTCGCGTAGTTTCCCTTTTACTCGCGGGCGATTAAAGCGCGAGCGTCGGCTCGCTTCTCGCTCGCCCCTTTTGATTTACAATCTCGTAAACTCTCGTGCGAGATGCAAACTATTCTCGAGACGAGATTTAAAATCCTTCTCGCGATTTATGGTTGTAAAAAAAATTTCACAAAAAAAAATTTTACCAAATTTGAAAAATTAAAAAAAAAATTTAATATCAACGACGAATGTTGGTTTTGTTTTGTTGCGACGCATGCGTCGGGGGGCAAAGTCTCGCCCGCGCACGGTCGCGTGTCACCGGGTAGTCACAGGTCGTACCAGGGCGCCCAAGAAGAGGGGAAGGGGAGATAAGAAGCGAAGATAACGGACGCGTGGACCGTTAAGTCTTGCTTCGTGCAGACAAATTTACGATTTTGCCCCCGAAACGGTTGAATTATTTTTTTCTGTTTCAATCGAAAAAAAAAACTGTTTTTTTTTTGCTCATGACGTTTTAAATTACGTACGTGACTTTAATCGACATTGTCGGATTCGAAGCGATTGTATAACACGTCGAAGATCCTTTTGAAATTGAGATTGCAACATTTCGAGATTGAGATTTAAGACTCAACCGTTCTCGCAGCTTTCCTCTCTGTCGGAGATGGCGAGGTGTTTTTTAGGGAATAAAGACAGCGAGAAGAAACGCAAACGGGACAAAGGAGCATCGGCGAAAAGGCGTTAAGTCAGATCACGACCCTAAGGCCCTTGCCGAGTCCTCGCCCCACCAGGGGTTAATATGTAAATTGCAAAAGGGGAGAGACAGAGAGAGAGAAAGAAAGAGGGGGGCCCTAGGGCCCCTCGGCAGTCCGAGTTTCGACTTATCTCTATAGAACGCTATGGGCTATCCCATGTGAACTCGACGGTATTTAGAAAATATTTTAGCATTTTTATTTCGTTAATTTTGGAAAAATTGATTTTTGTGAAAAAAAGAAATACGTTCGTAGTTTTGTTTAATTCCCAGGAGAGATTGATAATTCTCGATAGATCGATCGACGTCGTAAAAAGAAACAAACAAAATCGGAAATAACGTTGTCATTAAAATAACGCGTATTCGCTCTAAAATAATTTTTTTTAAAGTCTCCGGCACACCCGGATTCGTTTTGCCCCAATGGCCTTTTGTTCGATCGCACGCGGGGCCAAAGCGACCGAAACGAGTTACAAGTGGGGTATAAGGCGTAATAACCGTACGAAAGGGGTCACAATGGACGTCGGGCTCGACATACCGCAAAAGCCCAAGAGCGGTAACGAAGGAGTGAAGAGGTGAACGCGAGAAGTTTGAAAACAAAAACTTCAAAAAAAAAAAAAGAGTCCTCGACGACGATAAAAGGAAAAAAAAACGAACCGAACGAAACAACGACACGAGGCAATAAATATATTTTGACATGGGAGCGAGTAGCGTATGCATAATAATTGTAACGCTTTATATTCTCTCTCGGCTTGCGAGGCGAGAAGTGTCGCGACCGCGCATGCCGGAAGAAGGGTATTTATTCAAGACTAAATCTTCTATATGGAACAACGATCGGTGTAACTCGTGCACGCGGTCTCTTGGTTTTGGGCCCTATTGTGCCGACGAATTACGCCGGTGTCGTTCGGTAGGCAAATATTATAGCAACATGCGCGACCACCGAGGGGTGACGATACATATAATGTTTTCATTTGGCCACGGTGGCGAGACCTACATACATATATATTTATACGAGAGGAAGCAAAAGGAACGAGGAGAGAAAATTGTATGGAGAGCGAAAATGTAAGAATCGACCTCGCACGTGTGTCGACCGACAGAGACACCGACTTTCGTCTCGTTTCATGTTTCTCCTTTTATTCTTTCTTTTTATCCTTTTTCTTTCTTCGAGTACGAAGAGAAAGCACGAAAATATTTTTTACAATGCGAAATAGCGAGAATTTAATGGCAAAAACCCGCGAGAATAGGAAAATGCGTGGGCGTTCGAGCAAGAGACTTTAACGCTGGGGTAGGCGATGCGGGAGGGTGACATCGATGCGCGCACAAGTGAGATCGTCGCTTCGCTTAAAATTCAATATGTTTTTATCTCGTTTTTCCGGATTGAATCGGAATAATCGATGAAAATTCAGCCACTCACCTCGAACTTCCGTTATCCCAGCGACGTTGAATCTCGTCAACGCGACTTTTTCCGTCGCACTTTGTCGTTGAGAGAAAACAAAAAAAAACGTGAAAAAAAACTCGGTCCGAAGTGACGATGAATAAATCGTGATAAAATCCTGTCGAGTCCGCTAAATCACGTACAACACCATAAATACAACTAAATAATAAACAACCAACAACAACAACAACAACTTTAGCTCGATTATTTTCCCTCGAGCGTCGCCTGCCAATATTTCGTTGTTTTCGAAAAGAAAACAACAACAAAATCACTGTCTCGATGATCCTCCTCGTACGATCCGATCTTCGTCACGTGTCTCGTCCAAATTTCTTCCTTCACGTCGAACTCGCGACGAACTCGTTGTCTCTGTCGTTGTTGTTGCTCGTGTTGCTTCCTGGTTTCTCTCTCTCCCTCTCTCTCTCTCTCCCACGTGCGTACACGCACGCTTTTTCCAATCTTTCTTTGCGTTAAAATCGAAAATAATAAACACGTTGAAACACCGATCGATCTCGGATCGATTTCACTATAGTGCTCGAGATATCTCGATCACCGACGATTCCTCACGCGCAGTTACGCGACATCGTCGACTGCGCAACTCCGTCTCTCGTTATACATATATATATATTTATATATCTATATACGTATCGCGATCGTTGCCGATTTTTCTGCGCACGCGTTCTCAATAATAATAATAATAATTACAAAAAAAAAAAATAAAAACAAAATAAAACAGCGTTTTCGAACTATAATACGGCCGTGGCTGCACGAGGACACACCGGTGCGGCCACGTCGATGGACGGGAAAGGACTAGCGCTACGCCGATCCACGACCTGTTGGTCTCCGCTGCGCGAAGGTGCACACGCCGGTGCTCGCGGTACGATTTTTCCTGCCTCGTAAGTTGCTAGTAGTGGGGAGAAAAGGGGGGCCTCGTCTCGTCCTGCCTCTTGGCGCACACCCATTTTATTGGGGACCAATAAAAGGCGCGTGCCGACGGAAGATCAACCAATGAGTTCGTTATGGGACGCGAAACGGCGTGAACGGTGCGGCCCTGTATCGTTCCCCCACTTTTCTCGCACGCGAGACTCTCTCGGTGGATCGCGAACGACCCAGGGTCCCCCCGAGGGCCTCAACGTCGCGGCCAGGTGAACAGCGAGGGCCTTACCCGCGACCTCATCTCCGATCTCTCGACGCTTCCTCGAACGAAAGATCTTCAAAAATTTTATACTCCAATTTGACAAGAACAAAATCTTAAATGAAAACGATCGTTTGGTACTTTGAATATTTTCTTTTTTTAGTTCGATTTTGAGGAAGAGTTAGTTCGAATTTTGACCGTTGTGTCACGACAATGAGGCTTATACATTTGTACCACGAAATCATAAAAGTCATATTTTCACAACGTGTCGAGCACTGATGCGCCCCGCCCTCTTCCTTTCCATTTTCCCTTCGTTAATCCTGCACGAATCAATTTGCGACTTCACCTTGCGATCGTAGCCAACAATCGTTACAACCGATTCGTCCATCGGTCGTAAACTTTTCAAGATAATTGCTCTAGTTTCGCGGTTTTTGACATTGACACTTTCATACTCTCTTCGATCGAAACTTTCGTACGATAAAAACGATACCGATATTTCGCAAATCACGAACAATGGCGTCGTCCCGACACAATAAACTCAACAACTCAACATTTTTTTCACAATATATTCAACAACGAATCGGCCAATTAATTAATTCACTCGCAATAATTCGTATTACAAAATTCCCCAAACCGATTTCGATCGTTCATTTTTCCCCCCCGTAAATCCCCCGGCGAGACGACAACCCACATTTTTATCGTCCTTAATGTATATTATACGCAAATGTTCATCCGACATAGGAGATGCGGCGTTAGAGGAATCTCGTATGTAGATTTCGAAACCGATTTTTCTGTTCGATCTTGAGAAAATTTGGGCCTACCTACGATCGTCTATAACACGTATGTTATAGAACTCGACGCTATATATCTAAATGTTCTATACCCAAGTAGATACATATATATATATATATACATACACAGCCGATCTCACGGACTTAGAAACTGGGTAGAGATCCAATAAAATGTCGAAACGCGCTCGAGGGAACGACGTCGTAAATTAAGGATGATGTCCACCCGTAGAAATTAAACGATATATAGAAAACTGGTTTTTTTTTTCTCTCTCGTCTCTTCCTCCTCTCGAGTTAAAGAAGAGAAGCGTCGGAAAGAGATGGAAAGCGGGAGAATTTTTTTTTTTTATTTTTTTTTCTCTCTTAAGGCGCAAGTCCGTGGCCCCGGGTATCGAACTTTCGACTTTTTCCTTCTTTCCGCTCTTTTCACGTTTCTTCCTACGTCGTATGTAAAATTGTACGGAATCGAGGGTGTAATATAAAATTTTTTGTTTTTTTGAATTTCGTTTTTTTTTTCTTTTTAAGTCGACCGAATCCTGGATCAACTTTATCGTTTAATGATCTCGCACGTTTCTTGGGATTCGTACCGGTCATGGCGAGGAATATAATGCTAGGCCAGAGCCAATTCGGTAAATCCAATAAATCTCGGGATGATCCTCTCTCTTTCTCTCTCTCTCTCGCTCTTTTTTTGTCTCTCTCGATCTCGCGTTGGACGAAAAAAGCGATAACGAACGGTAAAGGAGAATGAGGTAGCTAGTCGATTTTCAGCCTCGTTTATTCTCGAACCCGAAGCGAGAACCCCGGGGAGACAATTTTTTATTTGATTAGTTTTTTTTTTTTTAATTTTTTTGTCGATTCATTTTTTTTCCTGTCTTTCTCCTTTTTGTATTACCCCAGACTCGTTTTATTACCACTAATGGAATTCACTCGATAGACGATTTCATTTTATACCGATTTTTACACCCGACGATAAAATATTTTCATTCATATTTTCAAATTTTACGATTTTTTTTTCTTTCCAGAAACAAAACAAAAAAACGTAACTTTTTCTTTTCGTTACACCTTCGATTTTGCGTTTCGTTTTCGTTCGAGCGTCTGCAAACTGTTACAAAATAAATAACAATTGAAAGTACAGCGTGACAATTTTTTTTTAATAACAAAATTATTTTTTGGAAATTTTTATTTTTCTTTCTTTAGTTCGAGACGAGATAACGAATTTATTTCTTCGTAGTTCGACCCGCATGGTCCACTGACCCAAAAAAAAAAATAAGAGGAAAATCTTCTTACGATCGTGATCCTCGCTCCCCCTGTATTATTATTTATTAGGGTGTCCTCTCGAGTAGGCCCCGGTTTCCACGTGAACGAGAGAGAGCAAAGCGACGGCAACGCGCGACAAAAACACGGGTAGGCGCGTATACTCGCGAGTCTCGAAGCGGATTCGTGATCAATTGGCCGTACGTAACGAGGATCGGTAAAAGGGCGTTAGTTTCGTGAAGAAAGTGAGAAAGAGGAAGAAAAATAAAAAAATAAACACTACACCACGTACGTTTGTCATCGCGGTAGAAAAAAAAAAGAAAAGAAACTATCGAGGGTTGAAAATATTCGTTCATGCAGAAACGTCGAGCCGAGGCAGATGGGCCTAATATGGACTCGATTCTGCGTTCTGCCAAGATGAACTCATTCTTCGTACACGAAGAAGACTCGTATTCTCACCTATTTTTACAATTGTTCCCGCCAGTCGCGTCGAGACAGCGAGATTTATCGTCGATTTTTTGTCTTTTTCCAACGTACCGTAGTTTTTTTACTTCGTGAATCTCTCGACAAAATTTGTTGGCAATTTCTTACCGGAAGTCGGACGATGGAGATTTTTGTTCGGGCTTGTAGATAGAGGTTCGTTCTTGCCTCGGGGAGGTGATAAAAATTTCATCCCCCTCCCTCCCTCCCCCTTCATCCCCTCTGGCACAGATCGAAGAAAACTCCGTTGCGTAGGACGTCGCGTTGCTCGAGACGATTTGTGCGTTCTCAATTTCTTGCACGTGATGTCCGGGCGAGCCTCGTTGCGACGGTTAACCGGTTGAGAGGTACCGAAAGAACGTTATAACGTTCGTAATAAAGCGACCGAAACGTAGCTTCGAGCGATCGGTCGCGACGATCGGTTTCAAGAATGAGCGAAAATGTAATAAAACGTTGTTTTTTTTTTCTTTTTTTTTCCTCGTTGACCGAACGGAAGTTAACACGGGGTAGAGAGATTCTTCTTCTCAATGGGAGCATCGAGCCAGGAAGACGGAGAAGAAAAATCGTGGAATGCAGGTTGCGCAACTTCGTCGAGGTCCGATTTCGTGTTTTACGAGTCCCAAATCCTCGAGACGTTTTACAACACGAGGCAAACGCGCCTCGGGCTCGCGGAGACAGTTGACTTTACGGATATTTTCCTTTCGTACGGAACACCTCGTGTGTGTACCCTTAAACTCCTATGCACACACGAGACAGCTCTCTTTTCACGCGAGGAATCGTCCTTCGATCTTTTTTTTCGTCTTTTTTCGTGACTCGAATTTTTTCCTTTAAAACGATTTTTTTTTTGGTTAGGGCGTTTCGATCGATGGTTATACTTTAAAGGTGACTCGAGAATGATCCCAGATTTGAGAAAACTTTAATGGGGAGAATTAAAATCGCGTTATTCGCCGGGTTTTGGGATTTTACAGGCTGACCGTAGTTTTTTTACTTTGAGAATCTTTGGAATAAAATTGTTTTATCTCGTACTACTGGTCTTCCGATCGTGTTCCTGGTTTGTTAACGGTACGAGGGAATATATTATTCATACGAAGGATACGAGGTGCAAGGACGAGCGGGCACGAGTAAGGCAGAGGGTTGAGAACGTCGCCAAGAGGGTTGAGAGATGGGAAACTGGAGTCAGTGGCCGCTTCGTGCGTCTCTTAAAAAAAAGGGAGAAAACGTTGGTCACCCTTAACCAGTGTCGAAGTGTCGGGAAGGTTTTGTGGGCAAACATCCTTTGGACATGCTCACCCCTGGTCGAGTGTCCATTCAGGACTCGATGACCCAGCCCCCTCCTCTCTCTCTCCTTTCATCTTCATTTTCTTCCTTCCTTCTCGACTACAGATTTCTCTAAACAGTTTTCTAGCTAGCAACACGCTCGTGCCTTTCGTCATTTGTCAGTGCCAAAAAAAAAGAGGTCCTTGCGAATGTCCTGTCGGAAGCTCGCTTTGTGCCTCGAGCGTGGAAGGACTAATGCGAGGAAAATGGAAAATAAACTGGCGAAATGTTTTTCCTTCACGGTGGTCGAGCTCGACTAACGATATTTTTACGAACTCCTGCGGAGTCCTTGAAGGATGGGAAAGAGATCTGGAACGATCCTGCTGGAAAGACTTTCAATAAAGGACTGATTATGTCACGAGCAGACTTTACTTCGTTCTTAGACCATCGTGGATGTATAAAAGGACACCTTGATTTCCCGTTATCCTTTAAGGATCACCGAGAAGATTTTATGCTCGATCGAGTTTTCGCGTATTCTTCTCGAGTTCGCACTTGGTTCGTGACTCTCCCTTTTACGAAAAAGGACCTTTCAACTTTTTAACGTCCTGCTGGACTTAGTCCTCTCCTCTCAAGGATCAAATTTCAGGGATTTGTATCTTTGGATAATTTTCATGAATTATTGACATTGTTTAGTTAAATTTAGCTAGGACATAAATTTATTTAAAGTTCAGTCAGAACACGAATTTCAGGACAAATCGGAGGATTGTCGATGCAGGATATCGTCAGGATTGACGCAGGTCCTGGTTTCAACCGCTGCCGTTTCGGTCCATTGGATTTGTGTTGGCAAGACCAAGCTCGATGGTAAAGCGAGTCCGAGATCGGGGCGTGGGCGAATCTTCGATCTCGCTGAGTCCCCATGAGAAACCTCCCTCTTTCAGGCGTTGTTGGACTCGACCCCACGGAAACTGTGGAAGCAACATTCTCCTATCTCGAATCTGCTTTATGTCCCTCGAGAACTGACCAATGTCCGCGCGCGAGTTCCTCGATCCTTTTTACCCAGAAACCTCGACTCGCGCTTTCGTGTTCTCGACGAAACAATTTTCTTTTTTTTTTCATTGCAATTTTATTGCTAACAATTATCGAATTAAACGAATGCCATCAAAATATTCAAATATTTTTTATTTCGTGTAAATTTGAATAATTGGAACTCAAAATCGCTGCGATAAGTTAAAAAATCGGTTTACAAAACATTTCTTCATTTCGAATTAAATTGAAAAATTAACACATTGAGTTAATCAAAATAATTTATATAAAACATCGATCCTCTCTGCTTTTGAAATTTTATTGACAAAAATTATCAAATTATTTAAAAAAATCATCCAAATATTGAAATATTTTTATTTCGTGTAAATTTGAATATTTGGAACTCAAAATCGCTGCGATAAGTTAAAAAATCGTTTTACAAAACATTTCTTCATCTCGAATTAAATTGAAAAATTAACAGATTGAGTTAATCAAAATAATTTATATAAAACATCGATCCTCTCTGCTTTTGAAATTTTATTGACAAAAATTTTCAAATTATTTTAAAAAATCATCAAAATAATCAAATATTTTTTATTTCGTGTAAATTAAAATAATTATAACTCAAAATCGCTGCGATAAGTTAAAAAATCATTTTACAAAACATTTCTTCGTTTCGAATTAAATTGAAAATTTAGAAATTAACTTAATCAAAAAAATTGATACAAAAAAAACATTCTTTTTATTTTTGCAATTTTATTGACAAAAATTATCAAATTATTTAAAAAAATCATCCAAATATTCAAATATTTTTAATTTCCCAC
This sequence comes from Netelia fuscicornis, assembly GCA_946811545.1. Lineage (NCBI taxonomy): Eukaryota > Metazoa > Arthropoda > Insecta > Hymenoptera > Ichneumonidae > Netelia > Netelia fuscicornis. Next base: position 45,711,970 of record OX328014.1, on the reverse strand, counting down.
AAATTCAAATAATTACAACCCAACAAAAAAGCTCATTTCCAAAAACATTTCTTCCCAAACAAAATTCCAAAATTCCCAAATTAACATCCAAATAATTAACAATAAAAAAAGGCAAGAAGACACATACAGTAATAATTTTCAATAAGTTTCCATTCCATAATGGAAAGGTCGTCCTTAAATAAAATTACGATCGTAGTAAATTGCTGATATTAGGATAGGTTTGATTTCATTTATGGGAATTCGCATAGCGAATTCTACGTTACTTTATTCCACATACCGCTGTAACGTATAAATATATATATATACATATATATATATATATATATATATACGTTTATAAGTCTGTATGTACAAGGAGCGAGCGGTTTCCAGTCACGCGAGAGTATTCATGAGAATGTTGAAGAAAAATCGCGTGCGTGGCTCGTCGGGTCATAGGTTGGGCCTGGGTTATACCTATACCGCGCGCATGTATGTATCGTTTATTTTTTTTCTTCTCCTTTTCTATTTCTCTCTTCTTCTTTTTTTTTCTCTACCAACAGAGAGTCTCTCGAGGATATTGATGAGCGCGATTTACGGTGTGGCGGATCGACATCGATCAAAGACGAAAGTAGTATAGGCATTAACATCTAGAAACATATATGTATATATGTTAGGCACGAGGTCGATAACAAAAAAGAAGATAGAAAAAGAAAATCATTTTTATAATTTAGTACACGAGGGCGAAATATTGTCATCGACGAGTCGCTAACTAGCCCATCGACATCTGCCGATCGGTTCCGGTTTTATATCGTCGAACGCGAGGCGAGGAATCAAAAAAAAATGGTGACTTCCACTTCAGAATCAACGTCTGTGAATAATTGCGTTGAATGACGCTAACGAGACTACGGTTGCAAAGTCATTTAGGGGGTTGGGATGTTTGGTCGTGAACGTTAAAGCGCGCACGCCCGGACGATCGACCGCGACGAATTGGGTACGAATCCCGAACGATTTTTTTTTTTTTTTTTTTTTTTCTGGGCTTTTACGTGAGAACGAGGGAGTTATCGATGAGAATCGTACTGCGGATAGATCGATTTTATCGCGAGATTGATCGGTTTTACGTGGGGTGGAGGGAAATTTGTTTTTTTTTTGAGAATTGGGTTTTTTTTTATCTTCGCGCAACTAGGAAATCGCAGCGAACACCACGAGATCTTCCGGCGTAATGGCCTCGGTTCGTTGAATTTAATCTCTTATAACGCGTCACGTGGGAGGGGGAGGAGGAAGAGAGAGAGAGAGAGAGAAAAAAAAAGTTATGTTCATCGCGAGGAGACGGCACGCCTGAAACGCGATATCCCGCTGTTATACGCCGCGCCGCGACTACCAAGCGACCATGTCCACTCCGCGGAAATTTAATATCGCCTTAAAGACCTCTTTTCCTCCGTCTCTTTTTATCTTTATCGTCGGTTCTCATTGCGTTTACCGAGAGAGGGAGGCAAGAGCGCGAGCGAGAAAGAACGCTTCTCTGTCGCGTTTGCATTTCGCGCCACCCACGCGCCTTTCCCGCGAATATGCGGGACTCTACGAGGCATAATATACTTAATTACAAAAAAATCCTTTCGCTCCGGACCAGTTCTCACATCTTTCATCCGGAATTTCACCCTAGAACGACTCCGGAACTTGGGATTCACCCTTCACCCTTGACGTCCGCACCTTCTACATTTTTGTCGGGAAATTCCGATTTTTTCCTCCCGAGGGACAAGAATAGAATTCTTAGGGATGCGTTGAGAATGAAAGAACGCCATGACGTACGATATTTTACCGTTTAAGACGGGTAATATCTTAAAACAACTATAAAACATCAGAGAGTGTAAAGGGGGGTCAATAATGACCGTTAAACGTTTTCCCTCTCACGCCGCGTGAATTCTCATCTCGTACCTGCGAGATTAAATATTCTATCTTATTCCCTGTCTAGTTTACAAAGTTTTAAGCCCCATTGTCGTTCGGATTTCTATTTCAACCCTTATTCTTTACTCGTTTTAATTTACGAACGTGGCGATGCCTATCGTCGGCGTCGAATTGCGGAATGATCCTTGCTGTAATCACGCGTGTCCTTCACCCTCTTGCTATACGACGCAAGGGTCCCTTAACGAACGATATCTATAAAGTACGGGACGCTTGAATAAACATCTGTGATGGACGGAAAACCACAACCGGTGTCCCATTGTCGAATATCGGTTCCGGACGATCGAGCACCCTATTGGGATTTTTCCTAATGGAAGGGCATGTCATCCTTCCCCTTAAGAGACGAAGGGTTCTTCCATCTTGTCACGAAGATTTTTATACTTTTATTCATTTTTCCACAACGTTCTAATTTTTAATAATTTTTATACAACCATCGAGTGAAAAAGAGGACATTTTTTTATGGGCTCCTCTCTCAACCTTAAGGGTTGACTAGGTCTACCACTCTTCTCGTCCTTCAGTCTCCATCTCGAGGATCATTACCAGTCGTCATTGTTTTTCTCTGGTCCTGGGGAACGTTTCGGTAGTCGGGGGTTAAATCCACCCCTATTTATGTATATATGTATAAAGCACCCTTAGAACACCTGGGGGTCCAACCGCACGGGTCAGCCGGAGTGTCATGAATATATATTTTTCGTAGCTGCTTTCTCCCGGTGGAAGGCAAATCGGTGGAGCTCGTACATGCGGATATAAATACAACGGTGCTATTGTCGTCGCTACTGTTGGCGAGCGAATACCGGTAGCAGGATCTCCCCCTTCAAAACAGGGTAGACAAAAATCTCCGGGCGTGTTGAAACGATCTCTCAGCCTCTCGCTGCAACAACGAAACCCGGAAATACAAAAATCGAATAAAAATCGGCAAAAATTTGAAGAAAAATCGGCAAGCTAACCGATCGAAATAATCCAAAAATTATTTTCAAACAAATTTCAAGGTACGATCTTCGATTCAAGCTAACATTCCCGACACTGCAAGATCGAAATCGGCAAACCGATTTTTCAAAAAATCGACGATCGTAAGAAAAAAAAATGTTCCTTTGGAAATCGACCAGTTGGCGTATCGAAACGATCTCTCAGCCTCTCGCTGCAACAACGAAACCCGGAAATACAAAAATCGCATAAAAATCGGCAACAATTTAAAGAAAAATCGGCAAGCTAACCGATCGAAATAATCCAAAAATTATTTTCAAACAAATTTCAAGGTACGATCTTCGATGCAAGCTAACATTCCAGACACTGCAAGATCGAAATCGGCAAACCGATTTTTCAAAAAATCGACGATCGTAAGAAAAAAAAATGTTCCTTTGGAAATCAACCAGTTGTCACAAATCTTGGTTTGAAAAAGATGGAAAAATCGGATTTCTCGTGTCGATAAATTGTCCAGGATGAAAATTCACGTCGCGAACAAAGTATACGTAATTGTCGAGTCTTTTGGCAGTCGGAGATTCTCGTATGGCGCACAGTCGAGAATAATCGTTCGCGTCCCTCTCGTGGGACCCTCGTGCGACACAAAAGCCGCGGAAAAGCCACAAATCTGACCGCATCGAGACAGTAGCGACGGCTTGGATGGAAAAGGAAACAGCGTGAACGTGAGCGCTGAACCCGGCGACACGTCGTTCGATAAATCTGCGCGACCTCAACGCACCGCAGAATGAATGGCGTTACGGGCTGGCGAACATCCTCAATGCAACATTGCCCGACTATTTCGGCTCGTTGACACGTTAGTCAAAATATTGGGGGAGTGCTTGACTATTGCGTCGAGGGAAATAAAAAAAAACAATTTTTTTCATCTTTTTTTCTTTTTGATTTTCGTAACAACGATATCCCGGGTAATTCACGACGAAGAATCGAGCCTGGAGCACAGATGCTTCGAGTTAATTTACTGCGAGGCGAGAATGAATGGACCCAGCGATGTCGAGATGATTTACAGAATTTTCATCGTTATTCAAAAATAAAAAAAAAAAGAGATAAAATCAAAAATCTCAAAATTTACAATTTAATTAAACTTATTGATTTTTTATTTTATTCTTTTATACATAATTGTTAATTCGATTTGAATTATTCTTGAAGCTTGTAATTCGTTTAATTTTTCAAAATTAGGAATTTTTTTTTATATTCATTTTTTTTGTTTTCGTTTCAAGGGACGATTTATCATCCAGTGTAAAGTACAGGTCGCGTTCCTGGTCTAAATTACCGGATGGTTTCATCTCGTAAATTGTTATAAAAAAAAATCTCCCCCCAAAAAAAACAATTTTTTTTTTCAAGTTGAAAAAATAATTTTTTTTTCTTGAAACGACGAGAACGATCTCTCGGTCTTTACGATCGCTGTTGAAACCATGGGCCCTTTTTTCTTTTTAACGGCTTGACGATCGACGTTTATCGGAACGGTTGTAACGCACTCGGGACTCGATGGGACGATCGCGAGGTGGGAAAAGAGTGGCCGAGGCGTCTCGCTGTAACAGCGGCGACGTGGGAGCGATAAAAAAAAATTCATGCGACAAGGTAAAAGGCTTTAACGACATTGCCTTGCGTATATAACAGTCTTTCTCTCTTTGATCGCATTTGGACGGAACCGGACGCGTTTCACGATATCAAAAACTCCACTGACACTCTCGTTCGGTCATCGAAGAGCGCTCGGTCGTCGTTCTTGGGCGAGCACGAATGGGCGACAAGTCGTTCGACTTGTACGAGGGTGGGGTGAAAAGTTTCCAGCCTGACCGAGAAATGGCGCCACTAGGTCTACTTTTGGAGTGGCGTCCTATAGAACCATTCCTACCAAGCTTGTATGTAAAGTTCCCGCTCAATCGCTACGTTAGTTTGCATTTGAGAGCACATTGCGCGAGACCCTTCCGTTGTTTTCGTGAAAATGGAAAAATTGTAAAAACGTGCTGTCATCAAATACTTCTATTTGAAAGGTTTTACACCAAAACAAATAAAAGAAGAGATGGATTCAACACTAGGAGACTCCTCCCCATCATATTCAACTATTAAGCAGTGGGTTTCTGAATTTAAAATGGATCGTGTGAGCACCTCTGACGAGCCTCGCTCAGGACGGCCCGTTGAGGTCACAACTTCAGAAATGATTGAGAAAATCCATAAAATAGTGTTGGAAGACCGCAGGTTGAAAGTGCACGAGATAGCTGAGAACTGTAGGACGTCAGCTCAACGTGTGCGAAATATTTTGCACAACCATTTGAACATGGAAAAGCTTTGTGCAAGGTGGGTGCCGCGTTTGCTAACGCTCGACCAAAAACTGCTTCGAAAAACCATTTCTACCGACAATTTGGCGCTGTATAGGCGTAATCCAAACGAATTTTTGCGCCGATTCATAACTGTTGATGAGACTTGGGTCCACCACTACACTCCTGAAAATAAAGAACAGTCAAAACAGTGGGTTGGAAAAGGGGAACCAACTCCAAAGAAGGCAAAAACAATTTTATCGGCAAACAAGATTATGGCTACTGTTTTTTGGGATGCGAGAGGAATTATATATATTGATTACCTTGAAAAGGGTAAGACTATCACTGGTCAATACTACGCAGAGTTATTGCAACGTTTGAAGCACGAGGTGCAAATTAAACGACCTCATTTGGCGAAGAAAAAAATTTTGTTTCATCACGATAACGCACCAGCGCATTCGTCGATCATTGCCATGTCCAAAATCCACGAATTGAAGTTTGAATTGATGCCGCATCCTCCCTACTCTCCAGACTTAGCCCCCAGCGACTATTACCTGTTTCCTAACCTCAAAAAATGGCTTGGCGGTAAAAGATTTAAGAGCAACGAAGAAGTTATCGAAGCTGTAAATCAGTATTTTGAGGAGCTTCATGAGTCCACGTTTAAAACTGGTATAACTAAATTAGAACACCGTTATGAGAAATGTATCAGTGTTGATGGAGATTATGTTGAAAAATAAAGCAAAAAAAATTTTTAAAACGTCGTTTTTCTTGGTCAGGCCGGAAATTTTTCACCCCACCCTCGTACGTTGCAACGAGCTTAATGTTCTCCGCCCCCCCCCCTTCCCACACCTTTCTTATCTCCTGCCATAGTAAAGAAAGCAAATCAAACAAAAAATGTACTCATGCATGTTTAAAAAATTATTTTTAATTTTTAATTTTCGTCTAATTAATGATGAATTTTTGGTTTTTTAAAATTCACGTTTTGTTCGCAGAAAATAAAAATATACGTACACGTGTTTAAAACTTAATTTTTTATTTTATAATTTTTGTCTAATTAATAATGAATTTTACATTTTCCAAAAATTCATTAATTTTTTTTTGGCTGTTTTTATAAAACAAATCAAACCAAAAATATAGTCATGCGTTTTAAAAATTATTTTTGAATTTTTTAATTTATGTCTAATTAATAATGAATTTAAGCTTTTCAAAAAAATATACTTATACGTATTAAAAAATTTATTTTTTATTTTCTAATTTTGGTCGAATTGAAAATAAATTTTGCATTTACAAAAAATTCATTTATTTTTTTGGATTGTTTTTTGAGACTTTAATATATTGTAGATTTTATTTATAGGAATAGATGAGAAGGTAGAGGCGAGAGATGGAACGGGCCACCGCAAGGCACACTAAGCGAGTTATGGGAGAGATGGAAGCTCACTGGGTTAGAATGTTAGACACGCATGAGCGAGCTCCGCGGTTACCCACCACTTGAAAATACTGCGGCGAACCATCTTGGCTAGTTACATAGGTCTTCATATATATATATATAAATATATATATATTTATGTGTTAGTGAAAAGATGTGTAACGCTTCCGAAGAGCAAAGTGCTGTTTTTGTCGTCCAGTTCTTCACTCACCGGGGGCCCGGTACAGGGCCCTTCTTTCTAATGTCGATATCTCGTGACCACTCTCGCTTTACGAATACCCGATTCGACTTTAATAAAAGTCTCGGGGTCTTTTCTTTCGACCGAGGAGTTGCATAAAATCTCATTCGATGGATTGGGCAAATGTCGAGTTTCTTTTTTTGTTTCTATTTTTTTCAATTTTTTTTGTTTTTTATTAATGTATATATATGAAGTTTTCTCACCTTGACATCTCTAGCGGATCGTGGAATGCTCAGGGTCGTGTGTAACTGTGCCGGATTATTGTAATTACAAGGAGAATAACGGAACAGTTTTTTTTATTTTGATTAAATTTGCGTTTTTTTTTTTGCATGGTGGTTGGATTTAGAGTGTGGAGGTTGGATGAGATTCCGATTTTCGTGATGTATGGAAAATTTCCGATCGGATAAGACTATTTTCAAGCGTTTGAGAGAAAAAAATCGGTTCGAGAAATCGTGATTTTTGAAGTTTCACCACGGGCACAAAAATCAAGCTATTTAAATTTTTCTTGTCTCGTTATTTTCGTCTCGGCAAGATCTTCAAAAAGTTATTCTTGCAATTTTCTGTCCGAGGAACGAGAGCCTAGATACAGCATCGTAAACAACCGATTTTTCAAGATTTCACGATTTCCATCGAAATCGGCGATGTATCGAATTCCAGTCAATTTCAATCGTTTCCCAAGCCCTAGATCTTCAATTTTCCAAAAATTCATCGTCTTTAAAGCCTAGCTTTACCCGAAAATCGGCATTTTCATTCTCGATCCTGCAAAACAATCGGCAAAAAAAAAGATCGTGCACGCCCTCAACAGCCTTCCCAATCGTGAATTTAGTGCCAGTACTTAGCAAACTTTTCACTCCTTTAATACCATAATGATCCAACAATGTAAGTGTAAATTTGGCAAACAAGTCGTTTCGAACGGACGTCCAACGGACGTCCCGTTGGACGTCCGTTCGAAAAATACTTCGGACAACGCGTAAGATTTACGATCGATTCTTAGTACATTTTCAGAGGTTCCCCGTAGGATGCGGTCACCCACTGCTTTGATTAACAATTCATCCATAGTACACTACAAGAAGAAGCTGGGCTCCCTACGAACGAGACAAGTGCACATGCGATACGCTGTATCATAAATTAAAGAAGTGGGCAGGGCACGTGCTCTGTAGGTGGCCCGAAGCGTGCTCACGTAAGTACGAAAATGTACTCACCCTATATCTTCCTTAAGTTTCTTGGTCAAGGGTTCGGGACCGAACGAAGGGTTAACCAAATATTTTAAATTTCAAACTTCTAAATATATGGACAGAATAGTTTTCAAAAATTCAGGGAACATGTCGAAGGAGCTAGAAGGATTTTAAATTAAAAAAAGGAAAAATTTGTTTCATAAAGGAAAAAAGAGAGTTCAGGGTTATCAATTTTTCTTGATCTCGAGCCGTTTTCAGGATTCTTTTATTCAATGTCAGCCAAAGGGGAATATCGATGGTTAAGAAGCAAACCGGGAATTTAGAATTTTTTGACGAAGTTGAGACGATAGCGAATCTTGAAATACCGTTAATTTCCCGATAAGGAACCGTTCTTCGAGTTCCTGTGTCGATAAAATTGCGCCTTAAGAGATGCCATGTGGTTGTCGGAAGTGTCAAAGTGCGCTTGGGAGAATATCCGCTCGAACCGTTACGCTCAGATGGCGGCACGTGCCACGTAAACCCGGTTTTGCCATACGCGCTAATCGATGTCCATTGTTTTCCACCGCAGAGGATTTCGATATAGACAATCTAATCTAAAACAATAAACACGTTTTTGTACTCTTGCCATGTCAAGCTTGACCCTTCTCAACGGATATTCTAATTCCAAGCCGTAGTTCTCTCGCAACAAGCCTCGCAATCTTCGAGGTGGAGCAATTTTCAGGTTACATTTTGAGGTTAGAAATTCACAATTCCCGCCCCGCGATTTTTCTTCGAACTCAACGAATCGGAACGAAACAAATAAACCTTATAAAAACCCTGAGTACAAAATTAACCAACCGCAAAAAAAAAAATTGTCCAAATCGTCGTTTCTCAACTCGCTGGCGAAACGTTCCCCGCGTTGTTGACGGAACGATTTCACGGTGGATCAAGCCACGATCTTAACCATGAGATTAAGGGCTAATCCCGAGTCTACGAGTGCACCGCCCACTTTTTGGCATTTTGCTTCGTTTCTTCAATCAACCCCTCGCACAAAAATTGTTCTCGCTCGCCAACACCGCGTACCCACTCGACCGTTTATTCACCTCTCTCTCTCTCTCTCTCTCTCTCTCTCTCTCTCTCTCTCTCTCTCTCTCTCTCTCTCTCTCTCTCTCTCTCTCTCTCTCTCTCTCTCCTCTCTCTCTCTCCTCTCTCTCTCTCTCTCTCTCTCACTCTCTCTCTCTCTCTCTCTCTCTCTCTCTCTCTCTCTCTCTCTCTCTCTCTCTCTCTCTCTCTCTCTCTCTCTCTCTCTCTCTCTCTCTCTCTCTCTGGTCGTTGCTTTTGTCACACGAATATCCCATTTAAATTGGGATTAGGCCTTAAGCCTCGGTACACTGCGTGGGGTCACCGCGATACTCTCGATACGCTACATCAAGGACAGGTTGCCCTTCGTCCATTGATCTCAACACTTCAAACCCCTCTTTACAATCTTTTCAACCCTTAAGCAAATCGTTTTTGTGTTGGCACTTTCGATTCTTTTCGTGCCTCTTGTCCAATTTGCAATATTGGCATCAAGATTACGAACGTCCATCCCCTCGGTTTAACACGAGGCGTATCTCTCGTCGAGAACAATTTTTCCAACCCCCACGTTTTGAAAGAACGAGGATTACTTTACTTCTCTCGGTCAATCCTATTTGCTGGTTTAAACGTTGAACGAGCGTCGGAGCTAACCAGATTGCTGGTCAAAGCTCTGTAGATAAGTCGAGGTACAAACCAAAAGACATCGTCGATTGAACAATTAATTTTTCCTTTTATCTCCTTTTTTTCAAAATTTTTTTTATCCCAAAATTTCCATCCCCGTCTCCTGAATAATTTTTTAAGGGAAATTGTCGAGTCGAACAAATTGGATCACGAGAAAGAAGGAAGATCTAGAATTCGCGAAACTCTAAAAAAAAATTTAAAAAAAAAGCATAAAGTACAACGAACGAGGATTTATCTTACCGTTACACAGGTGCTGTGTTGAAGACTATAAATTAAAGGAGCCCAGTCGCGAACCAGCCCGGAATCGGAGACTTTCTCGCAGAGTCGAAGAATCGAGGAGTTATCAGGAATCTGATGCGTGCGTTGCTCGAGTCGAAAAACGTTACGAAAAAAAAACGAAAAAAAACTGGAGATCACCTTATATCGGTCGAGTAATATACGATACCCGAGCATATAGGTATATATATAAGGCGTTCGTGTTGGAATTTTCGAAATGTCGCGAGATCCCTTAAGGAGGGGGGATGGGCTATAAAAAATTCGTATCGGTCGTAAAACGCCACTCCTTAATTTCCAGCGAGGATGAGCCTGCTCTTCCAGGCAAGAGGAGCGAGTCTGGTCGTTCTCCCTTTTTTCTTTTTTTTTAGCTTCACGGTATTAAAACCGCGATACCGTAATTCATCGTTCGCATAAGTGTCGAAAGGATCGACGAGTTTTAGAAGTTTTTAAACGTATGAACACTTTGCACGCCTCTCGACTCGTAAAAATATCGTGAAAACGTTAATACGCACATTTTTCTCACTACATTAATCATATTTTAACTCGTTTTTAAATGACTCGATGAGAAAAAAAGAATAAAAAAAATGGTGACATTTTTACCGACGGTCGGTAAGACGATCGGTCGATTGCATCGCCATGTTGTAACGGAAGGGTAAAAAATGAATCGGTGGGCGTGTCGTCGGATCTTTAGAAGCCAGGATTTACTTTTATGGTTGACGAAGCGCCTAGAGGGTTGGTACCATCCCCCCTTGGTAAATGGGTTTATCCTAATACTGGTAAATACTGTTCAGGACGGAGGCACCAGAAGAATGGAACGGTGGAAATTGGAAGAGAGGGAGATACGTCTCGAACAATGAGACACGAGGTAGCAACAGTCTGGTTCATTGTTCGAAACGAGTCGAGGCGAAGGGGTGGGAAAAATGGCGCGTTCAGCCACAATGGTGGGTTTGACGGAAGAAAGGACACAATGGCTTCAACGCAATAGTCGCGTCTCGTTCGTTCGGGAGCGACGTGAATCGTAAATCGAACGAAATTCAAAATTCAGCAAGGGTTGAGAAAAGTGGGGGTGGTTTTTCGAAGACAGTCTCTAGGGTGCCATTATGCGGGAGCATGTCTTGGCCCGGTCAAATTTTATTTAGGGCCACAGTGTCCAACCCCACGATTGTACACTAAGGGTGTTTCTCACCGCTTTTCCCCTTTCCTCTCCATGGAAAACCCTCTTTCTTACGATATTTTCAACGACCCGAAAAGGTACAAGAGCCATAACTTTCGTGGTTACCAAACGCTAATCTCTCCGAACCCGCAACGTTTCATTTACGACTTTTGTCGTACTCGGCCACTGTCTCAAACTTTTATTTATGTAACCCCAGAGAAACACGAGACGAGCCTCGATTCCTCCTGTCATTACTTATTTCTGCCTAAATATTTTCCCGCTACTTCCCCACAAATTTTCAAAAAAAAATTTTTTTTCAAAAAAATTTTCAACAAAATTTTTCAACAAAAAATCGTCATTATACTCGTTTCAAACAATATTAATGTCACGTGAAGAGTGAAATGAGGCTCAGGGACGTATAAATAACGCTGTCTCGCTTACGATCATTAGTCAGAGCAAGAAGCTCTCGCACGAAGGTTTCAAACGTAACGATCGCAGGGATCGAGTGCTAATATATCGAGACCTCTCCATCTCCGCGGCTAGATTCACGTCGTTATCTCGGCAAAGTGCCACGTTAGGTTTCACCTCGCGAACGAACACACGGGGCAACCACGTACGCAAGAAATGATCGATCTGGACAATTTGGGATCGACTGACGAGGAACGAGAACGAAGAAATAAAAAAAAATTGTAAAAACCAAAAAGAAAAATTAAAAACGAAGAAGACCGGTATACTACTGTCCAGAAGTTCCATTAGCGATCATTTGCTCTCACGAGACTTCGGTCTCGGCGAACCCAAATTGGTTTCACTCGTTCCATTAAAGAACTCGGCCTCTCGTCTTTTACAATTTTTTTTTCCCTCAATTTTTTTTCATTCATTCCCAGTATCCTCTCATCGTGTTCACGATCGGTCAAATTCCTAACGCAAAAACATAACGGTTACCGAACCATCGTGATTTCTGTACGAAGGAAAAAACAAAAACGAGCTCCATTTTCTCAAACATTTAAATTTCACAATATGTCTGACCCTAAATAGAATTTAACGACTCGTTAACGTTAAATCTTAACGATCTTTACTCTTTCTAATTATCGATTCGTCTTAACGCCTTATATTAATTAATTTTCTTACCGATCTTTTCGTCATTGACAAAAAAAAAATCGGTTAAAAAAATTCACCCCCCAAGGGTCACCCTCTGTTTACTCCAAGGTTAGATCGAATCTGTTTTTTTTGTTCGAGCTTTCCTACCCATTGGCATATCGGAAAAAAAATATAGCTCTGTGAAAATTAAGGCGAAAGTCGAATCGGTCGATCATCGAGATCGATGACGGAGCTGATCGAAAATCTATTGAGATGGATCGGGGGGTGAGACGATACGATATTTACTGGCTCGCTGTTGTTTGGGTCAGGGATTAAAAATATACATATATATATTTAATGTTACATAGGAAGTTACGTGCTAGGCATCGTCAAACGAGTGTCTATCCTCATTGTCAGCAAACACGTAGAATTATTATAATCGATAGGAATCTCCCTCGCTGTCAACGAGAAAGTCTCGTCTTTCGGACAGGCCTGTGATCATCTCTCTCTCTCTCTCAAAACGTCGTCCTAATAACGCCGTGATCGCACGTCCCAAGTTGTAACATTAAAGCGGCGATGACAATGAGAGTGATGGATCGGTTGAACTTACATCGGTACCAAACCTTTTATTCTATTCTCAACGGGCGTACGTTGAAGCTGATCCTTCTAACGCAATCATAAGATCCACAAAAAAAATATATCTTTGATTTTTATTTATTATTATTTATGTTATATTTATTTATTATCATTAAAAATAACAGGATTTCAAAGAAAAATTTATTTTATCAATTTTATCACGATCAAAGAATCTCAAAAAAAAAAGATCCTCGCCAGGGATCCAAGTCAGCATGACCTCACGAGAGGAATCAAGATCATTAAGGAATGATAAAAGCTTCGCACGTCTCGAAGAGTCTCGTAGTCACGTCGATATAATTAATTGATGAAATCGGTTTCATTAACCATCGATTCAGCGCGTTGATAATCAATTGACTGGCGTGTACTAAAAGTCAGATAGCACGTATTTTACACGCACGATTTCAAATGTCTAATGAATTTGAGATGCGTGTCTAAACGGTTCGGTCACAATAGACGTCTCTCGTACACTCGATCGTCCTATAGACTTTTATATTTTAATATCCACCTCTCTATCTATCCATCTATATATATATACATGCATACGTCAAAAGTTGATGTTGGCTAGGCAACGCGTTAATCTATATCGCGCCCCATGGTCTGCGTGGGGTCGATTAACCGTTAGATCGATAGTAGACACGCTGCGAGTAAAAGATCGTAGGTCTCGATACCGAGATACTTCTCACGCGGAGGAGTCTCTCTTTAGAAAGATACAAGTGTGTAAACGTGTATGTGTGTATGTCTGTATAGGCACATAGCATCTTGGAGTTTACTACCATGACTTCATGGACATCGGTGGTATAAGAAGAAACAAATGAATATGGGGTAATGTCACTGATGACTGGTATTATACCACCGGTGGATTTCCAGCTAGCTCTCGTGTACTCCGTGCGATGCAACGGTATTGCAACTTTGTAGGGAAAAGAAGTGTGCATGGGGCATTACGACTAAAATCGACACAGATCGTTATAATCTTGCGAGATTTTCACCATAATTTTTTCCTAAGTTTGTCTTGACCTGTGGATTAAGGAAATATTTTTTTTGGAATTTTAATTACAATTGTTTTGACGAAAAAAATTTTTTAGTTATTTGATTTTTTTGATTTTTTGAAAAATTTCTAGTTTGCGATTTTTATTTGTAACTGAAGGAGGAGAGAGGAGGTTGGGTAGAATTTGTTTTTTATGGACGTACGAGGAGCGTAAAGCCTGGGTTGGTATCGTCTCGGCGCTTCCGTGCGCAGCGTATACAATATATATATACATATATATGTATCCTCCATCTCTTCGCACCTCTCAGCACGCCCGGTGGCTGATGCCGTAGCATGTCGCTATCGTATCTCGATCTAAACGTTTTACCCTGCGAAAGAAGGAGAGAGCCAGAGGGCAGCCAACGGACTCTGCTCTGCCAGGTATACGTTTGTTTTACTGGCGTCACGTATAACAGGTCGTAGCAGCGGCGAGTCGTCGATGTAGGAAGCACGAAGGAGGTGGAGAGGAGAAGGAGGAGGAGGAGGCGGAGGGGATGGAAGGAGGAAGCCCCCCGTTAGGGGTTAAACACGAGAAAACGAGCGCTACCGCATCGCGATAGAAAAATATAATAATTCACCGGTTGCTCCAATATGAATCAACCACGAACCTTACCTGAATTCACTTGAAGCAACCTGAATTTATTTTCGATCAACTTGTACCATAGGAATTCATTTGGATCAACCTGAATCAACTGGAATCAAATGGAATCAACGGAAATCAATTGGAATCCACTGGAATCAAATGGAATCAAATGGAATCACCTGGAATCAAATGGAATCAGCTGAAATCAACTGGAATCAAATGGAATCAACTGGAATCACCGGGAATCAACTGGAATCAAATGGAATCAAATGAAATCAACTGGAATCAAATGGAATCAAATGGAATCAAATGGAATCAACTGGAATCAAATGGAATCACCTGGAATCAACTGGAATCAAATGGAATCAAATGGAATAAAATGGAATCAACTGGAATCAAATGGAATCAACTGGAATCACCGGGAATCAACTGGAATCAAATGGAATCAAATGGAATCAAATGGAATCAACTGGAATCAAATGGAATCAAATGGAATCAAATGGAGTTAGCTTGAATCAACCTGAGTTAGCTCGAATTCGCTCGAACCTGGGTGAAAATGTGCTTCATGTTTCTCGACGAAAAGTTGCCAACGACGAGTCTTCCTAACTCGTGTTACCGGTACATTCTTGCGGATTCTGATTGTGGCTTCTCGAGTCATAGAGTACCGATGTTCGTATGGTATACATATATATATTTGAGCGATACAGGTACATCGGCTGCCGTTGGTACGTAAGAGATCCAGCATGAAAAACATCAGTGGGCACGAAGAGAACGAGCAGGGGGAGGAAGTGGAGTGGAGGAAAGGCAACAGGATCGAAGGCACGAGGCTAGTTAAGATAGCGATCCAACGTGAACGCGAACAATGCCGTAAAGAAGTTGGCACTGGCAGTGAATCAGGCATTATGGCGAAAACGTGAACGATTAGTGCCGATCTGTGTTCTGTAAACACAAGAACGAGGGAGACGAAGTAAAGACGACGAGGGAGAACCCTGAGATTCCGAGGCGTGCACATTCGATAACACGTTGCCCAGTAGCCTTACGTCCTCCCCTTCTTACTCTTCATAGACGGTCGCTTGTCCACGCAATGTAATTGCAAAATCATCGAACCTTCCTCTCCTCTCCTCACCTCCCCTTTCCCTTCCTCGGCTCTTCTTCTTTCACTACGAGGAACGTTGGACGATTGAGTCGCTCGACAATCCTATAAATCCAAACCAATCTTCTGTGTGGTCTCGATATTTCCTTTTTTGATTACGTTTTTTCTCATCGAAAAACATGGAACAGGATGTGCGAAAGCGAGAGATAAAGGGAGAAAACGAGGAGAATCGGGTAGCACGGATCGGAAAGCAAAGGATACGATGGTGTAGAGACGATCGAGAGATCTTCCAGGACCTGAAACTACTCGGTCGGACAATGTTGAGGAAAATTGAAGATCGTTTGCTACTCCACCAGCGATTTTAATCTTTTCATTAAAACGACCAGGCCGGAGATACCTTCAACCTTCATCCATTATTTTTATCGAAACTTAATCATCAATTAATCCACTTTAAATTCAATGTAATTAATCCATTTATTGATTCCATCGTCTGACAACGAGTGTGGTCCAATTTACCATTCTCCTCCCCACGTTTTCCAGTCCCCTAGCAAGAAAATAGTCAAGTAGTCTCGCGGTTTGAATGGCATCACTCGAAGACCTCGACATAGGACAATCGCTCGTCAGCCAAGCCGTCAAAACATCCCCAAGGACCCATGACGAATTACGTTTCTCACACGTACGAACCCAAAGTGGCTCCCTCTCTCAACGTCAAACTAAATAACGACCAATCGCTTGATACCTCGTGGAGTACGATTTTAAACAGGGCCGGAATATTTTCGCTCAACGTGAAAAAAATAAACGTTTCGCTCATAATACGAGCGAGCGACAATGCGCGACCACAAACAAACGAGCACGAGGAACGATACGTAAAGTTAGTAGGAGATAGGGCGAGGGAAGGGAGAGGGATGGGATCGCGCTTCGCGTTCATTCACAACTCGGACAGATCGTCATTTGTCAAGTCTTTTCACGGTCTCTAATGACACGCACTGCTTTTACGTGAGGCTCCTCCTCGTCTCTTTCCTCTTGCGACCCCGACACCTGGCACTCTCTTTATTATTCTCTCTTTCTCGTTCTCGATCTCTGTGTATGCTTTCTTTTCTTTTTTTGCTTTCTTTCCTTTCTTTCTTTGAGCTGTTTTTTTTTCATCATCGTCCTTCCTGCCTTCGAGTCACTCGCGCGACGGTTGAACTCGATTTGTTAGGATTAAGGAAAGAAAGTCAGATTCGTGGCAGACCTCGCTCTCGATTACGTTACGGCGATGATGAGAGTGACGGGCATGTCTCGTCAGGGACACGCTGAGAACCGGAAGTTGGAGGAGAAATATCGTTTCGTGAATCGATCGTAGATTGGCTTTCTTCGTGATCGATTTTTTTTCTTTTGTTGGTATGAATTTTGATAATTTTTTTTCTTGGGTTTGAACAATTTTGATGCGAATGTTCCAGGGTTAAGGGCGTGTTCTTTTTTTTCTTGCAGGAGACAAGAAGAGGCAGACACTGGACAGCTCTTTTGCTGACAGACGCGTGATTTAAACTTATTGGGTGCCACGTGGTACGTGAGCAAGAGGTCAATTTTACCCGACGCGTACTTCGGTTGCGCCATTTGTTTTGCTTGCAACCGCAAGCTTCCTGTCGTTCAATTTTGCAGAATTTAAATTTTATTGAAGAGAAATATTTTTTTTTATTGAAATTTTAATTCAATTGAAATTTATATATAAAATTTTTATTTAAATTTAATTTAAATTTATCTATAAAATTTAAATTAGATTTAAATTTATTAAATTAATATAAAATTTAAATTTATTAAATTAATATAAAATTTAAATTTATTAAATTAATATAAAATTTAAATTAATTTTGAATTTATTAAATTAATATAAAATTTTTATTAAATTTGTATAATATTAATCAAATTTAAATTAAATTCAAATTTTATGTTCAATTTAGCACAATTCAAATTTTACATACAAAATATAAATAAAAAATTGAAAACTAAAAAAAAAATATATTTCTATTTCAATTCCCAAATTTACAGAATTCTTACCTAGCACATTTAAAATTAATAAAAATACATAAATCAATATCCTCGTCTTTCCTAAACCGTAAAAAAAAATTAATATCGAGCAGAAACAATATTTGCCAATTTAATTATCAAATTTTGAAAAAAAAAAAAAAATTTTCGCCATTTTGTAATTTCTTTTTTCGAACGAGTATGTCGCTCGCGGTGCAAAGGTCCTGGTGGCTTCCGCGCAGAAGCAAAAGCAGAAGCAGAAACCGAGCTCGCTCATGATGACGCATGCCCGAGGGCAGTCATATAACAAACGACAGTCGTCCATCAGTCGGGTGACTAGAACAATGCCGCGGCAGCCTCGCTTCGTTGCCGGACAGGCCAGACGTACGGTCGAGGGCGAGAGAGAGAGAAAAAGGGAGAGAGAGAGAGAGAGAGAGAAAAAGGGAGAGAGAGAGAGAGGGGAGAGAGAGAGAGAGAGAGAGAGAGAGAGAGAGAGAGAGAGAGAGAAAGAGAGAGAGAGAGAGGGAGGGCGAGAGAGAGGGAGGGAGGGAGAGAGAGAGAGAGAGGAGTAAGCTTTCACATGCGCGGTTTTACTGCGAGTTATAATGCATTGCCTACACACATTGTACCGAGACCCTTGAGTTTGCTCCCTGGACGATGCGGTAACGCACATGTTCCGGACGTTTACCCGTTTGAATAAATGGGCGCAGGCCTTCGTTCGCTCCTCTTTTTCCTTCTCGATGCCTCCTTCGATCGTACCTCACGTCCCACCTTATCGGTTACTCGTCTATTTCATTCATTTTTTTTTAAATCGAAATATTAAAAAAATAAATAGAAAATTTGTATTTTTTTTTTATTTTGATATTTTTATTTGATTTATTGCAATTTGGGAAAAATTTATAAATTTTTTGTAATTTTGTGATTATACGAATTTTTGTATTTTTAATATTACGAAATTAGTAATTGTTAATTGGATTATTTTTTATTTTATTTTATTTTTAGTTTGGACAGGATTGTTGACATTTTGAAAAATATATAATTAAACAATTTTTTAATTTTTAATATTATGAAATTTAAAGTTGTTAATTTCTTTATTTTCAATATTATAATTTTATCAATTTTATTTGCAGATACTTTGTGCTGACTTTATGAATTTTGTATAATTTATAATTGTCCAATCTTTTAATTTTTAATATCACAAAATTCAAAAGTTCTATTTCGTTTATTTTCAAAATTTCACAATTATTAATTTTATTTATAATTTCTCCCAAATTTATGCATTTTTTTTTCAAATTAAAATTTCATCTAACATTCTAATACAATTAATTTAATTTCCAAACTTTGAGTCGATTTTCAACATAATAATAATAATTTTTTTATCAGCCCGAATTTTTTTCCAAGCAGTTGATATATCGAGGACGAAGAGGAAAAGAAGAAGGAGGAGGAGGAGGAGAAAATTCAAAAGTTCTATTTCGTTTATTTTCAAAATTTCACAATTATTAATTTTATTTATAATTTCGCCCAAATTTATGCATTTTTTTTTTTCAAATTAAATTTTCATCTAACATTCCAATACAATTAATTTAATTTTCAAACTTTGAGTCGATTTTCATAATAATAATAATAATTTGTTTATCAGCCCGAATTTTTGTCCAAGCAGTTGATATATCGAGGACGAAGAGGAAAAGAAGAAGGAGGAGGAGGAGGAGGAGGAGGAGGAGGAGGAGAGGGGAGATGGAAGAAGACGGGAGGAATGAAATGAAATTGCAAAAGTATTACAAAGCGAAGAAACGAGGGAGAACCGGCTGGGCAGCGGCGAAACAGAGAGCAAACAAGTTGTTCGCTACACTTTGCTCGTCTCGGCCTCTCGCGTTCTTATTCTCACAGGCGAGGGCAACCCTCGCAGTTCATTCTCTCCTCTCTCTTCTTATATTTTCTTTGCCTGCGTCATTTTCCATCCTCTTTATATTTCTCTCTCTTTCTCTTTCGTTACGTTGTAACCACGTCCTCGTCGTCGCCCTGCCTTCCCTGTTGGAGTTTCGCCCATAAAACCAGAAGTTATGGTTATTTAAAAACTTATTGGCCCGCCCATGCACGCTTGCGGTTTTCAGGGAGGCCGAAGCGCCGTGACCCAGCCAAGATAAATCAAAGGATATTAAGACTGCTCTTGAGAACGCGGGTGCTTGCCCCTTGCAATTTTTTTTTTTAGATTTATTTTTGTTACTTTTTTTTCTATAAAAGTTCAAATTTATTTCTTCAACATCGTCGAAAAGTCTGGAATATTTTTTATTCCGGATAATTATTGTATTTTTGAATGATTTTATTGATTGGAAAATGAGTTTTCTTAAGGAGGCGTTGATTTTTTATGTTTCTTTCGAGTGGAGCGAGGTGTTGGGGAGCGTTGATATTTTTCAGGGTCGCGAGGTTTGAATTATTATTTCGAGAATTTCAAGGTTTCACGCTCGGGAAGATTCTCGCGCTTTAAATCGAACGCGTAGACGTACGAAACCGTGGCAACGGGCCTTCCTCTCCATCGCATCGCGGTCAGGATTAATGAGTGCATCTCAATCCGGCAATTTTTCCACGTCGAGCGTGTAATGCACGAGCCGCGGGGGGTGACCGGGCTATATTGCCCGATCAATCAAAATAAGCCTGACGGAGAGAGCTCACGGGGCAACGAGCAACGCACGGAGGATTTGCAGTCGTAAATATGGGTAAACGAATATTTGTACAGCGTTAAAATATATCTATATATTTTTTTTCTATAATTTTAAACACTATTTTACATATAAAAAATATTTTTAACAATATTCTCTTCATAATACACGCACGAGAAATTATTTTCAACATCGTACGAGGTCTGTTTCCACGTGTATTAAAAAACAGCCGTTTGAATAGCGCGGTAAGCTGCGCGCGCACTCAGTCGTCGTGCCGCCGCAGCTAGCGGCGCCGCCATCTTGTTTCGGCGATATTGTCGCGCGGGACATCGTACGTAGCGGACGCGTCGTTTATCCAGTGACAAAACAATGTAATTAACGAATAATCAAGTAATATTTATAACGTGGAATCATATTTAATGATAATACGTGTGGTGAGAATTTAGGAGAAAGTCGTGAGACGCGTTGGGATCGCGTAATAGTGTGTGCATAAAGGGAAGAACGTGGACATTTGGCGGGACGCGTCAGCGAAGGGGAATTATCGATTTTCTCGTCGCAGCTGGTTTGTTATGGTGCGAGGTAAAGGTCGGTGTCCGCTCGCGAAATATCTGGATGTGAAAAAAAGGATAGAACCATGGCTGTGGTATGCAGCTCATCAAAACATACGAGTTAGTGCCACATGACTGATCACGCACGATATAGATATACGTATACGTTGGACCATTCTCCAGGCTAGTCGTACATCCAGCATATGTTTTTCTTTTTTTACCTCGCCCCATATTCAGAAACTCGGTCACTAGACTGTCGCCAATAAAAATGGCGAGTCTATATCCTCTTATTATTCCTTCAGCTTTAAATATAAACGTAATCCAATGCATAACCTATAAATCGTAATTGTATCTACCGAACCTAACCTCGAATCACATAATGTATACACACACATGAGTTAATAAATAGAAGTTTGTTTTGCAGGTTATGTCATCATTATAAATAAATTATATGCATAATTATTTATGCATATATGGAGATTTAAGGGTGAGAGCAATTTTTTTTTCCATCTATCAAAATTTACCTCCACATATTTATGTTTTCAGATAGAAATTCGTTTTGCAGGTTATGTTATTATTATAATTAAATTATTTATTATATCTTTATTATCATATTTGTGAATATATAGAGGTTTAAGGCTGGCAAAAATTGTTTTTTTTTTTGCTTCTATCAAACCTAAGATCCACAGATAAATGTTCACAAATGAAAATACGTTTTGCAGGTTATGCCATCATTATAAATAAATTAAATATATAAATATTTATGAATATATAGGGGTTTAAGGGGGACAACCAGTTTTTTTTGCCTGTATCTCCACAGATCAATGTTTATAAACGAAAATACGTTTTGCAGGTTATGTTATCATTATAAATAAATTATATACATGAATATTTATGCATATATAGCGGTTTAAGGGTGACAAAAATTTTTTTTACAACTCTCAAACTTAACCTCGAACGACCTTAACCTCTGCCCACACATCTATGTTTACAAATAGAAATACGTTTTGCAGGTTATGTTATCATTATAAATAAATGATATACATACATATTTATGAATATACAGGATATTTAAGGTTGGATATTGAAAAAAAAAAATATTTTTTCAATTTAATTTACATTTTACCGTTTACCGTATGACGTTCATACCAATGAATTCCGGGTAGAGCGTGCCCACGCGCGCGAAAGTTCTCCACATTCGAGCTTCGCGGCTAATGAGCCAGGCTAATTGTGCCAAGATGCAAGATGATTAATCGTGGGAAAATCTCGGACGCATCGCCTATTAAATTTCTAAAACCAAAAAAAAAAAACAACAACAAAACAAAAAACGAAAAATTATCAAACCAAAAAAACCTTAAGCGCATCCACGACAATTTTGTTCTAATCGAAGAGTTGATTGCAGGTGTATTTGAATCGCTGCGTGATGAGAAGAGAGAAAAAAACGCAAAGTTGTCTCAACGCGCAGATCTATCGCGCAATCGAGCTGCGCATGCGCGTGAAATAGGCGCGCGCGATTCGAATAATCAGTGGGCGAGTTGGATAGCACGTTACGTATACGAGGAAAATGAGACAACGAGGAGGAAGAGGAGGGAGAAACGCACGAGCTTGGTTACACGGGATGGACAGCTTCGTGGCTCTTGGTATATATCGCAGGTAATTGGAAGCACACGTACGTGAAACGAGTGACCGTACGAGCGTGTGTTAAGGGGCCGGTACGCTTAAAGCGATCGTTAACCGAGTCTCTTTTCCCTCTCGCACTCGCTCTCGGTCTCTCTGAGTTTCCTCTCTTCTCCACCAGGCTGTATAGGAGAAGGCCACTTAAGTTCTTTCGTTAATTAACTTCGTCGAACCAAATCGACCAGATTTTTAAATTCTAGCCACGATTTAGCGCCTCGTTAGAAATTATCGAAGGTATGTTAATCCCAAAATCATCCTGCCAATTTGATTTTCTTATTTAAAATAAGACAATGATTTTAAAAAATGTTATTTTACTTTTGTATATTTGTTTTTTGTGAATTTTCGTTTAAGATTAATGGAATTGTTGGAGATCCTGGGAAAAGGACGAGTGGTTGGATTTTAGAAATTAGAAATTATCGAAGGTAAGTTAATCCTAAAATCATCCTGCCAATTTGATTTTCTTATTTAAAATCAGACAATAATTTTTAAAAATGTTATTTTACCTTTGTATATTTGTTTTTGTGAATTTTCGTTTAAGATTAATGGAATTGTTGGAGATCCTGGGAAAAGGACGAGTGGCTGGATTTTAGAAATTAGAAATTATCGAAGGTAAGTTAATCCTAAAATCATTCTGCCAATTTGATTTTTTATTTAAAATAAAACAATAATTTTTAAAAATGTTATTTTACCTTTGTATATTTGTTTTTGTGAATTTTCGTTTAACATTAATGGAATTGTTGGAGATCCTGGGAAAAGGACGAGTGGTTGGATTTAATATTCCTTCGAGAGAGAGAGAGAGAGAGAACGCCCAGGTACGATCAGCTGGAATCGATTCCTTAATTCGATTCACGGTCACCCTGAGAAACCTCTGGAGGACTCTACCGTACGGACGCTCCTTGGGTTATCCAAGATATATAATTCTCCAAGGATCTCTCGGCTTCCTTCTCTTCTCCATTTTGCCTCTCCTACGAACAAACTAAAATCAGAAGATGATCATCCTCGTACATAAAGAAAATATATATCTGTGTTCGTATACGTGTATACATGTATGATTGTTGGTATTTCTCGTGGTGCACGATCGTTTCGTCTGATTGATCTGATTAGTCTGGAGGCAAAGGAGAGAGAGAGAGAGAGAGGGAGAGTCAGGACGAAGAGAAGCAAGTCGACCGGTAAATGATCCCGAGCGATCTCAATCAGCTTCTGAAAAAAACTAAAACTCGAGGTACATTCGCCTTTGGGCCACGAGGAGTGGAAGGGAGGGGGAGAGTTCATATGCCTGCGATCCTGGAGCATCGGCTCTCTCTCCCAACGATAATGACCACCTCCCACGTGGAAACGAATTTCTGCACCGGAGAGAACGAAGGAGCGAGAAGGAGAGAACAAAAAATTATCGTCGAGATGAGAATGGAAAAAATTGGCATACGAGCCAAGAGAGACGCCAATAGTTAACCTAAAATATTGTTTTTTTTTTCTCTATTTTATAACATTAACAATTCAGCATATTGATAAGCAAAATTCCACCCGATTAAATTCATTATTATAGCGACAAATTAAGAAATATTGTAAATTAATCGAAAGATTCTCAAAGTGATTTTCGTTCGTTGTACGGTCGCAGTTGTTTTTCTTTTTTTCATGGACGTTTACGTCCGAGCGTCGCGATTATTTTTCTCGCGTTTCCTTAATGTTCCTCGAGTTTAAATTCAATATTTTAATTTAATTTAAGACTGGCGAAGTATCGATAAATTTTTAAAGAACACGAACGAAAAAAAATTATCGTCAATCTTTCGATTTTTTATTTCGATTCTCTCGACACTTTGAGCCGAGGTTCCTAAACCCTCGGTGCATTACATAGTGTAAGCGAACTCGTGGTATTATATTCGCGCGACTGTACACTCGTTAAACCGTTAGCCACGGCTGATTATTCGCACGTGCTCGCGCATACGTCGTGCACTTTTGCTCGTACCCGTCGCGTCGCCATTGTTCGAAAACCGTGTTGCTCGAGCAACACGGAGGAACTTCTCGTACGCTCGAGTGCTCCGTCAAACCGAAGAATTTTATCGTACTTTCGAAGAACGAGAACGTTACGTACATGCAAAAAAAAGAACTAGCAAAAAAGAAAAAATCTCACTCTTCGAAAATTCCTCGCTCTTCCCAGAATCCGATCGATACATTTCTCAAAAAATCTTACCATCTAGAACAAATTGCCCAGAAATTTTGTAAATTTTATTTTCAATACAAACTTTAAAAATTGAATTTAAAAAAAAATTCCAAATTATTCCCAATTAATTAATAATTATAATATCCCAACTAATTAATAATTTGGGAATATCTAATTAATTATTAATTAATTAATTATTATAATATAATATTAATTAATGAATTAATTATTTATTAATTAAAAATGGAATTAAAAAAATTCCAAATTATTCCAAATTAATTAATAATTATAATATCCCAATTAATTAATAATTTGGGAATATTTAATTAATTATTTATTAATATTGTTATAGTAATTATTATATTAATTATTAATTAATTATATTTAATTCCCAAATTATTAATTAATTGACATTTAATTATTTATTAATATTGTTATATTAATTATTATATTATATTATTATATTAATTATATTAATTAATTAAATATTCCCAAATTATTAACTAATTGAGATATTATAATTATTAATTAATTGGAAATAATTTGTAATTTTTAAAAATTCAATTTTTAATTATTAATTAATGAAATATTCCCAATTACATAATAACAAAGTTACACAAATCACTAATTCGATTAATACAATTGCAGCTCCCCAGATGGCGCTGTTGTCTTATTACCAACGCGAGATGGCGCCACCTGTCGGAATTCGCGACTAACTCCCAACTGGACACCAAATTCCCGAGCGAGGAAGGATAATACACGAAGAGTCGTAATATGAAAACGAGACGAGAAAATACACCGGTGTGTCCGTGTGTGTGTGTGTGTGTGTATTTCTTATCCCACGAGAGGAGACGAGGACTGGACGCATGTGAAAATAAACCGCGGGGAAAGGTCGCGTGGGTGCGTGAGAGCAAACGAACCGACGTGTGTTGGAGCCGAGCGAGAGTCCTGCGAGAGCTTTAATCCTGCCGATCTTACCTCTCGGTGCGATACACACAAACACACACACACAAACACACACATACAGCTTACACGTGGTTTTTACACGTTGAAAATATGCGTCGTGTGCGCATCATACCCCGAGGAATATCCAAGAAAAGACGCGAAACTTAGGCGCGTATCCCATACGGATAATTGCATCGATTCGAGTCACGATATTATGTATTTTATACGATAAAGTTTATAACAGAATATCGCACGCTTCCTGATCGCTTCGCGCACGAACGGACTCACTGTCTCGTCTAACGGGCTAAATATTTATATGTATATGTGTGTGTGTGTGTGTGTATTGTATGTACAAGGGTCGATTGTAAAATCCGAGATTCGATCGAGAGCGAGAAACGCCCGGAGGAAAAACCGAGTCGTTTCCGTGACAGATTCTCGAAGCGATTCGCAGCATGGAGCGTGGTCGCAGTCTGCGAAAATCACGACGTTTCTAATTTACGAACGAAACGTGTATATGCATTTTTTTTAAAAGAAATATTGAAATTAAATTTTGCAAAATAATATTTTTAAGTTAGAAGATAAAAATTATTTTTTTTGTTTTGTTTTGTTTTATCAATGGTCGAGGAATGTTCGATTCGTCGTTTCTTTTATACGAAATAAGTTTATTGAAAATTTTTTTATTGCAATTGTGCAAAATAATATTTTGTTGAAAAATTTTTTTTTTTTGGAAATTGAAATTAAAAATACAATTTTGTTTAGAATTAATGAGCATGCGGGTCAAAAGACAGGAAGATCGATACGAAATTTGTTTCAGGAAAATCTCAAAATTTCGTGGCATCTGGTTTTTCGAATTTTTGATTTTTCACCCCCTTTCTCTCTCTCTTTGTATTCAACCCTTGGTCCTTTCTCAATTCTCGTTCGACATGTCGAAGCAGGGAACGTGTCGTGACTTTGCAGTTATGCAAAACGAGGGTAAACGTTTCGTTTCGTTGGCTGAATTGGCTCGACGTGGAGTCCTTAGAAATTTAGGGGTTGTTCAATTTTTAAGGGTTCGAAAATTTCGAAAGGAGGTCTTTTTTTTTTTAAGGACTCCCGCAGCGACCTCTCGAGAGAATTGTGAGAGAGAGAGAGAGAAACGAGATAGGTTTGTGTGGAGGGGGAGGAATTTGGATTGGAAGGCTCGAGGGTGAATTTTGCATGTCACGTGGGCAAACAAGGACGAGCTTTGTATAAACGTCGTTAAGAACGAATCTGTCCTTCCAGACTGTCCTAGCCCCCCAAACATTCTCGCCTTTCGCTCCACTTACTAAAAAAAAATCCAGAAAAAAAAATTCTCGTTTTTTTGTAAATTAACAAATTTCCAAAAATTCTGGGAAATTTTGGAAAGGGTCAAAATCAAATGCGAGACCTGTCGCGACGTTCTTTATTCGTGACAGAAGGCAAAGGTAACGGTGAACAGGGTCTCAACCCCCTGCTGCCAGGGTGAACCACCCCTTTCGACTTTTTACCATTTTTTACGACCTGACCCAAATTTTGTTTTTTCTTCTCTTGACCCAAAAATCTAGACGAGACTTTAGGGTCGTGTCTTCCATAAAAAATGCGTCAACCGTAAGATTTTTAAGGAACGCGTAGCGTGAAAATTTTGCTTACTCGAGTCTCAACAACACACATTTAAGGAAAAACGTTACGACGAGGGTAAAAAGGTCGAAAGTGTGTGGAAATAAAGGCGAGAGAGGGGAGAAAATATATGTAGCTATGCAAAGAAAGCGTCGAGCTCGAGTTTTACCGCTGCGAAAAAGTACGTGACGCACCGTTATAAGAATGAAAACGTGTGTAAGAGAGAGAGAGAGAGAGAGAGAGAGAGGAGGGAGAGAGAGAGAGGAAGAGAGAGGAGGGAGAGAGAGAGAGAGGGGTGGGGGGAGATGGTCGAAAAATCGTCCATCTCGCGCAGGGAGAAATTTTTATGTCTCGCGTTCCGGCTTGGTCGTCCTGGGCCCCAAAAATTTCGTCCTCCACAAATTTACGACGCGAGTGTCGCCGACGGGGCTGAAATAAAAACGGCTAGTCCTGTTACGATATAAAGAAGAGAGGACGAGACGAGAAAGAACAAACGAAAGAGAAAAAAAAGGAAGCTAGTCCTGGAGACGATTGGTGATATAAAAATTGGGGGGTAGTTAAAAATCATGACAGTTTTTTTTTAAATTACACTTGTTTTTTTTTTTTTTTTTTTTTTGTCTTGGCACTTTGGAGGATTAGTGAAAAATTGTAAGTATTCTCGGGGAGCCGAATCGGTTGTAAAATAGCGTTTTTTTAAATCTTTGACGATTTTTTAATTTTACAAATTTTGAAAATATTTTTGTTTTTGAAAAAAAAATGTTTTTTTTTTGTTTGACGTCCATCGATCTATACTTTCTTTCTTGGTTTGTCTTCGTGCTGGAAACAATTCTCGGGGAGCCGATTCGGTCGTAAAATAGCGATTTTTTGGAAATTTCTGAGGATTTTTAAATTTAAAAAATTTTGAAAATTTTTTTTTTTCTTTAACGTTCATGGATTCATTCTCTTTCTTTCTTTCTATTTTCATACGGGCAAAAGTTCTCGGTGAGCTGATTCGGTCGTAAAATATCAATTTTTTCGAAAATTTCGAACGATTTGAAAATTTTACAAATTTTCAAATTTTTTTTTTTGAAAAAAAAAATTTTTTTCCTATCGTTCATCGATCTATCCTCCTCTCTCTCTCTCTTTCTATCTTCATGCCGGCAAACGTTCTCCCGTCTGACGGAAATACATACTAACGAACTTGTTCCACGTCCTCTCTCTCCCTCTCTCTCTCTCTCTCCTAGCACACGCTCCTAGCAATTTCCCCCCACCCCTATCTACAACTTGCAGATGTTTTCCGGTGAGCACTTCGGCGCGAAGAAAAAAGACGATGGTATTTTGTGTCGTTGCAAGGTGTAGCAACTATGGTAGAAGTAAATATATACATATATACATACACACACACACACACACACACACACACACACACACATATATATGTATATATATGTACAACGTCTCAGATCGTAAAGATTCCGGGTTCCGAGTGCTCAAAGAATTTCCAAGCCGAGCCGCTACGGCGGTCAGTCTTCTCCTGGATGATACATATATATACATATATATATACATATACACATAGATATACAGATATCCATTAGGTAAACTGAAAGTGGACTACGTGCCCTTCTATTCGATACGTCTCGACGGGTCGTAACTTTTTATTACAAAGATATCGTTACTTAGCTTCAACAATAACCAGCAATTTTTTGAATCGACAATCTTTTTTTTTCAACGCCCATTTTTTTTTATTCCAACAAATATATTTATTATTATTATTATTATTATAGGAAAATAATTCAATTTTGTTTGTTTCCTGAAATATATTTATTATTATTATTATTATAGGAAAATAATTCAATTTTGTTTGTTTCCTGAAATATATTTATTATTATTATTATTATAGGAAAATAATTCAATTTTGTTTGTTTCCCACAAAGTTTATTATTGTTATTATTATTATTGGTATTATTGTTATTATTATAAGAAAATAATTCAATTTTTTTATTTCCCCAAATATTTATTATTATTATTATAGGAAAATAATTCAAATATTTTTATTAATGTCAAAAATATGATGTTTTTTTATTGTAATTTTAATTCGCTGAATTTGCAAAATATTTTGTGAATTTTTTTTTTTTTTTTCGTCACATCTTTTTTTCTGCCAATTTTCGTTTGCTCGTAGAGCAATTCATTCGAGGATCGTAAAATTATGGGGCGAGGACAATGGGTAACAATGGCAACTGTGACTGGGCCATAATCGATTCGATTGTCGTTCACGAAGGGACCGCACTCGTTTCCCTTCATCCCTTATTTTTTTTCGTTTCTCTCTCTCTCTCTCTCTCTGTCTCTAGTTTCTTCGCCATTTTTATTTTCTACCAAATACCTGGACAGCTTCGTACGATGGTACGAAGGACCATTTTTTTTTTTTTGGTTTTTTTTGTTTCCACCCTCGCGACGCTATTAGGGTTGAAGGAGAGGGGTTCGTGGCTCGATGGCTACTAGATTTTCGTTATACGACACTGTCATAACAATTTCGCATTACGACCACGAGGATTAAAAATTTATCCTCGTATTTTGGAAATTATCCAGCTCGTAAAATGTCGGAACGTTTCTTTTTTTTTTTTTTGCTTTTTTTTCGTTTCTTTTCTCTCGATTCCGAGGGTTGGTAAAGTTTCTTGAACCAAACTATTTGGGAAAAAACGAGTGCACTCTCGAGGCATAAAAAGAGGGGAAAAAACGACAGTAAAACTGCAATCTGAAAAAAAAAATCATAAAATCGAAAAATTTGACATAAAATTTTTTTTTGGAAATTTGTTTTGTTACAAATTTTTAGTTCTGGGTCTTAAACGAAACGCCCCATACGTGTGGAATCGAGAAATTACACGATCCAACTACAAACTAAATTAGAATCTCAAAAAAAAAAAGAATATAAAATTGAAAAATTTGAAAAAGAAAGAATTTCTTTTAGGAAAACGTTTTATTACAAATTTTGTATTCTGGATTTTAAACGAAACGCCCCATACGATCGAGAAATTAACGAAATTTAAAAAAAACTAAACTCGAATCTCAAGAAAAAAACAAGACGATAATAAAATTCCAAAAATAAACAAAAAAATTCAAATCCTCGATTTTAAACGAAACGATTTTTTGATAAAATCCAGAAAATCAAAAGAAAATCGAATCTCAAGAGAAAAAAAACAGAATTTTTTTAAATGACAAAAACTTAAAAAATTCGAATCTCAATCGAAAATAAAGACAAATTTAAAAAAAAACGACAGAAAAAAATGATTTCTCAAAAAAAACGATTCGAAACGAAACGCCCCATACACGTGCATTGGGAGTCGAAGGATTTTGCCACGTGGAATCATCGATACACGTCGAAGAAGTCGACGAATGACGAGGCAAAGCTAAGCTTCGCCCCTGTCGCTGCTCCCTGATGAGCCGAGACGCGTCGTTCGTGTCGATTCGAGATATCGATACGTACGACCTCTTCGACCCTCCTCCCTCCGAGATTCGAAAACGAGACGCGTTTATTCGCCCTTGGGAACGAACCTGGGTAACAGACGAGTAATATTCGTACGATTTGACGAGAGTGCAGGCTCTGATTGGGACGTGACTGACGGATCGACGATCTCACCGCGGGACACGAATATTCGATCGTCGATCTATCGAGCAACAACGATCGTTGATGATGAAAAACAATTTTTTTTTTTTTCATATTTTTTTTTAGGAACGAATTTTTTTATTTTATTTTCAAAAACGAGTTTTCAACGTTACTCATCGAGCAATATCTTCCGGGAATGCGTGACTCTTGCTCGAAATTCCCAGATGACGAGGCAGATAGAGACGGAGAGAGAGAGAAATCGGAGCAGGGGGGGGGGGGGGGGGGGGGAAGAGGGAGAGGGAAAAAAAGGAATCGAGTCGAGACGAGATGGGACGCGAAACTCGGCCACATAGTGGGCGGGTCACCCCGAGATCAGATTAATGACATCATAAACCCAATAAAATATCACCGGGGGGACCAACAATGCGGCCGAAACCCCGGGGAATCCATGTTTCTTTTTTTTTTATTTATTTTTTTTCTTTTATTCCGACTTTATTCTTGCTCTCGCATTTTTTTTCTTTCATCTCGATCTTCTAACGTGAACCTCGTTCTCGAACGACGACATTGTCTCACTCGTGTTGACCTTGAGGTTTGACTCAAGGTCGTTTGAAAAATTTATCAATTTCTGTGTTATATTCTTTTTTGGTTAATCAATTTTTTTTTAAAAAGGACAATATGAAGGGGTTTGGTTTACAGGGGTGGGAGAATGACCTTGAGCCTTGTCTCAAGGTCATTTGAAAAATTGATTAATTTTTGTGCTAGACATTTTTATAGTTTATAATTTTTTTGCAAACGAGATAACGGGATTTTTCAAATGACCTTGAGACAAGACTGAAGGTCAGGAGAATGACCTTGAGACAAGATTGAAGGTCATTAAAAAAATTGTTTAATTTTTGTGCTTGATTTTTGTTTAATTTATAAATTTGTTAAAAAGCAGAAGATCGTGGGGGTTGGTTTCCAGGGGGTGGGAGAACAGTAACTACCCCTTCGATCGTCGTGTCGATTTTTCACCATTGTGTCGATTTGTATTAGAAGGTTTAGGGCAGCCACAAGGTAAAATCCTGTCTCGAGCCGAGACGTTAAATCGTTCGAAGCGATCTCACAATGAGAAAATTAAGATAGAAATCGACACTCGATTTAACGATGGAAAATATTCGATACATACACGTTTTTTTTTCTTCCTGCGTCAAAGACATTTTGTACATCTGCGATTTTTCAAAAGAAGGCGCGTGGTTCGAAATAAACAAACGTTTGAGATAAATCGAGAAAATTGTTCGGAGGGAAAATAAAAAAAAATTATCTTTCTTACGAATCTCGAAACGTTTCGCGACAGGAAGTTGTCGAAGATTTGTTAAGAACTGTGGAAATCGGAGAATTCGATGTTGTCGATAAAATAAGAAAAATATCGTCCTTCCGGTAAATCCAAACTGAATAAAAAATATTCATTTTTTTTCTCCATTACAAGGTGTCGTATTTTTTCCCCTCGACGAAACTCTTTCCCACCGATCGATTAGACAAATCGTTAAAAAAAAAATAAATAAAAATAAAAATTTTGTCCAAAAATTTATTTAAAAAAAAAAATTGTTTTTTTATCAAGCTTTCTAAAAATTGACAAATTCAATGTATGTTCTTATTTTCCAGACGAGAACGAGTTGCCATCCCCAGAGAAGAAAACGATTCGAAAAGTAAATACGAAAAACAAAAAAAAATTTTTGTTGTAGACCAAAAAAATTTTTTCGGTTTCTCCATCGATCGTCGATCGATTCGTAGCTCTCGTTTCGTTCTCAATCCTCTCGAGAAACACTGGAAGAGCGAGAGAGAGAATAAAACGAAAGGGAGCCGACGTGAAAATCTGGAAGTCCAAAAACCACTGGAACTTTTCGGTGTTGACTTAGGCCTCGGCTCTGGACACCCGTAGGTACAATAAAAAAAAAAGGAAGAAAAAAAAAAGTAAATTCTTTAGGAAAGAATAAAGGTTCTCTCGCCTTTACAAACGTATTTTAAACCAGGGGGGATGAAATTTCTATTTTTTTCCTCCTCCGTTCTTTTCGGGTCGATGGAAAGAAAATACACCCCCAACCCTCTGTTTACCCCGAATAAATAGTCCGGAACGAGAAACGCCCACCGACGTTGCCTCTCGTCTTTTTCGCACCTGAGCGGTCTCTAATTAATGCAATTTTTCAAAATTTCTTTTTTTTGTTATTAACAATTTTTTTTTAATAACTGTGACGTTATTGAAGAAAAAATAAAAATTTGCGAAGGGGGATGAATAGTCTCTAATTAATGCAATTTTTCAAAATTTCTTTTTATTTGTTATTAAAATATTTTTTATTAATAATTATTATTAATTTAATTATTTATTTAATTATTTATTTATTTAATTATGTAATTATTTATTTTTTATTATTTAATTATTTTTATTATTTTTAATAACGTTACTAATAATAATAACGTTATCAATAATAATATTGGAGAAAAAATTAAAATGTTGCCAAGGGGGATGAACAGTCTCTAATTAAAGCAATTTTTCAAAATTTCTATCTTTAAAAAAAATGTTTTTTTTTTAATTTTCTATTTTTTTAAATAATTTTGTGAAGTTATTAAAGAAAAAATAAAAAATATAGCGAAGGGGGATGAACAGTCTCTAATTAATGTAATTTTTCAAAATTTCTTTGTAAAAAATAATTGTTTGTTAAAAAAAAAATTTTTTTAATTAAAAATTTTTATTTTTAATAATTTGATGACGTCATTGAAGAAAGAATAAAAATATTGCGAAGAGGGGGATGTACAGTTTTCAGGGCCAAAGAGCAAACCATAGTCCGGCAATATGGCGCCTGTTCTAAATTCAAAACAAGGCGCTACTTAGCATTTACATACCGCAGCGCTGGATCATGGATCGTGGCGTGGAATGGACCGAGAATGAACTCACGGTATAGCCACGAGAGCGAGATACGCGAACTTGAACACGCTATGACATTCGCAATTCAAATGATACATTTCTATTACCATTTTAATTCAAGGACATTCCTCGTATAATATTGTACACGCTGCTCTCGTACTTGGCAATGTTCTCATAAGAATAAAAAAAAAGAATTTTTTTTTTT
Source organism: Netelia fuscicornis (assembly GCA_946811545.1). Lineage (NCBI taxonomy): Eukaryota > Metazoa > Arthropoda > Insecta > Hymenoptera > Ichneumonidae > Netelia > Netelia fuscicornis. Next base: position 45,678,085 of record OX328014.1, on the reverse strand, counting down.
TGAAAATATACAAAGGGTGAAAAAATAAGGGTGAATTTTTTTTAAAAACATTTTTCAATTCTCGTATAATATTGTACACGCTGGTCTCGTACTTGGCAATGTTCTCATAAGAATAAAAAAAAGAAAATTTCTTTTTGAAAAAATACAAGGGGTAAAAAAATAAGGGTGAATTTTATTTTTATTTTTTTTTGAATTCTCGTATAATATTGTACACGTCTGGTCTCGTACTTGGCAATCTTCTCATAAGAATAACAAATAAAGTTTGTTCGCAAAATTACAGGGGGTGGAAAAATAAGGGTGAAATTTTTTTTTCGAAAAATTTATCAATTTAAAAAATCGTGATTTATTACAGAGGTAAGGTAATACAGCTGTTCTAGAGAAACGTCTATTTTATAAGAATTGCAGGAACGATTCGTGCCGGCAAACCCTTGTTAGCATTAAGGGTTGTACGACGTGTGGGATGTTCAAAATCTCGTGTGATCCGAGGATTACCCTCGCCAGGAAGCGAGGCTCAAATTTTCACCCCTGAAATTTCGTCTTAAGCGGCGTGACTGATCTTCCTAAAAATTTTTTTCTTCTTTTTTTTCACCCTTGTAAAGTCCTGCGTAACCGTTGGTCGAACTTTTCCACTGGAAAAAATAAAAATATAATTAAATTAGGGAAATATTGAATTGACTGAATGAAACAATTTTTTTTATTATTTTTTATAATTTAATATTTCGTTATTTCATTTTTTTTATCAGATTGGAAAAATTAAGGATTTTAAGGACGAAGGATACGATCGCTCTCGCAGGACACCTGGCGATGAGAAACCCTTTAGGCACGCCAACCCGGATTTGTGTAGCGACTGAGAGAGAGAGAGAGAGAGAGAGAGAAAGAACTAAACTGACTCGTTGCCGCGAATTTATGTGTCCCGTCAGATTAAAGGACCCTTTTTTTCGATCCGTTCTCCATTCCATTCTCACACTCGCATTGTTACCAACTTCCGTATACACTGTCACGCATAACGAGATCGACGTACGAATTTCTCAAGGCTCGACCCTCTTTACCCGACTCTCGCGCTCTTTTCCTAAAACGTGGGGTAATATGGACCACTTAAAAAATTCGATAAAATAAAAAAAATCATATAACAATTATTCAATTTTCCTTCAACCCTCAACCTCGATCAAAATTCATCCCTCAAAAGAAAAAAGCAAACGATTTTTAATTCCCTTCAACCCTCAACCTCGATCAAAATTCATCCCTCAAAAAAAAAACAATTCAAACAAAAATTATTTAATTTCCCTTCAACCCTCAAGCTCAATAAAAATTCTTCCCCCAAAAAAAAAAACAAAATCATTTAATTTCCCTTCGCCTCTCAAGTTCGATAAAAATTCATCCCTCAAAAAAAAAACAATTCAAACAAAAATTATTTAATTCCCCTTCAACCCTCAAGCTCAATAAAAATTCATCCCCCCCCAAAAAAAAACAAAATCATTTAATTTCCCTTTGCCTCTCAAGTTCGATCAAAATTCATCCCTCAAAAAAAAAAACAATTCAACAAAAATTATTCAATTCCCCTTCAACCCTCAAGCTCAATAAAAATTCATCCCCCCAAAAAAAAAAACAAAATCATTTATTTTCCCTTCGCCTCTCAAGTTCGATCAAAATTCATCCCTCAAAAAAAAAACAATTCAACAAAAATTATTCAATTCCCCTTCAACCCTCAAGCTCAATAAAAATTCATCCCCCCAAAAAAAACAAAATCATTTAATTTCCCTTCGCCTCTCAAGTTCGATCAAAATTCATCCCTCAAAAAAAAACAATACAAACGAAAAATTATTTAATTTCCCTTCAACCCTCAACCTCGACCAAAATTCATCCCCCAAAATAAAAAAAAAAATTCACCTCAATCTTTTCCGGACCAATTTCTCTCACCAATATTTCCAAACCTAAAAGGTCACTGTCGTTGTAAATCGGAGCTTTCACATCGAAGACGTACGAATTCGTTAAAAGAAAGTTTATTATTGACACAACTGTACGAGTTCGCTCGATCTTCCCGTATTACATCACGTGAATTCTCGTACCTCGAGCTACCTGCGGTGAGTTTAATTTATACCACGTATCCAGCCACTCGGTAGCGTCTCATGAGAACTCTTAAAAAAAAAAGAAAAAAAAAACAAATCTTAAAAAAAAAAATTTTTTTTTCTCCTTTTCTTTTCCAAGAGCCAAAGTTTCTAAGCCTACGCGTATGTTATCCGTTCAATATATTATCTCGTATAATACCCCCTCGAGCACCATGAGACGACATGCGACAGATGCGAGAGTCGTTTAGTTAGCCATCGACGTTACTTGACCGAGGATTCTCATACACGCGCATAAACATCGTAGAAGGAAAGAAAATATGGAAGAAGAGTCGAGAGGATCTTACGCGAGACGGGTACTCCCGATCCATCGACTTTATCTAAACGTGACTAGAGTGACGCGTGTTCGACCACGAAGGTAAAATATTATCCAACGTAAGAGTCTCGAGTTCGAATCTCGTGCTGGACCAGAAATTTTTTGTCGACATTTTTTGTTTTATCTCAAAGGCGGATCGCTTCCTTGGATCGATGGGACAAATTACACTGGAATTCATTCGGGTGGGACGATCACGTGACATCGATATTGGCCCCTGTCGTCCAGGAGGAAGGTGATAATGCAAATCGATTTTTCATCGACTCTGGGTCGATGGATCGTAATTATGGTCGATGGCTCGGAGACTTATCGATAGATTTATGAGAATTGATTAGTTAAATTTGGTCTTACAACGTTAGGGAATGAGAAAATATCGTTTTTGGGAGGATAGTTTGAAAGATTGTTAAAGTAAATGAATTGAAAAATTGTGTTTTCTTTGTTGAATTAATTCAGAATTTTTTTGGCTGGTTGTTGTTTTAAATTGTCGATCGATTTACGAGAATTAAGTGCAATAATTCACTTCCCACTCGTTAAAAACTGATAAAATATCGTTTTTACTAAAATAATTTGAAAAATTCTCAAAGTAAAAAAAATTAAAAAATTGATTTTTTTTTGTTGAATTAATTTACAATTTTTTTGCCCAATTATTATTTTCAATTATCGATCAAGATACTAGAATTGACTGCAATAATTTACTCCCCACTTGTTAAAGACTGACAAAATATCATTTTTGGTAAAATAATTCGAAAAATTCTCAAAGTAAAAAAATTGAAAAATTGATTTTTCTTTGTTGAACTAATTTACAATTTTTTTGCTTAGTTATTATATTCAATTATCGATCAATGTACATAAATTAACTACAAAAATTCACTCCTCACTCTTTAACCACCGGCAAAATATCATTTTCACTAAAATAATTCGAAAAATTCTCAAAATAAAAAAATTGATTTTTATTCGTTAAATTAATTTACAATTTTTTTGCTCAGTGATTATTTTCAATTATCGATCAATGTACATAAATTAACTACAAAAATTCACTCCTCACTCTTTAACTACCGGCAAAATATCATTTTTACTAAAATAATTCGAAAAATTCTCAAAATAAAAAAATAAAAAATCGTTTATTCTTCATTTAATTAAGTTACAATAATTTTTTTCTTATATACAGATAATTTTCACCAGGTCGTTAGCTTCTCCTCGCGTCGTTTCACGACGAGACCAAAGCAGCCACGTTACAAATCGCCTCGAACATTCGAAGCTCAGAGACTGCTGCGATCATCTCCGGGTTCCTCGATCCAGTTACAGATTGATAGGAATTCATTAATCTCGATCAGAATCGTGAAACCGACCAGGTCGTAAACAGATACGTCGATACGTTAGCTTGGCCAAAAAGTAATTGCGTTTTTTTGTCTCTATATATATATATCTAATAACTCGAACACTTTCGTGTATTAGAAACGCGATTACGTCTCCTCGGTCCAGCCCAATTAATTTTCGTTTCATAAAAAATAGGTCAATATTTTATTATTATTATAAATCTTACACTAATCGATTTTTCATTCAATTTTAATGGGCAATATTCTTCCATTGAATAATTAATGAGAACATTAATAATCGACGACAAAATTATTCATACACGTATCTCTCGTTCTCACAAACTTTGAGGATCATCTTTACACGATTTCTTTCGCGATTAATAAACGCTCGAATTCAAATCTCTTTCCCTCTCCTATCCATAAATTTCCAATCATTTTTTTTTTTATCAATTTAACAAGCTGGATTAGCAAATGAAATTATCTCACTCTCACCATGGAATGTTTTATTTTTTTTGTTTATATTTATAAACAAAAAAAATAAAAATTAATTATAAATATAAATAAAAATTAATTATAAATATAAACAAAAAAAATAAAAATTAATTATAAATATAAACAAAAAAATAAAAATTAAACATTTAAAATATTTATTTAAAAATATTGTTCTCATTGTGTGACGAAGATTTATGATTTTTGAATAATTTTTAGGGAACGTCTTCATTTTTTGATAAATGAAAATCGTTCGAGGTCGAGGATGAAAAGGGATGAAATTTTGATTTCTCGTCGTTGGAAGGAGGTTCGTTCTCCTTGATTGGAACCATTGAAAACGTTGCGAGTTGCTTCGAGGCTCAAGGTTACTCACCCCCTTCCCGATTAATCACGAGCATCGGGTCACAATCGGCCTTAATCTGTATCTCTCGGTTACTTCGTGCTCTCTCGTATCTCTTATTAGTGAGACATTCAGAGTTACGAGCTCGGATACGCGTGATCGATTCATAAACCGAAATATTAACAAGCTTTTGATGAATAGACCAGCAGGATATTATAAATACTTAATAACGCCAAGATAAAATCGGTCATTGATCAATGATACACGCTTGAACGAGCAGCCACGATTCCATTTTTATTGAATTCGTCGATCTTTTTTTATATTTAATTTTATTAATTGATTATTTTATTTTATTCGTTTTTTTTAAATCGCGTTTATCAATTTTCTCATTTATTAATTTATTTTATATTTAATTTTATTAATTAATCTTTTTTAAATCATATTTATCAATTTTTTCAATTATTATTTTATTAATATTTGATTTATCATTTTTACTGAATTCGTCGATCTTGTTTTATATTTAATTTTATTAATTAATCTGTTTTAAATCATATTTATCAATTTTTTCATTTATTATTTTATTAATATTTGATTTATCATTTTTACTGAATTCGTCGATCTTTTTTTATATTTAATTTTATTAATTAATCTTTTTCAAAGAAAATTTATCAATTTTTTCATTTTTGATTTTATTAATATTTAATTTATCATTTTTATTGAATTCGTCGATCTTTTTATATATTTAATTTTATTAATTGATCTTTTTTAAATCATATTTATCAATTTTTTCATTTATTATTTTATTAATATTTAATTTTACCATTTTTATCGAATTCATCGATTTTTTAAATTTAATTTGATTAATTAATTATTTTATTAACAAAATTTAAAAAAATCATATTGATCAATTTCTTCATTTATTAATCGATTAACCATTAATCTATTAATTCTTAATTCAATTTATCAAGATTTTCAGAAATTTAATTCAAAATTTAAATTTACAAAATTTCCACCCAGTAGGATTTTTTTCGTCCCGATCTCCAGGAGAATTTCGTCTACCTGACATCGTCGTTACGTCGGCAGGTGTCGCTAGCTAGTAGTACGACTCGAATTCACGCAATAACAGTGAATCAAGAAACTCGAGTGGGCGGCGAACGCCACAGGATCGTTGCCGATCGAAGAACGATCCCTTCGTCCTAAAAAAATTCCATCAAAGGACCTTCTCACCGACCGTAACATTCACGATCTAAAAAAGAAAAAAAATCCTCGCGGTCGCGCGAACTGATTTTTCTTGACCCAAAAAAAAAGAAAAAAAAATCGACCACGAACGATCACTCACGATTTTTCACCCTGAGAATCTCTCGCCCCCCTCGAGTCCTCGAGAAGTCGATCACGATCCCCTCGAAGGACGAAGAATTAAAAAAAGGACCTCGAGTCTAAAAAAAGAAGAAGGAAGAACGATGAAAAAAATGACCAACTCGCCGAAACCACTCGAGGGTGTCGGGGTTGTTGTTGCACTCCCCCCCCCCCCCCCCCCCAAAAGAAAAAAAAACCAAAACATCCATTTTCGTATTTTTTCCTGACCGAGCCAAGTGTGACAATGGACTACAGGAGCGTTGTTGAACGTCTCGTACAAAGGACCTGGAAATAATGTATGTGTGTTTGTGCGCATGCGCAAGAGGGTGCTGTATGCCTGACAGGTCCTCGTTAAGTAAGAATAAGAAGAAAAAGAAGAAGAAGAAAAAAATGACCATCGAGAAAAGTGGACGAGAGGTCCTTCGAGCTAAAAGGCGGACCAGATCCGCGTTAGATAAATTTCGCATTTGTAAGAGATCGCAGATCACAATTCGCTCGCTTTGCTCTTCATCCCCTTCTCCTCTCCACCCTTCTACCCCCTCCAATTTTTTTTCTTTTCGTATTGTCGCTTCGGGCTCTTCACGTTCTTGTGTCGGACTCGATCTTGACCTAAGGTGCACGCGCTTCTTTTGACCGTGCCCCCTTGCACCCTTCAACCCCCTCCCCCCTAGTCTTAGTGTTCGTCTCTAAAGGAGAATCGTATGAATTGCTTCGGTCCATACACGAGCTCCTCCTCCATTTCTTCTTCTTCTTCTTCTTCTTCTTCGTGTTCTTCTTCAAGGTGTAAGGCTTGAGGGAGAGGACCCTTTTTCTGTATGCTACTGGAGTCCTGGGCACAAGACTGGGATGAATGCCACAATGGGCAGGAATCTTTTATACTCGTAATTGTCCAGTTAGAACGTTGGCTACGGTGAAACTTTTCATCTTTTTTTTCACCTCGGCTTTTTTATTTTCGTTTTGTATCGAGGCGTTTTTATTTATCGGATTTTTTGAATCTTTTTTGGGGGAGGGAAGAAACGAGATCGATATTTTTTTTCAAAGTTTTTGAAATGTTTGATTCATTGATAAAATTAGTGTTTATAAAACGTTCGTACAACAATAAAATCAATGGCTTAAGAAAAATTATATGGAATTGGCCACTCGTGTTTTTTCTTTAAAAATTTTCCAAATTTTTTAATTTCATAAAATTAATGTTTATAAAAAATTCGTATAAATAAAAAAACCAATGGCTTAAAAAATTTATATACAAATAGTCCACTCGTCGTTTTATTTTCAAAATTTTTCAAATTTCTGATTAATCAATAAAATTAATAAATAAAAAAAAATGATAATAATTTCTAACTATCGTATGGAAATTAATTCCAGTACAATTCTCGTTGCGCGTGCTCAAGTATTCGATTCCTTCGCGTACCAGTGTCCACTCGTTCCCAAGTGTTATCGAAACGAACGATATCACAGTGAAAAAAGAAAAAAAAACAAAACATATTTTTCATTTTTATCTGAACAAAAAATTCGTATAAAGAAAAAACAAAATCAATGGCTTAAACAAATATATATGTATCGTGCAATAGTCCTCTCGTGGTAGAAGATAGGAAAGGGATCGAGGAAGAAGAAGAAGAGGAGAGAAGGACGAATAAAAAAAAGCAAAAAAAATAAAACAGCAGAGAACACAGCACGCGCAAACCGGTAGGTACCAACACCAGTGTAGAGACGACAGGTGTTATGATAATATTTTCTCGAGAAATAAAGGCTGCCCCCGTGAGTGGGACCTGTACCGATCGCGCACCGTGGGTGGCCATCCCCGTGAGCCCAACGATCCTTTTCTATCTCGCGTAATACGCGATACCGATCTTTTAGTAAAAAAAATTTTTTTCATTTTTTCTATCCAGTACCTTTGCCAATTTGTTGATAATTCTCTCGTTAAATAATCCTAAAATATGAATTTTTGCATTCATTTTTTTGCCTTTATTGCATTAAGTTGCCAATGACTGTGCTGGCTCTGCCTCACGTGCTGTCTCTCTCCCTCGCGCGCTACGACTGCCGAGCGCTCTCGCTCGCTAGCTCCCACTCTCCCCACTCCCGCGCGCCGGCGCACCGGGAGTGGGGAGAGAATTGGGCGGTGAGGCTGCGCGGGAGAGACGGCGCGCCGCTTAGACGCACTCCGACCGCCGAGGGAACTGGAGCGAGAGCACGTGTCTATGCGAAACTTACGATCGACTATTTTTTTTTTTAACAGATATGACCTTGACCTTGATACTTAAATGATAACAAAAATTCGAAACGTACGAATTTATTGATAAATAATTTTTATTAATAGAATTGAATAATTACGAAATTTTGGTGGGCCATTTTTCCCGGCATATTATTACCTGCAGAGACTGTGACTTTACAGTCGTGTGTATTACTGTCCACATTGTTATTATTCCTAGTCTCTCGCTCGGGCTACATGATTAAAGCCTCTTTTAATCGACTGGCAGGAGTTGGCGCAAAACTAACCGGAGAAAATTTTTCACCTCTGACCCCCCCCCCCCCTATCTCTTCTGTGTGTACACGAGTAGTTCACCTCTCTCTTTCTTTTTCTCTTTCTCCTTCGCTTATGTCCCTTACCATTTCTCGAGGCTCGAATAATTTGAACATTTATTGTGAGTCGTAATTCATAACTTAATTCCTCTCCCACCGCGTTGATCGTGCCGATATCAAATTTCACGGTTGAATATATTTTTTCTTCTGGTTTTTTTTTATTTTTTTTTTATTTTCTTTCTCGAATACATTTATCGCGAACGTGTAAGAGTTTTGATCACCGCAGGTCCAGTTTTACTCCCACCCTCCAGCTGTCGAGAAATTGATAATGACTTTGACTTGTAATAAAATAATGTTTTAACATTTTTTTTCTGTTTTTTTTTTACTTTTCTATTTTCAGACAGGACGTTCGAATGAAATTCTTCGTCCTGGCACTCGTCAAATCGGGGAGTACTTGCAAAATTAATTTATTAAATTAATTTTAATTATTAATTAATATCAATTAATTTAATTAATTAATTTCGCAAGGACGAAATTAATAAAAATAATAAAAATCGTCGTCTAAATTCTTGAAAATAATTGATATGGTTATATCGACGAGTCTGACTAGTTCGTAAAAAAAAAAAAAAAAAAAAAAAAGGAGCAGGCGTAACCCCAACGATTTCACCAAGGACGAGATATCCTCTCACTCCAAGAATCATCCTCTCGTCCATTCGCATATTTATTACGTATCGTTCGTACGATCGTAAATACATTTCTATTTTTTATCTCCCCTTATCCACATTTATTTTCTCTAATCGTCTAAAATTTCATATTTGATTTTTGTTTTCATTTTTTTTTTCATATCAGAAAAATAATTAAAAATTCGTTCTTTAATTTATTTTATTCGTTCCATGGTAGACTTACAGTCAATAAGGTCTTACGACCATTTCCTCCTCTCCCACTGTTTTTTCAGAATTCCATAGAGTACCGCCAGGGTTCACAAAGTCATCGTATTTTATTTTTTTATTTTTTATTATTTAATAAAATAAAAATAAAATATATTTATTTTTACATTTATTATAATATTTCTCGAATGCTTATCGACTAATACGTGCCTCGTCTACAAAGTTGCAATCACGTCCATTCTGTAGATAATAAAAAAAAAATTGAAAAAAAAAGAAAAAAAAATCTTGCAAAAATTCTCCCATCTCGAGACGAGACGGTGAGATACGAAAGGAATTATTTATGACGAGAATTAATACCTCTTAGTACGGCGTATATATTTATACGCTTATTTCTCGTACTGCCTGTGATCCGACCCAAGTGCACAATTCTCCGCGTGAGCGCGAACGTCTATCTGAATTGTACTGGTTATGTTACTAAATTAAAATAACTTCGTAAAACCTGCCAAGTGTGTGTTCCTTTGGTCTCGGAGATATGCTAATTTGTTTTTTTCTTATTTTTTGAATTTATTTATTTATTATTTTTATTATTCATATTTATTATTTATTTATTTAGTAGTTTTATATTTATATTATTGTTTTATATATATTATATTATTATTATTATTATATTTATATTATTATTTTACGTATATTATATTATTATCTATTTATATTATATTTATAAAATAATTATATAAATACAAAGATAATAATAATATAATATATAAAATAATAATAATATATCAAAATTATTATTATTTATAAAATTATATAAAATATTATTATATATAAAATAATAATAATATATCAAAATTATTATTATTTTATATTAATATATTATTATAATTTTATATTAATATAATAATATATTAATATAATTTTATATTTTATATTATTATAATTTTATATTAATATAATTATTATAATTTATTTTATATATTATTTTATATATTATATTATTATCTTTATATTATGTTATATATTATATTATTATATTATTATTATATTATATTATATTATATTATTATTTTATATTATATTATTATTATCTATATATTATTTTATATCTTATATTATTATCTTTATATTTATATAATTATTTTATATATATTATATTATTATTGTTATTATTGTTTTATATATTATTATTTATTTTTATTATTTATTTATTTATTATTATGATTATTTTTTTTTAACAAAAAATCATTAGCACGCATCTCGTGATTCGGTGTGTAAAAATTTATTGCATATAATGAGATAATGTATGCAATTACTATAGAAACAAAAATAAAAAACAAAAAAAAAATTTTTTTTTTCAATTTTGAAAAGAAAATCTCGTTTGATAGTTGACGAGTCGATGACGGACGATCCCTGCGGAATTCTGACCCTTACCCTTGATCGAACGTCCACGAAGCGAGAGCTCGTCACGATGGTGCATGATAATGGTAATAATCTCTCGACTATGGGAGATCGTTGCACTCTACACTGCAGTTGCACTCGTAATGGCCATTTCAGGATTGATGTGTTTTATTTAGAAAAAAATGATTATTATTATTATTTTGTTAAAATGTTGCTTGCAAATATCGATTAAAACCTTAAGGCGTGCGCGGTTCGATGAGATGATCATTATCAGGCTCGTCAGTTCTCCTTAGAAAGGACAAGCAAGGTCGTTTTACGAGTAACGTAATTATCTCCCACACTCGTTTTATTGCAATCAACGGTTTCAATCGATTTATAAAATTGTTATTTAAATTTGAATTTTGGAAAAATTTCATATTTTTAAAGAATTTTATATCGTTTTGAAAACAAAATTGTGATTTTATTTGATTAAAATTCAGAGAGTCGGGGTTGATAATTGTTGGGATAAAAATAAATGGACAGGTTAATAACAATAATTCAAGTTGTATTATAACATTGAACATGGCATAGAAACGTATGTTGCAGTTGTTGCGAAGGAATTTCATGGACATACGTTCGATGTAAGATGCTGAACCTATTATGAAAAAGGGGGGTGGGGAGATAAAGTCAAGAAATAGACATTTATAACGCGAAGTAGGGCAAAATCGTTACTCGATCGTTTCAGCGCAAAACGATCCGGAGTCATCGGAATTATCTGTCCCTAATGTCCCACCATACGGTTACATAAAAGAAAGAGACAGGGAAGAAGAGGCTGAGGAAAGAAAAAAAGATTCATCAGCGAATTGAACACGTATAAGCTAATTACAGGAAATATGGACCACCGTTTTTTTAATCTTCGCTGCTTTTCGTGCCATTAACTATTTGCAACTAACAAAATGATCTTGGATATTTCATATTTGAGCTTCAATTATCTAACACAGCCCGGTATCGTTAATAAATTTGTACTAAAACTCGATTTGGATCAAAAATACTCGAAAGATTCTCAAAGTACTTTTTCGATTTTTTAAACTCTTTATTTTTCAATATTTCCGTCGATATTTTTTTATTTTTCGATCTCTGGTCCCAAGAGATCTTTATTGGGCGTCGTTTCTATCATCGGGTTTGAAAGAAATGAGAAGGGAGTGTAAAAAATATTTTTTTATAATCGAAAACGTAAAAATTGCCTTGTACACCGTCTGTCGCAGTGGGCCATCTCTCCTGTAATTACAGCGAAATAGCTGAAAGAAGCGATCTACCGTCAGAATGACGAAACATTTCGATGCCGTCTTGATCTCTGGCACTCGTATAACTCCGAGAGAATAAGAATCGTCGAGACGAGCACGGAGAATCGAGAGATCGTGCCAATATAAATAAATGTATGTGTGTTTGTGTGGATGTTTGTACGTTCGTGTAAGCGAGGAGCATATGCCGCTCGGTTCTTCTCGCGTCTCGTATCACCGGATGATCTTGAACTAACACCTTTCGGGGCATATCCCACCATTTATTACGAACACGAGGTGTTCCAATAATTGCGCAAATCTTCGCTGTATAACATCATCGCGATAGAAAACAGTCAACACGAGTGAAATAATCGACATCGGGAAAACCATCGCGGTTGGGCTTTAAAATTGTGATATAAGAAATAACGCGAAACGATTGCATGCTTACGAGTCAATCGGTAATTGTCGAGCGAGAAAATTATTCCATCTCGATGAGCATTAAAACACCCCCTCCCTCTCATTCTTTTTTCTATTACTCTCATACCGAAATAATCTTTTCAATAATTACAAAATTCTAGAATTTTCAAAAATTGACAATTTTCTAAATTTTAGAATTGGAAAAATTGTAGAACTTGGAAAGTTTTAGAATTTGAAAGATTTTAGAATTTGATAAATTTTAGAACTTGAGAAATTTTAGAATTTGACACATTTTAGAACTTGAAACATTTTAGAATTTTATAAATTTTATAAATTTTAGAAATTTTAGAATTTGAGAAATTTTAGAATTTAAAAGATTTTAGAATTTAAGAAATTTTAGAATTTGAAAGATTTTAGAATTTGAGAAATTTTAGAATTTGAAAAATTGTATAACTTTCAAAATTTTATAATTATCAAAAAATTTCAAATTTTCCAAATTTTCCAAATTGTTCCGATAGAAAAGAATCGGGAAAAAGCTAGTAATAATCTCGCTGGAACGTAGGTGTGTGCGTTAAACGCAAATAATAATAAAAAAAAGAGAAATGGGAAAATATTCTCAAAGCCGGGACTTCGCTAACGATGCGAGCGCACACTACGCGATGCATCTCCGAGTGCATCCCGCCGGCTAAAACCCTCTCGCGCCTGCTAGACCTCTCGCAATATATATATGTACGCAAAGACGATGTAAATCTTTGTGACAACCGCTTAATAAACGGATAATGCGACTCACGGTTTTAGAGAGCGAACGAACGAAATAACCGAGATATTACCACGGGGTAATAACGAATCCCATAATTTTCATCCAGTAACAATAAAGTATTCCCTCTTATAGTTATACGGGAAGAACTCTTACTTTGCGCAAAAGAGGGACTCGCGTCTCGTATTGGACGGCTACGTTGAATATAATACGGTTTCATACTCGGGCTTATAAAACGCATGCGCATATATTCATGAAGAAGAAAGTCCCCCGACCCGTTAGCTATTTAGTGTGCGAGGCAAGTTAGGAAAATCAGAATACTTTCGATCGTACCGAGACACGCGTAATATCGTAATTAGGCACATTCGACAACGGGATAGAAATATCGTAAAAAATATTCAAATTTTTTTTTTTTTGATCAATTTTTCATAAACACAAGTTTTTTAGGGTTTTTTCGTTGGATGTGTAAGTTTGTAATGTTTGTATCTAGTTGTTTATGATAAATTATAAATTGAGAAAATATCTAAATTTTGAAATCCTCAAAGTTAAAAAAATTTTTAGAAATTGCAACTTTATAAATTTTCGAAAAATATTTTATTTGGCTAGCTGTAACTTTATAATTTTTATATCTAGTTGATTAATAAGAAATTATAAATCGAGAAATATATCTATATTTAGAAATCCTGAAAAATAAAAATAAATTTTAGAAATTGCAACTTTATAAATTTTCGAAAAATATTTTATTTGGCTAGCTGTAACTTTATAATTTTTATATCTAGTTGATTAATAAGAAATTATAAATCGAGAAATATATCTATATTTAGAAATCCTCAAAAATAAAAATAAATTTTAGAAATTGCAACTTTATAAATTTTCGAAAAATATTTTATTTGGCTAGCTGTAACTTTATAATTTTTATATCTAGTTGATTAATAAGAAATTATAAATCGAGAAATATATCTAAATTTAGAAATCCTAAAAAATAAAAATAAAATTTAGAAATTGTAACTTTATAAATTTTCGAAAAATATTTTATTTGGCTAGCTGTAACTTTATAATTTTTGTTATCTAGTTGGTTATGAGAAATTATAAATCGAGAAATATATCTAAATTTAGAAATACTCAAAATTTAAAAAAAATTTTAGGAATTGTAACTTTATAAATTTTCGAAAAATATTTTATTTGGCTAGCTGTAACTTTATAATTTTTATATCTAGTTGGTTAATAAGAAATTATAAATCGAGAAATATATCTAAATTTTAAAATCCTCAAAATCAAAAAAAAAAATTTTAGAAATTGTAACTTTATCAATTTTCGAAAAATATTTTATTTGGCTAGCTGTAACTTTATAATTTTTAAATCTAGTAGTTTATAAGAAACGATAAATCGTGTAAAAAATATTTGAATTTTGGCAATCCCCAAAACAAAAAATTGATGTTTTTTTTTATTAATTGTAATTTTTCGAAATAATTCTGTGGGAATGAATTCGATCTTGCCGTCGAATATCTGGGAGAAGAGCGTAACTATCTCGCGCAGTTTTTCACCCAGGACGAGTCAATCCCGTTTGTCGAAGCTTCGGGTAATGGTCTGCCTTTCGTAGCTCTGCCCCTATGCGTCGATTCGCGACGTTTCTCAGGTCGATCGTCGAACGTAAAAGAAAAAAAATAAGAGTTCTGCTCGGGTCTAGCCAGCACACTCGCCATTAGGCTTTTAACAGGATAACAGAGAATCGAGCGAGCGAAGCGACTCTCTCGCGTGTCCGAGGATTTATATCCAGGACGAAGAGAAGCGTCCAGGACACGCGAGGAGAAAGAGAGGACGAAAGGAAAATAAATCGAGCTATCCGCACTCGCTGGAGCAAAGTGATCGGGGCAAACCGTTGGCAAGTGCGAGGGAGAACTATCGCCGATGCATCAGCAGGAAGCTTCTCGTTTCACTAGAGACTCTCGCGTTCCAACCGAGACTTCGTCTGGTACCCACGGTAAATCCTGTCCATTTTTTTGTCACGACACTTCAACCTATTTCCATTTAAATTTTTATTTTTGGTCAAAAGGGTTTGTCAAAAATCGAAAAAAAATATTCGTGCATCAACGTGATCCTTAGAGCAGGACTAAGATTGATTTTAGGATAATTTCAGTACAATTTTTCAATCTAATTATCTCTAATTTATCAATTTTAATTTTACCACAAAAAAAGTTGACAGAAATTAAAAATAAATTATTCACGTGTCGATGCGATCCTTAAATCAGGACTAAGGTTTATTTTAGCATGTTTTCAGTGCAATTTATCGATTCTAATTATCTCAAGATTATCATTTCTTAATGTTCCCAAAAAAGAAAACGAAAATCTTAAAAAATGAAAAATTAAATATGAACGTATCGACGCCATCCTTAAATCAGGACTAAGATATATTTTAGCATAATTTCCGTTCAATTTTTCAATCTAATTAACTCAAATTTATCCATTCTAATTTCCTCAACAAAAAAAATCGTAAAAAATTTAAACTTAAATATTCACGTATCAACACGATCCTTAAACCAGGACTAAGATATATTTTAGCAGAATTTCAGTTCAATTTTTCAATCTAATTAACTCAAATTTATCATTCCAAATTGTGACAAAAAAAAATTTTGAAAAATTTAAATTTAAATATTCACGTATCAATACGATCCTTAAACCAGGACTAAGATATATTTTAGCAGAATTTCAGTTCAATTTTTCAATCTAATTAACTCAAATTTATCATTCCAAATTGTGACAAAAAAAAATTTTGAAAAATTTAAATTTAAATATTCACGTATCAACACGATCCTTAAACCAGGACTAAGATATATTTTAGCAGAATTTCAGTCCAATTTTTCAATCTAATTAACTTAAATTTATCAATTCCAATTTCCTCAAAAAAAAGAAAAAATCTTAAAAAATAAAAAATTAAATATTCACGTATCAACATGATCCTTAAACCAGGACTAAGATATATTTTAGCAGAATTTCAGTCGAATTTTTCAATCTAATTAACTTAAATTTATCAATTCCAATTTCCTCAAAAAAAAGAAAAAATCTTAAAAAATAAAAAATTAAATATTCACGTATCAACACGATCCTTAAACCAGGACTAAGATATATTTTAGCAGAATTTCAGTTCAATTTTTCAATCTAATTAACTCAAATTTATCATTCCAAATTTCCACAAAAAAAAATCTTGAAAAATTTAAATTTAAATATTCACGTATCAACACGATCCTGAAACCAGGACTAAAATATATTTTAGCATGATTTCGCCCCATAAATATGGCGAAGTAAGCGAACGAGCGCCATCTGGATCGCGGGAATGGAAGTATCGTCTCTCAAGCGTTCTAATCTCCGTCGGATAACTGGCAAGCTTATGGCCTGTCGCCAGTTGTAGTGAGTAACTTAGTTACTGAATAAGTCGTAATCTTAACTTAGGAAGGCAGTCCTTCTCTCTCTCTCTCGATTTATCCAAGAAAGTGTCTCGGTACTTGCCTTAATTAATCGCGACGACAGTGGGGCCTTCCCCCCATTGGTGAACGAGAAGAGGGACGAGCCTTAAGATCGAGAGACATCGAGAAGAGAGAGTGGGAGTTTGTTGCATTCCTAAGCGTGTCTACTCCTTCAGCTCCGCTAAATCCTTCTCGTCTTAATTTCTATACGCGTGAGTTTTATCGTTCACACAACGAAAAAAAGAAAAATCCTTTTTTTCCAACATCACGATTATAGGAGAGAAT
The DNA here is from genome assembly GCA_946811545.1 of Netelia fuscicornis. NCBI lineage: Eukaryota > Metazoa > Arthropoda > Insecta > Hymenoptera > Ichneumonidae > Netelia > Netelia fuscicornis. The sequence continues at coordinate 45,661,164 of OX328014.1, read as the reverse complement.
TCTCGAACGTGTGCTCAACGTTGATTCTCTCTCGCTTACTGCCATGTTGGTAATTTGTACGGTCGGATCTTTATCTACGTAACGATAGAAATATTTCCCGTCCTACGAACGTAACTTGGATATAAATTCTACGAAAGATTCTTTATTTTTCATCCACGGTGAGAAAGAAAATGAAGACTTACCCCCAGGTTCGAGAATTGTATAACGGTCGAGTTCAATGATAAATATCGTATGACAGTTGAATTCTCTTTGATTTTTTCTTTTTTTTTTTTTTTTTTGATGGGCGAGAAATAAAATCGGATTAATTCGTGAAGAGAGAACACCGTGTCGCAGGATTTTGTATAAATTTATCGCTACGAGACAAATGACAAAGAATTTTTATTTAGAGGATATTTAATTTTTATTTTTATTCTCGTTGGCGGATGTCTCGAGATTTTTTTTTTGATTCTTGTACAGATGTTCCAGTCGATTGGATAATTTCGAGAGGAAAAACTGGAGACGATAAGGATCGAACGTGCGATAAATCATCGACGAGGCCGAGAATGCTTGTTGGAAGAAAAAAAGATTTCTTTTTTTTCTTTACGTTGAATCGATCGCGATTACACAGCGCCGAGCAGATGGCGACTGAGTTATCTCGCGTTGGGCGAAGTCGTTTAATCATCGGAAATCACGATGATCTGGGTAAATCAGAGTCGTAACGAAAATAAAAATGAAGAATAATTCGTTACGATCCGGCGAGCGAGTTTGCACAATGACCAATGTGCAGGCTGCTACCATCGTTCTCCCCATAGAAAATCAGTCGTTTGATTCTATAGAATGCCATTTGTCGGTTTTCTCACCGACGCCAGCGGGTTTCCTTCTTGTAGCGATTTTATCGTATCTTTCGAGCATTCGCAGGAATACACGTGGAGAATGTTTTCGATAGACGAGAAAGATCGAGAGTCGGATAGGTTTTTGATTTTTTGATTAACACAGATTCGCTTTGATCTGTTTCAGGTCTGGCTGCTTTGTGGTTGTTCTGGGCATGGGCTCTAGCATTGTTAAGCATCGACGTTGACTCGTCATGTGGTTGGTCATCAACACGATTCTAGTCCCATCTGGGAGTCTCATTGCAGAACCAGATAAATCTTTGATTTTTTGATTAACACGAATTAGCTTTGATCTGTTTCAGTCTGGCTGAATTCTGATTGTCCTCAGCCTGGCCTCTAGCATTTTTAAATATCGACGTGGACTCGTCACGTGATTGGTCATCAGCACAATCTTAGTCCCATCTGGGGGTCCATTGCAGAACCAGATAAATCTTTGATTTTTTGATTAACACAGATTCGCTTTGATTTGTTTCAGGTCTGGCTGATTTGTGGTTGTTCTGGGCCTGGGCTCTAGCATTCTTAAGCATCGACGTTGACTCGTCATGTGGTTGGTCATCAACACGATTCTAGTCCCATCTGGGAGTCTCATTGCAGAACCAGATAAATCTTTGATTTTTTGATTAACACAGATTCGCTTTGATCTGTTTCAGTCTGATTGATTTGTGGTTGTCCTCGACCTGGTCTCTAGCATTTTTAAGCATCAACATCGACTCGCCACGTGGTCGGTCATCAACACGATCCTGGTCCTATCTGACGGTCCATTGCACAACTAGATAAGTCTTGGATTTTTTGATTAACACAAATTAGTTTTGATCTGTTTCAGTCTGGCTGATTTGTGACTGTTCTCAGCCTGACCTCTCGCATTTTTAAGCACCTACATCGACTCATCAGATGGTTGGTCATCAGCACGATCCTAGTCCCATCTGGTGGTCCATTGCACAACCAGATAAATCTTGGATTCTTTGATTAACGCAAATTAGTTTTGATCTGTTTCAAGCTAATTCCTGTTCACCCCTCAGCTTGACCTCTAGCTCCCTAAAAACCTTAAGATTTCGATGAAAACCCAATGATTCCCATCACTAACGTCGAGTCGTCACACGGGTGGTCATCACCGACGATCCTAGCGCCACCTGGTCAATTGCACAACCTGTGCTGCCGTTGAATCTGATTTAGCTACGCGTACTCTAGAGGTCGTGTTGTATACGCCGTACGGTCTTTACGGTAAAGTATAGGTAAAGATGGCGGGTTATGAGAGAGGCGATGATTGTGCCAGGCGTCGTGAATTTTACGCTCTTAGAGAGACGAGCCGAGTAGAATATAAGTAGGAGATGGTGTCGACGAGACGAGGTGAAATAATGTCCATCGGGTAGAGGCCTCGTCTCGTCTACAACAACCCGGGGGTAAAGAAAATACCAGGAGGGTGAAGAGGGGAGTAAGGTCTTCGATGTAACTGCGATAAGTAGCGCAGCTATCTCACCTAGGAGTCTCTTCTCGCAGGATGATTGCACTTGCCGCGCTTGCCTGATATGTTCGACCGCCTCATGCTCTCTCACTCTCCCGCTCTCCTCCCCCTCCCCGCCCCTGTCTATCTCTCTCTCTCTCTCTCGGTACTTCGCCGTGTTCCGAGTATTTATCGCTCGATTCTGCCGATCCCAACTGCTTCACAGATACACTTTAGAAATATATTACCCATGTATATATATGTTTGTGTATAAATCGTATATCGTAATTCTCGTATACACACAATTCTCTCTCTCTCATACAGCTGCAGCAGACAAGAGATGAGACACGCGCATCTTCCATCGATTCCATTGCATGTTTATCGCTAATGTTTCTTATAGCTCGCGGCAGCGACCTTGCTTTTGCACCGGCTGAATATTGCATAGAAACAGCATGGTGGCAGCACGGGGGAGAGATCGTCATTACATATTATAAATATATATATATTTATAGTGTGTAATGACGATTGAGAATAGATATATATATGTATCTATTCTCATCTTCTCGTCGATCTTCATCTCGCGTCGCGAGGAACGGAAAATTTATGAGCCAAGTCTCGACCGAGGGAGAGAGAGAGAGAGAGAGAGAGGTCTGTGACGGTAGAAGGGAGAGAGAGGTGGAGGATACACTCGAGCAGTAGCGATGGTGAGGAATAGGAATTCCAAAAACTCTGGACCTCATCCCTGGTGGACTTTGGAGATGATGTTGCCTCTTATTTTCTGAACATGTTCCTTCCATTTTGATGAGAGGATAATTCAAATGATGAAAAAATTCATATAAGATTTTGACAGAATCTTCGATTTCTTGAGAAAATATGCGGTTTCGTTGGTTTCACCGATCACGTTGAGGCTCGTGACTGGCGCCCTGTTAATTTGTTGGGTCGTGAGACCGACGTTTCTTGCAAGGTAGTCCGGGCTTGGATGGAACTCGAGTTTTGACACATTTTGACACGAGGACCACACAGATCGGATTGCCGAATGGCGACGTTGTAACAGGAGGGGGTGAAGGAAGAGGCAAAGAAAATAATTTTAAGGGAGAGAAGGAGGATGGGAGGTTCGAGGAGAGGATCGAGGGAAGAAGCGAATGGAAGGATCGTCCTTTATAGACGGGCAAGAAGTCGACGCCGTGTCCCGGATAAGTTATTAGCGGGGTGGACGTGGAAGAAGTTCAGCGTATATATCAGTAAAGGGCGCCCTCGATCCCACAATCGCGGTCCTTCTTCCAGTTCCACGATGTATTTATTACTCCGATCGAGTTTTTCAATATCCTCCCGTTCCCCCATTCGCCCCTCTGTCGCCAAAGTGCGTCATCGTTGACTTCCAAATCCCCGAGAATGAGCGGAGCGTCTAAGTCCCGTCATCTCCTTTCACCGCTGATGCATCTCCCACTCCACCATCGCATCCCCTTCCCTCGAAGTAAAGAAACTCACGGATCAGCATTCGCAATTGCCTCCGTTTTCCAGAAACTTGCTTTCATTTTTTTTTTCCAAGATAAACCTTGTTTTCTTTTCATTAAAACGTTTCGTACTCGAATGACCTTGAGATACTTGTCCTTCATATTTCCATGGTCAATTAGCGTCCGTGTTTTTGTCGCGGGATAAAAATATTGTCCCCGAGATGGAAGGTCAAAGAGATCGTTCGATTGGAAATAATGCAGAGGTCGACTCGATCGTGTTTACAGTGAGGTCGATCAGGGTGGTCCGGTCGTACGGCGGTCGCGCGGACAATAACACCGGCAGCGGATTACGTGTCGTATCGTACGAATTGTAAACTTTCTTTTGACTCTTGAACGTAAACGAGCGATCCAACCGCCGGGCGTCTCTCTTGGTATAAAGACAAGCGAGACACTTTTCCCAGAGGTCACCCACGCCACGAACGTAAACAGAGGACCTCTCGCGAGAGACTTAGAGACCGTGGGTCGCCACTATAGTTACGACACGCTCGGTGTCTCTCGCGACCGGTGTCATCGTCGCTCTACAGGGGCATAAAAGTGTCCTGGGAAACGAGAACCGAAGATCTCAACACTCGGGACCACCTTGCGTGGCTACGACTCTCTCGCTATATCGTACGTGGGCGACCTTGCGCGAGTCACACCGTTAGTGATATCGAGGCTTGGGAATACGACCGTTCGGAAGGAACGTGCGAGTATGAAACGAGATAGAGGGCGACACTTCGGACCCAATGGTATCTCGTATTTTATACCACTCGGACGAGTTTGACCGTAGGGCTTTTCCATGAAAAAAGAAATATCTCTGAATACGAATTACCATTTTCGACTGAAATTCCACAATGATATTGTAACCCTTGATACAAACTCAATCTTCGATCTTTGAGTCGAGTCCAATTACCGAGCCCAAGGTCAATTAAAGTTTGACCTTGTATCGACCTTGATCTTAAAATCTACATAAATTAACTCTTATTCGAATGTGAATTAAAACTTGACATTGGTTTGACCTAGAGCTTGTTATTTTTCAGGCTTTTCGTCAATGAGGGATCGAGAGAAATCCAGGGGTGAACACGGGATCGTTCTTAAACGACGCGTAACGACAAAAGGCATTTGAGGAGGCTACGTTGATAATTTATTGTTACCATTAAAATATCGCTGCTCGCGAACACACGTCATCGGACTCGACCCGGTCTTATTGGCCTTCGTCATCGTTTCGTCTTCGTGGTGGGTATCCTTGCGTTATGGTCGAATACAAGAGTTTCTATGGGTGCACGAGGCGTCCGCCGTGATTTACAGTGCCTTTGGAGTTATGACGGCGTGCCCACCACTCGGGCACTCGCTCTCATCCCAGAGGTATCCTTGTTGTTCGTATATCCCTTTTTTCTCTTATTTTTATTTTTATCATCTACTCTCTCTCTCTTTCTCTCTTCGTCTTTGCACCATGTGCACGTACGTATCTCGTGTCGTAGCGTATACATAGATATATTCGTATTCACAGGTACGATTTACCGAGTGAAGGAAGGAGGAGGGAGAGAAGAGGTGGAGGAGGAGCAAAGGATGAATCTCAACTGCATCTCATCCGCAAGTCATAGAGTAATTTCGAATCGTAGAATCGTGGACGTGGTCGCGCCCGAGCGAGTCCGGGCAATCCTGATCGTCGTAAGTTGAATTGTCGTTGACGACGCCGATTCTTCGTTTTCTCATAAGCCACAGCTCCAGTACGATGGGCACGGTGGAACGAAGAAAGGATACATCGATCTACCATTATCCTCGTACCTCGACAAGTCGCTAGTCGATTGGAGACATCCTTAATTCACTGCCAGAGGACCGGCACGATGTTGAGGTCGGAGATAGCCATGGACTTCTTTCTTGATCCTAACCCTCCTAGTTGCAAATCTCTCGACTCTACAGAGACTTTCTCATTCGCTGTATGCAAAGTTATCGCAAAGTGCATTTGATCAATCGCTCTTCTCGAATTTCCAGACAAACGACGATTGACCTTTTCCCCACCTCTTTACTTAGGTATTAGTCCTCTGGTTGGGACTGAGAGATCGGTAAGTTCAATTATATCGGAATCTGTTGCGAGCAGGGCTTTGGTACCTTACTAGACATTTTTTTATGTTTATTGGGACAATTAGGGAATTAAGGGCGTTGTTGGGAAAAATAATTGTTAGGACGAAAAGATTTCGTGGGCCGCTGAGGCTTTGAAATTAAGTTTCGAGTGTGAAGTTTCTGAGGGTGAGTTTCGATGGGAAATTTCATGCAGAATGTGAATAAGATAGTCGCTCTTTTCTCGCGTGAGAATTGATAAGTGAAAAATCGAAAAAACGTGAAATTTTACAGGATTTTTGGAATTTTGCGAATGAATTTTGAACTATCGACAGTATAACTATCATTTTCGTATTGTGGGCGAAATTTCCGATCGAATAAGACTATTTTGGAGGAAAAAAATTGTTATCCCCCATGGGGCTCTTTTTTTTACTCGAAAAATCGCGATTTTTGAGCTGTCACCACGGCCACAAAAATTAAGCTATCTAAATGCTCCTGGATTCATTCTTGAGATCCCGGTAAGCTCTTTAAAAAGTCATTCGTGTAATTTTCTGTCCGACAAACGAGGATCGAGATACAACACCTTGAAAATTCACTTTTTTGACGTTTCGCACTCCTCCTTTGAAACAGCGCGATGTTTGAAATCTCGCTACGGGCACAAAAATTGAACTGTCCAAATGTTCCTTAGCTCATTTTCTTCATCTTGAACAGCTCTTGAAAAAAGTACTCGTACAACTTTCTGTCCGACAAACGAGAACCGAGATACAACACCTCGAAATGTCGATTTCTCAAGATTTCGCGATCTCATCAAAGCATTTTATCGCGATGAAATATAGCCTCGTGAAACCCAGAATTGTTTCGAAATCGTCTCCTAACGAGGTTCAAACCCTCGTTTCCGATCTCATTGTTCATTCCCGCCCGAGTCCATTTTATCACGCGTCACCGTACATCGAAAACATTTTTCGATGCAAACTTCGTTCTCGAAGATTCGCGATTCGTCCCTATTTATAGACTCCTGTACCCAGGAGAGAACTATCTTTTCGCCCATTCGTATAAAATAAGCGCCAGGCAGGCTCATACATTACGCTCGGTGTGTGGCCATAAAATCTGTCATTCTCGCTCCGAGTGAGCGACAGAGAATGATCGGAGAATCCGGCTCGTGGCACCTTTACGCGATACGCGAGACGACGCATCAATGACATCTCGACTATTAAAACCTCGTACAAAATCGAAAACGAGGAGAGATTCTCTCAGCCTCCTACCCACCTACATAATTTTTCATTTTATTTTCCCTACATTTTACAACAAATTTTCTCTTCATAAATCAAAAAAAGAAATCATTGCTTCAAAAATAACTTCAACTTTACAAAGTTGAATTTATTTTCAAATATCAAGCACAATTTTGTATGTAAATCCGTCGTTTCGATCTCCATCGCACGATAATCGCACGAGAAAATATTCATACTCGTCATAGATTCTTCTAATCCGATACGGAATCGTTATCGTAAACCGAGAGATTAGAGATTCTCCAATACGCCAAAACGATTTTGGACCATGGCCCAGACTCTTTTCCTCATCTTCTAAGCCCCAATCGTAAAAAAAGACACTCGTATTTCTTCATTAAGTACGTCGCCAATTCAAGGATCGCATTGATTCGAATTAATTTCTGTATGAGAAAACGGTGCGTATCTCGTTTCGCGCGTGGATCAGGTTCTCCTCGAGCTGCGCGTTATTTGCATAAGGTGAGAATCCACGCGATGATATTTGCCTTTTTTTTTTATTTTCTCACTGCGCAATTACGTATTTCCGAAGGAACGAGGAGACTGGAAATGAGAATATGCTGAATCCTTTAATCTACTGCTACAACATTGTGACACTGATATTGCAGGTCACCTTGACCAGCATTTGAAAAGAATTCGCATTTAGAAACCGCGACGGTAGACACAAATTATCGGAAGATTTCGATTATCTTCGTCTTTAAAAAAAGAAAGAAAAACGATAAATTTACGATCATTTTTGTATCTGGAGATGACAAATCGTTCCTATCTCCCGTCTGCTAAATATCTCGAGTCTCCTCCCGCGGCGTTACTTTTTTCTCTCTCGTGAAACAGCGACAGAAAGAGAGAGAGAGAGAGAGAGAGAGAGAGAGAGAAGTTGCGCGTGTGCAGTAGATCGCGTCGGAGTGGTCGACTCGCAATCGACGCGGTGCAACGCGATGCGCATAGCGCTGACGCGATCCACCGCGCCGCTTCGCTCTCTCTCGCGCAGGCGCGCTCGATCACGCGCAGACGCTCTCTCTCTCTCTCGCGCACGCGCGCTCTCTCACTCCTTCACTGCGGAATCCCCGTGGCGTATTACGAATCCTGCCAATCACCGGCGCTGTGTAATCGATATCGGGAGGGCTACGGTAGGTGGGTATCGATCGATACAATCGGCTCCGCCCCGGGCGTGTCGCCGGCCTGAACGATTTATAATGTTAATACAGCCGGGCCTGCGCACACGCACGCGCGTCGTTCTCGAACCTGCGCAGATACCATTATTCGACTCGCAGCAAACTTTCGTACACGCTCACTCAATACACCATTGTGTTCTTTTTCTCCCTCCTTTTCTTTTTCATTGTCAAAGATTTTTTAAAAATCCTTCGCAAATTACGATAAATTGATCGAAAAAATTAGGAACAACGAGATGACTTTTGTGAAATGAGGAAAGGAAAAGAATCTTCAAGGTCTCTTGGTCAATCAAATTGATGTAATTGGACAGAGTGCCATCTCGTGGCGATTATTTTGAGGCTATTGTGAGAACAAGCTTTTCACAAGTGAATTGTACACGTACGTTTCAATATCGAGATCTTGGTTTTCGACCCACTAAAATATCATAACGCCCGTGCGAACGAAACGGGCGAGCCAACATGGTACGAGACAGCGCTTGAACGTCACTCGAAACGTCTCTCGACGCTGCCACGATGTTTGTCTTTCTCACGATACGGTTACGAATGACTTGCGTCTTTCCTTCGGGCGGTTGTCTATAGATATATTTATACTATATCGTAGTCAGCTTCCACGTGAGGATGGAGCATCATCCTATATATATATAAGGTAGAAGCCTGCTTCTGCGTTTCTCTCGTCTCATCGAGTCCCCCTGTCCTCCATCTTCGCGTTTCTTTCATACCGAAGACTTCTCACGCGAGTTCACTCGAGCCCCGGCGTACAAACAGTTCTATGTTATATATGTCTATATATAAAGAGAGAGAAAGAAAGAGAACTTATTATTTTCGAAGCTTCGGTTCCATTGTCCTTCGTAGCGAAGAAGGTCAAACTGACCTTAAATGCGAGCTAATGATATGAGTCATCCTCTATTAAACGCTCTTAGAGGAGAGGTCGAATCTCGCGAGGTTCATCCGAGATCTCGTCGACCTCAATGTCACCTTGGATTCGAGGATAAACAAGCTTCTCGAAGATTCGAGTAAAAGGACATTGAGGTTTACGCAGACGCGAGTTCACTCGAGCCCCAGCGTACAAACAATTCTATGTTATATATGTCTATAAAGAGAGAGAAAGAAAGAGAACTTATTGTTTCGAAGCTTCGGTTCCATTGTCCTTCGTAGCGAGGAAGGTCAAACTGACCTTAAATGCGAGCTAATAATATGAGTCACCCTCTACTAAACGCTCTTGGAGGAGAGGTCGAATCTCGCGAGATTCATCCGAGGTCTCGTCGACCTCAATGTCACCTTGGGTCCGAGGATAAACAAGCTTCTCGAAGATTTGAGCAAAAGGGCGTTGAGGTTTACGCAAACACGAGTTCACTCGAGTCCCAGCGTACAAACAGTTCTATTTTATATATGTCTATAAAGAGAGAGAAAGAAAGAGAACTTATTGTTTCGAAGCTTCGGTTCTATTGTCCTTCGTAGCGAGGAAGGTCAAACTGACCTTAAATGCGAGCTAACGATATGAATCACACTCTACTAAACGCTCTTGGAAGAGAGGTCGAATCTCGCGAGGTTTATCCGAGGTCTCGTCAACCTCGATGTCACCTTGGATCCGAGGATAAACAAGCTTCTCGAAGATTCGAGCAAAAGGACATTGAGGTTTACGCAGACACGAGTTTACTCGAGTGTCTTTGACGAGGAAAAAAACAAAATAAACAAATAAAACACCAATCTCGTCAAGTTTTTCACGCGCATGCGCTCGTTTCGTCGAATAAACGAGACAAAAATAATAATAATAATAAAAGAAAAATGTCGACGATGATATTCAGGGTCGTGTGGATTCTTATCCGATGTATACGATCCTTTCAACCCTCGTTCTCCCCTACTCCTCTCCTTAACTCCAACTCCATCAGCCACGTTTCGCTCTATAACCAGAAATATCTCGAATACGCATGCGCGTATATTTATACGTCGTTTGTTTTTTGTTTCCTCTCTGTCTCTCTGTCTCTCTCTCTCTCTATCTCTTTCTCTCTTTGAGGCGCGAGGAAGAAGAAGGGTATTAGCGTTCGAGGCCCAGAGGTCGAGCCGGTCGAGTCAAGGTCAAGGCTCTTTTACGAAGAGACCTGCTAATACTCAACGGAGAGCCAACGATCGCTATACGAGTCCATCTCTTTCTGCGCATGCGCGAGACGCCATTTTAAATATCAACAATATATATATATATATAGATTGGTGGACGTCTCGGTGACCGGGCACGAAGGTGAGTTCGCGATAAACGGTAAATTAGCATTATGGTCGCATTACCGATGTTGTGACGCGGTCGTATACACGAACGATCGTCCCCGCGACTTTACGCCTCCCTTTTATTTTATTTATTTATTTATTTTCGTTATTTTTTTTTCAATTTTCTTTTTTTCATCCCCCTTCCTCCCTCGGGAAAGAGAGAGAGAGAGAGAGAGAGCGAGAGTCGCTCGCTTTATGTTCGAATCCTTTGCCGCTTCCCTTCTCGACCTCTGATTTATGCCTCGCTATTATCCTCGAAGCTTCTCGCTAGGATATCGTTGCCACGTTTTTTTTCTTTCTTTTCTTTTCGTTTCTTCCACCCCACGATCGGCATCCCCCGCACGTACACGGAAGGGGGAGGAGCCTCGCGATGGCACAAAAGCACACGCGCGTTTGGTGGGTGGATCGAAATGGAGGAGGGGGAGGAAGGGGTGTAAGGACGAAAATTGCGATACTCCGCGAACCGAGTAATTAATTAAATACGATAAAGTTCGCTCGGTCTTCTCTCTCTCTCTCTCCCTCCCCCTCTCTTGTTCTGTCTTTCTCTTTCGTATCTCGCATCGACCACTCCTACTATCTTGTGCGAGAGGGCAAGAAGATTCGATATACAAAATGTAAAATATAAGCTGTACCCCCCCCCCTTACCCCCCTCCCCTCTTCCTCCTCCTCTATCTTCTTTTCCTTTCCTCGCGAAACTCACCTGTCGAACGATAGATCTGGACCAAGACGAGAATTTTAAAACTTCTCCACGAGAAACATTAAAAAATCGACGAATCGGTACGAGAGTGAACGGAGACCTTTCGATACGATCTGATAAACTTTATATGGGAGTCAATAATCAGGGCGAGAGTGAGAGAGAGAGAGTTTGGTTTGTATCGAGAGACAGACAGACAGACAGACAGGCGGGGTGAACGACCATAATAATTATTATAATTAAACGATAAATCGATAATTAATCAGAAGGCTAATTATGAATTGCAACGAGAGAGAGAGAGAGAGAGAATGTTGTACTCGCCCTCTCGCCTACTTGGAACGAGCTAGACAATGCTTCTCGGGTATTGTTTCATCTTGGTACACGAGCTCACGTCTGTCTTACTCGACTTGTGCACCGCAGAGTCGCGCGAGTCAAGTGTGGGAAGCTTAATGGGATGGCATATAGAAAGTTACGGGGCCTCGGTACTGGCCAAGCCTACCACGATCCACCTTTTTTTTTGTTTGTTTATTTTTTTCTCCTTTTCCTTTATTCATTCATATCGACTCGTTCTCGCTCATGATTTAAGAGTCAGCTATTCGAAAACGCGAACCGTATTTCCTCCGGCACTGAGTAACCAATCGTGTTCAAATTTTCAGGGTATCTAGAAAATTATAGTAAAAAGTGACTGCGACTATTTTTTTTTTTCAAAATTTTGATAATGGTATTACAGACGACGAGTTATTTGAAAAACGTCATTCTTACTTTTCTCAGGCACGGAGTGTTAAAGTTTCGAGGGTATCTACAGAATTGTAGCAACGATTTTGGAAAAATACAAGTTTTAGTCACTTTTTGACACAATTCTGTAAATGCCTTCAAAATTTCAACGAGATCGGTTGGTAAGTTTCGAAGGAAATGCGAATTCCATTTTCCCATAAGAAAAAAATAAAATAATTTTGTTTTCAAATTGACGTGACGAAAAATTGGAGAAATTTAAAAATAAACGGAGCGAGTAGGAAAGTCGTTAAACGAATGGAGTCAGACGCACCTGTTGCAAAAAATAAACCAAGAAGAAGAGGGAAGATGAAGAAGAAGAAGAAGAAGAAAAGATAAAAAGACACGAAGAGAGAAAACGAGAAAGCGTATATGGAATAAAGGAGACGAAGAGAGGAGACGTTTTCTCTACCTTCGGCCACCTCCTCGATGATGAAGGACCCGGCACAAAGTGTTAGCCTCGTTCGAACATTACGTTGCAGTCCACGAGGTAAGATCTTCGCGACTTGGCGAGAAATAGCCTTCCCCGAAGCGATGTTGCGCCTGCGCGGCGTGTCGTTCAATCAAATAAATAATTTTTTAGAGCGAATGGTGGTAGAGAGAGAGAGAGAGGAAAGAGAAGAGGGACTTGCGGTGGGGGGAGGGATACCAACGCGCCGCATAAATTATCCACCGACGCATCGAGGTGAGTCCCAAGAGGTCGGTTCGAGTACGCGCATGCGCGAGCGAGTATGCGCGCGCACGTCCGTGCGAACGCCTCGTATATTTCTCGTTTCTTCGCCAAGCCCTCGAACCAACGGACATGCTCCAACGATTCGTGCCTGTGAAACATTTTCCTGCGGGACGACAGGTCCTCGTAACGCATTTTTGTTTCCATCTTCGAGGATGACACTGCAAAAATTCAACGCGTCCTGCAGGACCTAACGTCCATTTTTTTTTCTTCTCATTTCTGTTTTTTTTTCTTTCCTCTCGATATCGATCTATATGGAAGATCCCATTGTCTGGGAATGTCAAAGGCATCGTCCTGTGAAAGACCGTTGCAAGGACGAGAATGCGGGCGCTCGTACGTCTCGTCCTTGTTTTATGCAAAAGCTCGTCATCGATCATTCGACCCTGCACGACCAACGAACCAACCATTCTCTTCGAAAAATCAACTTTTTTTTATTTCAATCTTTTCTCACGTATTTTGTATTTTTACAAAAAAAAAAATAAAGCAAAAAAACAAAAAATTTCCCACTGTTACGAAATGAGAAATAAAACAAGAATAGAAAAAAATTCTTCGAAGCCGAGGTAACTTCTCGTGGGATCGATGAGAAATATTAATTTTTTTTAATAAATCCTTAAGGGGCTAAAGGAATGACTAATTGATAATTACCGACGAGAGGTGGGTGGATCTAAACGGCGATGGTAACTCGCTAAAGGGTTACCTCCGGTACGAACCGAGCTATATAGACACACACACACACACACACACACACATGTGAAAAAAAAATATATATATATGAATTTTGCTAATAATCGAAGAAGCCGAAGACTCGTACCGGTCGATAGGTCGATCACGTACCCCGAGAGAGAAAAGGGTTCTCTCTCGCTCGGTCGTAGTTCATCCCATGGCCCATCAGATAAAACGCCACAAACGTTTTTTTTTGTTCCAACGTGAATTGTTTTTTTTTTTTTTTAATTGTTTCCCCGAGTATGCGGGCTAACAAATGTTCGTCACGCAAATTTATTCACAATAATTCACCTGGTTTTTTTTCCAAGGGAGAGGGGGGAGTGGAATAAAAATAAATTTATGCAAATTTTTTGTTATTTTTTTGTATGAAAAAAATATTTAAAAAAATTTTTTTTCTGTTTTATTTTCTCGAACGTTACGGTTATAGGACGTTGAGTAGATGGAAAAAGGCGAGGGTCTCGAAGGATCGGACAAAAATCAAGGTGCATTGTTTGCCGTACTCTCTCTCTCTCTCTCTCTCTCTCTGTCTCTCTCTTGCATCGAGCCGATAATTCAGTAATGAACGTAACCGCGAGACGTTACCTGGCGCGCGCGTCTTGCTCTTCCGAGGGCCGTGAGAGGGCTATAATTACCGATACCACGTCGGATAGTGGCTGTGCGAGGAGTGAGAGAGAAGGAGAGAGAACAAAAACAAGAAAGAGAGAGAGAGAGAGAACGAGAACAAGAGAGAGAGAGAGAGAGAGATGCTCTCCTCGCCAACATCTTAGAATGGGCAGCTCTAAATTAATAAATCAATGGTCGAGCTCGCAGAGTAAAGAAGAAAAAAAACAACAACAACGTCGAGAAGAGAGAGAGAGAGAGAGAGAGAGAGAGCTTATCCGATCCGCCGTGGGTGGAGTTTGTTTGTTTAAGAGCAGGATTTATTAATTTTTCGCTGGGTGGTATGTATTCACCGGTCGTACCTCGTGCATCCGGCCCCGCGACTCGCCTACTCGCCCTGGGTCCCTTGTCGTGATCCTTTCGCGCATCCTTTTTTACTCCTTGCTCGTCCTTTTCACTCTGTCTTCTTCCCTATTCTCATTCTTTCCCCCTTGTTGTTTTTTTTATAAGATCTTTTTTCAACTTCGATCGTTCAGGACTTCTTTCATTCATCCTTTCGCAGGACTCTTATGCAGGATCCTTCGTCATGGAAATTTTATTGGCGACAAATTTTAATTGTTTTTTTTTATTTTCCTTCTTTTTTTTAGGAGGCGAAAGAAAGTTTTGTTTTCGGAATGGCGAGAGGGCGAGAAGAATGTAAGGTTTGTGGGATTCGTACTCCCAGCGCCATCTCTCGGCGATTCGGTGAACTACGAGGCGCGTCGAGGAATCAATTTTTTACGACAGAGAAGTTTTCGAGGGTGTTAATTAATCGAGATTGTTCGAATAATTTGGGGAGATTGCCACGCAATTGCCAATAATAATAATAATAATAATAATAATGATAATAACGTCCTACTTTTTAGCGCGAGAATTCGTCGCGATGGAATTTGCGCTGCAACGATGTAAATTAAATTTTTTAACGCGCGAAGGCGTCGGTGTACGGTAAGGAAAAAAAAATATATATGACACGTCGCCGACCGTCGCGTCAACGCGCGATAACGCGTATACAGCCAGTACTTTCGTCTCGCACGAACGCCAGTTAATAACAATTTGCCGGTACGAGAAACTCTCTTCGTCCGAGAGCGAAAGTCCTCCGACCGAGGACCCGAAGCGAGAGAATACGCGCAGCTTCGAACTCTCTTTTGGTACCGGGTGAAATTCATTGCCACATACGCGCGCATGTCTCTTGAAATTTTTGTACGATCGTCGAGTCGTGAGACGCGAAAATTGGAAGGACAAAAATGAAAACTGCGACGAGGGGAAGAAAATTTGTTTTAAGAATTTTTCAAATTTTCTTCCAATTTTCTTTTTTGTATTGTTTTTGTCAGAATGTTTTTACGAAATTTAGCAGCTTTCTTTCAGTTTCTGTCCGATTATCGAGTCGGGAGATGAATAAATTGGAAGGAAAAAGTGAAAACTGCGACGAGAGGAAGAAAATTAGTTTCGAGAATTTTTCAAATTTTCTTCCAATTTTCTTTTTTGTATTGTTTTTGTCAGAATGTTTTTACGAGATTTTGCAGCTTTCTTTCAGTTTCTGTCCGATTATCGAGTCGCGAGATGGATGAATTGGAAGGAAAAAGTGAAAACTGCGACGAGGGGAAGAAAATTTGTTTTGAGAATTTTTCAAATTTTCTTCCAATTTTTTTTGTATTGTTTTTGTCAGAAGGTTTTTACGAAATTTTGCAGCTTTCTTTCAGTTTCTGTCCGATTATCGAGTCGGGAGATGAATAAATTGGAAGGAAAAAGTGAAAACTGCAACGAGGGAAAGAAAATTTGTTTTGAGAATTTTTCACATTTTCTTCCAATTTGTTTCTATTGTTTTTGTCAGAATGTTTTTACGAAATTTTGCAGCTTTCTTTCAGTTTCTGTCCAATTATCGAGTCGCGAGATGAATAAATTGGAAGGAAAAAGTGAAAACTGCGACAAATAAAAAAAAAATTACTTCAAGAATCTTTCAAATTTTCCTCCATTTTTTTTTGTATTATTCTATCAAAACATTTTCCAAAATATCGCAGCTTTTATTCAACCCTCGTACACATAACTCTCGCCATTTTTCGCCCGCTGTCATGAAAGCACGCTCGGTATTTCAATCGGAACTTCGATATCTCCTGAATTCCGTCGTTAACTCGGGATTCTCAGGATTCCGAGGACTCCAGGTCCATCGTTCGTTTCACCCATAACGTTCAATTCCCATGCCTTGTGACGCACGCTTTGCCAACTATTACGACGTGATATCATCTTCTTCCTTCTTCCTTTTTTGTTGTTTTTTTTTTTTATTAACGCAAAACATCCAAATGACTTTCGACTTCGTTTTTCGTATTTTCCTTCTTTTTCATTTCCTTTATTTTATCGTCCTTTTTTTCTCCTCGCTACTCCTCGAACCAATCCTTTTTTTTTTCGATACGAGCGATAATCGGTTATCGCGATCGTAAATAATCCTCTCGTTGGTTTACGGCCGAGACGAGAGCGAAGTAACGAGTCTCCCGCATCTGCGTATTAAGCGCGAGGACATTTGCTCGATCGCACCTGGTAACTTCTCCTCGCGAGAAGACTCGCTTACCTACCACGAGATACCAATTTTCCCATCTTTTCGAGACATTCCCAACTCCCTCGATACGATTTTATCGCGAAACTCGGCTAAGTCCTTCCGTTATCACACTTTTCGTGCCATAATTAAATTGAAACACGAATGCCTATCGTGATTTTCCCCCAAGATTATCCGATCTTCGTAATCGTTTAAACATTCTCAAGCTTAATGTAAAACGTTACAAATGTATAATTTCGTCGTATAATATTTATTTAAACAATTACAATATTTTTTGTAAAATAATTTGTTCACTTTCATTGATAAAAAGTAGGAAAAGAGTAGAAAAACGTGCAATTCCTTTGTTCTCGTTAATCGACGAACTAGCAACGCCATCTTGCGGATCGGATCGGAGTAATTTCCACCTGCCTTATAGAAAATCTCGGGGTGTAGCTCGGGTACATATCCGCGAGGCGTATAGAAATTAGAGTCGTGGTTGTTACTAGCTCACTGCGAGGACTTTTCTAGAGTGAATAAGCTCGGTCCACCGGTAAGGCTGATGATAATGACGGTAACAGGTGGTCGAGATCCAAGGTGCCCACCTTCGCACCTTTTTTGTTCCCTCGTAGCCAAGATCGTTGATCGACTCGTCGAGAAGAAAAAACGAAAAATTGTTGTTTTTCAAATAAATAAAAATCGTTGAAAGAGGCGTTGCCAAGTAATAATTCCCACCGTGAATAAAAATCATGAAACCTTCTCTCTTTCTCTCGCTTGGTAATATAGTTAAATTGCTTCGAGGAATATTGCACGGTAGCTTTTAGAGAAATACACGAGAAGGACACTTTCATTACAAGAAAGAAGAGTGTGTCCCACCACAAAAGCTAGAGTCCGGTAGCAGAGAAGACCAGCCACAAGCCTTCAATCTAGCGAGGCAACCAACGGCGGAGTAACAGTAGAAGTAGCAACCTGGTGGGTTGGTCATCAGACTCGAGACGAAGCCTACCGCAATACGCTCCTTGTATTAGCATAAGGTATCCCGGTACATTGTACGCCGCACACTGGTGAGCTGGATGGAGAAGAACGTATACGTATATTACGCTTAATATCCCTAGTCAATTTTAGAGCGTGCTGGCAATGCGGAGAGCAGTCGTCTCTCGCTTCCCGATAGTACAGTGAATGCATATACAGGGTGTATTTCATAAGATGTAACAAGCCTTTATTATAAGGTAGATGGAATCATTACAAACAAAAGTTGCAAATGTACATTAGGGATATTATTAATAGTTTGGGAGATATGAATTTTTTAAGTTGGTCCAATCAGAGCGTGCCGAGAAGCGCCGCCCACTCCCACCCTAGCCAGAGATAGCACAGTGTAGGACGTTACATTTGGGGTTGCAAAAATCAGAGCAGGCAATTTTATTTATTATATTATTACACAGTCATTTTTATTTCACGAGCATTGGCTGTTAGCGTGGTGAGTGGGCAGGGCCAACGCTTCTTAGCGGGCTCTGATTGGACCAACTTTAAAAATATATATCTCGTAAACTATTAAAAATATCCCCAATGTATATTTGCAATTTTTGTTTGTAATGATCCCATCTACCTTAAAATAAAGCCTGTTACACGTTATAAAACTCACCCTGTATAAATATATAGATAGATATATGAGTTTGTATATGAAGGCTCTGGCTGTTCCTATGTATATTAAATATATATATATTTGTATATATATATAAATAATATACATATTGGTTGGCTGCCGACGATTTCTTGTATATATATGTATATATTGTCGGAAGCTACCCATCTACCTGTTGAGGCATTCATTCCATTTGCAGTTATGACGAGTTCGAGTTCAGAGGCCGTGAGACTTCTTGCAGTAGCGCGACGTATCTGCGAGAATAAAGTATACTGTACGATGAGTTACAGGCCTCCGGGAACTCGAGGAGACCTGTCTCGATTGGTCGACTAGCAATACATATTTAATAGGAACGGGGATGAATTTTTTTGATCGACAAATGTGTTTGATTTTTTATTTTTTTTGTCGGTAATTTATCAATTTATTTGTTTATAAAAATTGTACGATGGGAAAGATATTGTATTCGTGGATTGGAACCAATAGCAGGATCGTCGAATAGCTAAATAGGAACAGGGAAACAAAATTTTATATAATTTTTTTTTATTGTTAATTTATCAATTTATATGTTTATAAAAATTGTACAATGGGAGAGATATTGTATTCGTGGATTCGAACCAACAGCACGATCGTCGACTAGCAATATACGTTAAACAGAAAAAAGAAAACAAATTATTTATATAATTTTTTTTTTATTGTTATTTTATCAATTTATATGTTTATAAAAATTGTACAATGGCAAGGATATTGTATTCGTGGATTCGAACCAACTGCAGGATAGTCGACTAGCAATACACATTAAATAGGAAACAGGGAAACCAATTTTTATATAATTTTTTTTTATTGTTAATTTATCAATTTATATGTTTATAAAAATTGTACAATGGCAAAGATATTGTATTCGTTGATTCGAACCAACTGCAGGATAGTCGACTAGGAATACACATTAAATAGGAAACAGGGAAACCAATTTTTATATAATTTTTGTTTTATTGTTAATTTATCAATTTATATATTTATAAAAATTGTACAATAGAAAAAAAAATTGTATTCGTGAATTGGAACCAACAGCAGGATCGTTAAGTATTCTTCGATGAAATTTTCTTATTTCCGATGAGCAGCTGCTACCTCGAGAAACGAGATGATGAGATCATTACGATGCACACAAGCACACGCTAATTCCGAGAGTCCTTTATGCATATCCGCGAAAGCGTAATCACGATGCCTCTCGCCATTCACTGGACCCTCCGAGTCAGCTCGAGTGTGATCGAGTTCCTAAAAACGAGAGGCAACGATCTCTTCTCGTTGGAATAGGAGACTTCATTCGTCACCATCAGCGAGGCTGATGGTAAAAGACAACACAAAAAAAAGGAATCTTCTTTTCTCCACCTACGACCAAGGCGAACCGGTGGTAGCTGCCCCCGCGGCAATCCCGGTAGTCTCAATTATAGAGTATGACTGCACAGAATCGTTCGGTAATTTGTTATTATTGAATAAACACGTTCGACGATGTTATCCCCCTCGTCGTTGGTCTTGCTCGATGTTCACGGATCATCGAACGACACCTCTGCGCTCTGAGGACATCCAGTATCCTTCCAGGTAATCCCACATCCTGGAACATATATTAGAAATTCATCTCGATTAAAAATGTACAATTAATATAATTTAATTAATTAATTAATCAATTAATTAAACTTAATAATTTAACAATTTAATAATTTAATTAATTCAATTAATTAATTTAATAATTTAATTGATTAATTTAATAATTTAATTGATTAATTAATTAAATTAATTAAATTATTAAATTATTAAATTATTAAATTATTAAATTTATTAAATTATTAAATTATTAAATTATTAAATTATTAAATTTAATTAATTTATTAATTATTAAATTATTAAATTTAATTAATTGATTAATTATTAAATTATTAAATTTAAATAATGAATCAATTAATAATTAATTAATTAATTAAATTAATTAATTTAATAATTTAATTCATTGATTAATCAATTAATTAAATTAGGATTTTTCGACAGAGAATGAAAAATTTGTGTCAGTGGAGCTTGAAGTCTTCCTATTATAATTCCGTGGCTAGAAGCCACGACGAAAGGCCTGGAACAGTAAGATGCAATTTAGAGATCGGCGAACTTTGTAGCGTACCTGCCAAGCTAGAATTACTCGTGTGTGCGTTTGTAAAAGCTCTCTCGGCAACGTCTAAATTAAATGTTTCCGGATCGACGAGTCGTAGCCGAGGCATTCATCAGCCTCCCATCGCGAGGCAAGGGTGGAAGACCAGCGCTCTTAATCTGGATTTAAAGTGCCGAGTCGATTCACCGCTCCTCGTTCACTCGTTCTTCTCTTTCTCGTTCTTGAAGAGGAGGCGAACTTTGCTTCGCCTCGTCACAATACAAGCTTAATTGGCGAATATGACAAGAGGTTTACACGATGGACAACTTTATACGAAATAAAGAACGAGTCTCCAACCATTTTATTTTCCCACGATTAATCAAAAACTAATCCAAAACATCGATCGACACCTCTGCGCTCTGAGGACATCCAGTATCCTTCCAGGTAATCCCACATCCTAGAACAGTTATTAGAAATTCATCTCGATTAAAAATGTATAATTTATATAATTTAATTAATTAAATTTAATAATTTAATATAAATTTAATAATTTACTATAAATTTAATAATTTAATATAAATTTAATAATTTAATATAAATTTAATAATTTAATAATTCAATGAATTTTTATTTATTTATTTAATAATTTAATTGATTAATTGATGAATTAATTAAATTTCGTACAGGCCGTGGAACTTGTAGCATTCGCCACCAATCTAGCTTTTCCCCAGCCCAAAATCCACAAAATCATCCCACGAATACAATGAAATAAATTAAATCGAAATAAAAAAAAGATATACAAATTTTGAATAGAGTTACCTACAGTCGGTAAAAAAAACTACGTAAAAAAAATTCGTTTATGAATAATTCGTACTCTCCTGGAGGATAGAGGAATGTCGGATCGTCGTGACGCGAGCTAGCGAGTCTAGGAAAGACGTGTCGTCACTGCGTGAACACGACCCGAGAGGCCACAGGATGGGCTTACACATTCTAACGTACCCATCGTCCATGGATATATATTATGTTTATAATCGCAGTTTCTAGCATGCCTGAATAGAAAAGAGGAAGATGAGCTGCGAGAGTCTGATAAAATCCTGAGCAATATTCGTTATGTCGGGTTACCCCCTGGTGGTACCAGTGTTGACCGTTGGCGCCATCGCAGTTTGTGGACGGTATGCGAAGCTAATTAGCCCCCCTTCACCATTCTCCCTCTCCTCACTAATCCGTTCATCTTTATTCATCTTTTCTTCCTTCCCATAAACAAGATCCTCTCCCCAAACTGTCATTCTTCAACAATTTGTCTCTTCCCAAGGTTCAAGGTCATTTGTAGGACATTCTTTGAAAAATAAACAAGAATCAAGGTAAATTCGTGTGTTATACATTTTACCCAAGTTTTCCCCCCTCTCGTCCCATTCGCTTCCTTTATTTTTCCTCAACAACTTTATTTCTCGGTTAAGAGGATAGTTTCTCGAGCGAGCTCCCACGTGTTCGAGTTGCATTTCGCTCCGAGCCAAGAGGTGCACAGGCGAGACGCATACAAGACGCGACGAGAGCTCGCTTCGAGAAATAAACGTTCTTTATTATCGTTGACCCCCTCGGTCGACGTTATAACGCGGATGGGATCGGGCCTCGGAGTTTGCCTCGAGCGGATAAAAAACTCGGGTGCTGGGAGCTCTCTATACTCTCTCTCTCTCTCCCTCTCTTCCACACACACATACACACACACACACAATCTCTCATTCTCGTCGTGGCTGTGCAAGCTCCAGTCCACCTATACTCGTTGCACTCCGAGGTCGGATAATATAAGTAACGGGTATCTTGTCCATGAAGGGGCAAGGTGGGAGGGAGCGGGCCCCGGAGGTAGGTGCGAGATGGTTTTCCCAGGCGAAGGATATGGGAAGAAGAAACACGGAAAGGCCCAATATATCTCAAAGTTATAGTCTCATCAGGGTAGCGAGAGAAGAGAAGATAGGGGAGAGGGACAAACCTCCTCCAATAAGGAACGACGGTTTTCAGACACTTCTTGACCGATCCAAGTCCAAGGTCATTGTATAAATAAATAAAAATGATGGAAAATGACAATTTTTTCTTTTTACAATATTTTATTTTCATGCTGCTCTTTGTCAATGGTGTTACAAAGAAAATATACAGGGAGGAGTATAATAGATCTTATATTGGCTCTCCTACAGCGTTATGGTTATTCCTGTCAGGGCGATCCACGATGCACTCGCTTTCCACTCTTCTTTCGTGTCTTGGTCGTCGTTGTCGTCGTCGTGCCACAGGAAATGCGCCGAGGATCGTTCGGTGCATTACCCGTTAGACATGGGCCTCTGGGCTGATATATCGACCTGGACAAAAAAGCGAATGTGTTCTTGTGTGTACTCCCATCGAGCACACTGCCTTTCAACCAACAGCTGAACACTAAGAGCTTGCATATATACGTATAGGAAGATGGGCATAGGTGAATAGCTCTGATGGTGCCGCCACCATCGTCGTGCTTCTGTTACCACTTCGTGAACCCTTTGGACGTTACAGGCACTTCTCCAACCGTCCACCACGACAATCCGATCTTCATCTTCTTTTCTTCCTCTTCTTCTTCTTCTTCTTGTCTTTTTAACATTTCTTCCTCCTCCAGCCAACCTCTTTTTCTCCCTAGTTCCTACTCGTCCTCGATTCGCAGGTGAACTTCTCGTGGACCACACAATCCTGTGAGCTCGAAACTATCACTGATTATTAACGAAATTAAACAAATAAATTGAAAAGTACTCGAAGAATATTATTTCTCACGATTTGTGTATTTTTTTTTGTTTATACAGGAAATAAAAAAGTGTTAACATTTCTTCCTCCTTCACCCAACCTCTTTTTCTCCCTCGTTCCTACTCATCTTCGATTCACAGGTGAAGTTCTCTTGGTCCACAGAACCTCGTAAGCTCGAAATTATCGTCGATTATTAACGAAATTAAACAAATAAATTGAAAAATAGTCGAGGAATATTATTTCTCACGATTCGTGTGTTTTTTTTCTGTTTGTACAGGAGGTAAAAAGGGGGTCCTCGTGGTGCAAGAAATATAATCGCGCATGGAGGAGAAGAAGAAGAAGAAGAAGAGGAGAGTTCATCTCCGTAGCGAGATGGAGAAAGAGATTAAGGAGCAGGAAGGATAGGAGCTCGAGAACGAGGAATCTATTTCAGCAGCGAGCATCGGGTGAGAAGTAAAAGAAGAGAGAGAGAGAGAGAGAGAGAGAGAGAGAGAGAGAGAGGACGTTTCGTCTCTCTCGATCTCTCAGTGAAGCGCGCGAGCGAGAGACAGGTGAGATAATCAACCCCGTAGAGCGTAGCTTCGAGCTCTGCTTCTGTTAGATGCGTTCTCGCCCACGGCGAGTAATCACTATTCTCGTATGCCCCGAGGTCCTTTAACGACGTCGTAGCTATTCCAAGTCGATGCGTTCACCTAGATTTAACCGGTTTCTAAAAAAAAAAAAAAATTTCTAAAAAAAAAATAAAAATTTTTTTTGTTTAATTTCAACGATTGATAAGAATTGGATAAATTTGATTATAAAACAATAATTCTTATCCGAGCATTGGGACAATGTCTCGTGTATCTATGTACAGGTCTTGTATTATAATAGGAATTGCACACACGGTGAGTCGTAAATTCAAAAAGAAGCGCGCATACACACGCGCATGCGCAGGTATTCCCATATAAAGGGTCGGTATATAAGCAACGCGTTCTCCCATTGTGCTTTGCGGAGGTCTGCTCGATATTGATTTACCGCTCGTCTAATTTGTAGGCGGTCGCCATTAAACAATCCATAAACGCTCGTGCGTAAAACACTCCCGGGAGAATCGCTCTGTGGTCCTGAAACCGCTCCGCCTCGACGTCGGTCCTCTTCGCGTCGCTTGGGCTCACGTACTTGCGCATATATAGGAACGCGCGAGCCGTTTCGAGAAGACTCGGGACGAGAATGAAGAAACGCAATACCCTCTCTCTCTCTATCTTTCTCGTACTCTCGGTTTTGTGAGAACGAACGAAAGAACGTCGTACGTAAAGGGAGAGAGGAGAGAGAGAGAGAGAGAGAAGACTTTGCGCATGCGCATGGTGCGTGTGTGTTAGACCCGACAAGAAAGAAGAAGCGAGTAGACGCTCCGGGACGATTTATTCATATTCAAATTGCGCGCCTTTACGAGCGGGACCTCGCGCGCATGCGTGCGCGCATGCTCATACCTCGCTTTTTCGAGGTCTTGGGTGCATCGGGGTTGCGAACGGCAGGAAGCCCAACCGGCAACTGTCGTTAGGTCTCGCTGCTTTCGTACGTTTCTTTTTTTTTTACTTTCTTCCGCCATTTTTTCTTTTTTTTTTTCATTACGTTTTCTTTCTTTCGGCGCGCATGCGCACTCGCCGGTTGAGACGACACACGTGACGTACAACTCATGACACCCATGAGCATGCGCGGATATTCCACTCTGCCGGATGCGGCCCGTGATGAAGCCGCGCAAAAGCTAATCACAACAGCGTCTTCAGCAACGCGGGTAGAGAACTTCTTACGCATGAATTATAGCTCGTTCTTCCGCGAGTGAGCGCGAGACTCGAGTCTTGCGATGCGGTTCATCGTGAAATCGCCCTCGTCTCGCTTACGGTCCGCTGTCATAATGGCCGAAGCTTTCTTAGAAAAATTAACATCCTCGACTTACTCGGATAAAACTCACGGTTTTACCACGAGCCTGTCCAACCGTATTTGCATCGAGTCTGTCTCTCCCTCTCTCTCTCTCTCTCTCTCTCCCTCTTTCGAGCTTTTTGACGTCGATCGGTAAACAATTTTTTTTTTCAATTAATTCATCAATTAATTTTTAACGAAATTAGTCAAATTTTTTAATTATTATATCGTTAATAATTAAATAAATAATTATTATATCGTTAATAATTAAATAATTAATTATTATATCGTTAATAATTAAATAATTAATTATTATATCGTTCATAATTAAATAATTAATTATTATATCGTTAATAATTAAATAATTAATTATTATATCGTTAATAATTAAATAATTTAACTATACTATAACATAACTATAATTAATTAATTTAACTAATAATTAATTATATTTACAGCGAAATATTCAAATTTGTCTTTTTTTTAATATAACTATATTATAATTTAACTATAATTAAATAATATAACTAATAATTAATTATATTTACAGGGAAATATTCAAATTTGTCTTTTTGTAAATATAACGATACTTTAATTTAACTATAATTAAATAATTTAACTAATAATTAATTATATTTACAGCGAAATATTCAAATTTGTCTTTTTTTAAAATAATTTTATCATCGCGTTAGTTAACTCTTTCGTCGATAGAGGGGAAGAGTTCGCGAATTGGCAACGGAGTGAAAGAGAATCCTGCGTTGATATTTTGCCTGATGTAACCACGTGAGCTAATCCAATATAGCGCGCTTACTCTCCTTACGATAATATCTCGCACTGGCTTTCGGTTTAAACATCAACTTGCTCGCGCTAATGCCTCGCACTCAACCGAGTTATCAGATTGATTCGTCGGTTGATTCGAGTTTTCTTAACTTCGAATAATTCCAAGTTTTATTTCTTTTTTCTTGTCATCTCTCTCTCTCTCTCTCTCTCTCTCTCTCTCTCTCTCTCTCTCACTCTCTCACATACACTTTCTACGTCGATGCTGATGTTTACCTCTCGTCGCTGTGATTCAGCCTGGCAATTATCGTGGGAAACTCGAACTCATTAGAAGGCGAGAGATTATCGGGGTAAATTGTACGAGAGAGTCGAGGCGATCGTCGGTTGCTACACTTTGGTTACTTTCAGTTTCGTATTAATGACGATAGATGGCAGCACGAGAGGGAAATAGATTTGACTTTAAAAAAAAAGTAGAAATAATTTTTGATCGTTTGTTTGTTTGGCAAAAATTTAGAAAAAAAGTATTACAAAAATAAATGTAGCGTAATGTTTTTGTTCCACGTTTTGTGTTTGTTGATCGTTTGGGTTGGTTACTGCGAGATCGCGAGTCCCGGATACCGAGCGAAGCGTTCACGCAGTATTCCATTTATCGTGGAATTCCACGATGGTCATGGAGTATCCAATCGTCGCTCTCTCGTATGTACCAAGGGAGATCGGTTGGCAAGGAGAGAGCACGAACCGTGCTACGAAGAGTTAGAGAAAGTAGGAAAGATCGGGCATGAACACGGGGGAGGAATCGAGGAGAGCCGAGGGAAGATGGAAAAGGACAGATATGGATACGAGAGAGCGGTGAGAGTGCGAGCGTGTGTTCACCCCTTTCCCAAGAGAGGTGGGAATTGCCCATAAATACCATTATGGCCGGACGTTGCGACTTACAACGTACTTTACCGGACTTATGACGCGACTGCTCTTGAATTAGGTACTCGTTACCGGTATTACGTTTCAACCACTTTCTTGCAACGATACACGCTCCTTCGCTCGTGCGATCGAGTCCAAGAAACCTCGAACACTGCCACGATACGACTCTTTCCCATCCTTCCGATTCCATTAATTCGTACTCCAACTTAATCGATTTATCGATCGATAAATCGATGTATCGTTCAATAAATCGATATATCAATAGGTCGATCGATAAATCGATATATCGATAGGTCGATTGATAAATCGATATATCGATAAATCGATATATCGTTCGATAAATCGATAGATCGATCGATATATTGATACATCGTTCGATAAATCGATGGATCGATCGATAGATCGATATATCGATCGATAAAAATATAAATCTCGTAAAAAATTTCGTGCGATTTTATTGTTCTTTTGGACAAAGTCGAAAAGCAACTTTAAGGATGTTATCGTTACAGGTAAGTACGAGAATAGAAGCAGAGAGGAAGTTTGCGAACGCGGTCGAGTCGGCGAGGCATCGAGGCGGACTCCAGAAGAAAGTAAACCTTGCAAAAAACATTTAGGACTCTACCGGTCTGTTGGAGAGCACGTGTGCAACGAGAGGGCTATGGCAATCAGTGCGCAACACCGAGAGGTCTACGTCGCTCCTGTGCGATCGGCAAGAGGGAAGGGTGGAGGAAAGAGGGCGAAGAGGCGCGCGAACGAGACGGAGGAGTACTGATTCTCGATCGTCCAGCGAAGCACTCTCTTGCCTCTCTGACTTACCTGCCTGCCTGCCTGCTTGCCTACCTGCCTGCCCGGTGAGCCTTCTCGCACGGTCTAATTGGCGGTAGAGCAACCGCACCTGGCAAAACGTACAGCCACCGCTGTAATTGACTATCTCTCGCGACTCTCCGCGGAACGAGCCACCAGGCCTCAAGGACTCCAATGTGTGTCCTTTGATGAAAAAGCAAAAAAAAAAGAGTGCAAACCAAAAACGAACAACAACGAAGGAACGCGACGGAGAATGGAGGATCGCTTACACCTTTACACCGTGGTACGTTACAGTAGCACTTTACTTTCCGCGTATATAAGATCTCTCCAACATTATTTTAATTAACAACGACGCGTTGTTGAGTAATTAAGAAAAATTGAAGAAAATATTATTCTCCAGGAATATTTTCGAACACCTCATTGTTAACGAGATTAAATTTAGTCGCGATTGATTTTATTATCGAAATTGGCGATTCGTTAAGCTCGTAGACGATCTCAAGACGCCCGAGTCTCGTTCCTCTCTCGCGTTTGCGCTAAAATCCTTCCCACGTGGCAATTCGCCCTCGAGTAATTTCACACGTTAGAAGCGTAATTGTTCCGTCGTTGAATCGCTCGTTCACTCCACGGTCGAGAAACACCAACGACGTGGACGGAAACGCTTCGTGAGTGTAAACTTTATTACTCCCTTAAACACGCCCGGTTGTAAACAAGGATTCTCTTTCCACTCGCGTTTAAAAGTAAAAAATTAATCTCGCGAAAACAAAGTCGAAATCGAATTATTCTCGAATTCCTTTGGAACGAAAATTATTTCGAGGAATGCAACGAACGTTTTAGAAACTATTGGGGAGGAAAAAAGAGAAGAAATAAACGAACTCGTGGTCGAGACAAAAATAAAGATAGACGATTATCGCCCAGGATACTATTAAGGCGCGTGATGCAACTTGGCTTATTGCCAATGCATTACAAGTAGTCTTCCGATAGACTGTCGCGCGAACTCATTGTGCACCTGTGGCCAAGGTTTCATCTTTCTTCTTAGCTCGGTATCTTGTCGCTCGAGCATCCTCGTACTCGCTTCTTCTATCTTCTCTTTTCCACTAACGTATATATGTTGTTTTTATGCTCGCAGGTATACTTCGCTCTTGGCACTTGGTCCATAGTAAAGTACCAACCGGGGGGGATACGTAACATATGCGAATGCAAGATCTTCGATGTTACTGCGAACTTCGGAGTCGTATACTGCTCTGGGATGCTCGCCGTATCGTAACATATGTTTCACGACTAGTCCAGGAGCGTAATGCCAGAAGACAAAATCTTACTTTGCCTCGTGGATATTAACCCAAACCCAAGACAACGTCTCTTGAGAAACCGATAAATGTGAACTTCTCATTCTCGGGTTTGACTCTAAATCCTCGCGCAGCATCTCACTCGCTGGACCAGAGCAATGTGTTACTCTTGAATTACGATCGAAACTTTTGTAGCTTGTTTAATGATTAATATTATCCTTGTAACACAATGTATCGTCGATTTTTATGGGAAAATAAATATTTTTTTTATCTTATTCTTCTTCATCTTTGACTTTCTTTATATCGAATACCTCTTAATATATCTCCCTCCATGGTAGATGAACCATACAGCACTTGTACAACAGACACACAGCATGCACAGAATAGACACAGAAACGCTCAGAAAATAGCGAAAATCCAAAAAAAAAACTGGAAAAACTTGAATTTTTGAACATTTTCTGGATTTAAAAAAAATTATGAAAATTTTACCCACTGACCCTCATTACCCCACTGACCCGCATTACCCCAAATTTCCGCCGTTTGTTCTAAAGATTGTTAAAATCGATTCTTGCATAACGTAATGTTACGTAACACATTGCGTAATATGTAAACATAATTCGAAAATTGAACCCGCTGACCCGCATTACCCCACTGACTCGCATTGCCCTCAATTCCCGATTTTTTTCGAGTAAACTTCGCTACTGCCTCATTACCCCAATTCTCGAGGTGTATTCCAAAAAGAATCTGGAATTTGGGGAAATGCGGGTCAGTGGGGTAATGCGGGTCAGTCGATCAAATTTTCGGAAGTTTTGTAATAATTGAAAAAATTTTCAAAATTCAAGTTTTTTCGATTTTTTTTTTTGGTTTTTCGCTATTTTCTGAGCTGCGTGTATTGTGCGTATGCTGTGTGTCTGTTCTGTGTGTGCTGTGTGCCTGTCGTACATTTGTGATGTGTGTCACCTAAATGATCGCAATTTTTTTTATTTTTTATGTCAAATTAATTGAAGAGGTAACAGGAGAAGATATCGAAATAAAAAACATAACGCAGTACTCGCTAAAAAAAACTATTTATTCAATCATCAGACATTACAATTAAGGCAAATACAGGTGTCATAACATTTTGTGTAACTTGATTGTATTGTTTACAGAGCTTTTTTTACTGTTATCAAACCATTAATGAATTTTTATGTTATTTAACTGTTTTTGTACGTGCACCATGTGTGAATTATTTCTATACTGCACGTTATAAAAATATACCAAGAATCTTCAAATAACGTCAAATTATTCGTTGCACTCTACCAATACTAATTACCATCACTAGACTTAGGAACGATCGAAGAAGCCTCACTCCAAACTAAAAATCCAAACTCATCCACGATCTAAAAATAATAACAATATAAAGCCCCAGATTATTATTTTTATCGTAAATCGCAAAACAAGGATAACCAGGTCCTCCAGGACACACAGGACACACTTACTGATTTCAGAAATTGCACGTGTCCTCGGAATTTATAGTTTTCACAAGACTCTCAAGATTGACAAGAATTACAAGAATTGCAGGAAATGACCTTAACCACTTGTCTAATGTCACGATAGAAAACGTCCCGCGAAAGCAACTCCACGATTCCGTCCGCCGGCTGAGTTTCCTCGAAGTAATATGCATCTGTGCTGCATTTCGCCCGTTAAGGTAGACCGATAAAGTTTACAGCCTCCTTGTACACTCGCTTGGATACGAGCTCGCGTTTTCCAGATATTCGATAATATTCATTCGTTCATGAACGCGAGGATCGAAGCTGGCGCGTAGAACAGGTAGCTACTTGCAAAAAAGGCAATCGACAAATCCCATTTTCACAAGAGAGACGTGCCTTTTCCATTAAATAAAATATCCTACGTCGTAAAGTCTGGCGAAAGACAGAAGCAGATAAAACCGGACTGTCCCCAATGGTCTTCAATTACAAACTACGATCGGATACAAAATATAATTTCTCGCGTTTTCCCAATTCCGCGATGCAGCTGCGTTCCCAAAATAAAAATTACATCGAACAATCTTTTACGCGGTTTATCTCAATATTCGAACTATCGATAAAACGATCCAAGGTCTTATCAACGATCATAAAAATCGGAAACATAATCGTCGATGAATTATCGAATTTTTTCTAAGATCGAAGAAAGATCGTCGGATACATCCGGTTCTCGTTTGCTTTTTCCCATATTCCAAAATAGTTACGATATCGTAAAAGGCCTTTTCTCCGGCTGTCTTGATTTTTTTTCAATCGGCACGCCCATAATCGCGTGGAGAGCAACGTAGAGAGCTCGCTCGGTTATCTTAATATAATCCGGATCGGAAACTCTCGAGTTCGAAAGCCGATCCGGACCGACTCTGTTGCATCGTGGCTATATCGTATATGAGAGAGAATACGTCTATTGGATACGTGTGAGAAAGAGAGTAATGCCGAGTAAAGCTTTCAAGTCGCCGCTCGGTAAAATCGCGGCTACGCGCGCCGCTTCCTTATCTCGCTCCGATCGTATATGACCCTCGACCCCCTCCTCGCCTATTGGCGGCGAATCGCATGTTTCGCAGGCCTAAGACTTATTGTCCGTGTGCAAAAATCCCAATGAGACTTGCACCGAGAGAAGCTCGAGTATTTTCGCGAAGAAAGGACTCGGCCGCTTCCGTGATTTTTCGCGATTTAAAAATTCTTTCCTCCTCCTTCTTCTTTACCGGAATCGTTCGAATCTCAATAGCGATAAGAATAACGTCTATGCTTTTATACCTCGAGAGGTCCTCGCATCTATCGCTTACTCGCTTAAAAAGGAAACGAAAATTGTGCGTACTTAAGTTAGTTATACTTCTTTGATGTGAGTAAGAAAGAATTTTGTAGACAGTCGAACTAATATTAACGGTTTGACAACGGTATATTAAAAAATTAGAGTTTTATCCTGGAGTTGGTCCAATCCATTGGAGTCGTCCAGTTTCTTTAGATCGAAGTGAAAATTCGATCGTAGCGACCCTCGTTTGCTCCGCAACGTTGAAGAAGTCCTCGTCTGATCACTACTCGCCTTTTCTACTTCGTCCTATCTTAGCAACGGCGTTAAAGATATACAGGGTGAATTTTCTAAGGGGCAACAGGCTTTTGTTCCAAGGTAGATGGGATCATTACAAACAAAAGTTGCAAATAAACATTCGAAATATTTTTAATACTTTACGAGATATAAATGTTTTAAATTGGTCCAATTGGAGCGCGCTGAGAAACGTTGGAGCCGCCCACTCTCCGCCCTAGCCGTAGGGATAGACGAATAGTTTGCCCAATAAATAAAATTGACTGCTCTGAATATTGCAAATGTAACTTTTTAATGGAGTGCTCCCTCCCCCCAGCCCATGCCCCACTAGCTCTACGGCTAGGGTGGGGAGTGGGCGGGGCCAATTTAAAAAGTGTATATCTCGTAAACTATTAACAATATCCTCAATGTATATTTGCAACTTTTGTTTGTAATGATCTCATCTACCTTATAATAAAGTTTGAGACACTTTATGAAATTCATCCTGTATAGAGGCGGATCTTTTTCACCGCATCATGAGAAATTGTTCGTATTCTCCGTGAGCTGGATCCAACGTCCGGTATAGGCTCGAACTAGGAAAGATTTGTGGCTGTTTGAAGGGACAAGCATGACTGGCATTCTTCTCGCGCGAGCTCAGCCTCTCGTACAAAACGCGAACATGCTACACGGGACTGTTCGTCTTCGTTAACTGTCTCTTTATACCTTTCTTAGCGTCGATTATCGATAACGACTATCGATTAACCCGAGGTCTCTTTTTTATTACTCGAGATTGCAACGGGCAATTTTGAATTTACAAATTTACAAGAATTTTCTCGAAATAAATTTAACTAATTAAAACGACACGATCATTAGTAAAATGATTAATTACTCCCGGCTTTAAATATTCGCATTCCGTTGTTCCTGAGAAAATTGTAACGAGGCAAGTGTAATTTCTCGCGCAAGGAAACATTTCTACGTGCTGAGAGTTCTCGATGCTTGGCGGGAAGTCTCGTTTATGCAAATCTCGTCGCAGCGCGCGTGCGAGACTCGCGTGTGTTAACGGCCGGCTCTAAATCTCGAGGCGCGCGGTCTCCGACTCGCGAGGTTGTAATAACTTATCGGACGCCATCGGTTCGCGTAAGACGTCGCTGGTCGATTTTACATCGCGCTCCTTTGGCTAAATCGATTAACCAAGTTTCGAAAAAATTAAATTTTTTAATTCAAGCTCAAAATTGTCAAATATTGTGAAAAGTAAAAAAACAAAAGAATTCTGCCGTTTCGAAAAATCCAAATTCTCGACAGCTTCTCTCTCCTCGCGGAGAGCGAGAGAGATTCGCGCGAGCGGAACCTCACTTCGGTAGATCAGCCACGATTCGACCGGATCATCGGTCGGATAACGTGTACACGGTATAGAATGTCGAAAATTACAGGGTATTATCCGGCGTGAGGAACGTGCGAGAATACGCGATTCGCGGTGGATAGTCCGGGGATCGAAGCGCGCAGGCGCGCGTGCGCGCGCATACGTGTATTAGCCTTGGCGCATGCGCGAGTCCTACTCTTCGCGCATCACTCCCAGGCTCGACTTTACGAGATCGATTTTAATCCTAGTTTTATCGCGATTGCTAAATTATCGTAACGAGAGAAACCTCATTAAACTTATCTGCTAATTTCCACGATAAATCACCGATAAAAATGGGAAAGGGATGAAAAAAATTTTCCATAAGAGAAGGGAGGAAGGGGTTGAAATTTTATTCAAAAATTACAATCGAATTTCATTCTAAAAATCAACAAAAAAATATAAACAGAGAATACAAATATTTGAAACAGCAAGTTCGCGTGGCTGGATCGATCTCTCTTGGTGGTTGGGCCAAAAGCGTTTACGTTGAAGCTTGCTTGTGCGAGAGTGTCGAATAACCGGCGAGAGACTGCAACCTCCTGCGCGAACGTATTAACACCTCGAAGGATTTATGGTATTGGGGTGACAGCGTAAGGGGTGGTTGATGCTGGCCGCACGCGGAGACTGGAAAATAAAAACAAGAAAATCAGATTGGAAGAGGAGAGGAGAGAGAGAGAGAGAGAAAGCTCAGCATCTTGGCGCGGCTCGCTCTCACATCTCCGAAACTCCGGGACTGGAACAAATGGGCTCAATTTCGTATTTTGTAACAGCCCGGGACCTCGTTCTCTCTTTCTCTTTCTATGTTTCTCTCTGGTTCAAGGCACGAAAGGGTATCACCCACACCTTCGCCACCTGCGATCTATTTCGCGGACGATAATATTTCTTGGCGTGTTAACGCGCCGAGAAAGGAGAGGAGAGGACCCCGGTGATCTTGAGACTCGACCCCGAGAGGAGATCCTTCGCGAGGAGAAGGGTTCCGCGCGGCAGGTATATTATCGCGCATCGCGGCATCGGAGAGAAATAATATCTTTTTACCGTCGGTTCAACAGAACGAAAGCATCGAGATTGCCCTTGCTCGACCTTGACGCACCTTTAATTTTTTTTTATTTACAAATTTTCCTCGATGAGCGATAGAAAGGAAAAACATAAGTTTGATTTAAAGAATGATTTTTAATCGAACGGAGTTGGCGCATGTTGCGTTCGTTTGCTGGGCTTGCGGCGGAGATGAGAAGAGTTCTCTCGATGCGGCGATCGGCAGCTTTCCCGCGGTCTCTCGCGAAGTGCTCATGCGCGATCAGAGAAGAAAGATCAAGTCTAGGAAGTGGCTGGAAGATCCGACTCTTCGTTCGAACGTAAGCAGCGCGGAATGCGTCGTCGTTTTTGTTTTTGTTTTTTTTTCTTTCTTTTTAGTTTCTTTCTTCCTTCTTCGTCCGGCGTATCTACCACACTGTGCCACAGAGAGCTCACAGACCGAATGATTTATAGCCGAAGAGCACGCATGCAACGTAGGTGCGAGATGCGCCGAGACGAGAGCCAACACCCCCGCAACCAAGAAAGTCTTCTCTCGAAACGAGTTACGTACATATATATACAGGGTGGATTTCATAAAGTGTCTCAAACTTTATTTTAAGGTAGATGGGATCATTAGAAACAAAAGTTGCAAATATACATTCGGGATATTTTTAATAGTTTATGAGATATAATTATTTAAAGTTGGTCCAATCAGCACGCACCGAGAAGCGTTGGACCCGCCCACTTCGAAATAAAAATGACTGCTCTGAATTTTGCAACCCCAAATGTAACGCCCTACACTGTGCTATCTCTACATCTAAGGCAGTGGGCGGGTCCAAAGCTTCTCGGTGCGCTCTGATTGGTCCAACTTAAAAAATGTATATCTCGTAAACTATTGAAAATATCTCTAATGTATATTTGCAATTTTTGTTCGTAATGATCCCATCTACCTTAAATTAAAGTCTGTGACACTTTATAAAATTCACCCTGTATATAAATAAGCGTATATTTGCAAGGAGTAAACACACACGATCGAACGATTTACTCCATGGTGCGAATGGACAAATCGCCGCTCGATTCCTCGTTAACGTCGCTCCGTGAAAAATTGGCCAATCTTCGATACATCTCTCGCATCTCGTCGACACGATCGCCAAGATGAGAGAAAAAATGAAGATAAGTATTTACGAGAATAACGTCGATACCAAAAAATCGCAAGAGGAAGTTTCTTCCTTTATCGGAAAAATAGACGCGAATAATTACAAGCCTTAAGAAAGATTGAAGGAATCGTAAGGATGCGTTCCTTTTTGGTTCGTCTCGAACTTGGCGAAGATGCGTTCACAGAGGGGTTGGAGAAAAATCCTCTCGGAAGCTTCCCTCGATCGGATCGATGCTTATCGCCGCTGGCCATTACCCGACCAGGTCCCCGTGTTCGTTTGCCACACCACACCGAGCAATGGTGCAACATCGTTGCGAAGCTACGTTCGAGGACCGAAGTTTTTGCAACGTGTGTGCCTACGGGCCCAAAGGAGTCAAGAAAGACAGAGAGAAAGAGAGAGAGACAGAGAGAAAGGATGCGACGACAAGTCGAACTCGTTAGGTATCCAATCGGTTGTAACGTAAGCACGCTCGCGGGTACGTCGAGAGAGGGAGAGAGAGAGAGGTAGAGAGTGAGAGAGAGCACGACCGTGGGATCGTGAGATAGTCAAACAAGCGCCGGTGTTCGCAGCGCGCTGGATGAGATCTGTAACGGGGCGCGGACGCGCGCGCAGCGGCGTCGTACGAGTATGCGCACGCGCAGAACGTCCCGTATCTCTCGGCTCTCCGTGTACCTAGTTCGCTCGCTGCTCCGCTTGCCAGTGCGCCGACGTCTCGCGTCACTGTCACGTGACGCGACGCGAGGGAGGGGAGAAGACGCAGACGGCTGGTTTACGAAGCGCGTGATCCTTTCTTGCGTCTTCCGTCATCCCTCTCTCTCTCTTGCTATATCTTGCGTGCGTTTTTTCTACTTCCACCTCCTTCACCATTCGTCTTCGATTCTCTTACCGACGATACCGTCAGGAAGTCTCGTGTGAACGCGGCCAGCGGCGAGAAGTCTTTTCTTTGCCTCGTCCCGTTCCCTCTGTTTCACGATGTTTGGTGAAACAGTTTGACGGGCTTACATAATTGCCGAGCAAACGTTGACTGTCGCTGTTGAAGACGACGGGCCGTCCTCTCGCTCTTTCTCGTACGTTGTTGCGCGCGACCGAAACGTATAACGCACTTTTCTGTTTTGTGGAAAGAAGGCAAACACTTCGTGTCATGCGAAGGAATCGTGTCTCGAGCGAAGGTCGACTAGGCCCAGATCGGTCCACGGAGCACGAGTTCCTTTTTCCCACCTCTTTTCCTCGATTTTAATTTGTTTTTTCTTCATTTTTTTTTCTGCGACGAGCTTGTCATTTTGTCCGAGCCGTATCGACGTGAGTTTACTCGCGCGTCTCCTCACCCTCGTCCTGGACGACCTCGCGATTCCTCCGGTTTAACAACTCGCAGCAGGTGGCCGCGGGAATACGGGAACTGGAATGACTCATGAAACCAGCGGAGGTAAAAAAAAATCTGGGATATCCGCGTACTCGTCGTGTCTCGCGTGATTAGCACAATCGTTTTTTGCCAAACATGGGAGAGTCTCGTACGAATGGCTCGTTATTTTTCCCCTTAATGACAAAAATTAACAGAAGTATACAGGGTGGATTTCATAGGATGTAATAAGCTTTGTTCTAAGGATAGATTGGATCGTTACAAACAAAAGTTACAAATATACATTGGGGATATTTTGAATAGTTTACGAGATATCAACTTTTTTAAATTGGTCCAATCAGAGCGCGCCGAGAAGCGTTGGAAACGCCCACTCCCTGCTCCAGCAGTCAATGCTCGAGAAATAAAAATGACTACGTGATAATATAATAAATAAAATTGACTGCCGTGAATTTTGCAAGCCCAAATGTAACGCCGTACACTGTGTTATCTCTACGCCTAGGGAGTGGGCGGCACCAACGCTTCTCGGCCGGCTCTGATTGGACCACCTTTAAAAATGTCTATCTCCTAAACTATTAAAAATATCCCTAATGTATATTTGCAACTTTTGTTTGTAATGATCCCATCTATCTTACAATAAACCCTGTTACACCTTATGATAAAAAATTATATTATCACCCTGTATAAAAAATTGCGACGCATCTTTCGATTGAAGCGTTCTCAGAAAAATTCGAACGTGAAATCTTTGAAAAGAATAACGAAGATTTTGAAAAACATAAGAGAACAAAACAATGGCGGTATAAAAATTGAAGATGGCGGGCTCGTTAAGAAGAGTAATATAAAGGGCGGTCCAAATAACGGACAAATTGGCACGACTCCCACACTAAAGGGTCGATGCCTCTTCGTCTCGAGGGGGTGAAAAAGAAATCGAACAAAAAAATCTCTTAGACTTACGAACGGAAATATCCAGGTAGAGCGCGAGTTTGCATCCTATAACGAGCCTTTATATATACAGCACACTCCCTCTCTCTCTCTCTTTCTCTCTCTCTCTTCTCCGCGCATGCGTCATTATATATTGCGTTACGCTTACGCGTGTGTAATTGCGAGCATCGTGTGCGGGGTCCACGAAAGCCCCCTTGATTTATGTCTTCATAAGCGACGTGTGCGCATGAGCGAGCGAGGAGAACGCGCGATAACGCGCACGCGCGTGGATAGCCTGCGTCGAAGCGTTGCGCGTGGGCCGACGGAACGCTTCGACTCTCTCGGTCCCCGGACGTCTGCGCACGGAACCCGCGACGCCTGGCTTCCTGTCGAGCCCGATCAAAGAAGCTTTGCTCGTACGAGGCAACCTTGCGAATCAAAAACATCCTCGATGTTGATAAATCTTTTTGTTTTTTTTCTTTATTTAAATCGAGTTAAGAGACGATAGACTGTACTTAATGAAATTAATGTCGGACTTGCATAAACGATTCGAGGTGCGGACGAGTCACCACGGACTATGATTTATCGCTGCGTTTATAGGCGTATTTATAGCCGACTATTGAAATCCGATTAACCGGTCGATCTCTGGACCGTGAAGTCGATAATAAACTCAAGTCCGAGACCTCGACCCACGAAACGCATAAAGTTTTATCTTGCGTTAAGAAAGGGAGGGGGGGGGGGAGTTTATTAAAAAGTCTCCGTCAATTTTGCTGGCTACATTTTAACCCCACGTTCTTCGCGAAACAACGCTACGACACACGCCCACGTTATGCTCTCTAGATCGCTCGCTGAGAAACGACCCCCCGCTGTACCCTTCTTCGAACGCCTAATTGCCAAACAAGCCCGTATTCTCTAGTCCAACAAGCTCGTTGCGTCGCTCGATAATGAGAACGAATTTAAAATACAAAAACAACAATCATAGATAACTAAATTTTCAATTATTTCTCAAACATTCAACAATGTTACAACGTTATTTTCTGTGTTAAGAATTTTTTTTTTAATTTACAAAATTTCTTATCAAAATTTAAAAAGCTAGGGAATTTCTGGAGAGTCGTGGAACTTGATAGAAGGATTTCTTTAATTCAAACATTCCACAATGTTCCAATATTATTTTCTGTAGATAAAATTTAATCGACGTAATTATTATTATTATTATAGTCAAATTTTTAGGATTTTTTTTTGAATTTACAAATTTTCTTATCAAAATTTAAAAAGCTAGGGAATTTCTGAAGAGACGTGGAACTTGCTAGAAGGATTTCTTTAATTCAAACATTCCACAATGTGCCAATATTATTTTCTGTAGATAAAATTTAATCGACGTAATTATTATTATTATTATAGACAAATTTTTAGGATTTTTTTTTTTAATTTACAAAATTACTTATAAAAATTTAAAAAGCTAGGGAATTTCTGAAGAGGCGTGGAACTTGCTAGAAGGATTTCTTTAATTCAAACATTCCACAATGTTCCAATATTATTTTCTGTAGATAAAATTTAATCGACGTAATTATTATTATTATTATTATTATAGTCAAATTTTTAGGATTTTTTTTTTGAATTTACAAAATTTCTTATCTAAATTTAAAAAGCTAGGGAATTTCTGAAGAGACGTGGAACTGGCTAGAAGGATTTCTTTAATTTATATAATAATAATAATAATAACGTGAGTCAACCGAGTCAGAGACATTCGCACGTACGTGAGTTTGAAATAAGAGCGAGCGTACAAGCAACATCGCGAAGATCCAGTTGAGAAGCATTCGCATAAACTCCACCGATTGGATCCTAAATCGGAAGGCATAATACGCTTGTCTCGTGGTAACGCAGCGGGGAATTTAAGCGATACATAAACGACCCATCCACCCCCCACGGTATAAAACCCACACTCTCCCCGACCCTTATATTTATTCGTTACAAGTAAATTTCTCACACCTCGTGTACTGAATTTGTGCTCGAGAATGAAACGATATTTTTCATAAGTAATAAAAAAAAAATATAAGAAAAGGTTGATAATTTTTTATACTAAAAAAAGTTTCCTGTGAAAAAAAAATATGATTTTTTTTTAACAAATAATGTGTAGCGAATCCAAATTCGTACCATATATTGGCACTGATGAGATACAAATTTTCCCAAAATCTTAACCTCAAAAACGTATTTTTGGAGAAGTTATGGAGGGGGAAAGAAAAATCAAAATTATAATTTTTCTCGTAAACGACCCGACGGATTTTCATGAGTAAAAAATATGTCATGTAAGTCGATAAGACAATGTTACAAAAAAATTTGTTTAATTTTTGAACCGAGATAAGAGGTTTAAAAAAATTTCTAAAGTTTTCAAAAATTTTTTTCGAGGTTATGTTTTATAGCGACACCCGCCATTTTTCTCATAAATATTCCTTCGGATGTCCTCTATAATATATATTTTTTTCAAATTTTTCGAAGCCGCGCAACATATTGAAAAAAAATAATATAAATATTGTGTCAATCTGAACTTCTTATCAACGAGTGTTATTAAACAGATATCAATGACATCAAGGCCCATTTGTCGTTATAGCACGAGCCTACTCGATCCCCAGTACTATAACTATGCCCAAGCACATAACCGCGAACAAACAAACAAAAAAAGACAATGATCGATCATCAAGAAAAACGTTACAAAACGATGTTCTAATTTCTCGTCGTTGTCGGTATCGCGATGACTCGACGAAAGAAGAAGGGAGAGAAAGGGCCCAAAACGAGTCCCGTCTTGTCTCGTACCCTTTATACACTGTAGTGTAGACAGATCGTATTATAGATCGTAATCTCGACAGTGCCAACGATTCGAAATTGAATAAATCTAACTCGAGCCCTTTGGGCCCTTTTGCCCGTAGCACACATAACCTCAAAGTTGATCCGGACCGCGGGAAACTGCGGAAGGTTTCTCTTACGTCTCCCTGTCGTATCCCCGGGTCGTTTTGTTTAAGTTCCGTCGCAAGGTTCATCCAGAACCTTCGTACCTACGAAGGGAGAGCAGCAGGAGAGAAGAGCGACTGCCGGGCGACGGTGGCGGCGGACGTAGTGCTCTCGGGGCTCTCGCGCGCCCGCTGACGGGCCATCAGATAAGACACCGTGTGTTTGCCTAACCTCTCACCTCTCGCCGCGCGGCGCTCGGGTCGGCGCGCTCACGGGGATGCCCCGAAGTGCCTCGAACGCCCGTGTCTTCTCCGACAGAGAGCGTTTTGCCGCGTGCTCTGGACGTGACGGACAGCTCCGCATGGCGGACGTCCAACAATCTTCTTCTTTCTTTTCTTTTCCTTTAAACTCGTTCCTCCTCTTCTCGTTTCGTTTACCACGGTCGGTAAGTCGGAATCTTTTGTTTTTGAATGGCGGGAAATACGAATGTTTGAAAATGGCGAATCATCGTTAAGGGAGGGGGAAGTCGGTAGCTCTGCCGGAAGTGATCGAGCGTTAAACGCTTCGTTAGGATAATTTCCTAACGGAAATGAGTTATAAGGGGAGAAAAATACGAACGTAGGATGAGTATCGTGGCGCCACGTCGATCGCCGAAGCTCGTTCTCAATCGAGCAATTAACCGGGTAATTAGCAAATCGCTTCGGGGTCTTCGGCATTAATCAACGTGGAATTGATTTGTTAGTTCGTTAAAGGAGTTCTCGCGCGCCCTCTTCGGGGACGCCCCGGATGGTGTCCCGTCGTGAAACGAGAAACACAGGGAAAGGGAGAGGGAGAGAAGGGCACTCGGAGGATGAGGGCGAGGAGAGAAAGTATACCGTCTCTCCCACACAAACTTCGAAGGCGAAAGACTGGTGAGAATCGGATATACAAAAAGAAAAAAGGAAACAAAGAAACAAATTCCGAATGAGATTATCGTGGCGAGATGGATGAGTGGAAGGAAAGGAGAGGAGGTAGAATATACGAAGAGGAGGAAGCAGAAGGGAAGGAAAAAAATTTGTAAAAATAGACAACAAAAAGTTTTTAAAAGTGAACCAGTCTTCGGAGATAGGGAAATAAAAAAATCCGCGGGGAATTCGAAGTGGAAAGTGGCGAAGAGGATGTAAAACGAAATTACCATTAAGGCAGACCTGTATCTCTATCTCCCTCTCTCTCTCTTTTTCCCAGCTCCTTGCTTCGTTGTAATAAACCAATTCTCGTCGAGTTTTGCTCAGAGAATCGAGCGATCCGTATCTCTGTAACA
The DNA here is from genome assembly GCA_946811545.1 of Netelia fuscicornis. Lineage (NCBI taxonomy): Eukaryota > Metazoa > Arthropoda > Insecta > Hymenoptera > Ichneumonidae > Netelia > Netelia fuscicornis. The sequence goes on along the minus strand of OX328014.1, from coordinate 45,619,179 downwards.
CATACAACAAAATGTATGTAAACAAGAAATATAAATTTATTTTTTCAATAATAATAATAATAAAATAAATATCAAATAAACAATATCTAAAATTTATTCGGATTTGAATAATATTTTAATACTTTCATGAATTTTTACTACGTTCCTTCATTTTGTAATTAAATATAAAAAAAACAATGAAGAAAATAAACGTTTGTAAATTTTTGAAATAATAATTTTGATTGAAAAATTGCGAATTCGACATGGAAAGCCCCATGCACGAATAGGCCACAATCTAGTTACTTTCCGGACATCCAAAGAGTACCATATACGCCTTAAGCGTATTCCATCGTATTTTCTCGGTCCTCGAGGAAGGAAACACTCTCACGTGGACGACAACGAGACGTACAACGTTGGAATTCCAGTCACCGAGAGAGCCCGTACAGGCTGCAAAGTTCCTACGAGAGTAAAATCTTGATCGCATAATTTTCTCGCGCGGGCGCTGGTCGACCAAGCGTGCGCACCTTGGTCTTCTCCCGCTGGGTTTATCCGCTTTTAGAAGAAAAGAAAGAAAGAAAGAAAAAAAGACACGTTGACGTATGCGACTGGGTAACCCTGAAGACTGTCTCTTCTCCTGGCGAACCTTAAGTCGACCTCGTTTAATTAACATCAACCATCCTCGTTACGATCCACCCTTAATTTAATTCTAATTAAAACAACAGAATAAAAAAATCGAAATTCAGATATCAATTCTTGCTTTAACTATTTTTTATACTCCCAAGGTCAAAGGTCATCCATCATGGCAACCTCGATCGCCGAACCAAGTTGGCTAAGACGTTTTAGCGGTTCTCCTCGGAACCGACAGAGGACCCAGGAATGAGAATGAGAAGAGGAAAGAGACGAAGAAAAAATAATATATAAAAAAAAAAGGAGCGGCGTATAAAGAGCATTATACCTACGCCAGGGTATAATGCACGCAAGCACATACATAACGGGGCCGATCGAAGCGATCGACGCGTCGAGGTGATCGTTGAATCGTGTGGCAGCCGCGGCGAGGGATACATAACCGCGGGTTTAATATCTTCGTGGAGGAGGAGGAGGAGGAGGAGGAAGGAGAAGGGGAGGGTACAGCGAGGAAGAGAGAGGATTCCTTTTGAGAACGAAACGAGTCCTCTAACCGACGTATAGCGCGTGCTCGGCACCGGGCTAATTGTGCGATATTGTGCATCGACAATGATCTAATGAAGCATTGTCCATCGCAATGGCGCATGCGGGTTACAAGCGTTGGCCGAGATCGCGAGATGTTCTCACCGTGCGACGTGAAACCATCGAGGAGATTGTCGAGCGCGTTGTCGTCGAATTGATATTTTTTTTTTTTTGGTTGTTTATTTTGCTCTTTATTTATTTATTTTTTATTGTTGATTTGTCGCTATTGGCGATTATGGAAGATCGGGAGAGTGTGGTTGGAAGAAAAGTGGTCGGTTCGCGGCAAAGGACAGTGGGTCGATGGGAGATTGTAATAAATATTGCTTAATAGTTTACTTAGGAGGGTGGTGGGAGGGGGGAGTCTTCGAGATCGAGGGAAGAGGTCATCGGTGGGGTTATCATTAACGCGATGAATATAAATTCATCGAACTCGAATCATCAGTCATGGTTTAAGCGCGTTTAACGAACGGCGAAGCGTGATGTAAGGTTGCCGCGTGAATACTGTTTTTTTTTTTCACGGGGACGATGAAGTAGAAATATCGACGGGCATTTCATCGATACGGAATAATTATAACGGAATTGTCCAGCGAGAATGCGAAAGAATAAAAATAAAGCGAGGTTATAGCGGGGTAGGTTGGACGACACCTAGCGGCGAAGGTCGGAAGCGCTGAGTGTCTGGGACTAGCCAGGTGGCGCCATCTAGCGGCTAGCGTGGGAACCTCCACGAAGCAAAACAATTCCTCTCGAAGATCTCCTCTTGTGAAATAAAAATTTCAATAACATTTCAATCAAAGCCCTCTCGTGATGGAAAATTGTAACTCGAATACTTGTCGTTAAAAGAATCCGGATGTGTTGAACGACCCCTAGCGGCGAGGATTGGAATCGTTGCGTATCTGGGACTAGCCAGGTGGCGCCATCTAGCGGCTAGCATTGGAAACTCCACGAAGCAAAACAATTCCTCTCGAAGATCTCCCCTTGCGAAATAAAAATTTTAATAACATGTCAATCAGAGCCCTCTCGTGATGAAAAATTGTAACTCGAATACTTGCCATTAAAAGAATCCGGATGTGTTGAACGACCCCTAGCGGCGAGGATTGGAATCAATGCGTATCCAGGACTAGCCAAGTGGCGCCATCTAGCGGCTAGAGTTGGAACCTCCACGAAGCAAAACAATTCCTCTCGAGGATCTCTCCTTGCGAAATAAAAATTTCAATAACATTTTAATCCGAGCCCTCTCGTGATAGAAGATTGCAACTCGAACTGCCTGCCGTTAAAGCACCCCGGATGGTTATTCCTATTTCTATCAGCCGGTTGCCCATTAATTCGATGGATGTATCGTAGTTAAGGAGGATAATGTTGGAATTGGGCAAAGTAGATGGTGAAGAGGGAAGAGGGGGGAATAGCTTCCCATGCGCAGTAGCTGGTTTATTCTCTCTTTGCCGAATGAGTCGATCGCGGTGTAACCAAAGGGCTGGGAATTGCAGAAGAGGGGGCAGAGAGAGAGAGAAAGAGAGGGGGGTTTTCATTTTCATTATCCAGAGTGGAACGTAACCGCGGTGCAATATGGACGGTTGGATTCGAGCGGTGGAGTTGGTCGTAACAACTACCAGACGCCACGGCAACTAATACCCTCGGAGTGCGCTAAGACGAGAGGGCCGAGCGAGAGAGAGAGGAGGATACACGCATATATCCACTTTCATCATTCCGCGCGGTAAAAGTTATAACTCGATTATCCGTCTAACTAGCAATTTCAATACTATTAAGAGTCTCGAGTAAGAGAGAGAGAGAGAGCGCGGAGAGGGGCCGAGCGGCGCTGCAGCGGCACACACGGGTACTAGCGCGCGCAGCCGCGCAGGCGCGGGCGCATGCGCGTCTCACCAAGGGCCGCAAGAAGTCTGGCCTGGCCAGTTCCCTGCCAGCGGCTGAATATGTTTAGTCCAACGGGCCAAAAAAACTCGAACCGACGCGGCTTACGCTTCGCGGACAATAGATGAGCGTCCTATCTTACGCATATAATTCAAACGAAATGCGCCGCGCGGACGATTGCACTCTCAGCCCGGTAGCCGTGCCACACCGTAGAAACTTCACTCGAGTTTCTTCTTCTCTTCTTGATTCTTCCATCCGATTCCCTCGTTCCGTCCATCGACTCTTCTTTTCCGTATCCTCTTCATTTTCTCTCTTCCACGCATATTTTCCCTCCCTTCCACAAACACCAACACCTGTAAGTAAGCCTCCTCCTAGAATGCTGATAGCGATGATGATTACTCTAACGAATAGTGGAACTACAATTTGTGCGGCCTATCCGCACGAATCAAGGCCCACCGGTGGAAAATTGTGCACTTTCCATTTGTTTTTTTCTTTTTTTATTTCTCTTACGATGCGAAATTATTTCTTAACGCGATGTGAATTTTTTTTTTCTTACGAAATAAATCATTCGCGTAATTCAAGCTTGATGGAAATCAAGAATTGAGCAGCCGCCGGGTAAGTGGATTACGAGATTCCCCAGAGGGATTCAAAAAAACGAATAATAATTTGAGAATTATCGCACCCTCGCGAAGGAAAATATTGACTCGTTGAAATAATAATAATAATAATAATAATTCTCCCACGAGCGAATTCTAATGGGTATCCTTGGGACTGTAGCCCTCCGTGTTACGTGAGTATGTAACGTGGCGTAAAGGACTCCGAGGGCATATTATATCCCGTTGCCCGGCTGGTTCGTCTCCCTCCCCCATCGTTCCCCTCTTCCTTTTTTTCTCTCTCTCTCTCTCTATTCCCTCTTTCTTCTCGTAACGGGCATGTCCGCCTTGAAATAAAATCGCCGATAGTATCTCTCCTCAATGAACTCTCCCACGCCTATGCCTCCTCTCTGGCGGTCGTCTCTGCCCTCCCTCCCTCCCTCCCTCCTCCTTCCCCTCATCGCACGTTCTTGCCTATGTTCGAGTGTAATATATATTGCCCGTGTACAAGATAGTGTATGTTTATTATCGGAATATGCGTGTGTCTTTATTTATCGTCGAAATATAAAAACAAAGGGTTTTTATTTTCAATTGATTTTTGATTATTTGGCAAGAATTGGGGAAATTTCATACTGGGGGGTTGAAACTGGATTTTCCATTGTATCAAGCCCGAATATTGAAAGTAGAGGCGAGTGTATTATACGATCTTTTTATTCTTCGTTGAATCGCCTCGCATCTATCCTAAGAGTATTTACGTGGTATAATACTCCCCTGTGTACCTAGTCACGTGTTTGCGTTACCATGTGAAGGTATACGGATACGTCCGAGAGGGAGTGAGAGCTGCGTGAATGCAACGTCGGAGAATATAGCCGGTGAAGTCCCGAGAAGAAAGAAAAAGAAAAGGAGAGGATAAAAAAAAAAGAAAAAGGAGAGAGAGAAAGAAAGGCAAGAGATGTTCCAAGTTCCAGGCAGCAGCAGCAGCGCCACCACCACCAGCGGAGGGTTCACGAAGCTCGGGGTCCATCGGGATTCGACCCTCGACCCCGGCACGTATTCGCCACACCCGCACACCGATGCTTAGACCACGAAGAAGACGAAGAAGAAGAAGAAGAAGCAGAGAAGAAGGAGGAAGAAAAAGAAAAGAAGAAGAAGAAGAAGAAGAGGAGATGCTTAGGTGGGGTCGCGAGAGGGGCTCGGCAGGCTTATACACCCGGCAGGTCTTCCGTACCAGCCTTCTGGCTCGTGTATAGGATTCGCTCTTTTTCCCCCTACGGTGTGTTCAGCTCGGTGTACGAAGAGTTCCTCTATGGCTGACTATGGGTCTCTTCTTGGCCTGGCTATAGACCTCGCGCACAGGCCACCGAGCATATATGTGTACACCCGCGGAATTAATAGCCAACCGCCGCGTAAAAATCGACGTAATGTGATTACGACGCTGTCTTTCGCTCGTTCGTGAGCGAGGGAGCGAACTATCGTGGCGCGCGAAGCCCGATCCCCGCCTCGATTCCCCTCTCACTCTTTCACGCCACTTCCACGTACGTTTTGCTCGAGAGACTATACTGTATTACATGTTTATGTGTGTATGGCGTTGTGCGCATGCGCGAGTATACAAATACCACATGGGTACAAATACGTACCTATAGTTATGCTCCATTCGATCCCGCGACCCTTTCTATAACCTCATCGAATACACCCTCCTTTGTCCACCTGAGTTGTCTTTTTCTGCCGCGAGTGGCGCTGCTTTACGGTTTCGCTCTACGAACCTGTCGCATGGGGGGAACGATCTACCTCGTTCCTATTTTATTATTCACGCTGGAGATACGACGTTGAGACTGTGACTATGACCTTGGTGAAGGGTCGAAGGTTAAACCAAGAATTAAAAAAATCAAAGTATTTTGGAGTTAATTGCTCGCTTTGCCACTATGTTTTTTTATGTTCCAAGCTTGGGAGGACGATTCTCGTTTCAACAATTTTTTTTACTCCTCAAACCCGCAGCTTTATCGTTTCGATTTCCAACCTGTCGCATAATCGCAAAAATCCTTCGCCTTTCCATTACCTCGTAATTTCCGTTCCAATGCTTGCTCCCTTATACTCCCCGTGTTAAAGAGAAGAAGATAAGCAAATGGCGCTTAAGTTTATGATACGATTTTTATAAATCTGCCTCGGTCCCTCCATTGTCCGGGCCTAAGTCCAGCGGCGATTCGCGATAATTTGCGAGGTTATAAATAATTTTAACGCGAAGCATATTCCACCCGGTGTTTTGCCCCTGGCGTTCGCAAGGATATCGAGAAAGGTCTCGAAAGAAGGTGGATGAAAAGAAGAGGGGAAAGAAGAAAAAAAAAGGTTCGCGCGTGTCGTTATCGCGAAGATGTGTGCAATATGGGCAACCAGCAGCTAAACGCGAAGAACACTTATTTCGCGAAAGGAACGAAATGCGACACTGTGTGCTCCGTGTACACGAGAGTGTGTGGTACGACTCCGTTGTGTATCGCACGTCTGGACCCCAACGTGGCCTCCTCCGTCCTCTCTTTCCTCTTTCGACGCGATATTCCGGACCTCCATACTCACTCGGGTCAGGTCGTCTATGCAAATGAGACCGAGGCTCTCTCTCTCTCTCTCTCTCTCCCCGTAGAGCTCCGTGAGAGAAGCTAAATTCCAGGATCATCGAGCAGAAGCGAGAGCCAGTCTTCGCCAATATTTTTCTTCAATAAAATGATCGATAAATCGATCTCCAACAAGACGGAAAATTTATCCATCCGGTCGAATGATCCAAAATCTCTGACATTTTTTTCACGTGACCTTCTTTCAACCTCCATGAAAGATAAATTGTACAAATTCATCCTAAAAATTCACCTTTGATCGTAGGAATTTTGTAAAATAATAATATAAAGCGCGCCTGGCAACAGCGCTTGGGAAGCTGCGGTTTCAGCAATTTAATGAAGTGCAGCGAGTCTGCCGAACGCATTAAGAAGATTTAGATGATTGGACGACGATGGTGGCTCGCAATCGGAGTTTGCACTGTACGGGAATAAATAGTGGAATAATACCTTGGTTATGGGTTCCCTACGGTCAAATATATGGGGTGATGCGAAACCACCATGGGTGGGCTCCCAACGTCACCCCACGTGTTCGCGCGTTCGCCTCACAAAGTCGCGTTTTTTTCCTCTCCCTCTCTCTCTCTCGTTCTCAAAGAAGACTCGCGTAAAATATCATCGTAACCATATCCCGACAAATTTAACGATATTGGCCGTGAAAGCACCAGCCGCTGGAAACAAAAATAAGAATGCAAATCGTTGAAACGGAAAAGTGTGGACAATGCGAGTCACATGTGCCCCTTCTCGGATTCTCGTTTCATCTTCAAATCTAGGCAAAGGACGAGAACAAATTTCAAGTATCAACGTGTCCTCGTCAATATTTTTAATGATGAAATAATCGAAGCGTGTCAATTTTTGACAGATAGAAAGGTTTCTTTTTTGTTAAACGGTCAACCGGAACGACGCGTGAAAGAAAATTTATATCGATATTACAGCGCGAGTTCTATGTAACGTCAAGCTCTTAAAACGAGTCGGTAAGAGCACAAAACGGCCGCACGGAGAGAAGAAACGAGCCCGAGAAGTCACCGGTCCGAGCCGAGGGGGAAATATACGTGTGTTCCGCTCAGCGAACGTCAAGACCGTCCGCCCGGAGACGTAATCTTATTAAACGGCTATTAGCTGCTCGCCGAGGCTTGTCAACATTTAGACATCTGGCAGACACGCTACATTCTACCTGTACACGCCTACACACAAGCCGAAAGGTTTTCTAAGATGCGCCAAGTCTCTCGCATATACGTTGCTCTCCTTACACACGTCGAATTTCCGGTTGTTTTATCGCTGGACGAAAAATAAGAACAATAAAAACAACGAAACGATAATTATAAACAAAATATTTTCGGCTAGGGTTTGGAAGAAATAGAAATGTTGGTTGGATTTTCAACGTTCGAGGTTAGAAAAAAACGTTTGGGTGATTGGCGAAGGTGGCTTAGAAAGTGTTCGTGGGAATCGTTCTTTCAGTTCCGTAACCTCGAACACGTGTAATAATATTCGACGCGTTTACCGAGAGGTCGAGTTTAATCTCTGGTTGAAGCACACGGCCGAATTCCTGGATCGTCATCGAGCGTGTCACGATAAATGCCTAGAGTGTCGGGAAGAGTGAGGCGAAGTGCTGGGTCGCACTCACGTTGTGTCAAGAGCGAGATGAGTGACGTACGAACGACGCGAACATAGTCGCGAGCCCCCTGCTGGGTTAGTGTCATCGCTGGGCGACGGATGGCGCGCGGGTGAGAGACCTAGTTAGCCCACGCGGTCGCCAGATGGCAGCAGGCGCTTAATGCCCGAGGGAACTTTAGAAATCGTGAAGCATGTAGCTGCGTGTCGGTCGGACCGGATAAAGATTCGGGCGAAGCCAATAAAGCGGGGATTCGCGTCGACGAAAAAAGACACGTGGTATCTGGAACGAAATCTCGATCGAATTATCTTTCGGAGTTCACACGCTTCGGGCTAAGGAAAGACGCCGGAGGGAGAGACGGAGGGTAATGCAAAAGGAAAGGAAAATAATGAAATGAATCGAGTCGGGTGCATTCGTGCCTAAGGGAGAGAGAGAGAGGGAAGCTTCGACGCCACGTGTAAGCGAACGAGCAGCGTGCCTCGAGACACCTTCTTGCTCTTGTTTGCCACCGACTGCGTGTAATTTCTTAGCAAAGGCGTTAATGAGGGGCTTGGCTCGGGACGCGGTAGATCACCGCACCGTGCCCGAGCGAAACCTCGCGAGAGGTTTCTGGTGGTGGAACCGTGCCGGTGGTTTGCTCGACGAACGAAGAAGGGAACGCGAGAAGAGAAAGAGAGAGAGAGAGGGAGAGAAGCAATGAGAAAGAGGATGGGGCTGTTGGGGTCTAGCATGGCGAAGGTGGGATCTTATTACAGGCACTAGCAGGTTTTTGCTCGCGCATTTTTTCTTTTTTCAATCCACGAGAAAAATATTGGGCATTGTGGCTGTTTATCGTAACTACACGTAAAGAGTTCAAGGCATAGCCTTGCGAGGTGTGAAACTCACGTTTCGTTCGCGCTGAGAAATGCGAGGAGGCGAAATTATTCCTCTAGCGGCGAGAAAGCAATCCCTGGCGCCATCTCTCGCCTCTCGGCCAGAACTAACATTAGCGCTCCACCTCGAAAATGCGTTTTGCGATTTCTCCGGCGTAATGTAACGGATTGTGCTGTAATTTGGACGAGCCACGTACAATCGTGGCAAGAATAAACGATGCAAATTTGAACTCGATCGGACGAACCGTGTCGGAGAATTTACGAATCGCGAACATTATAACCTCTAAATATCGAGATCGATATTTCGTTAATTCGATACCTGTGTCGGTCTATTCTTTAAAAATAAAAGAGAATCCAGATGGGACTGAATACGTCGTGATCTCGAGTCCCGATCTGGTCTGAACTCACTTGTTCCAGTAAAATACGCCATTCGCGGTTTCTCTTACCGTACGAAAGACAGACGTGAATGCACGGCGGTTGAACCGAGAGAGGGCTGAAAGTGTGCTGTCTCTGAGTTTGTAACGTCGGCCAGATAGGTATACGATCTTCAAGAAGTCACCGGTAAAAGTGCAACTCTGGGGCGCGTTGCACTTCTATCAGCTCGATATGCCTCGGCAATCGGCGTGCCAACTGGCAGCTCTGCCCTGGCACTCGCGGTATGCGAAAAAGCACGCTGTGCTGCGAGAGCTAATAGGATTTATTTTGCAATTCGTTCGAAGATCCGCTTCATCTCTTACACGCCACGGCTTTATACGTGCACGGATACTTTGGTTGGTAAACACGGGCATGTGAATGTCTGCACTGACCTCGATGACGACTTGATGCGCTTCTTTTCTTTCGCAATATCGAACGAGTCAGTGAATCACCGGAGAACACGGTCGTGCGTTAAAAAAGAAGAAAATTAACAGTGTTGATTGATAATTATTACGGCGAGAAATGATTTGTCAATGTGATAGAAAAACCTGCGCAGGGAATAAAATTATGCTTTATTATTATTTACAAAATCTTTCCTATCGATCGATCAAATCGCCATGAGATTAATTCGAGAAATCTAACCGTCGTTACGACTTTCGTTTCGATAAACGGAGCCAAAGTGGCTCCGATTTTTATCTACCACGAAGAGTCAAGAGGACAGGACCAGGAATTCTCGTTGTTGAATGAAACACGAGAGTTATCTACCGCACGATGCTTCTACCGATCCGTCATTTGTTCCTGTTTTTTTTTCTCAGTAGAACTTCCAGTAGCTACAAATTCTCCAACAAGTATCTTAAAATAAAAAAATTGCCCCGACATTTTCGAAATATTCCATCTAGCTATCGATCGACTCGAAGAAAAATTCTTCAATATTTACAAAATTTACCACATCTCGCTCCACTCTATACACTCTATTTCCTGACTCGAAGTGTATCACGTATTCTCGGTTGTATAGCACTTTTAAAACATTCCCGTTGATGCACGTCGCAAGACGAGAGTTCCGCGAAGGCACAAGTCGAATTGACTCGTTAGAAACGACGTCTCTACTTGCTATCCTCGCATTATCCTATCCGTGTAAATACATACGCGAAGCACCGGTACGTGAGCTCGAGCTAATGGAATGCGCGGAGGGCCTTCCATCTTTCGCTCTCTTCTACGCCACGATCATTAATCAATAACAATCAATCTTACGCGCCGCGCGAGCGACGCGCCAGCCGCGGTGTATACCTGTATATACGGGTGTAGTACAATCCGACGTCGGTAGAGGGCGCGCGCGTCGAGCGATCGAAGCGCGGTCGCCCCGCACGCGGCGCTTATCTCAATTAATCCTCGACCAGCGAACATTTTCTACGTTTGAAGAACACCGTGCGCTCCTTTTGTGCTTTAAGCTCCGCAACGCGAAGGATTTTCGACCTCGTTGACCTTGGATAACACGAACTCTGTATACTTTTGCACCGTATGGACTTTAAACGCGGGGCTGATAGGGCGCTTACTTTTACGTAAACCGAGAGAGCTCGCGTCTTTAGCTCTATTTCTCGTCCATCAATCTTCATCTCCGCGGGGCTCCCTTCCTCCTCGGGCGAATACGATCGTTTCGCGGGGAGATTCACGAGTGTGCTCCGGAGCGAAGAAATTGAGATCTTCTTCTTCCCTCGTTGGAATCGTTTTTTTTCCCTTCTTCTTCCTCTTCTTCTTAAACACGATGACCTCTCCGACGAGTCGAGCGAGAATCTGGCAAGTTCGAAGTTACCCGAAGGAACGAACTTTGGCTCGCCGTTGGACGTTTAGACGATTACGCCAACTCCCGTTCCTTCGACCAATGTTCGATCGTTCAAGGGGAGAAAAAAAATTCTAGGCGCGCCGTTTATAATCCTCGCTTTTATCGTTCACGTGAACTCTTCGCACCCGGAAACGCAACACGCTTGACCCCCGACTCTCTCGACTCCTCTTCGCTTCGACGAGATGCATCCTTCGGCCTCGTACGCATGCGCTTTTTCCCTCGGGAACGTTCTCAAGCCTGAAAATGCAAAGTGTCGTTAAATCTAAACAAGTTGAAGAAAAAAAAAACATTTTTTTTTCTACAATTGAAATATATAAATAAAAAATAATTTCCCACGACGAAGCGACGAATTTGCGACAGTTTTCTTTTTCTTCTTTAAATCCAGAGAGTCCACAAATATTTCTCGTTCTCGAACGTATATCGTCGTAAACGTCGTCGTACCTTCTTTCCCCGTGTGTCTTCGTTCCTTTTTTTTTTCTCTTCTTTAACAACGATATTACCTCCGCGTAAAATAAAGTCGTCATTCACCGGGTCCGTGAATTCCGAGATACGTAAGTTCGTTAAATTATCCGTGAAGTATTGGGGAGATGTCTCGGGACGAAGAAAGCACTTGGTCGCGGCTGAGTAGCGACGCGTGACTAGCGCCAAATGAAGCGCGTTACGCGTGGCCGTCGCGAGAACGAAGGGTGCGCGCGCATCTCTCTTTCTCACTCGGTCATAATAAACCCAGAGACTTATACGTGTATTAAAATATTTTAAAATATTAAAAATATTGTGACGGAAGCCAGCGACTGGAAATAAAAGGCGAGAAAGCACTCGCCTCGAAAGGAAAAAAAAAAAAAAAACACAGAAAAAAAAGAAACCTGCGGTCGAGACGCATCGTCGATGACTCCTCCGGGTTTCTTTCGACGCGGATGATTTAGCTTATGAGAATTTCGAGATTGGGTTTGGCCGTGTCACATATACTCTCCGGTCGTAAGAGAGACATCCTCGATTCTACGTTCGAGTGGGACCGAGTGACCCGAGGAAGACTTTCACCCAGAGCTCCGACGATCGACCTCACGCACATATATGTATAGATATGGATATATAGATGTGTGTCTATGTGTGTGTGTGTGTATCTCTATAAACATAAGCGATAGTCGAGTACACCGTAAAGAACACACGTATAGCGCATCTTCAACGGGTCCTCTTGCCTCGGCCACGATCTCTCCGCGGGCCGTGCCCGACTCGCTTGTGCCAACACACTCCGCGAACGACGAGAGGCTGCTTTCCGAGAGACGAGAGCGAGAGGTGGGTCTTTCGTGTATAGAAAAGACCAGACTCGATGGGGTCAAGAGGTAGCAGGAATCGAAGAAGAAAAGGCAAAGAGGGAAGAAAAGAAAAAATCTTGGAGACAGGAAAATGCGAGATTGATGATCGTAATACAGGCGAGATGAAGATTCCGAGATCGATAAAATGTCGGTTGTTTTGTTTTTATTGATATGGAAGAAATATTAAGTTTGTAGCGTGGTACGAAATTACCTCGAGAATCTTTCCAACTACGGTCGGAAAATTACTTCGAGAATTTTTTAAACTATGGTAAAAAGAATTCGGGAATCTTTCGAACTACGGGCGAAAAATTAGGTTGAGCTTTCAAACTACGGTCGGAAAAGTGCTTCGAGAATTTTTCGAACTACGGTCAGAAAAGGGCTTCGAGAATTTTTCGAACTACGGTCAAAAAAAATTCGAGAATCTTTCGAATTACGGTCGAAAAATTACCTCGAGAATGTTTCGACCTACGGTCAAAAAATTAGCTTGAGAATCTTTCGAACTACGGCCAGAAAAGTGCTTCGAGAATTTTTCGAACTACAGTCAGAAAAGTACTTCGAGAATTTTTGAAACTACGGTCAAAAAATTTCCAGAATCTTTTGAACTACGGTTGAAAAATTAGCTTGAGAATCTTCCAAACTACGGTCAGAAAAATACTTCGAGAATTTTTCGAACTACAGTCAGAAAATTACTTCGAGAATTTTTCGAACTATGATAAAAAGAAATTCGACAAACTTTCGACCTATGGTCAAAAAATTAGCTTGAAAATCTTTCAAACTACGGGCAAAAAATTCTAGAATCTTTCGAACTACGATCAAAAAATTACCTCGAGAATCTTTCGACCTACGGTCAAAAAATTACCTTGAGAATCTTTCGAACTACGGTAAGAAAAGTGTTTCGAGAATTTTTCGAACTAGAGTCAAGACTCGAGTCCCAGTACGATCTCGGTGATAGCGAATAATTAGAAAGAAAGAAAAAAAGAAAAGAAAAAGTAAATTAGAGAACGTCGTCGTAAAAAGCGTACGAGGTGAGAAAAGGTGGGAGAAAGCGTGACGAAGAAGATTCGAATCTTTCACCATAGACCCGGGTGGAGAGGCAACGACGTTTCTTCGATAGGCATACACATCGACACACACGGGCCACAACCACCACAAGTGAGTAAAAGGTGTCTTGTACGTTGTCTATCCGCCCTGTCTCGCGGAACATCGTCTCGCCATAATCTAATGAGCACCTGCTAGGCACGACGCCTACATTATCCCGCAAGCTAAGAGGTACCTTAACATCGAAAATCTTCCCGCCTATATATACGTGTATCGAGAGAAACGTATGTGTGCAAGACGATGCGATAACACGTATCTCGATTGTATTAATATATGGGTCGTTCCATGCCAAATCCCACAACACGAAACTTTCCCATTTCCAATTAATTTTTTAATTCATATCTCGCCCATAGCTTGATAAAAAAAATTCAACAAAATCCTGAAGACTAATCTCAACCAGGCCTGCCAGAAAAAAAAATTTCCGAAAAATCGATCGTGCAAAAATTTCAAATTGTCCAAATTGGCGTGGAACGACCCATATATACAGCACCAATGGGTGTTACGAATAGGCGCATGCGCGGATCGTACGGTAGGACGGTGTCGCGCATGACTGCAAGACTCGTGCATTAAACGCCTCCGCACTCGTCATTAGATCAAGCCTCAACAGTCATTTCTATTCGAGACATTTATGTTTATAAACATATATGTATGTATGTATATATATATATACGAGTGTCTCTCTATCTTCAAAGAAAACTTTCATTCTCAACTCTACGACGAGGAGAAGCCGCGATTTCTAGCGAGAGTGATCGAGCACTAAATCTCCTACTGAAGAAGTCGTACAGCTCGGTTGTTGTACACACCTCTGTAACTTCGACTCTCTCAAGAGAGAGAGAGAGAGAGAGAGAGGGAGAGAGAGAGAGAGAGAGAGAGAGAGAGAAGGAGGTATATATCTAGGATACCGTGTACTCGCGGCTATATAAGATCGAGTAATCGAATAGCACTCGAGAATTCTTCCTATGCACCCCCCTCCCCTTCTCTCTCTCTTTCTCCCTCTCTCTCTCTCTCTCTTGACTTTTTCTTGGTCGTGGAACGGATAACGAAAGGCGCGCTGTCACGTACGTGGAAATAACGTAAATTCGTGAACGAGAGATAAATCGAAGGTTGCAGGAACGAAATAGAGAAATTGAGAAATTAAATTTAAGTGAATTAATATAAAAAAAAATGTTTAATTAAGAAATTTCGAAGATAAAAAAAATCAAAAATTATTTACAAATATACGTCACGTATGGGGAAATAACGTAAATGTGTGAATGAGAGATAAGTCGAACGTTGTGGGAACGAAATCGATAGAGTTCGTAATAAAAATTGTATCTATTAATTAACAAATTTCAAAGATAACAAAAAAATTTTGAAATTCTTATTTTTTTACTGGTTTGAGTTTTTTTATCTACTGGATATTTTTATCGAGCGTTCACGTGTGCGACTCGAATACGCGTCACGTAGGAAGAAAGAGAGAGGGAGAGGATGAATCGCGACTCGCTGTCGTCCGAAGGGACGACAAGTCGGGCGCTAAAGGTAACTAATGATCAACTAATTGGGACGATCGTGTATCGACGCAAGGATCTCACCGATCGATCTCTAAGGCTCTAAAGCAAGAAAATATCTATATATCGGCATTCGGTGTGTGTTTTCACCGCGGGTGAGCAGTGCGAACTCCTCTCTCTCTCTCTCTCTCTCTCCCTCTCTCGCTCACACACTCTTGCTCGATCTATTCGTCTAATTAGAAAATGTAATTGCACCGACTTGTCCCCCCCACCTCCTGACTAACTATCGCTCCAACCGTACAAACCTCGCTAATTATTATTCATCGAGTCGCTCGCTCCATGGGTGATCCACGACAATAATTTCTCAACGAATTTGTAGCTGACGTCTCTCACTTCGTAATAAAACATTCTAGCTAACACTAAAAAAATTATCCTCAGCCTCGTGGCAATTTAAAACAAACAAAAAATATTTTTTTTCAGGTGGTCCATTTTAGGACACCGACCCATATTACCCCGCTTTAGTATGTGAGCGAGGTTCGAGCGTGTAGATAGGCGAGACCGGTATTAATGTGTACATTGTGTTTCGTAGCGAACAAAGTCCGGAGATAGTCGATGTATTATTAGGATTCTCATATTTATTTGGTGCATGACACGCCGCCATTTTGTCGAGGGATTATCGATGACGTAGAAGCAATCGTTATTTCTCTCATTCTTATCGAAAGAATAATGATGAGAGGAGATAAGAAGGGAAAAGTGAGAGACAGCGACAGTGCTACCGTATTCCTAGAGTGGTACAATAACGCGCCGCTAGGTGGCGCTGAGTGTCTAACAGAGGGGCCACCGCACTACTGTAAATGGTAGCAGCCTGCAATCATGATAATTCTTGATGATGGTCAGCCGATGTTGGTGCACAACAGGCTGAGGTGGAGGAGAGAGAAGGCATGGGGAAATAAACAAAAAAATTTATTTTAAAAAATCAATTTTTTTTCAGGTGGTCCATTTTAGGACACTGATCCATATTACCCCGCGCTACTCTATGAGCGAGGTTGGAGCGTCTAGATAGGCGAGACCGGTATTAATGTGTACATTGTGTTGCGTACCGAACGAAACTCGAATATTCCTGCCGTAATAAGAGAGAGAGAAAGAGAGAGAGAGAGAGAGGTAGTAGGAACGCGAGAAGTCCGCGGGGCTCCCGCGACTCGCTTAATGACGATGTTAATTGATATATTTGAAGCGACAGGCGATGCCCACACGGGAACCGCGGATTAACATAAGCAAACCTCGCGGGAGACAGAACCGCGAGCGATTCTTCCGCCGAGTGGCCACGACGAGAAGTGTTAATTTTGCTGCTATAGATATCGCCCCGGGGCCTTACGTGTAAGACGAGAGCCGAGCCGCGCATGCGCGAGAGATCGCGCGTGCGCACCTGCAACACGCTTCGCGTCACGCCACGCTGCCGGTGGTAGACGGATCTTTTCGCGACAAAAATTAGTGTCGCCTTTTTTCCCCCGTCTCGCTCTCTCGCACTCTCTCGTTCTCTAGTCGCGCATGCGCACTTCATCGTACGTCTCATTTTCTTACACCTGACGTATAGCGCATGCGCTAAAAGACACGCGTGTCCCCGCGGGCCTGGATTATGTACCGTATGCGCGCGCACACAACGGCGAACGTATATATACGCTCTTAATGCTCGACGAGTGCTCGGCAAACAGTCTCGCATTAGTGCGCATAACCCGATCCATTAATGAAATCGAAACGAACTGCGCCTTTCTCAGGCATTTACAAATATAGATATACAGTTTTATTTTTATCGGGAGAAGGAAAAATCGAACAGTTGGCGAATTTTAAGAATGTCTTTGCTTCATTTTGAAAAAGTGTTCTGTCCTTAATTTTTATTTTAGTTCATTCGACCTCCGCTGAGGTGGACGAGCATTGGAAACGATACGCGTGGCGCCATCTATCGGAGGAAATAGTAACTACGAGTTAGCCCACGCTCTATAAACGTATAGTGTGCAAGAAACCCGAGTCTAATGTTCCTACGACTGGAGAAAATTAATCACAATGCTCGAAGATCGAAAAAGAAATTATTTTTAACATAATTTAAAAAAAAAATTGTTTTTTTTTCTTTTGTTATTTTGTAAACGAAAATTTTTCCTCGAAACTTTCCTAACTTTAAGGCAACAAAATATATTCCCAAATCGATGGTAGATCGTCGAGGAAATCGAAGGTCGAATGGCGGTGTCGTATAAAACGTAGAGAGAGAGAGAAAAAAAATAAATAAAAAGAGAGAAGCGGTAGAAGGAGCGAGCATATCCGGGCTCCAGTAGTTACATCCGTATTAGGTCAGACCAAGCGAATAATCCGTATCCTAGCCACTCGATTTGTATACTATTAGTGGTCTACAAGAGAATCTTCGATCGTCTCGCATAATTCTCTATGTGTAGGCTTCCCTTGCCCCGTTACACGTTATACACCAACGACGAAAAGAAAAAATCATTCTCCTACAAGTAACGCGTATGTTACGTTACCCTTTCGTCTTTTATTGCTCCATTCATAGTGCGACTCTCCTACTATTTACAATACAATATACCTATATATTTATTTTTATTAATTTTTTTTTTTGTTTTTATATAACGAAACGAATATATAAAGATAAAGTGTCTTCGATTGGAACGAGGGACGATCGGCTTTCGCGAAATATCAATACAGGATTCCTTCGAGCAGAACGTCCCCAGCTGTTGTTTACCGAGGATTTCTCTTTCTATATATACATATATGTTATTATTAGTGTCGCCCCCTCTTTTCGCCATTTACATTCGATCCACTCCTTCGCCGTATAGACGACTTACGTTATCGTATTTAATTATAAACCTTCTCTTAGACGATCTAACAACGGTGACGGTAATTACTCGCAAACATTTTCCATTGATTTATGGACAAATGTTATTCGCGAGCGAACGGTTATACGAATACAAGGGACGTACGTCGGATAAAACGTCGTGGCTGTAACGTGTGTTTCTATCGTATAAACACAAACGATGGGCGAAAGATTCCTATGTAAGAAAGCCCATCAGCGTTTTCTCGTTGATATTAAATTCTTTCTACTGAACAATTTAATTAATTAGGATAATTAGGCTCCAGAAATGATGATTTTGGAATTCTTTTTTTATAAGTTTGTGGAGCTTATGTCGATCGGAAATTGCTCGCTGATGACGAATTCGTGGGTCGTTCTTCATTCGCATAAAAATTTATATGTCAAAAATTGAAAATATGTGAATTTTGGGCGTTTTTTTGGATTTTGTTCATTGATTTCCAACTATCGAAGTCATTTTTGCGAAAACAGAATGTTTCCATTCTTCGGGGCTCTTTTTACCCGAGCCCGATTTTTCGGTTGGTTGCCTGTTGGTTCGAAAAATGAGCCTCATGGGGAGGTAAATTTTTTTTTCTCGAAAATACTTCTAAAATAGACTTGTTCGATGGGAAATTTCTCGCACATCACGAAAATCATGGTTATTTCATCGACAGTCAGAAATTAGTGGACGAAAAACCGAAAAAACTGTGAAAAATCACGTTTTTTCGTTTTTTCACATACCAATCTTCATCGGAGAGGAATACAACCTATGAATTCGTGATCAGCGGGCAATTTCCGATGTATATGAGCAATAAAAATTCATTGAAAGAGTGTAATTCAGGAAGTGATTTTTTTAGGTAAATTGTCGACTTAGCGATTGGGGAAAGAGTAATTAAATATTTTGGCGCGACGATTGAAATTGGTCTTGTTCGATGGAAAATTTCTCGCACATCACGAAAATCATGGTTATTTCATCGACAGTTAGAAATTAATGGACGATAAACCGAAAAAACCGCAAAAAATCAGGTTTTTTCGTTTTTTCACATTCCAATTTTCATCGGAGCGGAAAATAACTTATGAATTCGTGATCAGCGGCCAATTTCCGATGTATATAAGCAATAAAAATTCATTGAAAGAGTGTAATTAAGGAAGCGATTTTTTTAGGTAAATTGTCGGCTTAGCAATTGGGGGAGGGGGTCGAAAAATTAAATTTTTTCGCGAGACGATTGAAATTAGTCTTGTTCGATGGGAAATTTCTCGCACATCACGAAAATCATGGTTATTTTATCGACAGTTAGAAATTAGTGAACGAAAAACCGAAAAAACCGCGAAAAATCACGTTTTTTCGTTTTTTCACATTCCAATTTTCATCGGAGCGAAAAACAACCTATGAATTCGTGATCAGCGGGCAATTTCCGATGTATATAAGCTATAAAAATTCATTGAAAGAGTGTAATTAAGGAAGCGATTTTTTTAGGTAAATTGTCGACTTAGCGATTGGAGAAAGGGTAATTAAATTTTTTGGCGTGACGATTGAAATTGGTCTTGTTCGATGGGAAATTTCTCGCACATCACGAAAATCATGGTTATTTCATCGACAGTCAGAAATTAGTGGATGAAAAACCGAAAAAACTGTGAAAAATCGCGTTTTTTCGTTTTTTCACATACCAATCTTCATCGGAGAGGAATACAACCTGTGAATTCGCGATCAGCGGCCAATTTCCGATGTATATAAGCAATAAAAATTCATTGAAAGAGTGTAATTAAGGAAACGATTTTTTTAGGTAAATTGTCGACTTAGCAATTGGGGGAGGGGGTCGGAAAATTAAATTTTTTCGCGAGACGATTGAAATTGGTCTTGTTCGATGGAAAATTTCTCGCACATCACGAAAATCATGTGTATTTCCACAATAGTGCGAAATTAATGGATAAAATCCCGAAGAAACTGCGAATTTTCACGTTTTCTCGAGAAGTCTCCAAAGAATAGAATTTCTGTTTAGAGCTTTACATCGAGCTTTTCAAACTCGCCTTACAATCTTGCTCTATAGAATTCGAGCTATATACACACACTCACATATACACAAATATGTATATATATATATACATAATGTGTATGAGAAGTGCAAGGTGCACGGTTATTCTCAACAGTTTCCACCGTGTGCCATACATAATAGAGGTTAGCCGCAAGGATGGTAAATCACGGGACGCCATGCGGGCGTAGTTATATCGTGCGTGCGTGATGGAAGATTAGTCCGGCATTGTGCGAGCACGGAGGTGGCACGCGATGATTTATCGCTTACGAAAATACTTCGGGTGTCTCACTCTCGCATCCTTGCCCCTTTCTTTATTTACCTCTTTCCATCTCCCTCCTTCCTCATCCTCCACTCAACCTTCTTCTTTCGTTCCTTTACCTCTCTCTCTCTCTCCATTTCTCTCTCTCTCTCTCTCTCTCTCTCTCTCTCTCTCTCTCTCTCTGTCTCTCTTTCTATCTATCCGCTACGTGGCTACCATTGAACGAGATATTACAGTCAAAAGATAGAGGAAGAAGAAGTTATCAAGCTCTGAGATTCCTTACGGCGCGAGATTCGTTCCAACGATTCCTGAGGACGAGAAGAGAGGGGGAATAGAGAAATGTTTTCTAACGACTTTATAACTCGCGCGTTATTTGCTCCATTATCTTGGATTCTACGTTACTAGTTTGTTTTTTCTCTTTTTTTTTAGGTTAATTGCAAAACGCATCCGCCACGATAATCGTCGTATTATTAGAGCTCTCATATTTATCTGGTGCATGACAGGACGCCATTTTCTCGAGGAATTATCGATGACGTAGAAGCGATCGTTATTTCTCTCATTCTTATCGAAAGAAGAATATTGAGAGGCGATAAGAAGCGAAAAGGGAGAGACAACGACGGTGCTGCCGTATTCCTAGACTGGTACAATAACGTACCGCTAGGTGGGTCTGGGTACCCAGTAGAGGGGCCACCTCGAGACCGCACTACTGTAAATGGTAGCAGCCTGCAATCATCATAATTCTTGATGATGGTCAGCCGGTGTTGGTGCACAACAGGCTGAGATGGAGGGGAGAGAAGGGAGATGGAAAGATAGGAAAAAGAAGATGCAAGGAGTACGAGGGTTAGGTCTTGCACAGGCCCCTTCTACCACCACCCTTGGTATTTCTCAACGCGAAGACCCAGCGAGCATCAGTCCCGGACCGCAAAACCGTTCTGTTCCTTATTGCTCGACCTCGCCGCTTTCGTTTCATCCTTCGTCATTCTTTCTACCGTTCCTCTGCACCATTCGTTCTCCCGTTGTGTTCCTTCGTACCATCTCGCTCGCAACATTCGAACTTGAAAACAATAATCTTAAAACGTCACTGTAAAAATATTTAAAAAGAAAAAAGACATTTTCAAACAATTTGATGTTTTTTCTCGATTTTCGAAAGGTCACGAGGTCGACCAATAAATCGGCAGTAGGAACGAAAACGAGAAGATTTTATTCCCTCCCTTTGGGAAGAACACTTATTTACCCGCGAGGTAGAGAGAACTATAAGTTACCGAAAAACGAAAAAAAAAAAAAGAAGCGAGGCGAACCATTAAGAAGGTAGCGACGATGCCACCAACATGCTCGAACAATGCAATTTGTAGCCAGGAGAGGGCTCTTGAGGTGGTCGCCCAGGAACTTCTCCTCGTGGCGATTCTTCGCTTTCGTGTATGTTACACTCCTGGCCCCTCGCTACTTCTGTCACCCCACCACTTTCGACTCAGAGGACCCAGGGCAAAATATTCTCGTCTTCGCTTGTCGTTGTCGTTCCTGGGCCCGAGCTACGCAAAATCCCACGAAATACTGGCGGAAAACATAACTCGGGGGAGGGGCCCATGGGACTCGCGAAATACTACACGATCCAATGTCGTTCCGGGGACCATCGCGCTTGCGCTACCGACCTTCGAGAAACCCAAAACTCCCCGTCACTTGTATACAATTTTTTTTTTTTTTATTCTTCCTCTTTCTTACTTTCTCTTATTCCGTTTAACCTCAACGAGCTCGAATTTATTCAGTTCTCCCAACCATGTACATCGAACGCAGTGTTTTTTCGTTATTTTCTTTGTTTTAATTCTTCGATTCGATCCTAAATTACTCGTTACTACTGAATTTTGGCAAATATCGTGAAATTTGTTTTTGGCGGGAAATTTGAAAATCTGAAGAAACAGAAAACAATTTGTCTATTTGCTGTTTTGTGGGAGGTATCGGTGGAAGCTTGAAGAAATGCGAGGGGAGGTGAGAAGACGATGGAAGGAAGGAGGGAAGAGGACGAAAAACGAAGCGAGGACCAAAGGACACGTAGGCAAGCATCGTTTTACAGGGAGATCGATAGCACAGCCAGAGGGTTGATACATAGCGGCCACACAAAGAGCTTTGCACGACGGAATAACTTTAAATCCATATTGATAGCGCTCCTTTTTTTCTTACCGCTCCAAGCCCTCGAGTACTTTCAAATCGTTTGCGTCCTCGGACGTAAAGTAAACAGTTCGGTTAAAGCGTGCTCGAGAATGAAAGAGAAAAAAAGGCGAGCTAGAAGAAAGAAAAATAAGCGTTTGTCGTGAAACGATAACAAAATAAAACGAAAACAAAAAGAAATCGAGTGTTATTTCACGTATCATGAACGATCGCACTCGATGCCGTCGCGAAGAATGAGATATTTGAAGAGTAAATAGCGAAGACCGGTAGTCCCGATCACGATAGAAAAATAGGAAGAACGATACCGATATATTTTTGATCTTTTATGAACACGAGACATCTTGAAATCGAGTATAAACAGGAGTTTCGTAAGAGTTAGAAAAAATATACGATACAAAAAAACAATCTTTGTTTAGTTTTGTATCGAAAAATATTTTTTCAAAAAGCATCCTTTTTTATTACAAAAAAGAAAAAGGGTCATTTTTCTGGGTCATTCTCTCCCGTTGACCCGAGACGAGGACAACCAAGTCGGCGAGCTTAAGGAGAAATAAAATATAAAAGGAGAATGAGAAGAAGTTGGACGGTTAAGGTTTACGCACCGGTCCGGCGTAAACCGATCCGTAGGAGATGGGAGCAAATGACAACGCGTGCTTTGCATGTCGAGTGTGGCGGACTGTCAGCGGGACGGTAGCCAGTACGGTAACAGTGCGTGAGCGGAGACTTCTCCTTGCGAAGGAGAGAGCGTAGAAAACTCGAGAGAGAGAGAGAGAGAGAGAGGGAGAGTTCTCGTTGAAACGAGCGGTGTACCGAGTGCATCGGGAACAACCTCGGGAATGGGACTTGGAGAGAAGAGAGAGGAGAGAGAGAAGCGAGTGTAACCCACGAATGCAATACGCAATGCTACGGAGCTTCGGTTATATACACGATGAGCGGGAGTAAATAAGGCGGGAATCTGCACGTCGCATTGTTTGACTTCCCGGACGGACGTCCAGGTCGACGGTAAAGGGACCGACCGGGGGCCCCAACGACGAGAGAGAAAGACCCGAGGAGAGGACAGGAACGGCTGATTTGCCAGAGAGCGAGTCCCTCGCGTCCTTTTCCGTATACTTTTCATGGCCGAGTCCTCCTCGGTTCGGTAGAAGAAAAAACAAAGAAAAGAAACGAGAAACGACAGCGCAACGAGTCGTTTTCGTCGTTCCTCGCGAGGGACGTCAACGAGAGCAAAGAACCAAGGAGGGAGTCTCGCTACTCCTCTCCTTTTATAAAGCGTTCGGATTTTTGCTTTTCTTTGTCGTTATTCGAACAAGCAATGAATATGAGAAAGGAGAATACGTCGGGATTTATCTAACCGCGTGAATTTTACGTACATTGGCCGTTGGAAAGAAGTCGTGCGATCACGCTAGAGCATCGCATTGTTATTACGCATTTCGGTAGTGCGCGACTCACGATCCTCTCAGCACGACTCTCCGACGCTGAATAGCGGTCGAGCTACCCCCACTCCGGGCGCACGCCGGGATCCACGGGGCGGGGCATGCGCGCGGGGCATGCGCGTCGAGAGCCCCGCTCGTGACCTTTTACCGGGCGGCGTCGGCGCGCTCGCACGTATTAGAGGTTTTCAATGACAGTGTTTACAGTTTCCGAGAAAGCATAATACGCTCCGCAACTGCCGGGTGCTTCGCGCGAGTTAGAGCGAGATAGGTTATCCCCGTTGAAGCGCCTAGGAAAGCGGTGGATAAGAAAGCCCACGGGCCCCATCATGGACAAACCAGTCGGGCCGGGCATATTTATAATATATGCATGCGCCGCGAATACTCGCTAGGAAACACTCCATCGGCGTGTCCCGTAAAACACGCTCGAGGAAAATGCCGCGCGTGATTTCACTCGTGGAGCCAATTTGCGCGTCGTCGCCCCGAGAGACCCGAGGAGAGCATTCCGTGTGGAGACTGTTCGCGAGCGATGAAGACAACGACCGGTCTCCGGCGGTCACGACGATCGGAAAAAGACGTTTTACTTCGAAATTTAATGACTCGAATCTTTTTGTTTCGTTCCTTTCTTCGGTTTTCTCTCTTTCGTTTCTTTTCGAAACCGTGGGTCCTAATGGACGAGCCGTAAATATACGTTAGTTTCTAATTGGATTTTTGTCGATACGTGACACATCGTGTACGTTGGACGACTTCATTAGAGTGTACGACTGTATCGGAAATTGTTTCTCTCTCTCTCTCTCTCTTTCTCGTCGAAGCGAGTCCGTTACGACTCAACTATCGCGAATTGGTGAGGCCTTCGACGTGTATTCTCTACTCGAAGATCTCGCGTTGTTTGGGTTATATTTTACACGGCTATTGATGATTCACCGTACGTACCGGTATCCTTACCAGCACTCGCTACCTCCCTGGATCAACCATCCATCAATCATCCATCCGACGCGAGACGTTCTCACGAGGCAACGACACGCTGCGAGGTGTAGAAATACACATCGTGTACGATCTTTCGAAAAGAAACAACACTATTATAAAATTACATGGGAGTGTTCCGAGAGCGGTTATAATACCGGCTCTCGCGGAAATTCGCGCGGAGGTCCGGTACTTTGTACGTTGTCGCGTTTCAGCCGCGAGAAAGGACTCCGTGGGGACCCCCCCGAGTGCTTATAAATTATTTATCGAATTCTCACGAGGTTGAGAACGAGAGTGCGCGCGCGCGAGACACAGAGAGAGAGAGACGGGTGAGGAAGAAACAGAAGAATAATGGAACGGGTAAGTGCATATTTCACCGACATCTCGACCGTTCCTTCCATTTTCCATCACCTCAAATCACGAAGATTCGAAATAAAGTCTGTTTAAGGAATTTCCTACGAAACATCTACTTTATTTATTATTTTTGTTCGTTTTGAGAGAACGTTTCTGGCATAATTCGATGTCCGAGGGAGAGTGCGTCTCGACATATCACGTATCTCAATAGTTGAACTTCCATTCATTTCTTTCCATTCATCCACTTCCTCATAGTCTTCGATTGTTTTCTCGAAGCGGTCGCAGACTCGCGCGTCTCCGACCATTCCATTTCTCCTATCTTCCTTCGCTTACTGTTTATCCGAACAATGGACACTATCTCGAGACGCCGAGTCATTTGTCATACGCGGCGCCACAGGCGCGCGGTGGCCGCTACCAGAAGCTCGCGATAAATTGTGCGCAAGGGAGAGGCGCGTCGTTCCTTGGAACGAGACGCGCATGCGTCGACGCGACGGCAGCCTGCGCGCGCAACGTTTCACGTGCCCCTGCCGGATTCGCGGCAGCTCCAAGCGCCGCGCGCACCTACACCTACCCGTTTCGCGCATGCGCGGAAGTTACCCGAAGAAGGCCAATGCTTTCCGTACAATCTCGGAGACGCTTTGTCGTGGGATCTCGCCGACATCAGCGTCGATCCGTCTCGCGTAACCGTGACAACGTTCGGCTTACGGGTTAGGGAATCCAAGTTCCGCGACGCGCGCTAACCCAACCACAACCACCATCCCCCTTATCGCCTCCTTATCCTCCTGCTCACGGTCCTTCGCATCGCGTGCTTTTCTCTATCGCATGCAGGTTTTTCTCCTTGCGTTTAGCGGAACCCCGAGAATATCCTGGTCTGCCTGTGAATATCGCGTCGCACATGCGCGTTGAATAAATGGTGACGTCTCGTCCGTTCGATGCCGTGACCGTTACAACGGAACTTTGGCTCGTATTTTAACATTATTTTAGTTCGCGTTTTCACCAACGTTGACTTGTGCGCTCCATCGTCGATAGGACTTTAGATAACGTGCGCGACGTTTTGAATATAATAGAAAATAAATCGGGCTATCTTACAATTTTGAAAATCTCAAAATGGCCAAAATGGAACATTTTTTTAATTTTCATAAATTAAGGACAAATTTCGTGTCAAGGGACTTAAACACGTCTATATATATATATACCTAGAAAAAGTCCAGCTCGAAGAACGAGTGTATAATCGATTAATCGATCGCGTAACGATTTATCGTCTCGGCGTAAAGGGGGGAAGTGCAAAGGGACGAAAAGGCCCGCCAGGTCCCAACAATTAGCCTGAGAACGAACGTACGACTCGGTGATTTGTCGCGAGAGATTTATAGCTTCATACATAACCGAGCCTCGACGCAGAGGTTCCCTGCAACCGATCGGCTCCACTCTCGCTGCAAAGACACGTTCGACTTCCTCGCATCTAGAAGCCTCCTCGATCGATCCTTTTTCACCAACGTACCTAGAAAAATAAAATAAATTTGTATAAATTCTGAAAAATCTTAAAAACAAATTTCCCGATAAAAAAATGACCGCCACGGAGATTCTCGCCCCAGCTGAATAAAAATGCGTTCTTGCAGGTCGAAGGTGACCTCGACCCTGAAACTCACAAGTCCCCGACAATTAATTAACGAACGTTCGAACAACAAAATTACATTTTCCATGATTTTTGTTTCGTTTTTTTTTTATATATGATTATTATTATTATTATTATAACGTTTTTTTTACCGGTTCACCGTGGCCGTATCGTTAGTTATTCGCTGGAGAATTTTCGAGCGGTATGTGTAACCGGCAATACAAATAACCATACGGTGGTTGGTCCGAGGCAGCGGGCGCGGGGTCAACCTGGCACACACGTTTGTCGTCGAAGGAATCGCAACCCCTGTAGAAATAAAATAAACGATCAGGGGTAATAAAAAAAGGCCCGCGTACACGCGTACATGGTAAAATAAATATATATATATACGTATGTAAGTGTAAAAGCGAGAAGGAGAGTGCGGGGAAGGTCGCGAAGGAGTCGAGAAGATCGCGACGCGCTCGTGCCGACCCCGTAGGAATGTAAAGCCGGCTCGAATTAATAGATCGAGAGACCCGGGCGAATTTATCCGCTCCGAAGGCGGCGAGTTTGAAAGCCAACGAGCCTGGACCGTCGCGCGGAACTCCTTTGCATCTCGATCTGACTCGACGCTCGGTCTCTCCGACTCTGAAAAAGTCAACGGCGGAGAGAAGACGTCGACAATCGAAAGATTTGCTAAATTTACCGTTTCCGTTAAATTCCTGGAAAATATCGAAATAGAATTATTTTCCCTTTTGACTTCCTCGTTTTTAATGAAAATATTTGTTTGAATTTCAATATTTTCGTAATATTCGAACGGTGAAAATTGAGTCAAAGGTGGGAGACAAGTTTGTGATGAAAAAAGAAAAGAAGAAAGTTTAAAAATTGTGACTGAGAAAAATGATGCAATTTAATCGAACGATTCGAGGATTCGTCTTTGCGCTACGTCGACAAGGTGCCACGTAGCTTGCCTATCTGGAAGAAAAAAAGTGTCTAACAGCGTCAAGCGGTGAGAGTAGTGAGGTGAGAAATGCTGGTCTCATCGTGAACGATGTCTACACACCGCACTGTCATCCACTGACATATCGCTCTGATAAACCTGGCACTGTGCTATGAACCGAGGCTTTTCACCCACGTGTTTCTCTCTCGTCTCTGTCCGTCCGTGGATATATTAGTTACATTATACCCAACCTGTGATCGAGCACATATTCTCCCGAAAGAAAAAAAGAAAGCGATAAAAGTTTGTCGGTTGAAAATTATATTTTGTTTTTGTAATAGACAAAAGTTAACACTGGAAAACTCCAGAAAATCCTGGAAATTTTCCTCCAGCATTAAAAAGAAAAATTTCCAAGCGTGGAGCAACACGCTTCAATTGTCATACGATAAATTATTACGAAATGATCGAGGTAGACCGAGGTTTTATCGCGAGCGCGAAACGATGGTCTTACGTATCTGCATATTACATAGTGGTATAGGAACGAGGCGAGAAAGAGGGCGTTATTGGATGGTGGCTAGGGAGGCATTTGGCACGACTTGGTCTCGCCTCTAAATTTGTAATTGCAGCCTCCGCTTGACGTGGCGCCTTGAAACGAAAAAGAAAAGCACTATCGCATTGCCATGGAGCATATACCACGTATAAATGCAGCCACACACACATACACACGTGAGAGAAAGAGAGAGAACGTGGTTGTTGGATTCGAGCGCGGTGCGGTGGGTAATGCAAGCGGCGATACGAGGTCACGAACCTGCTGGGTTAAAGTGAATATACACCAACGGGTTCGGACTGACCGTAATATATAGTGTATATACGTCGTGGCGAGGGGCGTAATCCGCGGCGACGTGCATTCCCACGTCGTGCTATTGCCTCGTGAGCAGCACTCGGTGCTCGTTGCTCCGACCTGTTTTCACGGTGAAATTGTGCCTCTGAATTTTATGGCTCGATATGGTCAACCTTACAACCCGATCTTTCGATACATTTCGCGCGAAGCATTATTTTATCTCTCGTACTGGCTGCCTAAGCTAAAGAGCGTCGCGGCTCGTCTTCCCACCACTCTACCGCGCGACTACCTGCGCGTCGAGCCTCTGCGTCGGGCTTGCCGCGTGCGATTGGCGCGCGGGGGCAGTGGAGGGGAGCGCGACGCGACCCGATTGGCGCGTGGGCTTGGTGGAGGGGCACGCACCACGCCTACTGCAGCGCGCTGTGGTGGGGGGAAGATGCTTTGCGCTTATGGAGCTTCGACTGTATACTCGTTGCTATCGTTTTGTTTTTTTATTTTAAATTTCGTTTTACGAAGCTCTCGGACGTTTAATTGTTTCTCAACGGTGTATGCTTGATCTTTGAGAGCGGATATAATAAGCGGATTGCGCATTTCATACATAAACACGGTACGTACACATCGTGTGAGAAGTGAAGCACGACGCGAAGGGAGCGGGCGCGCGCGATCAAGCGTGTATAATATTGTACGGCGAGGTGGAAATACGATGATACGACGTTGAGGGGGAGGGGGAGTTCGCGATGGAGAGTGGAACAAGCGCGAGCGCGTGTCCGTGGCAACACAGGCTGGGAGGGGTCGAGACGTCAGGTTCGCACGGGCAACGTTTGTGTCCGCGCGTCCATGCGGAGCATATAGGCAGAAACCCGTCAAAGAGGCAACGAGCTGGCGCGGTGGGCCGATTTCAATAAACGCCCTTGGCCTCGAGCTTCGCTTCTTTTCCATTTCCTTTCCTCAACCCTCGGCGCGCTCCAAGCTCGTACCGACTCTGTTACGTCGGTAACGCACTCCTCGAAAAACCGAGTCGAAACGCTCTCTCTCTCTTTCGCCGTCGTTGCTGAAGAGCGCGCCGGCTTTTTTTCTGCCTGCCCTCTCGGACACCTTGGCATTATTACGTCCGGATTATTGCACGAGGCCCGTACAAACGGGATGAATCTCTCGTCGAGCATCCCAGGCGGCACGAAGCGTGAACTTTGGATCCGGATGAAGACCAAGCCGCTCCGGACCACGGACGTATGAACGAAGGGAGGATTTCCTTCTTGGAAATCACTGGCATCGTGTCACGTCACGAGACTATTAATTATAAAATTGTATGAATTAAAGCTACGAGTAATTTTTATAGAATTTGAATAAAACTCGGGTGAAAAAATAAAAAACACTTGGTCGAACTCGGTAGAAAGTCACAACGCGAGTTCGTGAAATCCAATTTTTCTCGCTCCATCGATCAGAGAAATAGCCAAGATACCGATTTATCGTAGTTAATGCAGTTTCAACGTCGCAAGTGCTTGCAATTTTTTGTATTCGCTTCGACGACGAAACCGCCAAGACGCACACGTGTCTCCATACGTGTGCGTGTGTGTGTGCGTGTGTTATGCGCCGGCAGTGGGCGAAACTCGAAGGAACACAGGGGTTGAGAGGCTCTATCGGTCGTAGGTTCGAAGGTTGGAGGTGTCGGACGCCGTAGGGGGGCTGCTGGTTCTCGGACGGTGCTACATCATCCGCGGAGACAGCATATCCACTTGTTAGCGAGAAGCTCGAGCACATGCGCATGCGCGGGCGAAGAGCCACCGAAGCTCTCCTACAAATACGTTTCCTCTTCAACCTCTCCCTCTCGCACTCTCTCCGCACAGAAGAGCTGGACTCCGAGGTGTGTGATGAATGGACTGCAACTCTCGAAATACGAAAGCATTCCTACCACGGGCGTATATTCTTGATTAATGAACTACGTAAATTTTTTCAACGCTCGTCCGCCACTTGCCACAACGTTAACCTCCCAGCTTACAAATTTCAATCCAACCAACAAAAATCTTCTCTCACCTGTGGAAAAAAAATAATACAATTTTCAAATTTTCGTAACAAAATGAACAAATTGGTTCAAACAAAAGAAAATACCCAAGACATCGTCTTATCACGAGGGTTGCCACACGCGGGTCCAACAACCACGCCACAGTCCGGAGTTTCGAGTCACAACGAGGATAGGGATATACTCTTTCTCACTGTAAGGGAAATACGTGCTCGGAGCTCTCACAGAGCGAGAAAGCGTAACGATAAATCAATAGGCGAGAGAGGCCTCAGCGCGGGTTATATGCCCGATGCCCATAATAAATTCATGAATTGTAAAACTGCTGCTCTCTCGCGAGCGCGGACGAACCGTGGCGTATTGGATTTATTGGTCGACCTGACCCCGCTAAGACGATGCCGTTGTGTATTATACACATACACACATATATCTGCACATATGTATAAATAAATATATATGAACACACGAGTGGGTGGCTGACTGTACCGAGCAGGTAGTGGTGATGTTGGGAACGTGTTCGAAAAAAACCTGAAACAAAAAAAAAATAAGAAAAAATTAAGAGGGTTGCTTCATGAGGATTTGAGTCGAGGCGAAAAAATCGAATCGGACGGTGAGGAGAGGGAGAGAGAGAAGTGCAATGAAGAAAGGGAGCACATATGTGGTGGCGGCGAAGGGGTTCTTCTCGTTTCGATCGAGTACCGTGGCCCCGGGGCTAGGGTGATGTATTAACGAGTTAACGGCTCGCTATCGATCACCCTCTATCACCAAATATAATTTTCAATTATCCGCCATAAATCCCGGCTGGCAAACGAACTTAAAGTACCCTCTCTTTCTTTTTCTTTCTCTCTCTCCCTCTCTCTTCCTTTCTTGGCTCGGATCTTCGCGCATGTACACGCGTGTTGTTTTTCGAGAACCGACATTTCAAATATATCTCGAGCTGGAAATAATAATTTTGATTATCAGCGTATCGAGATCGATACAAAGTTTCAACCGATTCGACTCTTCTTTTTTGTTTAAATCGTTTTCCATTTCGTCATTTATCGTGGGCATGATAAACGAGGAATAGATATTTGTTTATAAAATATTTTGGATTATTGATAAAAATATTTGAAATTTTCGTTGTTCGTCTTGAGCGTTATTAATATTTGACGAATTAAACGACGTCGCGTTACGCCTCGGCGTTTCTGCGAACGGCTAAAAGGCGTTTTAGCGATAATTTAAACGCGCTAAATCAGAAACGCATTTACGAGGTCAGCGTGAAATTGATAAATTAGCATCACCGCCAGGATTTGTAGCCGGAATATTTTATACATTTATAGCTCGCGCGCGCAACGTGGGTCCCGCGTGCCGGGCGTGCGACGTCCTCCTGGTACGGGGTAGAGAGGCGTTACGTCTTCGACTTGGGGGGAGACCCCCCTGCTGATACGGAAAACTTACCCCGTCGTTCTTTTATCTACGACAGAAAGAGACAGGCATTCGTAATTGATTTACTTTGTAATCCCCAAACCCAAACGCAACATCGTCTCCCCCTTAATTAAATAAAAAATTCAAATTCAACAATTTTGGAAACAATTGTAAAATTGTGCAATTTTTTGGATTTTTTAAATTCGAATTTGTTGAATTTTTTAGCTTGTTGAATTTGAATTTTTTAATTTCTTTTTTTTTGAATTCTCAACCCATTTTCCTCATGGTTCTACATATGCTAGTAAGTTCAGACATCTGTGGTGTTTAATTGAGACCTGGGGAGTATCACCAAGTGTTCCTGAATAACGATAGTTTTATTACTTTCAATTTTATTTATGATTTACATATGATTATTAAAACAAAACCCAGTCGTGGCTCGTGAAATAATCCGAGCTTTAAAATTAATAATTTCTATTTTTTGAATTTTCAATTTTTCGAATTTCCATTTTTCTAATTGTCAATTTATGGAATTTTTTAATTTGAATGATTTGAGTTTTCGAATTTCTATTTCTTGAATCTTCATTGTTTTTTAATTAAAAAATTTGATTTTTTTCAAATTTTGAATGCGAGTGTTTTTTCAATAATTTATTTAACGCAAATTTGCAAGATTCGCGGGTACGCATTGAGCGAGAGGTACGAACAAGCGTCGATGCATCATCGCGATGCATCGTCAGGAAGCATCCCCCCTCCCCCACTCTCCACGACCAACAGTGAAGAGGTTTATTTACTACACAGGCGTATCGCACCTCTCGCTCGTATACATATTGAAATACGTAATCGATTACCTGTAGTCCACCCACACGCGACTCCCAATCGATCTCCAGCCTGAACGAGGTGCTTATAGCTTCGAGATGCGCACCTGCTGCACCTCTTCGCTATTTCTCTCGTACGGTAAATAATCCACGATACAACCTTACGCACGTACATACAACGTGTCTCTCCTTGCATTGGAGCTTAAATCTTTTTCCATTTTTTCTTTGTGTTCACTCTCTCGCCCCTCTCCTTCGATAAAATTTATCGTCATTCGCCACGAGACAATCCGGAAATCTCACCGAACGACTCTCCTTACCCCTCGACTTGTTTTATTAATTTTGTTTATTATTTTTTCCACAGTTTAGTAATTGTTTTTTGTAAATCTTTTTGTTGATATTTGTTCTTGGGTCGTTAAAAATTCGCGTAAATGTCGAGCATTAATCTTTCTAATTGGTGCTCGAGCGATTCAAAGTGGCTCTTGGTTATTTTTAAGTACGTTTTGATTGGCTTTGAGACTTTCATGCGTAAAAAAATGTATATTGAAATTGTTCATGTTTATGTGTATTTGTATGTGTGTGAGAGAGAGAGAGAGAGAAAGAGGTATTTTAATTTCGAGGGATAAAGCCGAGTGAGGCTAAAGACTCTTACGGTTTGGACGGATTGTAAACACAGGCGAAATGTACGTTTCCGCGGGCTATGCTGCTTTAAAGTATGTCCATAACGTATACGCGTTTAATTTCATAAATATATACATGTATATAGTGCGGTAAATGAAAAATAAATGTAAATACATGTATATATGTATGGTGCGGTAAATGTGCACGATGAGAGTATTGCGCTAAAGTCTTGTCGAGTGAGAGAGTCAAAGAGAGAGAGGGAGAAAGAGGAGAGAGTTCGTTATAAACGGACGAAACTCCGCATGGGGTCCTACAACGCTGGGACTGCCAAGTCGACACCCATATAACCGGGAGGCTGGCATTTAATTTCCTCTTAAAGCGAGCCTTAAGAAACTAATGAGGTATCTGCTCGAAGAGCGAAGAGAGCGGGGGTGTTCTTGAGATTTCCAAAAGTTGGGCCAATTTCTCGACTTGGAACTGTAACGCCGGGTCGATACGAACGAGGATCTTCTAGTTAGTAAATAATAAAAATCTTTTTTTTTTTTTTTTTTAAATAATTTCGTCGCTGGGAAACGACAGAAATAATTTTCAAATTAATTGAAATTCGTTGGTTCTCATATTGCCCCTTAATTTATAAAAAAAAATTTATATTAAGAAAAAAGAACGTGGCGATCCTAGCGACGATTTACCGCATTCGACCTATCGCATTCTCGATCTCGGTTCGGTTTAAATCCCACTCTTTGGGGGTTCATTTAAAACAATAACCGGGACAATTTAATAAATTTTTCGGAAAGCCCCGTGGATCTACGTAAGATCGGTACGTCTCCCCCTTGCTACGCGGGGATGAGAGTAATTTTAATCAGGAGTGCCGGAATGCACGACGGGGGGTCGAACGAGACTGGCGTTCGGACCGAGAGAAGAGGAACGAGCGAAACGTATCTACGGACTTGGCCCCGAAGCGTTGCCCACCGTGTCTCCTGTTTTTTTGTTTCGTTTCTTCGTTATTTTTTTCTCTCCCTCCTCGACTCACGTGCTTCTTTTTTCCATTTCCCTCCGCCCCTCCAATGTTTCTCTCGTTGGTTGCGTTCCTTCTGTCGCTGATCTTTTTTTTGAGACCTCCTCCCCTCTGCGTATGCGCTCGAAAACGTAGTTGCCCTCGCCGCCGCTGTCTCCCTCGCGAGAACGAAATTCGGGATCTCGACTCCGCTAATTTACCGCTACCATACCTGGTGGAACGTACACGGGACGAGGTTCTGGATATAAAGCGTTGTTCTAATCTGAGTTACGGTGGCTATGAACGATCCAGCTGCTCGATTATAAATTTCCGAGCTTGTACCCCGAGTCGAGTTCGGACTCATTTCTTTTTATTATTCTTTTTTCCCTTCACTTCAGAATCCTCCTCAGATTTTAATTTAGGGAAATCTTCGTCGTAAAACCTGGAAATATAAAACTCGTTAGTTTATTATTATCTTAAAAGAATCGAATTAAATAGATTTTTTTTGTTTTCTTCCTTTACGCAATAAATAATTTCTCAACGCGAAGCCCATTGTTCCCTCGGATAATTGGTGTAAAATTATCCATCCGCTGTGAAGATGTCGTCGTAATAATGAAACAATCCGTGCCAAGTGGAACGTGCCTAAGGGAGAGAAAAAAGAAATATGATTAAATGTGGTTGTTGCAACGATTCAGAGATGGCGGTATGACCGAGGAAAAACTCGTTGCGAGGCACTTGCTTTTTTTCTTTTTCTTCGCACGACGCGCGAATGAAGTCTTCTACCACTATGAGAAACGAGTATTATCGTTATGATCGCGCTGGGCTCGAGGCAGATGCCATCCCGTGATTACCACGCTTATGGGTATCGAACGCGACGATCGACGACGACAGGTCCGTTCGCAACCCTACCAACCATTATGCGATCGACACCTTCCACGAGAGACACGTTCTCCCGATGAATCATCGGTTAAACGAGGAAAATTAGCGTGCAGGCCACGTCGTATCGTGTAACGAGACGACGGGGTGTGCTTTTCAAGCTTTCAACTCGATGAGAAACGTCGATGCGCGATGACAAAATTATTTTCGTTTATTTGTGTCGAATTTTTAGGTTAACCTTTCCGTGCGTCTCGTGTTTGAAAAATGTATGGTCTATAGTGAATGATTAAAGTACTCATGGAGCTTAGAGGGAAGGAGATCAAACGGCATAGGAGAATCATGATAAATTTGGACCCTGAAATCGACGAAAAAGATATATGTTGGTTGTAGTTCGAAATTCAGCCACAAGGGCGCTTGTGTTGTCAGTGTAGGACATGAAGTATGGCATTGGTGATGCCATGAAGTGAGGAGTATTCGTTATCGAGGCCCGGTCATTGCTGAAATAAGAATAATACTTATGTCTTTTAGTGTTTACACACCGTGACATATTAGTTTATTACTACGAAATCAAACTTACTTGTTATTTCGAACGTCCTAATTATTTGTCACTTTTTTGAGCACTTATTAAAGGTTAACGTGCTACGAGGCGCTGTCACAATGGTGCATATCCTATAACGGATAACGAGGTTTGGTAACCCCCTCGACATGCGATAACGACCATTGTTACAGTACCTCGTTAAATTATTAACCTTCAATATGTGCCAATAAAAGTGACAAATAATTAGAACGGTTGAAATAACAAATAAGTAAGTAAGTTTATTTTCGTAGTAATTAACAATTATCTTATATGAATTAATTTTAGAAAAACGTGTTAAATAATTTTTTCCACACGCAGTGAAATTCGTTATCGTTAAAGGAGCTTTCCAGTGTGACAGCCCGAAAAATCGCTGTTTTTCGCGATTTTTTTTTTTTAAAGAAAAAATAATCTAATCGATCTGGTTTTTTTTTTGTATATTAATTGGGTATTGAAGAATACAAAACAATTTTTTAAAGATCGATTTATTTATTAATTAATATCTATAAAAATGATGAAACAATTGTTGCAGAAAATGCACTTGGATGTGGTGTCCACGTTGGAGGTCACAATTTTGATCTGAAACAAAAAACACAAAAAGATTATTGATCGGTATATAATTGGCTTTCGTGCTGTGGAGAATTTTTTTTTTTTTTTGCAAAAATGGCGCCGGTTTGAACAAAAAGTATCGATTTTAGCATTTTTTTGGCAGTTTTTTTACAAAAAAAATAGGAAGATGTCAAAAAAAAAAAGCTTCCATAGCACGATAAACAATGACGTTAAGAATATTGTGTAAAAAATTCAACTCGATAGCTTTAAAACTCTGCCCTCCAAGTTGGACACCGTTTTGAAAAATGCTGTTTCGAGAAAAACGCCTTCAAAGTTTCAAGTGAGGAAATTTTAGGTAAATCGTTTACTTACGGTCAATCAGCGATGCCAGGTCCATACAATATCCCTTCTGCTTCTTCGAAAAGAGTGTATACTATTCGATAAAGCAAAAAAAAATCGATTTTTTGAAAATTTCACACTGGAAAGCTCCCTTAAGATAACGTTCCGAATTGTTATTTTCATGACGAGTTACAGAATCGCGCCACTGGGACGTAACAATATAACCGCACTATCTGCAATACGCTCCTCTCTCTCTCTTTTCTCAGTCCTTCCCTGTCAGCCTATACTAACGACAGCAGCGCCACCATAACCTATAATATTTTTCGTCGGTTTTAGGATCCACATCCAAAGTACAGCGTGTGAGCTCCTTTACTCTAGGCTCCATGAAAGTACTGCTGATCATAATTTGCAGTCACTCTTTCGCGTTGGCATGTTCCTGTCACGGCTAGGCTGTGACTACTTGGCCATGGTGAGACGAATTGTCGATTCGCGACTCGCATCGACAAGAATCACTAATGAACGTATTCCCTTGGATACAATATCGTTTCAGGGCATCCGATAAACACATTTTCAGTTCTTGTTCAATGTTTTTTATCCGATAAATTGACACATTTCTGTTTTATTCTTGCAAGATCTTGACAACGAAACAACGCACACTTTTCAATATGGCTGCCGAAAGAACTGGCGCCGTCGCGCCGCCAATCGTCGCGTGGCTGCTCCCGGTACTATTATCTAATGGGAAGGGCCCTTGTTGCACCCGATATTTACACGACGAGGACGCCCGTGAACTGTGCGCATAAGGTCAGGAGCGTATATATTGCAAAAATCTCCCGAACTCTGAAAAATTAAATTATGATTAATTATGTCGTGAATTGTCAATGTCATCAATACTGTTACCAAAACGATGATAACCTAAAAAACTTCTATAAAATTCACGTATACTTTCACAATGAGCTAGAAAAAATGTCATCCCCTAAAAATTTCAAATCGCGTAAACCATTCCCGCGTTTAGAATTGTTCTCATTTTATACCCGCGCCATCTATAATGTCAACCGTATAACCTTGCAAGCCCTCGCAATAAGGCAGTATAAAAATCTTATTCGACCCACGACGTTAATCGCAACGAGCGTTTCGAAATCTCGTTCTTGCCTCTAAAGAAGATTGTGCTCGATCATTTTCGCTCGATTCCCAATGTGCGACGAAGGCACAAGACACAAAAGACGACTCCGTACACGGAAGAATCCGCGTTGACCAGAGACACATACACGTCTTGTACACGAAAAAAAAAAAGTCACGAGCCTGTATTCCCGGACGAAAGAGACTTCGTTGGCAAGATGTATGGACGACGCGAAGAAATAATTTCTATTCAGCCGCTGGCCCGCCCGGTGACTGGTATAATGCAATATGTGCGGTAATAGGGTACACTGCTATGCCTCACGTGCCACCGGATTACTATAATTCCCCGTGGCGTCGGCGGCGGCAGCACCATCAACCGACCCGAAGTAAAAAACAAAAAAAAAAGCAGTTGCACACACTGGTGCGAATTTTCCATCCCTATTCCATGGATAAAGAGGGATGGAGGGGGGATACTTGATTTTTATTCTGATTTTACTTGTGCCTCGAGTTCTCGACAACTGTGCAAAAGCAAACTCCGGTCAAACGAATGTTCTTAAGTCCATACGTATATCCTCGATAACGGGCTGAACCGCGAGATAAAAAAATAAATGTGAACTATGCTTCGTGTAGTTTTCTCGCGCATGCGCACATACACACACACACACACACGAGGCAATCCCAATGTGTTCGTATCTCTAATTGGCTCATCTCCCGGACAGCTGTTTGCAACCCTGGTGCATAATGATGTTGTACGCATTCTGTGGGTAGCACCAGACGGCAAAGCTACGACGAGGTTTGTTTTCGCAAGACCGTTAGAGGGCGATTAGAGATTTTGCTACGGTTGCTCGATCAATTTTTTTCTTTTTCAAACAGGCAATTCGTCACTGAAGGATGAGGGTAGTAGCTCGTTGGCGTTATTCACCATGAAATTAATCCGACTCGGATGATAATCGAGTTCCCTGAACGTATCTCTGATATCCGAACACGTAATTATACAAAAACTTGAAAATTCCAACCGTCCCTGATTTACAAATATTTTATATTTAACATCTACTCATCCTCGTATGTCTAGCGACGTATTTACATTTATGTATTCGTATTTCAGAAAGAGGATCGACCTCGGGATTATAACCTTCTACGTGTAAACACGTATATACACCGTTTCGTATGGATATTCACGGATATGTCGTATGTATTCTTCGATGTGTGCTTTGGAAAGAGTCGAAACGGTACGGTCACGGGACGCTACGAGTGACTTGGGCGGGTCGTAAAAACTAAGCAAATGCGCCCGTAAACCAGACAATTTATGGATACGCTGGTGGCGATGCTGACTTAACGTAGGTTTCGCGAGAATTAGAAATCGACCTCCATGTTCGCACAAGGAAGATCTACATGGGACGTACGTTCTGCTACGTTACCATACTTCGATGGATCAGTAATTACAATGTTATACTTAAACAAATTTACAAAAATAATGTTAAGCTTTTAATCAATTATTGTAATTAAAAGTAAGACTAAAATTGTTAATATAGTAACCGAGGTAAAGTCATTTTTGTATATCGAAAATAGGACGAGAAGAGGCCCGTGAGCAAATCAAACTGAATTACAAAATCGAGTTCGACATTTTCGTTACGGGAATAAATTGAGTCTTCGCGAGAGGCTCGATGGGGGTTTATTATTGATGTCTAAACGAACGCCGATATAAATTGTTCTCCGATCGTTCCTCTCTACTGTAAGCGTAACCGCACGAATGTTTTGGCGATAATCGTAGAAACGTTTCGGGTTTCAAGGCACAGAAATTGCTTAGCCTCGATACGGCATGGATATTAATCGATTTCTTTCTAGTCGTTGAAGCCGGATAAAAAAAAGTTCTGTAAATTATCTCTAGCCTTAAACGCGCCTGTTTGAATCCGTGTAGGGAAAAAAAAATCGGTCAACAACAGGTGAGGATGTGCCCCGGTGCTCGGAATGTCGAAAGATTGCCCGCCGGCGAATCAAAGACCTCTTAGAAGTATATTCTTCCTACCGAGAGTCAAAAGGGCTCGAGTTTCTCTTTGGACGATCCTCGACACGCTGCCTTTTTCTCAATTTTTGCGAATCGCGAGATACCTATAACTATATACAGGGTGAATTTCATAAGGTGTAACAGGCTTTATTTTAAGATAGATGGGATCATTACAAACAAAAGTTGCAAATATACATTAGGGATATTTTTAATAGTTTAGGAGATATCAATTTTTAAACGTGGTCCAATCAGAGCGCGCCGAGAAGCGTTGGAGCCGCCCACTTCCGCCCTATCTGTAGAGATAGCACAATATTAATATTATTACGCAGTCATTTTTATTTCTCGAGCATTGACTGCTAGGGCGGGGAGTGGGCGGGTCCAACGCTTCTCGACGCGCTCTGATTGGACCAACTTTAAACATATATATCTCGTAAACTATTAAAAATATCCCTAATGTATATTTGCCAATTTTATTTGTAACGAGCCCATCTACCTTAGAATAAAGCCTGTTACACCTTATGAAATTCACCCTGTATAAAAAACAAAGCGCGCGTTCCCAGATACGTTAGAAAATAAATCGGGGTCTCGACTCGCCTGGCATTAGAGCAAATCTTAGAATTTATATATTCGCTCGGCATACGAATTAAGCCACAGCCTCGTTTCAACATTTACTTTATAATCGAGCGAGTGTGATATTAATATCTATGTACAAAGGCTAGTCCGATGTTTTACATTCGACACGCACACGCACGATGAATTTCGAGACGCCTACGTACACACGAACGACCTAAAACGCCCTCTTAAAAAATTAACGACCGTTACACCTCTCGGTTAGTTATTTTGACCTGAGAATCTCAACCGGAAGTTTACCGTGAACATTATGTAACGGAGCAAAATAGAACGAGCGAAGATCTCTAACGGTGGAAACAATTTTTGGGATCGCATAATGAAATTCAAATTTTCTTAGAGCTCGGTCTACTAGCAAGAAACAAAAAATGGACATCTAGCCGTAAGACACCTCGAGGCGATAAAGTATAATTCGACATTATTCGTTAATACAAAAAGAAATTGCTCGTCGATCGAATTCCTTCTTTCAACGAAAAGGAGGAAAATAAAGAATCGAGATTTTTATTCGCTCGTAAAATAATTCGAACGGTGTCGCAACGTTGTAACGGCGCGAGGATTGGATAACACTTGCGATTTGAATAAAATATCGATTAAAAGACTCGCGGCTCTCGACCCGTATTAGAGAGGTCGACCCGAGGTTCCTCGTCGAGACAGAACCAAAAAAAAAGGCAAAGAAAACATTGGAGAATAAAGGAAAAAGAGAGAGAGATAGAGAGAAAAAAGAAATTGGTGACAGCGAGCTCTAAGATAACTTTTGTATATCTTTTTCTATTTCTTGGGTTTCTCGCTTCCACCCGCGAGGACGCGCTTGTAAGCCCACGGCTCGTGTTCGATATAAATCAGATTGTATCGAGGCGCGCGTCGAGTGTGCTTCATTCTATCGGCCCGTAGGATCTTTTAACCCGATGTGGGCTCGACGTTGGGCAATTATCGCCGATATATCGTCGCAAGGGAAAATGTCACCGCAAACGCGGAGAAGAAGCTTCCACGCGAAGCGTTCTCTCCTCGACGTTACGCGCGTGACCGACGCGCTATAATCGCGTCTTTCCTTTTACTCTTACGATAATTATAATTAAACTAGCCGCTTACAACGTCGATCTTAAATTTAAGTTTGTTTAGAAACAAATTACGTTTTATGAGAAAGTTTGGAATTTTAAACGGTAGATAGTTCAATAGTTAAACAATGTCTCTGCCAAATTTCAAGTCAATTCGGAGTTTATTAATGAAGATAAAAAATCACAAAGTTATGCACTTTTAAGCATCCGTCTACAACCTATAATAGGCCGAGCTATGCGCGATCTCGATAAACTCACGATAAGTTTGTTCGCGCCTATAAACTTTTGTTAAAAAATTGACTGAGTATTCTCTGGAATGTTAAACATCAATCAGCACCAAAATCATGCGGGTTTGGAGATTTTTGAGTTTGAAAACGGAAAATCGTGTCAACATACACTTCGAGCGAGTGAGTGTCCGACCGACATGGCAACACTGTACCGGAGAAAGAAGGGTCGCAAGGCAGAGGACCTTTTATTTTTCCACATAAATCTTCTTTTTGTATTGTGTATTTTTTCACTTGCAATCATTTTTAGGCACTCGCTATAATGTATATAAAATATATATTAAAAAGTGCCTATTAATATCGCCCTCCAAAAATTTTGGTCATGGGAGCCGTCTGCCCGCACTCAAATCCCAGCAACGCATGAACGGATCAACCTGAAATTTATACCACAAATGTATTTCATTATAATCAAGATACCTTTTATGTATAAGTCCATTCGAACTTTGTTAAATATAAAGTCAAAGACATGCCTATTTTTGGGCCAAAAAGCTATTTTTTTCTTTCATTTTACTCTCATGGTTTTCTCGACTTTCGTTATCCATGGTGCAATGTCATAAGTAACTTTTTGAGGTTTTGTCGGCCGCTGACGTCAGCTGGTAACATGTACGATACTGGGCATGGGCACCAAAGGGGCTCAACGTTGCCACGATTATGCATGATTTAAAAATATTCTCATATTGAAATTTTTAAACATCTAGCAATAAATAAATCTAAAAATCTTACTAACTTCGGTAAAAACTCAGTCTTATCTAAATTGGGATCATAATTATGATGTAAACAAAAAAAATAATTCATGGATTGCTTACAGGGCGCTAAAAAACAATGGTACAGCGCCCAATGTATAAAGCATAGAGAAATCTCCACCACTCTTATCTATCCCCACCTTGCTTGTAAACAACCTTAACAATATTCAACGATGATTAATTCGCGACAATATTTACGTATTTTTCGTGGACTAACATTCGCAACGTATTTACAAAGATTTTTGAGCAATATTTGCTATGGCGAAAAAGGATTTTTCGAGGGAAATTCATAGGACAGAGTTTCGATTAAGATCGATACGATAAACAAGCGGATGAGCTCGTAACTGAAACCACTAGGGGAATATGTGTAAGCGAGCCAGGATCGCCCGAGCATGGAGCTCGAGCGTGGGTGGCTGACGACCGAACGAATAGCTACCGGTTCGAACGAAACGTGGTACACCTGACACCGAACGTTGCACGGGGGATTCCGAGCCCGATGACCGTGGGAATCTTCCTCTACCCCCCCTGAGGGACGAGAATTTCTTCGCTTTAGCGAAATAATGCGTAAGAAAGAATAAACGTTTGAAATAACTCGCGCCCATGGACGGATTACTACCAGGATGAGAGAGAAAGAGAGAGAGAGAGAAAGGGAAGAATCTTAGAGGTAAAAGAAAGGAACGGAGAGACGTTAACCCTGTGAACGATCGAATCGAAAGCTCGTGTGCGCCAGGTCGCTCCGCTGATCGCACTCAAGCTCACGACGAGCCCACGGTAAATACACGAGGGAGCGGTGTTCGATATATATTTGATAAGGTGGTACACGGACGGTCGAGCGCTGACAAATCGTTGGGAGATCGGCCAAACGATATTGCCCTCGCGCGCGCTTTAGAGAGAGGGAATATCTTCGAGACTCGAAGTTTGCTGCGCCATGCTGGAAGCTGGGAATTGCAGAAAAGAAGTTCCTGGTCCGATTCCACTGCCTACGTGTACACGTTGTCTCGCTGTCCTGTTTGTTCCTGATTTAGGTCCTCCCGCTACTCGTATTCACCCATGGAGTTCAACAATATCTGCCGGAGAAACGAAAAATGGATATCGGTCCTGTGCGCTGCATTGCGTTTGCTTTAAAGTTTTGTTTTTTACCTTCGCTAATTTGTAACGCCTCATGCTAATTGAGATTATTTCATATCGACTCGTTATCTACATATTTATCTACTATTTTTCGATTCTAAACTCTCCCCTGACTTCTGACACAAAATACACCCTAGAAAAACATTGTGACAGATTGAGGTTAATTTTTCATTTCTATTTTTGGAGCAAACATGTAACAAATGTTTTCATGAAGGGAGAACGATTATCACCGAAATATTTGTAATTACAACCAGGACTCGTACAGTCTACTTCGAATCCTGGAGGAAAATTAATGGACTCACTTTCGTTTTTCAGAAATACGTCAAGACGTCTTGACACTGCAATGGTTTTACGTCTCTGTACGTCATATTCACTCTCAATTCCCCTAACCTGCAAAAACGTAGGATTCCAGCGACAAAGGATTCATGTATGAGCATTCTGCGTGAGAAATAAATGAAAAATTGCTGAACATAATCACACACACTTTTTGGCATTGCATTATTGACATCGTGAGAATACGTGTACCTCGCCAGAGTTGAACAAATCGTCGATTCGTGGCTTGCATCGACACGAATCGCCAATGCACGTATTTCATTACAATTAATATCGTCTCGGGGCATTCGATAGACACATTTTTTGCATGTTTCCAACTC
This sequence comes from Netelia fuscicornis, assembly GCA_946811545.1. NCBI lineage: Eukaryota > Metazoa > Arthropoda > Insecta > Hymenoptera > Ichneumonidae > Netelia > Netelia fuscicornis. The sequence continues at coordinate 45,575,095 of OX328014.1, read as the reverse complement.
TTTTTAAATCATAAATCTACACTTTTCCACTGTACTGCTTCGACATCGTGACGAACAGCTGACGTACAGTTTTCAAGATGGCTGCCGTGTATGAACACCGGAGGGGCGACTTGACGAAAGGGATTGTGGTCCGGTCGGCCATTTTTAAAGCATCTGTCTTTTGTTTCCGCGTCATTACGTGTATCAGTATTCTTGTGTGCAGTTCAGTTGTACTTGTTCAATTCGCGTTAGTCAATTAATCAAACAATTAACGTGATATTTGTTTAAAGAATATTGACAATATCGCGATGTTCATTGTCACGATGTACGAAATATAAACAAGTGGAGAACGATTAAGTGAAAAAAGACATTCTAAACTCAACAGGTACTGGACGAAGCCAGGAAAGAACGATGGACCAAAGACAGAAAAGTCGAGAAGGATTAAGTGAAAAAAGACATTCCAAATTGAAGTGGCTAGTGGAGATTTAATTTGAGGTTAAGTAAAACCAGGATGCATCCTCGAATAGTCAGGTATGGACGATGCGTCCTGAAATTTCCGTAAGTCGACAAAATTCAATAACCTGTAAACGAGTGAGTACAGATTATGTTAATGCACGTTTATCTACATTTCCTGGATGGGTCGTGTTCAGTCCTTTATGAAACGACAGATTTTTCCCAATTTTATTAATGTTTCAAACTTAACAAATATGAGGCAATATTTTTGTTGTACCCGAATGCTTCTTACTTATCCTTATGTTATCATTGTCTTGCTTATTATTATGTTTTCTTTGAACATGAGCTTTCCTGGGTTGGTTCTTATAATAAGATCCAGAGTATCTTTTTATCTGTTTGAGTATTTTGTTAATAATTATGTCTTTTTGTTGGTCTTCATTCGTCGTACAGGTTGTCCGATACATCCGCCTTGTAATAGCACAGTCTTGACGTTATCCGTGTTGGAGCATCACATTTGGATTGGACGATAGACTTCCCTGATGGCAAACTGATAAGAATATACACACGGATAGGATGCTAATTTAGGAGCGATTTTGCAAGTGCCCGTTGATCTTCATGGTCCTAGGGGAGATCTCGAGAGGGGCTTGCACCCATCTCTTGGTCGCTGCGATCGATGTTAAACTTAAGCGAAAGGAAGAATAAAAATATTCTCTGGGATATATCGATATAGCATAATATTGCTCGAGCTTCTATCGTGAAACGAAGAGATCCGCCAAAGCAAGAGCGAGCTGAGGATAGAGACGAAGCGCTGTATACCGAGACGAGGTAGAAAGAGCTCAGAGTAGAGTTGGGTGAGAAGAGAGGTACACGAGAAGATCGTAATGGAGCGACGGGTCGCGGCCCTCCTTCTCGTTTCTCCGCGGGATCCTCGATCCTTGAGCACCCGCGATCGGTATCTCGGGGTGAGATCAGAGGATCGTGCACGATAGCGCGAGATAATGCGAGATAATCTTCGATGCGGCATCGAACACCTCAAAAGATATCCCACAGCACCCACGCGCAAAATCCAACGCCTGAAAGCTGGGCAGCGGGATGGAGGCAATCTCTAGGTGCACATGGAGTTACATGATGCAACTACGAGTATCGATTGTGTGCGCCTATTTTTTTCCTCCCATTGTCTAAAAATTCTCGTGAAAATTGACGGTATTGCCCATAATTGGGAGTTAACTCGAATATTATCACCTTATTTTGTGGTAAAATTGGCTGCTCACGTGGTTAAGCACGAGCCAAGTGAAAAATCATATTTACTCATTCGTTCGAACAATTCTTTTCATTCGTAACGTCGTAAAACATCTTGCAATTTTTCCTAACGTTCTTCAGATTTCATTGTGCGTTGAAAGATATAAATCGTCTTTGAATACTCTTCGCAGCGTCGTAAGAAAATAACACGATCAGGATTTTATATAGAATCGGCGTGTCCCTGTTGATGAGTGAGACTAAAGCCATGATAAACCAGTCAATGCAGAAATTGCCTTTCTATCCGATGAACAAGAAGAAGAAGAAATTGAAGAAGAAGAGGTAGAATAGTAGCGGCAGAAAAGATTGTGTACCGCATTTGCGAACAGAATATACACGTGGTTGCAATGATTCAACTCGGTGTCTCGACATTTAAAAGATTCGTTGTGAGCACGCACAGTGTGTTTTCACGTACGTTAGACAGGCTATATGGGTATTACGTATCTTCTAGTATTAAACCCCGTGTACAGATGCATTCGTGGCAGAGCAGAAAAAGCATCCTCGCTGCTTAAGTGTTCACCACCGGGCTCTGCGTATACATATGGGCAAAGGATATAAAGTTTCAAACGAGCCGAACGCGTGGAACATAGAAAATAATCACTCGTCTATTAATCCTTATCCGATTTCTCGTCGAGGAGCTCGTCAGTTGGAAAATTAAACAAGAATTTTTATAACGCTCGCGTTTAAACTTTTAGATTAGCTGTATCAGGTCAAAGAAATATTCCACGTCGTTAAATCTCTTGGCTTTAGGTACGAGATACTCGCGAGCGATTACTATTTGCCACGGTCTCGTCAATTTTCAACCAAAAGCCGCAAAAGAATAATATTTCTCAATAAACAATAATAGATTTGACGACGCGAAACAGTTATATCTCATTATGTGTTTTTGCTTCGAGGCAGCGCTGTAGCATTATTCCATTGGTAACCTTTAGACTGCGAGGCAAAGTTGTAAAATACAAGTTGGAAATAAGTATACATTCTTTTTCGTTTTTAAGTTAATCGTACAATGTTCTTTATTTGTAATCCAAATATTATTCTTGATTATAGATTTCCGGAGAACGAGTTCAAGAATCCTCGAGTATCGCATTACGACGGAGAATCGAGGAAACTAAGAAGCAGGTGTCGTTATTTCGTTCGCATAAACTTCGCAGTCGGGGTCGAGAACGCTTTCTCGTAATGACACGAAGCAACCAAGGATCATCCGTGGGTGTTCTATCGTTCTCCGTTACACGGATCTCGGAAAGACAATTTTCTATCCTTTCAATGGACCGAGGAGAAAGAGAGAAGGAACAAATCGTCGCCCGTGTGGTCAGCCGTATGGTGGCATAAAAGTCGGACGATAGGATCTCAGGACCGTTGAACATTCCACTGGATTGTTTATGCCTCGTCTACCGTGTCTAGGCCGCTTTCAGTATCTCAGACATTTTTTTTTTGTCTTTCAATTTAAACATTTTGTCGCGACATGACGAGTAAAAAGGATCTTCCACCTTCTTTCGAGCCCGATCATTTGATACGTTTGAAAAAATAAAAATCTATCATTCTCGTTGGTGGCGCCATCGCGTGGTAATTACCCGGTCGACTCCGACTCTTTTCTCAACCGTATGAGACTATTATATCGTACAATGTCGAGCGTCCCTTGCCTCCACGGTAAAAAATATATGGCGCCGTGAATACATTTTCGAGATTGTTGGTGAGATTCCTAAAGATTCCTGGCGCGCGAGAAAAGGATTGTTATTCGAGATAGTGGAGTACGCCGTTGCTACGATATCTCACCGAACTATTGAAACAGCCAAGCTTAGGAATAAGGCTCTGATTCGATCCCTCGATTCTTAACGCGATTTATCACCTTTCTTGATCTACTTGAGAATTCTCTGGTCCATTGAAAAAAAAAACATTACATAAAAATTGTATTTTCCTTGTAATTTTTTTTTTTTTTTTTGTTGAGAGGAAAAATAAGTCGACTGGTTTTATAGAAAATAGTTGTACATGCGCTGTAAAGTATGTTTGGTGCGATTTGCACGTTGCTGGCCTCGGTGTGCTTGTACACAGCGAGCAAAAGATTTTTCGCGTGTCACCGGTGTCAACGAGAGAAGGAACGCAATGAAACGAGTATATATAAATCGCATAAGGTCGTTATACCGATGAGGAGGTGGTTGGGTATCGGTTGTGAGTCGCGCGAACGAGCCTTAGCGAGGCCTCAGCGTGAATACCTAATTAAGATGTTAATTACCCGAGGAAGAAAAGAAGCACGAGGGATAGATTGTATGCGCAAATGTAACTCCGGGTATATATGTACTTGGGGTGAAACGTTTCACCTTCTCCGTAGCGTTCTCTCCCACGATGATCGTGAGATCTTTCATATCGATATACCGATACCGGTGTACGTATCACTCGCAATTCTATTCGAGAGGAGTGTACATCGTACAAGAGAATTCAATCAAATGCATTCGCAGCTGTTAATCGAATTACACATTGAGAAAAGTCTAGTTATTTCGTTCGACGGAATTACACACCTCCACGTTCCATCTTATGAAACAGAAACGAGTTGACTAAAATTAACGACGCTAACGCCACCTGGCGGTCGTCAGGTTTCAACTCAAGTGGGCTAACCTAATTTTGTATAAATTTTTTAAATTATTCTTCGTACGACGTGGATCAACGCAATACAAAATAATCGAGAATAATTGTCGTGGTTACTTTTATCATTGGGTTTAGCTTTTCTTTCATTGGAATATATTATACAGCTTTAATGATAATTTACGTCGTGTGCCCGTAGTGAACAAGAGCCACGCAAAATCAGAGGAAAATGGTCGGTGGGTGCGACGTCATCGAAACAGCATGTCGTCCTCGGAGCCTGAAGAAGTGAATTACGTGACTTCCTCGACCCGGCGTATATCGAGACGCGAGCCGAAGTGCACCGGTGTCACCCGGAGTCACGTGAACGGCATAAACGTGACGTGCCGTGAAATACCCTTCCTAATGGGCGAAGCTTGATGGGTCCTTGCCCGCTCCTGGCAAACCCGGTATCGTCGTCTACGCCTCGTCGTTGCCAGCTTAGGATTTTCAAGGATCGAGGGGAACGTCGACAAGATGGCCGATGCTTGAAAATTCGTTGACCTTGAGAGATTCTTGGGCTAGACCACGGTTAACGAACCCCAACGCGTTTCTGGCTAAGACAAATGGTCTTCTTGCGCCCATGAGACGCAAGAACCATTCCGCTCATTCGCTGTTTTATCGGCAGTCGGTTCAAGAAAACCTGTCTCGGACGTCATTGAGGAAGAAAAAAAAGTGGCTGGAGTCGAGAGCGGCGACCAAACGTTTTCAGTCCACTCCATTAGCTTGCTAATGTAATTATCACGAGTCCGGCTCGCGACTCGGCACAAAAGAAATCCCAGATTTCCCATGTCATTCGAGCATTACACGCCTATCCTCCGGATAAAAATTCTCTCCCTCAATCACCCTCAAGAACAAACAACAAAATCGTTCCCCGCAGACAAACCTTTCTAAATAAAAAACGAAATAAATTCAATAAAAATAATGTAAATTTTCGAAATCTCAATGATTGTACAAACTTAACGTTCTCGATAATTCTCTACAGATGTAACGACCTTCCGGGAAAGTTCAACCGACATATCGAACGACCCGTTGTCCTCAATGACCGGTTAAACGATCGGCGAATCAACTTTTGTAGGAAAACGATGGAACGAGAAGATGTGCGTGCGTCCGTGGTTCAAATCCGTACCACCAGGTACGAGGAACGACTCGTGTCGATGAAAACAAAAAGAAGAATATACGAAGAAAAAAAATAAGGTCCCGGGAGACGCGAAGCAAGGAGTTGGAACGAGCCACGAAGAGAAGAAAACCCTCGGCGCGCGTTGGCCCTAATGGTCGTGCAAGCATGCACGATCATCTCTTCGGGCGCCTGGCAATTACATTATTAATAGAGATATTACCCGAGCTGCCCCGCACTCTTGAGATCGTGCATTACGACATCGTAACATCGTACGAGAGAGCTCTTTCTCTCTTGGTGCGAGAGCAAGATCGAAAGCCTTTCGGATCTCTCTCGCGATTCTTGACGATCTCGCCACGTATCCTTTTTTTCACCCTCGATCGTTCTTCGAGGCATTAAAAAAAAATTTTTTTTTTACCACGAATAAAAATATAATAACAATAATGATAAGAAAAAAGGCAACAGGTCTCGTTCGGCGAGCTCTCGGACAGATTGATCGCGCTAATCTGCTGGTGCCTTCGTGGTGGACCACACAAGACGAACAGCGATTCGATGAAGATTTTTTTTTTTTAATTAAAACTAGGTATTTGTTGAAAGATTAAAGTCAAACGAGAGCAGGCATTTTATTGCTTTTCAGAAAATGTTTATTGATAATGTGCGAAGATCTTTAGGTTTTTTTTTTTTTACATCAGTGATACAATAGTTTGTTGTTATTCTAACGGGGGAGGTCTAGTTGAAATTTTCAAAAAATCGATTTTTAAAAATTTTCTAAAAGTACAATATCTTACGAGTATTTTCCGACTAATTGAATTTAAATGGGACTATTATTCGCCGAAATACATAACTTTGAAGGAAGCCGTGTTAGAGCCACACAAAGTAAGTAGGTAAAACGTTTAAACTCGTTTTTCTCGAAAGCATGTTTTCGAAGTCGGTGATGACTGTAACTCGAGAACGGCTTTACTGATCAGGTTGAAATTTATATCACATCTTCTATATATAGTTTTCCTCTGGATGAACGAAGGATTTTTTTTATAGTAAAAAATGTAAGTGAAATTTTTGTCAAAACAACATTTTTTACTTTCAACGTCCGCCATCTTGTGAAAAATGGAAATTTTTCAAAACCCTTCGTTCAACCGGAGCATTATATCATTAACTAAAGATTCTCCCCTGTTTTGGTAGTTTCAGATAATCCGTTACAGCGCGGGAGTCATCACCGCAAAATCTGTTTTTTTTTGCAGCGTCTTCAGCCGTTGATATATAATGCCTCATTTTTAAATATATTTCTTTCAAAAATTTATAATGTTTACACTATATATATATATGAAAGAACTTTTGTTGTCAATTATTTTATCGTGTGGCCAAAAAAAAATCGGAAAAGAGGTCTTTTTTTACCTTTTCAACTAGGCCATCCATTCCTTAATTATAAAATTTCATTCGTTAATTTATAATTTCCGCAAGAGAAGATTGTAAGAGATAATAGATGATCGATTCGTGTTGATTGAGGATAAGGACAAACGTAGCTTGCAGTTGGGTGAAGAGTCCTGCTGTTAAGCCGGCAATTGACTGCAGAAGGTCTACGATAAAAATTATTAATTGTAATAGTAATCGATGATTTGTCGATTTTAGAAGAAGAGACGGGTAAATTACATTGCATTCGGCCTCCGTATGATTCTTCCCGCAGTATATTGGGGGGTTTCTTCCTGAGCAGCTTCTTCCCACCGATGTCTCGAGCGTTGTGCAGAAAGTCTAGGATAAATAAAAATTTCCGACAATAATCGACGATTCATGTATGTACAATCTTAGAGCTTATATCGATCGGAAAATGCTCCCTGGGCTCGAATTCGTGGATCGTTTTTCATTGGCATAAAAATTTATATGTGAAAAGTTGAAAATACGTGAATACACACTTTTTTCCGGATTTGGCGGATTAATTGAAAACTATCGGAGGAATAACTATCATTTTCGTTATCAATGAACAATTTTCAATGGAATAAGACTAGTTTGCAACTATTTTTGGGGAGAGAAATAGTCCAACCCGCGGATTCTTTGATTCGAAAAATCGCGATTTTTGAAATTTTGCCATGCGCACAAAAATTGAGCTGTCCTAATATCCCTTGGCTCACTCATCCGGTCTCAGCGAGCTCTTCAAAAAGTTATTCATGAAATTTTCTGTCAGACGAACGAGAATCGAGATACAGCATCGCGAAAATTTGATCTTTCAAGGATTCGCGATTCTCATCGAAATCGACGAATTCCGGTGAATTTAAATCGTTTCTGAAGGTGTAACACCCTATTTTTCGATGCCCCCGAATCGCAAGGTGGACAATTGACTCCGAAAAATGAGCGTTTTGGAATTCATTATTTTTTTATACACGAATCATTTTTCATAAATCTAGTAGTACGAGAGCCAGCGACCAAAATTTGGACAACATAGCATTACGGCCAAAACCATATGAAGTCGATAATTGGGATTAGCCCAAACCAAAAAATAATAACATCAGAAATTTTCTGCGTAGCGTCTGACCTAACTGCATTTTCGAAAATGTCAAAAAATTTTGCCGACCTGAATCATAGTAATACGTCTGATTTTCGAAATATAGTTGAATGATAGATCTAAAACACCGAAAACACGTTTTTCAGATGCCAGTAGTGTAGCGCCTAGCAAAGAGACCATTTTCAAAAATTAAAAATGAGACAAAAAATGTATAGCAGCCCGTCTGAAAACCATCTTTATAAGTTAATTTGGATTAGTTGATGCGAAAAAATCAGTGTCCAGAAGAAAATGTAAGCACCTTATGTTTTGAGACCGTTTAGAAAATGTTAAACAAATTTACCGATCGGTAACATAGCAATCTGTCTGGAAATTATTCGACATGATGAAATGAATTATCCAGATGTAGAGGCCAAATGCTACGTGCAAAACGTCTGAAGACAATTTCTTTTGTAACAAAATAACAAAATCTATGTACATTTTCAATATCAGACGCATTGTGATAATACCGACTGCATTTTTTGTTTGACATAGCAGAAACGGACTCGCATCTAGATGCTACACTTTTGACCGTTAATACCCGACTAGTTGGGTTCAGAATCATCTAATCTTACGATTTATACGGTTTTGGCCGTAAAACGATCATGCATGCTTTTTGGTTGAGGGCTCTCGTACTACAGAAGAGATAAACGGGTGACTTACCCGGCATTCAAATGATGTTAGAGTACTCGGGCAGTATCGCGGAGGATTGACACGCGGACAGGCTTGTCCGTCCGGACTGTCCGTTGTCAACTCAAGCGCTATGCAGAAAGCCTAGAATAGACAAAAATTAGGAATAATCGACGATTCCATTGTTTTAGAGGAGAGGAAAAAAAGTCAACGAACGTCACACTCCAGCGGCGAGCTACCAATTGGACAATATTGGGTGCTAGGCAGGTCCGGACAACTATGTAGCTGCACTGTTGTCGGTGCACTTGTCGGTGTCAAAAACTGTTTGCACCACTCCTACGATAATAAATTAATAATAATAATAATCGATGATTTATCGTTTTATCAGTTGCAGAAGTATGAACCCGGAATGTTGTTATAGATGGAGACAGGTCATCAATTTGGGGAGCGTAAGACCACTTCTGCAATGCCATCGTTTGTCTCTAAACAACTGATGAAGATTTTCAACATACAACAACCCAATTTCCATACACGGATGTATTATTTCTATAATCTTAAATATGTACGATTTCCAGGCAGCATTAGTTTTTCGTTATCGCTTGAAGAAAACTACTGCAACATCGCATCGAATGCTAGTGGAACCTTACGGTGAACATGCTCGATTCGAACATTTTCAAAGTGGTGATTTTGACGTGAGAAACGAAGAATGTGGTAAACCACTGAGAAGGATTCACAGACGATGTATTGCAAGCCAAACTCAATAAGAACTCTCGAATCAATTGAACGTGACGGAAAAAGCTGTCTCCATACGTTTGAAATATTGATTTTCATTTTTCAACAACATACGTGTAATTTTTACAAAAGAAAATCCGGTTTCATACTTCTTCTCCACTACCTCATATATTTGAGACAACTGTCATACCCGACATGCGACTGGGTACATATCATGTGGACAGTATTGAGGGGGGTCCACTTTCCGACATTTTATCCCTTGTGGTGGTTCCGGGGTCGGGGCAATGTCAAGCGATAAGCAGTAGTCCTACGATAAACAGAATTAGCAATAATAATCCATTGTTTACTAATCTAGAAGATAAACAAGTGACGTACTTCGCACTCTATTGGTGTGTTAGTGCCCGGACAGTATTGCACGGGATTGGTATCCGGACAGGGATGTCCAGTCGAATTCTGCGTGTCCTCAAGGTGCAAGCAGTATCTCTAGGATAAAAAAATTAATAATAATGATCGAAGATTGATCGATCGAAGAGAGAGACCAGTAACGTACCACGCAGGCTATTCCCTTTTTATCGATCGGGCAGTATTGAACGGGATTGGTTCTCGGACAGGCTGGTCCATTGCCCGCTGGCGGGGGCGGTGTCGGTGGCTCGAATTGTTTACACCATTCCTATGATAAACCAATTAACAATTATAATCGATGATTCACCAATGTACACGAGGGATTGGTAACTTACTCGGCATTCGTATGCGTATAAGTCTGTGGCGCAGTATTTCGGAGGTTGCACATTCCAACAGCGTATTCCTCGGGCCGGTTTGAGCGATAAGCAGTATGTCTATAATCAAAAAATAAGCAATAATAATTTGTAATTGGGTGTTTTAGATGAGAGATATCAGCTACGTACCACACATTCTGTTTCCGACATATAGGCTGGACAGTATTGCACGGGGTCCGTTCGTGGACAAGCTGTTCCATGAACAGCTGGAGCCACTTCTGGATATAATTCCTCGCAATAAGCCTAAGATAAATACATTAACAGCAATAATCGATGATTCTAGACGATCTAGACAAGAAAGACACAACGTACTTGGCATTGTAGAGGGTACAAATCAGCCGGGCAATATACCGGGGGTTCGACTCCAAAACAGCGTAGTCCTCTGGCTTGGTTAGCTGTTCTTTGAGCGGTCCTAATCGATCGGCAGAATTCCTACGATTAAAAAATTACCAATAATAAATCGACATTACGTTATTTTAGAAGAGAGACGGACAACGTACGCGGCATTCCTGTTGCGATTTATCGGCCGGGCAGTATTGCACGGGGTTGGTTTTTCGACAGATTTTTCCTACCACTATTGGCCCTTCGGCTGGTCGGAGCAATCGGCAAAAATACTATAACAAAAAATAGCAATAATAATCGATGTTTCATTGGTCCAAAGGTGAGACAGACAACGTACCTCACACTGGCTCGGGGTACGATAAGGGCAGCTCGTGCGGCTGCCGTCGGCAAGGGTACATGAATACCCCTGTAGAAATTTTTAATGTTAAATGAATACAATATTTTACTATCAATACAGCAAAAAATATATATATATAAACTTTACCGCAGCACGTATCAACGGGATTCTAAGAACAGCGATTAATATCGACAACAGGAGATAAAACTTCATTTTGACAAAAAATTATTTTAGACTTCCTTGTTCAACTATTTTTCAAGAACTAGTGCATTTTGACTTAAATATTGTCTTTAAATATCATCGGGCACCCAACGTACTTTGAGCCAATCGTATAAATGATATTAAATATGTCGGCGGCACGACTTTGTGTCTACACGTGTCCAGTCTTATTTCTTATCTTTGCTCGACTTCTTTGTGGCAAGGTCGAGAAATAAAATTCCGAAATAGACCATAAAATTAAAGTCCGCCTAGAAACATCAAGTAATTTTATTATTATGACTTTGCGAATATCTTTACAGTTTTTCGGCACTTGGATAATTGTTTTCGTGAAGCGCGTGGTTGTTTTATGAAGTCGCGTATATTTTATAAAAAAAAAAAAATAGAGGCAAATGCATACAACTCGGAATAAGCCAAAGTTTAAAAGAAAAATGGAAAAGCATGCATAAAATATAGGGATTATTCGGAAAATTAGTATTTTTCTTAGAAAAACTAAAGCAATCTTTCCTTCGATCGAAAATAAATATAGAATATCTGTCTGTTATACTTCAACTAAAGAGTTGAAAGTGACTTTGGCCAAACATTCGTAACTGTGAAGATAAAAACAGAAAACGCAGTGAGTTTTTGGCCAAAACGTCACTTTTTTATTTCAATCACAAAATTTTGCCAGATTTTGCGTTGGACCACGTAGCATGTTCCTGTTCCAGACAATTCGATACATCAATACGAATGTGGCATCGTAATTTAACAAATTTTTCGAGAAAAAAAACGTTACGATATTCGTCTTGGCCTTGAGTGTCGACAATCGCTTCGAGCAGAACATGCGGATATTTATAAATAGACACTCGTTTGAAAATAGATAGAAGCTAGGCAAGAGAGAGGGTGGGAGTAGAAATGCCACTTACTGGGAGATGGCCTCCATTCTCGTAACTGGCTGCGATGCGACAAAGCTGGCCAATGGGGGGAATTCCTCTATGATGTTCCTAGCCCTATCGGTGCTTTTCTCTCTCTCTCCTTCTCCTCGTCGCTCCCACGTGTCCCCTGAAGCCGACCCGGTGGATCTCTCGCGCGAGAGATCGCATGAAAAAAAAACTGAAAAAAAATTGCGCGCCTCACCTGTCTCGGGGTCAGAGGTCGTTCTCCAGCTCCCCCGACCGAGGCCTCGGCGTCGCGATACTCGCTTGTGTCGTTCACGCTTGACTCCAATCCCCTTTATCTCGCTCGCACTTCAACATGCGTAAATATTCGTTTTCCTATTTATCAAATTTGCGTCCCCTCGAGAGATTCTCGACGCAATTTCTGCTTCTTGTTTTGTCTTCTAAAATTCGAAAAGATCGATTCGAGATTTGCCACGATTTTCACTGTTTCCCGGTTCGTTATTGCCAAGATTGCCTTATTTATACGCTATGTACGTAAACACTCTCGCATCTGAAAAATAAAAGAAACCATCCCCTCTTCTCCTCCCATCTTTCTCTCTTCTCTCATTCTCGTTTCGTATCGCAATATGGTACTTCCCATATATAGTACCCTTCTTCATGTTCTTATTCTTACTGTTCCGTTCCTCTCCATGGGCTGAACCCACACATGTAACTCACGTCGTGAAAAGTTAGTGAGTCGATTCGATCTGTTGGCTCTCTCCTGGGCCCTTGCTTTCGAAACCCTTGCTCCTACATATACGTATATATCTCTCCCGCTGAGAATCTTCATTCTATCCTGACTCGTGAAACCAGCAGAATGGTGGAAGAACTCCTCTTGGAGCAATATAAGCCGAGAGAGGTTGAATTCTCTGATTTTTCGGATTCGAAAGATTCTCTCGACGAGGTAGCTACGTTACCCATGCACCTTTATATCAGCCCTATAGTCCACCTTCGTACGGGATTTGCTTTCTCGTATGGATATAACACATTGGCGAAGGAGAAGAGATAGAAGAGGAAGAAAGAAGGAGGTGGAGGCTCGGGTCTATATCAAATACGAGCTACGCCCATCGTCTCGGCTACTTCCCCTTCCGAAAGCCCCCACTCCTCTCTACAACATCTTAGCTCTACGATGTTGACTTTTCACCCCGAGGTAACCCCTCGAATACGTATACACGCGTATGTACGATATCGTTGACGATTACAGCGGGGTAATAAGGATCACCGATAAAGGTCATCCCACGAAACCTTCCAAGTGTCGTAACAAATTTGAAGACGTTCAAAAGAAGTGTTCAAGGATATGCACGCGTCCAAAAATGGTCCACGAGAACTTGACAATTACGAATTTTTTATTTTCATGCCGCATTCTTCACTGCGGAGGAAAGAAATACATTTTTTGTACATCTTGTTATTCAATTTTTTGGTTGGCCATTAAGTCTCACTTAGACGTTTCGGGCTCCTCGGTTTGTGATGTGGGCCATGGAGTGAGGCACCATTTCTGTAAAAAACGGAAGTTAGCAAGCATGATGGGTAATAATTGATTTGTCTTGATCGAGATTATGGAATCAAACGTACCGTGCAATCGGAGGCGCTGTGCTCGGGCTTGCAGTAGTCCCTGTAGCTGTTGCGCGGACATGGTTGCCCTTTCTGTTCTTCTCCTAATACCGGTTTTTCAAACTGTTTGCACCAGTCCTACGATACAAAAATTAACAATAATCATCGATTATTTCAATCTAGAACGGAAACCGACAGCTACAACGTACCCGACAATCGTATGCGTACCATCCGATCTCGCAGTATTGTGGAGGGTCGACATTCCAACACTGCGCTCCTTTCGGCGGTTCCGCGTGTAATTCTAGCGCTACACAGAAAGCCTAGAAGAGACAAAAATTAGGAATAATCGAAGATTCATTATTTTACAGGCGAGGAAAAGAAGTCAACGAACCTCGCACTGTAGTGGTGTGCTATTAATTGGACAATATTGCACGGGGACAATATCCGGACATGGATGTTGTTCCGGGGCTGACGTCGGTAACGCTGCCACAAACTGTTTGCACCACTCCTACGATAAAAAATTAACAATAATATTAAATAATTTATTGTTGTAGATTGGAGATACAGGTCGTACTTGGCATGGAACTGGGAATAGTTCAGGCGGGCAGTGTCGTGGTGGTTCGATTCCCCGACAGGTTACCCCTGACGGTGGTGGCGGTGTTACTGATGCCTCGAGCGATAAGCAGTAATTCTACAACAAACAAAATTATTAATAATAATCTATCGTTTACTGATCTAGAAGATAAACAAGTGACGTACTTCGCACTCTAGTGGTGTGCTATTGAGCGGGCAGTATTGCACGGGGTCGGTTTCCGGACATGGATGTCGTTGTGGCGTTGACGTAGACGTCGGAAGGGTCAAACAGTATTGCTAAAGTAAGAAAAATTAATAATAATAATCGAGGATTGATCGATCTAGAAAAAGACCGGCAACGTACCACGCAGGCTAGTCCTGTTTTATCGGCCGGACAGTATTGCTTCGGATTGGTTCGTGGACATGCCGCTCCTTTGCCCATTGGCGGTGGCAGTGTCACTGGCTCGAATTGTTTACACCAGTCCTACGATAAATTGATCAATAATAATAATTATCGATGCTTCTTAGTACTAGATGTAAGACGGGTAACGTACGCGGCATTCGGATGGGAATAGCTTTGGGTCGCAGTATTTCGCAGGTTCCACATTCCAACAGCGGATTCCTCGCGCCTCCCCGAGCGATAAACAGTATTCCTATGATAAAACAAATGCGTAATAACAATCGATGATTCGTCTATTTAAAAGAGAGACACGGACAACGTACCACGCATTCCCTTGGCGATTTACCAGACGGGCAGTATTGCACGGGGTTCGTTTTTGGACAGACTTGTCCCTCGGACGTTGTTACTATTGGTGGATGAAAATCCTCGCACCATGCCTACGATAAATGAATTAATAATAATAATCGATGATCTACCGATCTAGACGAGACACGTACCAGGCACTCTTCCGGAAATAGATGAGACGGACAGTATACCGGGGGTACAACTCCAAAACAGGGTATTCCTTGATTCGAATTTTTTGTCACCAGGGCATGCGTAAGCCCACTGCAGTATGCCTACGATGATTACGTTATCGATGATTCCTTAGTTTAGAAAAGAGATGGACAACGTACCAAACATGATGCTCCTGTGATATGGGCCGGGCAATATTGCACCGGGTTGGTTCCAAGGCAGGGGCTGCCTCTTGTACGTACAGTTTGCGATGAGGTTATGAATTCGCACATATACTACGACAACAAAATTAGTAATAATAATCGATGTTTCATTGATCTAAATGTGAGACAGGCAACGTACCACGCAGTTAGTGTAGGTCTTATAAGGACAAGCCAATTTAAGCCTCTGCCCAACGGGACATGTATACCCCTACATAAATATGAAACAAATTAAATATTTCACTAATACGATTAATAAAATATATAAATTTTACCGCAGCTTGTATCGATCGTGTTCCAAAAACGCTGATTAATATTATCGAAAACAGTAAATATAACTTCATTTTGACTCTGCCCTACAGAATTTCTTCGGACTTACAATCACAAATATTATTCAAGCACTATTATACCCTAACTCGGATCTTGCCGTTAAATACTACTGTCGCGGAAAGGAAATTAAACATATCGATAGCACGACTTTGTGTCTACACGTGCACAATCGCATTTGTTATCTTCGCTCGCGTCGGAAAATACCGCTTTTTTGTTGCCAGGTCGTGACAATAACGTTTAAAATTGTATCAGAGTTTGCGTCAAGAGTTTGCGATAGTAAAAGAATATTCGCGAAAAATGGTGAGACTTCTCATCGGACTGAAGGTTTTTCTAAGGAAGATGCCCGAGTGTCGAGCACTTTGCCGATGGAATATTCCGCTTTGGAATTACGACCGTCGAATGACATTGATGCACCCAACCGTCTTGAGGCTTTCACACCCGTAGAGGAATGGACGAACGTTGGATAAAAACCTACGTTCGGCGAGGTCTCGGACAGATTGATCGCGCTAATCTGTCGGTGCCTTCGTGGTGGACCCCACAAGACGAACATCGATACGATGGAGATTTTTTTTTCATTAAAACTAGGTATTTGTTGGAAGATTAAAGTCAAACGAGAGCAGGCATTTTACTGCTTTTCAGAAAATGTTTATTGATAATGTGCGAAGATCTTTAGTTTTTTTTTATCTTTATTTTTGTTTACATCAGTGATACAATAGTTTATTATTATTCTAAAGGAAGAGGTCTAGTTGAAATTTTCGAAAAATCGATTTTTTTTTAATTTTCTAAAAGTACAATATCTTACGAGGATTTTCCGACTAATTGAATTTAAATTGGACAATTATTCGCCGAAATACATAACTTTTAAGGAAGCCGAGTTAGATGAGCCACACAAAGTAAGTGGGTAAAACTTTAAACTCGTTTTTCTCGAAAGCATGTTTTCGAAGACGGTGATCACTGTAACTCGAGAACGGCTTTACCGATCAGGTTGAAATTTATATCACACCTTCTATATCTAGTTTTCCTCTGGATGAACGAAGGATTTTTTTTATAGTAAAAAATGTAAGTGAAATTTTTGTCCAAACAACATTTTTGAATTTCAACGTCCGCCATCTTGTGAAAAATGGACATTTTTCAAAACCTTTCGTTCAACCGGAGCATTATATCATTAACTAAAGATCGCCCCCTGTTGGTTTCAGATAATCCGTTGCAGCGCGGGAGTCATCACCGCAAAATCTGTTTTTTTTTGCAGCGTCTTCAGCCATCGATATATAATGCCTTATTTTTAAATATATTTCTTTCAAAAAATTATAATGTTTACACTAAATATATATATTTTATCCTCACACCCGTAGAGGAATGGACGAACGTTGGATGAAAACGTACGTGTCCTCGAGATGGCGGAGAAGGAGAGTGGAACGATGCTTCTCGCGACGTTGCGGAAATTAGTTTATTAAAATAACAATTATGTAGTACCGGTCGACAATTGTCCCGGGGAAGGGATCAAGGGTCAACCTCCGTATAGGTCCGCGCCAATTTGAAAAGAAACCTTACACAGCTTCGGTGAGAAAAATTCGCTGGAGCTATTTTAGTGAAAACGCGTAGCGTCGCGACTGTCGATGGCCGACGCATGCTCGAGCGTTTGGAAAATCGGCCATTGAACATTCCGCACCGGCTTTTTAGGAAACCGAGGCGCAAATGTCTCGCGCGGAACGCTGATAATTCGCTACTTCCGTTGGAGCTGGTAGTGTCCATTATCGTAAGAGTCGTCTTCTTGACGGAGAGT
Source organism: Netelia fuscicornis (assembly GCA_946811545.1). Classification (NCBI taxonomy): domain Eukaryota; kingdom Metazoa; phylum Arthropoda; class Insecta; order Hymenoptera; family Ichneumonidae; genus Netelia; species Netelia fuscicornis. Next base: position 45,557,807 of record OX328014.1, on the reverse strand, counting down.
CTTGTCACGAGAGGAAGAGACACCGCGTGAAAGCGAGACGAAGGACAGTCCATCATCGTCGCGCGTGAAAATAAACACTCGTTGTCTCTTTCTCTCGCTGGCTCGCCCCCTCCGTGTCTTGCCATTGTGCCCTCGGCGATTTTCACCAGTCTTCTAAAAGCTGAAACAACTCGTCTCGTCGAGGATAAAGGCCAGTGTCTGGGTTCGCAAAAAACATGCGCTCTTTAAAGCAGGTCGTGAAGTGTTAAGGGGCGCTAAGGAGGGCGTGTCGCACCCGCGACGGACCATTACGGATGAAAGCGAATGGAACAGAAGAGAAGAAAAAACAGACGAAAGATGACGAAGAGGTAGAGAGAGGAAGAAAAAAAAGCAGAGAAGCCAGAGAGAGAACGGCGTTGAATGCATCAGTCGTTCTAAGTGGCGACGGCATTCGAGCGAACCCAACGTGTGTGCTTGCCGCGTGTAGAGAGGGCGAGGGCGAGATGAGCGAGGCACGCTAATTTTCCGCCATAAAGGCTCGGAGATTGGAATAAATAACGGAGACCGACTAGTGGCTAGCCTGTCGCGCGTCATTTTTCCATGTGTGGCGAGCGTGCGCGAGCCGGCGCAGCGCGCGCATCCACTAGAGGTGCGAAGTAAGGGGTTCCCGGTGTCTCGGCTCGACCCCCCCCCCCCCCCCCGCTCACATCTCCGCCGCACAACCGCAGTCGTGAATACAAATTTTTCTACCGCATCGAGCATTTTGGCCTCCGTTCGTGCCACTGTTCTCTTAAATCGTTAAATCCTGACTCATGGACACGATCAACATGTCCCAACCGTTTCCGTACTCGAGAAAGTACCACAAACGAAGAGATTTGCGGTGCGACGAAAGAATGCTTTTTTTTCTCTTCTCGTTCGACTTCTTCCTGGGTGCGACGGTTGATAATCGTGAAATCCGCTTGCGTATGCATAGTTTTTGCATTATTGTGGTTACGTCGATCAGTCCCACGGTTCACTTCACGACGCGATCCCTATCACTTCGAGGCCAATCGGCATACTTGGCTAAAAACCGCGCGTACGAAAAAAACGTTCGAAATATTTCGATCCTCGATCTCGAGGGGTCAAGGTCTCAAAGCCGAGAAGAAACTTGCGTCAAAGCTTCTTCACTCTGGTATCGAAGAGGACTTGGAACCGTGGGCTTCGCGCGTCACGCTGACCTTTTTACGGTTTTTTTCCTTTTTCCTTATGATTCCGAGTCTCGAATGCCCAATGATATTCGGGAACACGAACTGTTGCGGATAAAAAGAAGAAGAAAAAGATACAGTGGCGGATCTTGGAGACGAAATCCGGAAGGAGCTCTCGTTGGTTACTCCGCGAACTGGTGACGAAGAGGGAAAAGAGAGAGAGAGAAATAAAAAAGCGAGAAGAGGCAAGAAAACGCGAGGGAGCTATATAAAGAGAAGATCACGCACCGTTGCCGCGCGGATTGAGGTTTCGGAGGGCCTCCTCTCTTTCTCTTCTTCGTCTTCCCGGGTGAGGTGTCGTCGGTGTGTACGAGGCCAAGCTTCGCGTCCTCTTAACGAGTGACTCGACTCTGGTGGTCCGACGTTATAATGCCTTAGTTTCCATGCAAACTGTCCGTACGCCACCATACTTTACGCATAACCGGATATTAACATGGGAATGGTCAATGGTGCGCCGCTCGCGCGTTCCGATCTTTTTCACTCGGGCGCTCTCCACTACCTCCTCCTTGTCATTCTTTTTTTTTTCTCTCCAATTCCCCCGTTTTGCCCGGTTCATAGCCAAGATGCGAAGACCGCCGCTCTCATCCTTCTCGGACATTAGCGGGATTCACCGTGCGTCTTCGCGGCGCGAAAAAAAGGACGTAACAAGTTTATGTCCCGCTGCCTTTTACTTTTCCCGTCATCCCTGGTATGTCCCCGAGGAGGAAACGAGCGCCGGAGATCGACATCGCGATCTTTCCGGAACGCGTTCTCCATTCGAGAAGCTGCACACTTTTCGAGCTAGATGTCAGCGTCTCGTTTATCTCACTGAGTTCGGACTCATTCCTCGGTAACTAGTGGGACCTATTCCAGAAATGCTTTTCCATCCAAGAAACCCATCTTGGGTTCTAAAACTTGGCGATGGTGAGCTGGAATCACGTGGAAAGAAACGCGCACGATGGTACTCTACGAACAAGGAGAGTCCTTGGAACGGACGTGCATTCATATTACAGGCAAACGTCGGAAGTCGAACGAAAATCACGTAACTAGAAAGAACGAGACGGCTTCGTGGATTTGCAAGAATCGCTGGCGGTTAGTTTTGATTGCCCTAGGAACACCTCTACTCCACCAGCCGTTCTTTCTTTCCGCGACGTTCCAGCCATTGGAACAGACCCGGAGAGTATCTTCCATGGCAGATGGACTCGACGTTACTCGATCCATCTGCTTCTGCTTCGTTCATCTCGGTTTTTGCATATACCATAGCCCCGTCCCTCGTAGTTGTCGAGGTTCTACTAGTTGTCCCTACTTTAGGTGTCCTGTCATCAACGTGTTCTGCTATCTACGGGGGCCAGGCTGAAAGGCAGAGCTACTCGACTGTGCTCATGTGGGAATAAATCGTTGATGCCCGCGATTCAGCTGAACGTGTGCGATCCGACTGGCACCTACCGTCCAGATCCAACGTACATCGACGTTCTATTCCACACTGTGGTTGTAATGTCATTCGATGATCAACACCGGCATCGATATTCCACCAGAGAGTGCAGTCACGTCTCACGGAAAATGCCTTCGCGGCCGACACCTCTCGCCTTGCACTTGCCTCTTAGTTCGGTTCACGTATGCATATATCCCAAGTATATATATATGTACGTCTATATAATAAACATTATATCTCAACCACGGATCTGCTGCTCATGCTAAGTGCCCAATCTCGAATTTAGAACGGTGATCGTGCGATTCTTAACTGTGGCAAATCGCTCCCTCTCTCTCCTCTCTCTCTCTCTCTCTCTCTCTTTCTCTCGCCATTCACCGCAACGATGTTTTGTTCCGCGACGAGACACGCGAGGCCCCTGAGATACAATTCTCTGTTATATTTTCTCACCATTAAGCCCGATCCGTAGAATCATTTCAGAATTCGCAAATATACGAGAGATGATGGCTCTCCATCATCGAGCATCGTGTAAACCGTATCAAATTGCTACGTGGTAATGACGAATTTTGCAAGCAATGAAAAAGATTTTCCCACAGACGTTCGTACACGAATATCTGTCGCCATTTTGTCTCACGATCGACGATTCCGTAGGAATATGCAACGATGTAGGAAAGTATAAAAACCCGAACAAAGCTACTAGCGCCATCTCTGGTCACGATGCTGTACTTACCGACGTATACCGACGGAGCAACGAGCTCGAACTACGGCTAGAACGTTAGATTCGTTTTATTTTCTTTAAATTATTCAGGATCGCTCGATTACGTTTCTCGGCCATATCTACGATAATTTGTACCGACTCACACCTCTCCGCTCCATCCCGCTAATTTATTCTCGCGGAATCATCGTTACAGTATGACCACGGGAACGCGGCCGACGAGAGATTTACTTCGCGGCGGTCTTCGTACCAGTTCCCAGGGGAATTACGAGGTTCAACCATTTGATGGAACGTTTCGTCTCTCTTTTGTATCATCTCTCTTTCTCTCATTCATTCGCTATCTCCGTTTCTACGATCTTCGTAGCAGCTCGAAACCTTCGTGATGGCAACGGGAGTCGGGCTTAGATCCTTCGACCGCGAGAACGAAAATCTCACCAGCGCCATCTCGCGCGTAATTCGCGAACTACTCGAACCCTCCGCATCTTTATAAAATCCGTTGGTTATCTTCCTTGTTTTTCTTTCGTTTTTTTTTCTTTGTCGATACGAAAATGCGAGACACGAGAACGGATCATAGCGGACGCCAACCGAGTCCGTTGCGACAGTTATTAGTCAAGATTAGCCTTTGCGCGCTTGTATTCGTTCCTACGTGTCTATATAAGCATCCCGGCGATATACCGCGTGTGCCCCAGCCTGGTGCTGCCCCCTAGCGGCTACCTCCCCCCCACTCTCGTTCTCGTTCCTCTCCGGCTATATTTTGACAAGGATCATCTCGGAATTAATCGAGACTCGTTTATCCGAGCTGGGATTACGATTTGTCTGCATTATACTCGTCTCGTTGTGGCACATACCGTATTAAAACCAACTATATATATACATATACGAACACATATACTCGTACCTGGATCGTGTTCCTGGCCCAAGGAGGAATGAAAATTACTCGTGCAGCAAGAGCTCTCGGAATTTTCAACGATTAAGAATATCGCGTTGACGCAAAAAAACAACAATAATAAACAAATCAAACAACGATTATACCTTTAATCAAAAAAAATAGGATCGTTCTTTTTATTTGTATAACTCTTAATAAAGTTTGTTTACAAAAGATTTCGACATTTTTTTCTATAATACTCCCAGACATCTTCTCGTATCGTAAAATAAAATTATTTTTAAGGACATTAAGTAAAATTGCAAACTATAATCTTAATATTGAAATAATTATTCGGCCTGGTCCAGGTTGACGCAACGAACGGAAGTGCCCGAGGAGGATGAAACGAAAGAAAAGAAAAAGGGTTGAAACTCTTGAAACTTGAAACCCAATGAGTCCTTCCATTCTTTTTCTTCTTCTCGAACGAAATACCGAGGCTCCACACCCCGGAGTCGCTAATTACATAGCTGACACCGGCTCGTCTCTACACCTTCGTTATTATTCATGCACGGGCATGAAAGGAACATTGTAACTTAACAAAAAAAAAAAAATCGCAAATATATCGAAGAAAAAAAAAAGAATTGGCAAGATACGAGGCACGGTAACAAAAGCGTTTACGGGCGTGTGGCCGAGGCGTTCTTGCGTTTATCGCAACGGCCACGAGACCTCTCCGCATCGGAAGCCCTCGAGGTGCCTTCGGACTAACGCTAATTGAAGACTGTGGTAGCCGTTGCGAGATCGCCGACTCTCCTTTCGCACAAATGAAATTTACACCTGAACTCTGTCGTTTCTCCTACATTCTCATTTTTGTTTCTCCCACGAAAAGTATTAATCTCCCACGAAAAAATATTAATCTCCCACGAATAATGTTGCTTTATGGGAAATTATGAAAATTTTCTTTCCCATTAATTTTCGTAAATTCGATTTTGTAAATATTCAAAGAAAAATGTTACTTTTTTAAATTTTTATTTTAAAAAATTATAATTTCTTTAATATTTTTAGACTCGTGTGGGAATAATGGGAGTGAGCAAGAGGAAAAATCGATCTCGGACCACCCCCGTTGAGTTTATACAACGCGTACCACGATTATCCGTAACTATGTGTGTAAAAGCATAGAGAGCAACGCGCGTAACGTGGATACATAATGTAGCTTACCTTACGAGCGGAGGTGTCGTCCTCGCGTCGTATCTCATTCGCGTATCACTGCCTGGGCCCTCCAGCCACGCCGCTTTCTTCTTCCTCGTCCTCTCTCCTCCTTCTTCTTCGCTTCATTCAACATTTTTTTCCCTTTGTCTCGTACCCGAAAAAATATTTTTCAAATACCACACAAATTATTCGATAACTTTTACAATTTGATATCACCGTGAAAACGAATTTTTTTTTCCAATAATCAAAATTTTTTTTCCAAAAATCAAAATTTTTTTTTCCAAAAATCAATTTTTTTTTTTCAAGATTGAAGAAAAATGAAAAATCAGTTTCTTCGGGACACTAATCCTCGGATGCCAAGGCGTGTGATCTTTCGGAATATCGTGCTCGTAAATATACACAATCACACACACCCGCGTGTGGGTCTGTCTTTATACAGGGTAAATTTCATAAGGTGTGATAGGGCTTTATTCTAAGGTAGATTGGATCATTACAAACAAAAGTTGCAAATATACATTAGGGATATTATTAATAGTTTACGAGATATAAATGTTTAAAGTTGGTCCAATCAGGGCGCGCCGAGAAGCGCTGGCGCCGCCCACTCCCGCCCTTGCTGTAGAGATAGCACAGTGTAGGGCGTTACATTTGGGGTTGCAAAATTCAGAGCGATCAATGTTATTTATTATATTATTACGCAATCATTTTATTTCTCTGGCATTGGCTGCTAAAGCGGGAAGTGGGCGGCGCCAACGCTTCTCGGCGCATTCTCATTGGCCCAACATTAAAAAATTCATATCTCGTAAACTATTAAAAATATCCCCAATGTATATTTGCAACTTTTGTTTGTAATGATCCCATCTATCTCAAAATAAAGTTTGAAACATTTTATGAAATTCACCCTGTACACACGATAAATATATATACGTGTAATATGCGGTCGTTGAGAGTGAGATCTCAAATCGACCGACGCGGCACGCTCGAGCTCGAAGCTCGGATGGATCGCGCGGATGAGCTGAGAAAGGGAGCTTGAGAATGAGCCAAAGAGAGAAAGAGATGGGGTTAACTATCACGAGAGAGGAAAAGAGACGTAAAGTAAAAGGAGAAATGAGTCCGGTGGAGCCCTCTCACACGCTCGACCCCGCGACCACCTTAGCTGGCTTGGATCGCCGCAAACGCGAATTAATGAGGTGCATACGTCATAGCGGGACATTACGCGCGCGATCTAAACCCGATAAAGCAAGCTCGAGAATAGAGTTTTATTATATGTGTGTGTGCACAGAATTTTTTTTTTCCTTTTTTTAATTTTTTTTTTTTTGACAGACAGGCAGGGCTCTGTGTGCAAGATGAATTCCCTCACAATGCAAGGACCTTATGTAAAATATATCTGTATATATATATTTATTATATACGCGGTTTTAATAATAATAATTTAATAATTTCTCGACAACCCTCGGGCGACGTCTCTCGTTATATTTCAATCTGCGATTGATCAGCATTCTTTTTTTTTTGTTCTTTTATTCGCGAGGTGGAAAAACAAAGATTGAAGAGAATTGAATAAGAGTTTACGTCGAAGGGAAATTTTTGATTTATTGTTTTAATAGCTGATACAATTTTGATAGAATTGTTTTATTCTTGTTAGAAATTGGACGATGGGGTTTATGATGTGTGATCATGCGTCTTGAAATACGGTAGAGAGAGACACCAATCCTGTGAGAGAAAAAATTGTCGGGGGTTAATGGAGACGTTTGACTCGTTGGGTTTGAGGAAAATCGACACTTACCCAACATTGGGCGTCTGTGTACTCCTCCTTGCAGTACTTCCGGAAAGAGTACGGGGGACATGGTTTACTCGATGGCGTCAATCCAGCTTGGAGCGACGTACAGAAATCCTAAAATTTGCAAATTTTTTTTTACAATAATAAATCATTAATTCGTCCAATTTTCAAAATTAACAAATTTTCACAATAATAAATAATCAGAAAAATGAATTAATTTAAAAGAAGAAACGTACTATGCATTCAGTTGGATCGTTGAAAGGACAGCCCGTCTTTGAAGGGTCGCTACAGATATAGCCTGCCTGTACAAAAATTAACATCGAATTTAATATTTGAATTTTCAATTAAGATTAAAAGAAAACCATTGCGAAAAAAAATATAAATCTTACCTCGATAATTCGTATCGAAGAAAAGCCAAGAAGTGCGAATAATATTGAAAACAGGCCAGAGGATTTCATCGTAACACTTCGAGGATATCGACGTCGCGTTTCAAATTTTTTTCAAACACTAGAACTAAGCGAGTTGCATCTTATCTTTAAATACTTCGGAGCTATCAATATCGATTAAGTCATCCACGAGTGTAAAAAAAAAAAGAATTGTTGGCACGTGTTTTATGACTACAAGCGTGAAATTTACATCAGCGTCATAATTCTTTATCTTTGCTCGTATTTGAAAATAACGACGTAGCGTGACAAGGTCATGAGAATATAATTCGAAATCGAACGAATATTTGCGACACGTGTATTCGACGAGAAAAAAAGACGACGATTCTGGCTCGATGTTTAATTTTTTTAAAAATATTTTTCAAACACAAGTGCGTCTTGGCTTGAATTTTTTGTTTCGATAACTCGTAGTAACGAACGTTCTTCTTGGATCAAAATAATATTTCACTTTGTACCAAGTTTCGTAGGGAAGAAAAATATTTAACAAAATTTTTGAGAAAATTTTGAAAAAAGGATGTTAAATAAATCCAAAGGCCATTGTAATATTAGAATTTTTTTATTCGCACGTGATTCTCGTGGTAGAAAGGAAGAAATTTTTATTTTTTTTATTTATTAATCAATGATACAAATTTTCGTTATTTTTCAGAATGGACAATTTTTAAATATTGTTTATTTTCGAAATGCTGGATTTTTGTTTGGGGTTGACGTCGATTGGACCGTGGTCATCTCCTTTATAGCGTGGCACGATCTCTGAGAGGAAACAAAAATTTTGATCGAGAACGAATTATCGATTTATCGATCGAGAATATTGGCAAACGTAGAATACACTCTGGCCCTATTACGTTGTTAGGACAAAAGGACCTGGAGGACCCTACAGGACAGGCTTCACTAACTTTTTGTCTCATTGATAATGTATTTTCGCAAAATCTCTGGAATTAGAAAAATTATCAATAATAATAATAATCAATGTGTTTCTTCGTTTTAGATTCAAGAGAAGGAAACGTACCAGACATTCGAGTAAAGACACACGGTATCAGAATTGTAACACATATAACCGTCTTACAAGAATTTTAATTAAATTCAATATTTGAAAGCAAGAAAGATAAGACTCTTATCTTGCCTGTTTCTATCGATCAAATGGAAAAAAGAGCTATGGATATTGAAAAAAGATTCTACGAGTTTATTTTTACTCTGGCTTAAGGTAGTCCTATCGTTGGGTGGGGGATTAAAATTGTATTCCCGTTTTTTTCTCACATTGGAAGTGGGCCAAGCGTTAAAGTTCATTAAGAAAAGTTGTTGCAAATCGACTAAAGAACAACATACTCAAAATTCAAATTGATCCTACGGAAAGTTTATTTGTTATATAATAAACAAAATCATGAATTTTGTTTTCCATAAGATTTGTTATAAAAACTAATCGAAGCTTCTTTGATGTCGTATAAAAACGTGTGCAAAATTTCAACAGGCTTCATCGACCAAATGATCGAGATACTCGTTGTATAATGTTGCGATACTTCGCTCCAAAAATAACGTATTTTTTTTTTACGATAGTAAACAAAGAAAAAAATTTGATTTTAGAGTTAACCTCGCTGGTTACATTTGGAAAATGTTATTTGGAAAGGCGAAAGAATTTTGTACTCGTACGACATATTTTCATCTCGTTAAAGGAAGAAACAATTTTATTTCAAATCGACGACACAATTTTTTTTTTTTTCGTGTGGTTTTCAAAGAAACGAAGGGGTGCAAAATTCCGTTATGTTCTGGTGATGCAGTCTTATCTTCACCGTGTTTCTTAATGGAGCGCGACACCATCTCTGCAACAATAAAATTTAGATGAGACAGTGAATAATCGTTTTATCGAGATGGAAAATATTGAAAAACTTACCACACACTCGAGTGACGATTGGTACGGTTTGCAGTACGACCTGACACTGTTCTCCGGACAAAGTTCTCCCAACAGTTGCGGTGTTGGTGGCAAAAATTGGACGCAGTAACGCTGCGATAAGAAAAATTGCAAAATTAATTACAAAATTAATCGATTTATTCGTTGATGTAACAAAAGAATCGAGAAACTTACCACACATTCGAATGGTGTTTTTCCAGCTGGGCAATATTGTACAGGGTTAGTTTTCGGACAGGATTGAAGTTGCCCAGCTTGGTCCGGTTCTCTTTGTTCACAATATCTCTAAGATAAAAAAAATTATCAACAATAATCGATGAATTTTTTATTTATTTAAAATAAAGATAGTGGAACGTACAACGCAGTCCATTGCATCTATGTGAGGACAGTCGTCACTCGTGCCGGGACACTTATAACCTCCCTGCATAAATTTTCATCAAATTAATTAGTTAATTAATTAATTCGATTTTCATCGGGTAAAATAAAATTGATAATTTTACCTTATGTCCCGCCGATCGAAGTGCAAAAACAGCGAATATTATTGACAAAAGTAGATACAACTTCATTTTGTCTCTGGTTCAAAGAATTACTTTTAGACTTGGATTTTGAAATATTTTTCAAACACTGGTAAAATCGTAGCTTGATTTTTCTCTTTAAATACTTTCCACCTGATACCCAGTGTCCTTCCTATCTGGAATAAACGATACCGAATTTACGATCTGGTAAAATATTTTTTCTTTAAAACTGTATTTACGATGTTTTTTATTTTTGCCTCGTGGAAGAAAAGAAGTTTATTTTCGAATGTAACTGCGTAGAAAAAAAAACGATGGAAATTTTCCTTCGGTTGAAAATTATAAATAAGCGACGAAGAAGAAAAGAAAAGAACAGAATCAACGAATTTTTTCAACCCTTGAACCTTTGAAGTGCGACAAGAAATTTTAGAACATTGGAAGGAATTTAGGAAAAAGGGCAAGGATCAACAATAATTCCAGAGACGTGATTTTTTTAGAATTGTTTATAAGCAATTGACATTTTTCTCGTGAAATACAGAAATAATTTTTAATTTTTTTAAACGTCTTTAAATTTTTTGATCGACTTCAGTGATCGAAAATTGGTGTATTCAAGGATCAACAATAATTCCAGAGACGTGATTTTTTTAGAATTGTTTATAAGCAATTGACATTTTTCTCGTGAAATACAGAAATAATTTTTAATTTTTTTAAACGTCTTTAAATTTTTTGACGACTTCAGTGATCGAGAATTGGTGTATTCAAGGATCAACAATAATTCCAGAGACGTAATTTTTTTAGAATTGTTTATAAGCAATTGACATTTTTCTCGTGAAATACGGAAATAATTTTTAATTTTTTTAAACGTCTTTAAATTTTTTGATCGACTTCAGTGATCGAGAATTGGTGTATTCAAGGATCAACAATAATTCCAGAGTCGTCATTTTTTTAGAATTGTTTATAAGCAATTGACATTTTTCTCGTGAAATACGGAAATAATTTTTAATTTTTTTAAACGTCTTTAAATTTTTTGATCGACTTCAGTGATCGAGAATTGGTGTATTCAGTATGGTATAAATTATGGTCGAGTGGCTTGTGAGTCCTGGAGCTGTTTAGCGATTATCAGCGTTGCTTGCTATTCGCCCATGAACGATTGCAGAACCCCTAAAATAAATATATTAGCAATTATTATTAATATTTCATTGATCTAACAGACAAACATACAACGTACCAGACACTCCAATGCTTTCGTATAAGGACACACGGTGTTCGTTCCGTAACAGACATAACCCGTCTGCAAATATTTTCATAAAATTATTTATTTCAATATTCATGCGGCAAAGAAAAAAAATTAACGTACCTGTTGCCCCAAAGATCTCGAAAAAAGACAGATTAATAATATCGAAAATAAAAGATACAACTTCATTTTGACTCTGATTCCTTTCAGACTTGGGTTATCAAATATTTTTTAAGCACTGATAAATCGTAGTTTCAATTTTTCTTTTAAATACCTTCCGTTAGGTAAACTCATAGTCGACAAACAATATCGGATTTACGATGGCGTACAGTATTTTTCCTCGAGTCGTATGTGCGACTCTCAGATTATTTTTATCTCTCCTAGTTCTCGAAAACAAGTGTTCTTTGTCATCTTATCTCGCGACTTGGTACGAGAATTTAGAAGCGAAAAATGTAAATTAGCTGTAAGTAAATTAAATAAAGTTCATTGGGGTGGAAGAGAGTGAGAAAAATTGTGGAATTTGTTCGTCCGGACGAGACTCGTGGCACGTTGAAAAGTTAAAAAAGAGAAGACTTTATGTGCTCACCGGGCGGGCACGCAAAGCGAACCAATTAGAACCGATTGCTTAGCGAACCATTCATTACCGGAGAGTATGGGCGGAGTCGTTACTCGCCACGCATAGCTTGCGTGCGCACAGCTGCGTGCGTGCCAAGAACGTAGGCCCCATCGCGTATACGTGCCTGTAACCCCGGGGCTCACCCAAGCCCACGGACCGTGTACTTCGTAAAGCGCTAATTCGCGCAAATGCAAGTATATCCTTGGCTTTTAACACTAATCATAAAATGTATTAGGTTTAAAATGTACGATACAAATTTTGTTGTACCTCGTAACAACCGTTTCCCAATTTTGTCGTTGAATAATGTAAAAGGAACGATGCGAGAGACACGTCGAAGCATGGTGAAAAATAACTTTGCCATTTGATTTGCAAAAGAAGAAGAAGAGGAAGAAAGAAACATTCGGTAAGATCGTAACTGTGTAGCGATAATTCATAGTTTGATGAAAAAGTCTGGTGTACGAAGACAAATAATATTTTACTCGCGGAAATGGCCGTTCAAATTACAGGTATATATATCCCCGGTACGTTACCACTGGTGTGTCGTTACAGGCGAGAGAGAAAGAGGGACAGCAACGCGAACCCTTATCCCTCCAATATGCATTCGTGGGTTTGTACGATGTGCTAGGCATCGGGCCTGGTCGAGGTTGTACGCTATATATACAGTGCGCGGGGTCAAGAGTGATTCCCGACTGATATACCGAGAGATGCACCGAGCCAGATCCGATATCACCAGAAGGCCGTTGCTCACCACTCCTGTACGTCATTTGTCTCCGACTCTTTTACACCGTATCTTTCACCGTGAGCACCGTTCCGCGCGCTTCGCTCTTTGGTGTACTCCTCTTCCCCGATTCATCGCGTTCCAAGAGGGTACGGAGTCGACGTACCGGGTGGTTAACCTCGAGCTGAGAACCGCAAAAATGTTTCCCCTTAGACCCCGATGCGTAAAAAGAGTCGCGTATGCTTTTAAAATGCGTGAATTTCGCGATCGATAGGGTGTAGTTCGGCCGGGTGACGCTAGGTGGCGACGGCCCGGTGAGTTTCTCGCGAGCGAAGGGTCCCCGCCCGACGTATATAAGACTACTGTCGTAACTAGATTATAAACGACTCTAGAAATTTTACAATGCGATCGATCTGTATATATGGCTAGTGATATCGACGATGAAAAGAGTGTAGTTCGGCCGGGCGACGCTAGGTGGCGACGGCCCGGTGAGTTTCTCGCGAGCGAAGGGTCCCCACCCGACGTATATAAGACTACTGTCGCAACTAGATTATAAACGACTGTAGAAATCCCACAATGCGATCAATCTGTACACGTGGCTAGTGATATCGACGATGAAAAGAGTGTAGTTCGGCCGGACGACGCTAGGTGGCGACGGCCCGGTGAGTTTCTCGCGAGCGAAGGGTCCCCGCCCGACGTATATCAGACTACTGTCGCAACTAGATTATAAACGACTGTAGAAATCCCACAATGCGATCGATCTATACACGTGGCTAGTGATATCGACGATGAAAAGAGTTTGGTCTATTCGCGAGACACCGGGTAGGCATCCGGGCGAGAGTAAAGTTACATACCGCGAGGGTTTGGACCACCCACGGGTTGAATCGATCAGGAACTGATATCTTCCCTCGAAGGCGCACGCGGTGCTATACGGAGCGAGTGAGAAAGATGAGTGGAGATGAGACGGTGAGAGCTCGAACGAGGTATGGGCGCGGGAAGAAAAAAAGAACGTTCTACAGTTTATACAACAGGAGGAGAAGAATAGTTAGAGGAGAGGTACGAGAAGAGTTACAGGTGTGTACACCCAAGCCGATCCTCTCCGTTTGCTATCCCTTCGACGTTCTCCCCCACCCCTCGAACCTCCGATCTACGTGTGCAGTGCCTCAATTCACGATAACAGCTTTCGGAACAGAGCGCGTTCGCGGGTGCTCTCTTCCAAGTCGATCTTATCGTTGGAGAGAATTATCGTTCGAATGGCAGTCAGCACGGTCGCACGCGCTCGACCCTTTCCAGAGTTGAAACAAATCACTGCTTCTCCTATAGCTGTATATATCGGCCGAGGAAAGAGATAGAGAGTGAGGAAGGAGACGAGACGAGCAGTCTGCAACGTAGAGAACCCGATTCCGATCGTTGCATGTGCACGTGTGTCTGTGTCGCGAAACTTTGTCGCAGGGATCTTTCAACCTCCGAGGATTTGTGTGGCTATCTCTCTTCCTCGCTTGTGTGCATGCACGTGTTGTACGGACCCGACGTAAAAGGATACCAGACCGAACCAGAAGGCGAATCGTTTTGTTCTTTATCGCGAAACGGGGATTATCAAAAACGACGAAGTGCGGTGACAAATTTATATATATATTTTTTTTTTGCTATTTTCACACCAGTTATTTGTTTATGGTCGATATTTTATACATTTCCTGTCCGTCTGGGAAATTCTCATCGCTACTCGGGCGATCAAGGACAACGAATCTTTTAAAATATATTGTCGTTTTCACCAAAAGTCAATGTCATATGGAATTTTTTCTTTTCCTATACTTTTTCAAGTATTTGGAACACTTTGAAAATTCCCCGATCGAACGTGTCTTCCTGCTTCGTACGAAATAACAAGTGGGCAGGTGAGAATGCGAGAAGAGTGTTTGACTCAGCCTGCTTTACTAATGAAGCTATTTACCTAGACTTGTGTCAAGCGAGTTTGACGAATATTCAAATTTATTTAAATCTTTCGGTTTGATTGATTACACTCTCTAATTAAGATAAGCTGTGCTATCTCGAAAGGAATTAAACTATCGTCCCGCAATTATTTTATTCTAACAATAAAATTGACCACTTGATTCAACCCTTGAGACGAAAAGAAAGACGAACGTCGAGTCCGGAATTCTATAAGAGTTCGTCAAGCGTGCTAATTTTCTTATCATGAATTATTTATCGAGCGTTCTAAGATTTATGGGTTTCTTGGTGACTTTGCTCGGTAGGTAAAATAAGCACGATACATAAACGAAGAATGTTGATTAGTTTGTCGTGACGCAACGCTCGAAAATGTCATTCGTAAATAATATTCCCAGATTCCAATGTCGCGCGTATTTTTATTTCATTCACGGTCCAAGTATATTTTAGCGAGACGTAGTGTTAAACTCGCGTAAAAGAGAGAGAGAGAGAGAGAGTCGCGAGTGAGAACGAGAGAAGGAGGAAACGGTGAAAAAAAAGGCGAAAAAAAAAACAAAAAGTAAAACGTTCGGGGCCACCGAGAGTCGAGTCATTCGGTGACCCCGGCGATATCATAAATATCTGCAATTATCCTTAATTAATAACTGACCAGTTAGCGGGGGGTGCGCGTACGAATTTAATGCCAAGTTTCAGGGAATTTAGGTGAGGCGAATGGTCTTTTTTCCCCCACTCCTACCCAACTCGTCCATTCGACTTCCTTCTTATCCCACCTCCCTCTACTTCACGCTTATGCGCGCCTGCGCGTGCGCGTGCGCACTGGCCCAAAGAGTGTGTGAGAGAGGGAGAGGGAGGGAGCGTCGATCTCCCGCACCACGCGTTTCCCCGTGCCGGAGAACTGTAAAGTGCCGGCTTTATCGTCGAACCGACGAAACCCGGCTATACGAATGGCACTTTCATTGCCGTCTTTCTAATTGCCCCGCTCATCAAGAATATACATATACGAGAATAATAATAATAATATAACGCGTCTTGTGTACACCGCGCATGCTTAACAGACGAATCCCGGGAGTTGATGGTGGGGAGAGGTTTGGGCGCATTCGCAACGCCATCCTTCTTTTCCCGCCCATGCGCCACCTAGCGGTCGCGTTATGTACAATTCTCCCTAGTTCCATCAAGTCATCGAAATTTTCGTCGTATCGTTTTCCTAATCGAGCGACGAGGCTACTACCAGGAAGAACCCACGAAGAACAAGGAGTCCTTCCAAGACCTCGAGGATAATATCGTCGCAACTCATACTTACCACGGTCTTGGGCAACAAATACTGTTTTGCTCACCGGTATAAAATACAACGACGACGCGTTCAGCTCTTAGCCACGACGAGCTATCTTGCAAGCGCGAATAATGCCTCTTGAATAATATTTCAAGCTAGCTTAAGGTGGGGTAGGAGGAAGGAAGAGAGAGAAAATCTCCCCCCCCCCCCTCTCCCTCTCTCTCTCTCTCTCTCTCACGTGCATGGAATACGCGAGCTCGAGGCGGATGGCACTACAGCTCGATATTATTTAGCGTCCTAAGGTCGCACCCACTTAACCCTCGTCCCGCACGCGCGCATCGGAACGTCCTGCGCGACGGACCTCGCCAACGTAGCGGCCCTTGCGAAAGGGCCAACCCTCTTTCTCTCTCTCCTCTCGTCTCTCACCTGTCGCCCGATCGCCACAAAGACAGAGAATACAAGCTGCCGCGACCCGTTGCAACAAAATTTCATTTCGTTCGACGAGATTTTCCAATCTTTGTTTTTTTTTTGCAATTAAAAAAAGGTTTGTATAACTTTTTTTGTTGCTGTTTTGTATAAATGTCGCAGCTTATCGTCGCTGGGGCTTTTATTAATGAACGTCCGTCACAGTGACAAGTCTTCGGGAGTGTCCGAGACGACGCTGATCGAGAATGCCTTCGCCTCGGAAGAAAAAATAAAGAAATAATTTACGCGCCATTCCGCAATCGATTACTGAACACCCACGCACGCTACGAGCGCGATACGAAATTTCGCGCACGAATAAACCTCCTCCCGTCTCTCGCTAAAATCGATGCGACGAATATTTCGCAATGTCGAACGTTTCTCTTTATTATTATTGTTATTATTCCCTTTTTTCTCCTCGTTACTCTCGATGAAAAATACTTCCGGGGATTCGAATTAACGAAGCTTTCATTTTTTTTTATTCGTTAGTCCAAACAATCTTTATAAAATATTGTCACGATTGATAAGATTTCTTCTTTTCGATGACTTCCTTTCTAGAATAATTTGCATTATCGGAAAGAAAAATAGAATGAATTTTCAAGAGAGCGTCTCCCGCCCTCTCGAGGCCGCGGGGTCAAGTGCGCGCGCATAGGCGCATGCGCGCTACGTCGTAAACGTCGCGCGCTGGCGCAGCCCACGCGCACCCTAGCGTCCGCACACTCAACTAACAAATCCGCGCGGTTTTTTATGATCGAACTTTTCATTAAGATCGAAACGACATTATGAATTGTCCTTCGTCGAATTTTTTTACTTCTCATTTTCCCTCGGGCAATTTGATTGAGGATATCGCGATAACGATAACGAGAAGGCTTCGAGTTTTGTCATGCAAGATAAATATGTATACCTCGCGCGTTTACCTAACTATATAGGCAATATAAATCCGCGCCCGAGTATGCGCGCGCATCCAGTGCGGAGATGAACCGCAGGCCACGAGTGTAGTAAACCCCCTTTTACCTCGCGCCACTCGGCCTAATGGGGCCCGGAGATTCTCGGCTCACTTTTTTATTCGTCGCGGATCTCTCTACCTTCTCGCATCGACCTCCTACGTACCCAACGACCCCCGGGACTTTATAACGTTTGCACTCTCGCCAACGTCACAGCTATAATCCCGCGTTTGCATCAACGAGACCTCGCACTTTTTCTTTCAATTTATTTATTTATTTATTTTTTTTATTTAGTTTATAAATTAATACAGACAAAACGAACCAGAATTGTTACGAATTTTCGTCACGTTTACAGCGAGATTATAATTTTTATTTTGGGTTTATGGAAATTAGGTTTTTAATTCGTCAATTTTTCATAAATAATTGTCACTTGTTGAGAGAGTTTTTGAGATGGTAAATAAATAAAAAAAATGTAATATGGAAGAGAAAAAATGCTTACCTTGATTGCCTGGATAAAATTGTTCGTGGGGAATGAAAAGTCGATCGTATCAAGTTGAATTAAACGTAGATCTATCGATTTAAATATTTATTGTCATCTCCAACCTTCTCGAACAACAATTTCCTTCGTAAACGTATATTTACAGGAATGTGGGAAAGAGTGTGTCGACGATTTCTTTTTCACGCATTCTTGATCCTCGAATCGCGTCTACTGGCCATGGGAAAAACGTATTCAGCTTCCATCCGCTTTTTTTTACTCGTTTCTCCTCCTTCGAATTAAATAATCGTATTTGAGCACCGGAGTATCATTATAAATATACAGTTCTGAGAAAAACTTCTCGTTTTTCATTTTTGTTGTTGTTTGTTTTATATTAAACTATTTATATAAATTCATTATTACGACGGAACGACGATGCAGTTAATAAAAACAAAACGAAAATAATAATCGCCGTAAGTCGTACGAATTTTTCTTACGAAAGTTTCGACTCCCTGGACAACGCCACAATTTTTATTGTAACTGTTTGTCGTGGGAAAACGACGCTAAGATTCGTTAACTTTGCTTTAATTGCCACGAGGCATCGATTAATTATTCCCAACGTTCGAATCTCGTTCGTACCTCGATGTACGATCGAGTGACCTTACATTCTAGCGAACTATCGACTCCCTCTCCAACTGTCGTAGTTATAAAAGATTTTTTTTTTTTAATATTTATTCAGTATTTTTCTATTTTTGCGTTTTTTTTTTGTTTTTTAAATTAATTTTCCTCAATCATCCTCACCGCCTCGTTTCGCAGCTACGAGTTTTTTTTCAACCGTTCGTACCTCTTCTTCACCGCAATCGTTGTCCTAACAGACAGGAGAGATATCGCCGTGGCATTATACCACTTGGCATTAAGACTTTATTTTTCCGCAGGAAAAATTCTCTCGTTCCATCTTTAATAAGGCAAAAGTCTCCACTTTCTATGTATAATTTCTTCTGGATCTCACAGTTCTTGGTTCGATCCGTTTGGGCACTTGGTTCTCACGAGGTGGTGCGAATCGACTGAAAACTGGTCCATTGTCATCCAGCGATTTCGACGCTCTAACCGTTGAAAAAATTGCTTCGCGAATCTTTGAACAGATGTGCGACAGAGAATAATCATTGAAAAAGTGGGACCTATATTTACGTTCGATTTCTCGCTGGCGTATTCGAACGTTGGACGTTAACGTGTAATACGCGCGGTACAGTTTGCACGAGTAACCATATTTACACACGCGCACACACACACACAGTTACGTAGGCACGCACCTTGACACGTTGCGTGGTGGAATATTTACTGTACGACCAAGAGACCCGGTAGGAAACGGTACGAACGATACCGGGGTTACGGTCGTACGTCTTGAGAACGCGTCGTACGTCTTTTCGAAGCGCGAAGGGATATCGTGACGATCTTTCGGTCTCGGTAGCGAGCCCGAGCGACTATCGACGAGCAGCCACCACTTTATTCCTCCTTCTCCTCGTGGCTTCCACCTTCGTGTCTCTCATTCTCGCGGGGACCGTTCCGCACGGACGCAGAGCCAGCTCGGTGACGACAGGCCCCACGGTAGTCAGGCACGAGCAATTTTCATCTATCGCGCACGAGACGATCGTAAAGTCCTCCAGGACCGCGAACAGTCACCGAAATCGTTGCGTTTTGTTCGTTTCGCCGCGCAACAGCGTCAGCCATTTTGTAATTACGATTTCGAGGTAACCGATCGTCATGTCTTCCTGGTGAGATCGAGAGGTGGTCCGGTCTCCATTGGTAACGCGAAGTTGTCTTCACCGTCGGTGCAGCCCTCCTCCGTTCCGTCCTCGATCGTTTCCTCCCCGGAACTGGTCCCAGGATCGCCATCACCGTCACGATTGTTGACGAGCCTGGTGTTGTTCCTGGCGCTCAAGTCCATCGGTTCGTCCTGTTCCGGTCCGAGGGACTTGAGAAAAGCTAGACTCTTGTCCTGACTGGATTCCGAGGACTGTCGTAACGTGTCGTCAACAGCGAGGATTCTGTCATCAACGCGAGATGCCCTCGAAGGATCGACGTCACGTGAATCGTTTTGATCCAGGGTGTTGTCAACTTCTGGCTTGGGCGAAGGTGTGGAACGAGGACTGACAGTTTCGCTCGATGATGACGATAGGCTCGTTACAGGAATCTGCTGGGTGCCTACTTGATTGACGTACGGCAGGACGAATCTCTGCTGGAACGGGAAGAACGGTGAGTTGAGGAGATGCATGTGACTTAGAGCCGGATGGAAGAAAGGAGGTCCTCTCCACACCGGGAATCTCGAAGCTTCCGGCCTGAGCAATTCGTGAGAGGACGCCATGATCTCCGATGGTCTCGCGACCAGCTGCGGTCTTGGAGAGTCCTGTTGTGTTCTCATGGAGGCTAGATCCTGCGGCCTCAGCCGAGGATCGTCCAACTTCGGTAGTCTCCCTTGATAACTGTTGTTGCCCGAAAGGGCGTTTGGCAACAAGGTGCTCGGGCTGTTGCCGTTGTTGTTGCTGTTGTTGTTGGCCGCGTCCAGCGAGCTCAGGACCTTCTCGAAGGACGACTTGGGATCCTTGAGGCGTGCCTGTGCCTGGTGGGACTGTTCCTGCAGCAGGCAGTGGATCTTGAACCAGTTGGAACGACGACCGTATCTCGAACCAGATTTCGACATTCCTACCATCAGGCACTTCCTCAAGCGACAGGCCTTGCACGCCGTTCGATTCTTCTTGTTGATGACGCACGCACCACCGTTCTTGCACTCGGAGATACTCCCAAGATTGTTGTATGTACGCCCGAAGAAGGACTGTCCTCCAACATGGAACGAGACAAATCAAATTCTGACTGGGTGAAAAACAACGAGATCGCGATGAATTTCGACCACTTGGACTTATTTCTTGTTTGTTCTTTGAGAATTTTTCGAGGATAATTTGAGAAAAAGCAAAACCCACCTTGCAACCCTCGCACGTGAACGCCCCGAAGTGGAAGCCCGCTGCCGGTTCTCCGCATACTCTGCACAGTTGGTTCATCTGGAATTCGAACAAAAAATCAAAATGATTACTTATGAATCCAACGAGACTCGCGTGAGAAGCAACGAAAAACAACGAAGGAAGTCAAAGAGCTCCATGGTTTATCGTACAAAAGCGAGGAGTTGGTAGGGATAAGTGCGAGAGTCGTACAAATAGGGGCCGAGAGAGGGCGCTATCGTCTATCACGCTCGCTCCCGTCGCCCCACGAGGCGAGTAACGTGAGAGGTGAGTAACGGTTAGTCCGCCAGGAGTCTCGTAGATTCGAGTCGCGGTTAAGGACTCGGCGAATAAGACGTATTCAACGAGTGAGAGGCGGTCGCGGTCGGAGAGACCGATTCCCACGCAACAAGATCACTCTAGGCCTCCTTATTGCCATTGCGGAAGAAGCAATCATAGGCAAATACAGCAGGTGGTTCTCTTTCTCTCGTCGAGCGAATCTTCCATCGGACCACGAGAGACCTTTTTATCTCTCTCTCCTTTACCTCGTACCCTTTTTTTTCTTTTATTCATTCAGGCCACGACTTTCGTCAAGATCCTGTTAATTCATCGAGAGTGTGACAAAACGATCGTTACCAGTCTGGACACGAGACAAAGATCACACGTTGGGTCAGAATTTAAGGAATCGGTCATTAACAGCCGAAGCATTATCCAACCGATGAATGAGAAACGAGTCAACGTTTTATTCCTCGTTGCTCGTTTAGTTTTTTTCATCTCCATTATTTATTGATCCGAATGAAAAATCATCTAACGAAAATTCTATGATAATAAAATGTCTCGAGATGTAAAGAAGCGAAGAACGCGAAGAAGGAGGAAAATTCAAGCGTCCAACAGATGACGCATTCGTGACGGACGAGAAGCGAAGGAAGAGGTATACAAGGCTCGTTTTCCATCCACGAAGCAAGCCGGACGTAAGCGCGAATGGTCTTTATGGAAGATATTATAGTAATACGCCTGCGCACATCTCATCGACCGACCAACGGAACTAAATGATATCCCATCACGTCGGGTTGAGGGCTTCGCTCTCGCTCGAAGGATACAAACTATACGCTTAAAAATAAATAACGAAGAAAAGGAAAACAACGACAACCACCCCTATTGCCCCGTGATGAGCGCCTCCTCGCGGGACCAAGTTGGAACTACATTCAACCGTCGCGACCCTAAACAACATTTTCTTCCGGGCGTAAATGTCTTTTAATCTCTACAAGAATAACACAAATCATTATTTTTATTCGCAAAAACAAAACTTCTTTTTGTTTCTTTTACATTTCTCGCATCCCATGGGAACTTCCTACGATTTATCTCCCCTGGATGTCTTTCATTAGACAATAATGGGTACCACGCGCTTATAGGCCGTAGCACGTACCTCGGCGAACCTCGGCTATCCCGTGCATACGAAACCGAAGAGACGATCGTACCAGCCTATTACTTACGTACGAGAATGAGTCGAGGAAATATGTAATAATCGCACCGAGGGTCCTCCTCGAGCGCACCGGCTCTCGACTACGAGACGGGACGAATTAAAAAAAAAAAGGAAGGATACAAAGAGAAAGAAAACAACAACGACAGCAACAACGACGACAAACACGTAGAAAAGACGAAACGAAAAGAAAAAGATCATAATCATCCGTCCGTAGTTATTACTCATTATCGGTGTGAATGATTATTCTACAAAGTGACGGGACAGAGGCGTCTCCCGACGTGACACGCCGGGTTGTTATTTACGAGCCGGTGGGAGGGGAAACAACGACGGGACAACTTTCACGACTACGATCCGGCCACGTTGGAGAAATAATAAGTGGATAATTTGATTTTCGTAATAAATAACGAGACGACTGAACATCCTACGACTGAACATCCTACGATCCATTCCGCGCTATCAAACTACACTAAACATAAACAAAAAGCAAATATTTTATCAAAATTTACAACTAATCGAATCTTAACTTTACATTGATTTTGTCAAGAATTGGATAACGATGATTATAAGGATCAAATGGTGGAAATGTTTGAAAGTTTCTGGAAGTGTTCTGGTCCAAGATCCCAGGACACTTTGGTAAAATTGGGACTCACCACGTCGGTATTAGCAGGCGCGGTGACGATAGTTGACGTAGGTGTCCACCAGCCGGCGCTCGTCGCTGTCGTGGGGTTGATCGTGCCGGAAATGCCACCGCCACCACCGTGAATTCCGCCAGCCGGAAGATGCCCTGCTGTTGGGCCTAGGATGGTGGCTGTTGTTGTTCCACCCCCGACCCCCGCCAAACCCCCTGCCGCGTTGGACAATTCCCCCACGTCCATAAGAATGACCAGCTAGGGTGTTTCACCCTCCCCCCACCCCCCTCCCACCCCTAACCCCGCCAGCTCCTCACCCCTTCTCTTTTTTTTCTTCAAAATTCACTATCCCCTTCTTGATTTTTTCTTCGTTTCGACCATCAGCTCCACTCTTCTCGCTGACGATCTCGTCACCAAAAATCCCCGCATTTTGCCCAATGACTTTTGTTTTTTATATTGAAGATTTTTGGAAAAAAAATTTCGTTTTTTAGTTTTGCGAATTTGTGGGGGATGCTTTCTTTTTGCCACGGTGGAAGTTCTGGAACAGATGAAAAATATTTCGCGGTTACCCGATCGAGCTCGTTGGATTTCTTTTTTTTTGTTTGCCTCTCTGGGAATTTGTGTCTAGTTTGTACGGATTTATAGCTACGTATCTAAATCACGAATATCAACGAGCAATATCGCGAATGCGCCAGAACCGCACGACACTCCTGCATACTTTACTCGAGCGAGACGACGATGCTAATTAACTAATGACAAATTAATTAACGGTATGGCGAGATAACGATCCTCGCCAATTTTTTTAGCAATTTTTGCAATTGAATCAAAATAAAATCGTCCTTTGTATGACGAGATAAATAATTCCAATTTTTTAACAACTTTTGCAATTGAATCAAAATAAAATCGTCCTTTGTATGACGAAATAAATAATTTAATTCGAGAAATTGAGTTATGAGGTTCTAGCTCAAAAATTGATGAAAAATCTTATTGAAATATTATTCAATCGCTTTTCTCCTTCACGCAGAGTCACGAAGGAGATCAACAGGAAATAGCTCGATGCGTAGAAAAGTGTCGAAAAGAAAAAAAAAATGTTTTTTAAATAAAAAATAAAAAATGGCGATAAGAGAAGCGACGTAATATCAAGCGACCAATGAATTCTTCATCCAGTCTGGACCTGGACGACCCGCGGTGACCTTATTAGCACACATAAAAACGTGCAAACATGGCGTCTCGACTATCGCGAAATGAGATACATTTTTTTGTCTTTGCGTTGTCAATGTGAATTAATTCAATTTCTGTTTCGTTAATGACGTCGATTGTCTTCGAGACGATGCAATTTTGTTTTGGAATAAAAATATGAAGAGAATCAAGCCGATATGTCGCAGGACTTTTAGGAAAAACGACGAAATTTTTTGGAGCATATATTTGTCAATCGAACGGTTGATAAATTAATTAAATACTCACTCGTTCCAACTCCTGGGAAAATCGTTAACGATCGAAACCTCTTTAATCCACGAAAATGTCACTCCGAGTAAAAAAAAAATCACTCGTCGTATAAAAATTCACATCGTACACTTCAATCCGACGGTCGTCGATTCGCCAACGCAGCGAGACAAAAAAAACCTTGTTTGCATCACGTGTCACTAAATAAAAAAAAGTCACAGTATCGAAATCCATAAATTATTCACACTTTTGGCAGAATGGAGCGAAGCCAGGAAAAACATCCCTCGCCAAAAAAAAAAAAAAAAAAAAAACAAGAAACACACAAGAAACCCAAAAAAATTGTCATCGATTAATTCGTTTGGTAAATGGTCCAAATCTCGATAATTCGGCTGGACTTTGGTTCCGGAAGAAGGAGAACAAGAAGAAGAAAACAAGGTTCGAAGGTTCGTCGAGTTAACCAGGCAAATCCTCGGCTCCACCGGCCGGTGGGGCGTGCGCTCGTGTAGCACGTGGCCGCAAGACTGAATCTTGTCCCCTACTTTTCCCTATGAGGCCCCCGCAGCATCCGTTTTGTGCTCTGTCCATCCTTCTCCTACCAACGTTGTGGACAACGTACCGGGGGAATAAAAGGCATAAAGGTATACGTATAAGTATAAAAGAGAGCTCGATGCGCGCTCACCCGTGAGCGTTGGGGCCTTTTCTGGCTCCCCCTCCCTGTCCCCCTGCGCGTGCACGCGCCCGCGCATCGTTCTTGGGTCCTACACCGTACGCAAACGCGCAGAGTCACCACCAGCAGCGCCGGAGAGGTATTAAACACAGCAGCAACGTCAGAAGCATGTACACATAGTCGGTAGGGCAAGGAGGGAAGGGGCAAGGGAGGGGGGATAGCCCGAGAGAGGGTTTAAGGGGTGGGGGGATGCAGAATCCACCATCCAGCGTTGGTATAAGATCGCTCTTACTACCACCACCACCATCACCACCACCACTCCACATTGACCACGCAACCTGCGAGTGGGTAGGTTGAAAATATAGGCAGGTACGTACAACCTGCAGCGAGCACACTCCTTTTTCTCCTTTCCACGAGATTCTCGACTTGGGGACCGGTACGAAGATTCTTTGAGGCCTTCTGGTGTGATACTTCAAAGATCCACGAAAGATGCGCTCACGCTTGTCGAATCTCGAGGTGTTGGTTCTGGTATTGCTATAAATATTGCTCCATGATAAATAATTTATTGCTAGTGCTTTTGGTAGTTGGGGCAGGGGGTTGTCACCCTGATGACCCATGCGCGAGGGTTGGGGAGTTTGGAGATCCTTAGAGGCCTTCTGGTGTGATGCCTCAAAGATCCACCAAAGATGCGCTTACACTTGTCGAACCTCAAGGTATAGGTTCTGGTATTGCTGTAAATATTGCTCCATGATAAATAGTTTATTGCTAGTGCTTTTGGTAGTTGGGGCAAGGGGTTGCCACCCTGATGACCCATGCGCGAGGGTTTGGGAGGTTGGAGATTCTTAGAGGCCTTCTGGTGTGATGCCTCAAAAATCCACTAAAGATGCAATCACACTTGTCGAACCTCAAGATGTAGGTTCTGGTATTGCTGTAAATATTGCTCCATGATAAATAGTTTATTGCTAGTGCTTCTGGTAGATGGGATAAGGGGTTTGCCACCGCGATGACCCATGGGCGAGGGTTTGGGAGGTTGGAAATTAGAATGGTCGAGGGATCGATTGCGTGAGCTTTGGGAGACGTTTCGATGAATATTTTGGGATCAAGGTGCATTAGGATTGATGTAGGATGAGCTTTGGGAAATAGTTGGCGTAAGTATGGGTTATAAACGCGAGAGAATGAGTAGGAATGAAAAGTGCACGGGCGCTATAACCGTCATGACTATCGAGAATAAGCAACGTAAAGTACAAATAGCATCGAGGCTCATTTCATTTATGTGCGCAAAACGTACTCTCGTCTCCGTGATTTACGGCACGGATCGCAAGCGCGGCTGTAATCGCGACTCGTAAATGTATATAGAAATATAGTGAGGTGCATAATACGGGGCGGACGGGGATAAAAATTGATCCGAGCTATAGGAAGCAACGGGGTTGAGGGGGGAACACCGAAGGCATCGAGAGGTTGCTTTATAAACGAAGTAGGAGGTGCCCGATGAGCGGCCAATAGAAACGGCCACGCCACCCACGCGGCGATAAAAATTAATTTATCACGCTATCACCGCCTACGCCATTGCGCGAGATCCAAGGGAATCCCGCGATTCTGAGCTATCGCGCGAGGTAGCGTTATCTGTCGAGTCGGCGCGATGCCAGAGTCGGCCTCTGTGGGAGACTCGAGTCTGTCGGGAATATGGTGGAAAAAATGGATTATCCTTGATTGAAAACGTGACTGTTTTCCTCTCGCGTGAGTATTGTTTGCGCAAAAGTTGAAAAAATGGGAAGTTTGGTAGTTTTTTTTTGTTTTTCGTGCAGGAATTGGCAACTGTCGAGGGAATTTCTATGAGTTTTGCATTGTGTGGGAAATTTTGAAATAGGCTTATTCGATCGGAAATTGCTCGAACATTGCGAAAATGATGGGTGTTGCGACGATAGAGCGAAATTAATGGACAAAACCCCGAAAAAACTGCGAATTTTCGAGTTTTCTCGACTTTTCGGCTATTATTACTCGTACGAGCTAAATAAAAATGACGAATTCGTGATCAGCAAGCAATTTCCGATGGGTATAAGCTGTGAAAATGAATACAAAATTTGTAATTCAAAAAGCGACATTTTTGGAGTCAAATTGTTGACCTAGCGATCTGGGAAGGTCGAAAAATAAAAAATTCCCGTCAGATGATTCAAAATAGTCTTATTCGATCGGAAATTGCTCCCTGATGAAGATTCACGCGGTATTTTCCCGATATCTCAAAAACTCTAGGAGAAAAACGCAAAAAACGTGAAATAACGATTTACCACTTACGATCCAGAAATCCTAAAAAATCAGCAACGAAACCGCATTTATCTTATTGCACGGGAAATTTGCTCCTAATATATGCTCCTAAAACTTGAGAAACCATTAAAATTTCAACGAGTATCACGAACCGTCGAAAAATCGATGCCATATTTCGGTTCTCGTTCGTCCGACAGAAAATTTCACTAATAACTTTTCGAAGAGCTTGCCGAGACGAGAAGAATGAGCCCAGGAACGTTCGGTTATCTTAATTTTTGCAGCCGTGGCGAAAGTTTGAAAATCGCGATTTTTTTAACCAAAAATTAGCTACGCGGAATGGACTAAGTAGCTCCATCTGAAATCGTTTTCAGAAAGCCTGATCTCTCTCGACCGATGGTAACGATAGCTAACTTACCCGAGGCTGTTAAATGAGTTGTGCGACATATTTATTTATCACTAAATTATATTGCATATATAAGCACAAATAAAAATAGATGTATACGTAACATATCTATTTTCATATTAAATATACATATTTACATAATATTATTTAATATTAGTGATCATCGATACAGCAGGATGTTCCATTATTGTAATAGCGCATTTTTCTTACCTACTGTTGCAGAACTACATTAGCCGTCGGTAACGTGGCAGGATGGAGTACCTTGTGCGTTCGCAACGCCGCCCCGCGGCGGTCGAGCCAACTTGTACACGAGTAGCTAACCCAACCTTGTCCACACGACGCAAACGATCGTCGGTGAAATTTGTGTCTTGTCAGTGCATCGTATTACTCCGACAATATCTTTGATACTTGCAATTAAAAAAGAAGTTACTACAAATGAAGATGAACATCACGTCAGCGGGTGAGATAAGCTCTCTTTCATTATAATTTTGACAACAATGTTCGATAATATTTCGATAATGAGAGTCTTGCAAAGACGCGCTGAGTCTCCTGTGCTTAACGCCATGATTTGCAATTCTTACGCACCATAACCTCACAAACATTCACTTGAAAATACAAGTAGTCATGATACAAAGGATGCATTGTTCGATATTTTAAAACGTGTCGAATAATTTACGCTGGTAATTTATTTATTATCGATGCATTGTTCCAGCTGGTATTATCTCCCTGCTGGAGGAGCCAATGCCAGCCCTCAAAGTTTTCGCTTTGAGGAAATTAGACATGATCGTCGATGAATTCTGGCCTGAGATATCCGAGGCGATCGAAAAAATGTAAGTTTTCGAGGTTTTATAGGTTAATGCTCATACAAATTTCATAATTAGACTAGGCGCTTCTAATTTGCCTATTTTGCATATATTTTCGCAGTGAGATTCTCCATGAAGACAAAGCTTTCGATCAACACGAACTTGCAGCTCTTGTAGCGAGCAAGGTGTACTATCATCTTGGTAGTTTCGAAGATTCGCTCACTTACGCTCTTGGTGCTGGTGAACTCTTTGATGTCAACGCTCGCAACGAATATGTCGATACAACCATAGGTGAGAACGCTTTTAAGATGTTTAGAATGTAAATCGCTCTCAGAGCCAAAGTGCCAGGTTATATGATACAACTCTGCGATGGTCGGTAACCCTAAATTTTCTTCTTAGCAAAATGTATCGACTTTTATACCCAGCAACGTGTAATGGAGGTCGAAGGCAAACTGCCACCTGGTCACAAAGGCATTGACCCTCGCCTCGAGGGTATTGTTAATAGAATGTTTCAAAGATGTCTCGATGATAATCAATATCGTCAAGCCCTTGGTCTTGCTCTCGAGACAAGACGCATGGACATTTTCGAAGCAGCGATCATGCAATCGGTAAGATTTGACTCCTGAAATTCTGTCCCTTCTGCTGCGATGAAAGAAAGGGAAAATTACTGTTTCTATGCTCTTAATATCTATTTTCAGGATGATATCGGTGGCATGCTTTCTTACGCTTTCCAAGTAGCCATGAGTTTGATACAAAATCGTGGTTTTCGAAACACGGTATTGCGCTGTCTCGTCAGTCTTTACCGCAACCTGGATACTCCCGATTACGTTAACATGTGCCAGTGTCTCATCTTCCTCGACGATCCGTTAGCTGTCGCTGATCTCCTAGACAGACTTAGCAAAGCCCCGAAAGACTGTGTCCTTATGGCGTATCAGATCGCTTTTGACCTTTACGAATCGGCGACTCAACAGTTCTTAGGTCGTGTCTTACAAGCACTGAGAGCAACAGCGCCCATACCAAGCGCCTTGATGGTAAAACCTATCGTCAAACCAGCAGTGAAAACCACGACCGAGACCACTGCCGAACCAGGTGCCGCTGCTGTGGAAACCGAAGTCCCAGCGACTCCCGAGGAGGAAAAAAGTGAGCGCAGCATCGATAGTTTGGTGAGTCAAATAATTTTTCTTTCACCAGAAATCACATACAAAAATCTTTTAAATATTGCAACGGTATGAATTTCTAACTTTATAGACTCCTGAGGAACGAGGTCAGCAGGAGCGAGTCGATGCGCTGTCTAGTATATTAGGCGGCGAAGTATCTATAGATTTGCATCTGCAATTTCTCATACGTAGCAATCACACTGACATGCTCATTCTGAAAAATACCAAAGACGCTATAAGGGTGTCGATATGTCATACAGCGACTGTCATCGCCAATGCTTTCATGCATTCTGGAACAACCAGCGATCAATTCCTCAGGTTATTAACTATCATCTGTGTTTATTTATGTATTTTTTTATACTTTTGTCACAGAGTTTTAATATTTTACTTGGTCTCATACAGGGATAACCTTGATTGGCTGGCTCGTGCAACCAATTGGGCAAAGTTAACTGCAACCGCTTCTTTAGGAGTGATCCATCGAGGTCACGAACAAGAAGCGCTGGCTCTAATGCAATCTTACTTACCGCGAGATACCGGTGCTGGCGCTGGCTATTCCGAGGGTGGCGGACTCTACGCCCTTGGTCTCATCCATGCTAATCACGGTGCAACAATAACAGATTATTTGCTGGGTCAATTGAAAGGCGCCCAAAATGAGGTGAGCACGAATAACATTAAACTTAAAAAACAGCCAACATTGCTGCAATTACTTTGCAAAGCCTGAATTTATTCCTTGTAACTTTCGTTAAAATTCCCATTCTTTCTCTTTTAACAGATGGTTAGGCATGGCGGGTGTCTAGGTCTGGGCTTAGCCGCGATGGGTTCCCACAGACAAGACGTCTACGAACAATTAAAATTCAATCTATATGAAGACGACGCAGTGACCGGTGAAGCCGCTGGTATATCCATGGGCATGGTCATGCTCGGATCAAAATCCACACAGGCTATCAAAGACATGGTTGCGGTAAGTCACCAATTGACAAAAACCACCAAATTAAAGAAAAAATAAACATTACACAGCGATAATCATTCCAATAACTTCCAACAGAAACAAAATTTAACTAAAAAGTCGATTTTTCTTTTCAGTACGCACAAGAAACGCAGCACGAAAAAATCTTACGTGGTCTAGCTGTGGGTATTGCATTTACGATGTACGGTCGTCTGGAGGAAGCTGATCCTCTGGTGACCTCGCTGTCGGCTGACAAAGACCCAATTCTTCGTCGCAGCGGCATGTACACTTTGGCAATGGCATACTGCGGGACAGGAAACAACCAAGCAATCCGAAAACTGCTTCACGTCGCTGTAAGTTCATTCATTCATTCCCTACGCCTTAAGTATTCCTACCTACATGTTAATTAAATATGTTCTTACGTTAACGACTACAGGTTTCCGACGTCAACGACGATGTTCGTCGCGCCGCAGTCACCGGTCTCGGATTTCTTCTATTCCGGTGAGTCTTGAATCCAAATTTACTGGTCAGCGTCTCAAGCGACGGGGCCTTTGCACGAACTTAATTAGAATTATTACAAACAGCGCTGCGCTTGGAATTGAAATTTATAATTATTGAAATATTGCACAGGTAAATGTGAAAGCGATATCTAGTCGTTTTTAATTAGAATTATTACAAACAGCGCTGCGCTTGGAATTGAAATTTATAATTATTGGAATATTGCACAGGTAAATGTCCAAGCGATATCTAGTAATTTCTCAGGTACTCAACTTCTCTCGGATATTACGTGAACTAAGAGTTCTTAAATAACATATATTCTCAACCTCTCGAACTTCCGGTTGAGTTAATAACCCAGGTTTCTCAAGCCTCCCGGCTTAATTTCGTAAACACGCCATCCTTCTTCCGCTTTAACGGCATTAATACGAACTAACGGATGGCGTAGCCTTTGCAACTTGGTCAGTCGACGTTTAATTGAAAAACTTTGCGTCCTCGAATTCCCCTCTGGATCTTTTGAAATAAGAGCCTTCTGTAGATTCAAGCCGAGACCCAACCGGCGGGTCATCGCACAGAACTTCATTATGCAGTCTCACTTTGCCTTCGCAACAGAACAAAAAAGAAAGAAACAATCACCCCGGAAAATTAACTTTTAAATAGCTAAGAATTCTGGAAGGTTTAATTTCATAAATTCAAACTTTTTCATCATTCCCCCAAAACTTTCATCCTCTCCTTTAATATATTTTTACAAAACAAAATATATCGTTAATTTTATGGAAAAATCTTGAACTCCACGAAATTGTATTTCGACCAAAGTGTCCAAAAGTTTATTTCACCTTCTCAGTCTTCAAAAGTTTCTCCCAAAACTTTCATCTCTCCTCCAATATATTTTTACAAAACAAAATATATCGTTTATAAATATATCATAATATATTTATAAACATAAATAAATATTTAAATATTTTTATATATATTAATATTTAAATATTTTTTATAAACATATTTATAAATATATCATGATATATTTATAAACAAAATATTTAGAAGACAATATATATCCTCCAATATATTTTTACAAAACAAAATACATCGTTACTTTTATAGAAAATTCTTCAACTCCACGAAATTGTATTTCGACCAAAGTGTCCAAAAGTTATTCTCAGTTTCTCAGTCTTCAAAAAATTTTCCCAAAATTGTCATCTCTCCTCCAATATATTTTTACAAAACAAAATATATCGTATGTTTTACAAAACAAATATATCGTTTATAAATATATCATAATATATTTATAAACATAAATAAATATTTAAATATTTTTATATATATTAATATTTAAATATTTTTTATAAATATATCATGATATATTTATAAACAAAATATTTAGAAGACAATATATATCCTCCAATATATTTTTACAAAACAAAATATATCGTATGTTTTACAAAACAAATTTATTGTTTATAAATATATCATAATATATTTATAATATAATTAATATAATATAATATATTAATATATTAATATAATATAAATATATCATAATATATTTATAATCATAAATAAATATTTAAATATTTTTATATATATTGATATTTAAATATTGTTTATAAACATATTTATAAATATATCATGATATATTTATAAACAAAATATATACAAGACAATATATATCCTCCAATATATTTTTACAAAACAAAATATATCGTATGTTTTACAAAACAAATTTATTGTTTATAAATATATCATAATATATTTATAAACATAAATAAATATTTAAATATTTTTTATAAACATATTTATAAATATATCATAATATATTTATAAACAAAATATTTACAAGACAATATATATCCTCCAATATATTTTTACAAAACAAAATATATCGTTAATTATATAGAAAAATCTTCAACTCCACAAAATTGTATTTCAACCAAAGTGTCCAAAAGTTATTCTCAGTTTCTCCCAAAACTTTCATCTCTCCTTCAATATATTTTTACAAAACAAAATATATCGTTAATTTTATAGAAAAATCTCGAACTCTACGAAATTGTATTCCAACCCAAACTGTCCAAAAGTTATTCTCAGCATGGTGAAAATAATAGCCCTTGGGGTAAGCGTGCAGATTTATGTTTCGATTCAAAACTAGAGATTTCGCAAACATCCGAGCGTTTTAATCAACGCTTTAATCAAGGGATAAATGTAAATTAATTTGTACGTAGTTAGAAAAGGGATGTGGCGAGGAGGGTTAAAAGTCGGAGATCCTCTTACGGACGCCAAATGAGCTTCGTGATTCGTGACCAGAGTACGTAAACCTCTCGGTTTTTGGTCTAGCCTGCTCCATTCCACGGATCGATTTAACTCGAGACACTTTCGGTAAGGTTCGTCTCGAATTCACCGAAGGTAAAGATTTACAACCGACCAACAACAACTGTTTCGTCTCTCTTCCATAAAAAATAAATGATCGTCCCTAAACAATAAAAAAGTAAAGAAGATAACAGGATAAAACGAACAAAACAAAACAAAAAGGAGCGATAACAAGGAAACACGTCGGTCCTTTTCCGTTGGCTAACGCGATTACCAAATGGCTGGGTACGAAAACGAGAATCTCCTGTTACCGGTTTGACCCGGAAACATAATTGAGACAGTTCGCTCATGAATTTACCATATCCACGCCCACCTTGTGCCAAGCTCGTTCCCATTTCCGGTTTGCCTTGCAATAAACCTGTACACGTTAATTTTTTACCCCTGAAACACACAAATTGTATTCTAATCTCTTTTTTTGTTTGTTTAGGAATTTTCTTCTTCTAAGTTTTTAAACTCGACTGCTGAATCGTTAGAAAACAAAACGTTTTATTTCACAGAGAAGTTATTTCCCTTCTTGAATCTTTCACCAGTTTTCCATCGTGCTGGTAAGATTGAACTAAAATCGAAGTACGAGACAGTTTGCACTTTGCACTTTCAGCAATTCTACGACCCTTTAGCTCTTTGACCCTTTCGTTCTCATTTCCTCGTAGTTATTCTCTTCCTCTCGCTTCGTACTATCGCTTCCTCTTTGTGAAATTGTACGTCTCTCGATACACAGGCAATCGATCGTCGTCGAGTCGTTTTACGACCAAACTTTTCATCCTCGAAGAGACTTTACTTTTTTTTTATCTCTTCTCACTTTAAACAATCGACGACAATTTTTCTTTTTCTTTCTATCGACTTAATCTTCTTTTTTGTTCGAAGATTCTCAAAGCTTAAATCGCTTCCAAGATACGTGAACGAATTAATCTCGTTGCGATTGGAGGGTGGAACTAGTCTTTAGGAGAGGAAAGAATCGGCCTTAAATCACCTTATCGTAATTAAATGTCGAATAGTTCGTACCATGGACAAGATTTCTTGCTATATCTCGTTTCTACAGGGTGAATTTTATAAAGTGTCACAGACATTGTTATAAGGTAGATAAGATCATTACAAACAAAAGTTGCAAATATACATTGGCGATATTTTGAATAGTTTACGAGATATACATGCTTAAAGTTGGACCAATCGGAGCGCGCGGAGGAGCGTTGGACCCGCCCACTGGCGCCCTAGTCGTAAAGATAGCACAGTGTAGGGCGTTACAGTTAGGATTGCAAAATTCATAGCAGACAATTTTATTTATTATAATATTGCTCAGTCATTTTTATTTCCCGAGCATTGGCTGCTAAGGTGGGGAGTGGGCGGTTCCAACGCTTCTCGAAGCGCTCGGCAAAATTCAGAGCAGTCAATGCCCGAGAAATAAAAGCAACTGCGCAATAATATAATAAATAAAATTGACTGCTCTGAATTTTCCAACCCCAAATGTAACGCCCTACACTGTGCTATCTCTATGGCTAGGACGAGAGTGGGCGGGTCCAAAGCTTCACCAACTTTAAACAATTATATCTCGTAAACTATTAAAAATATCCCCAATGTATATTTGCAATTTTTGTTTGTAATGATCCCATCTACCTTAAAATAAAACCTGTTACACCTTATGAAAATTCACCCTGTATATCTTCGACGTCGTTAATAGGAGAAAACGGATTCTTTTTTTGCATATCCATTGAAAGGGATGATATCCTTTCAGCGTGTCTTGCTTTTTTCCCTATTTTTTGTCCCTTTGAAGCGAGGCAGTACAGGGTCGCCCGTGAAATAGGAATGGATCTCAGGGATTTATCGTCTCCGAGACGACGGATGCATTTCCGGTGCGGTAAATCTCGCGAATACGAAAATATATACAACGTCGAGGAAAAAAAAAATTCTATCTATTCCACAAGCATCTGTTCCATTGGACACAAAACTTTTGTCTCAGGAGACATAGAGGTAAAGGGAGAGAATCTTATCGATGCCTCGAAATGTTTTTTTTTTCGTTTTCTTCTTCTTATTTTATTTATCTTTTTTCCATTATTTTAGTTCCATCTGCGTTGTCGAAAAGTCAAGGAAAAGTTGGGAATACCATGGGAGATCTTCGGTCGTCCTTTCCTTTCGTATCTCCTGACTTTTGGATTGATCTTTAAATTGGATTTTGTTTCTAAATTCTGAGTTGCAACTAAAATAGCGTGAGTTATTTTTTGGAATATTAATTTTCGTTGTAAATAATTATTGAATTTTCGTTTCAGATTTCGCGTCGATTAATTTTGATAGGAAGTTGAGATTGTGTTTTCCAACGCTCCTCCCTGTCTCTCGTTCCCTTTCGTATCTTCTGACTTTTGGATTGATTTTTAAATTGGATTTTGTTTCTAAATTCTGAGTTGCAACTAAAATAGCGTGAGTTATTTTTTGGAATATTAATTTTCGTTGTAAATAATTATTGAATTTTCGTTTCAGATTTCGCGTCGATTAATTTTGATAGGAAGTTGAGATTGTGTTTTCCAACGCTCGCCTGTCTCTCGTTCCCTGGGAAGATTCTCGATTCTCATCAAGCGTGCGATAAAATTGATGATGGAGCAGTTTATCACCAGCTCGAATTACAAAATCTTTCTCTCTTCATCGAAAATCCTCGGCGACGTTTTCTCTCTTGGTTCACTGCTGAAAGAGCCACGTCGTTTATCTTTTTCTCTATCCGTTCGTTCATCGAATTATACACACACACATACACATACTGGGAGACATCAAATTTGCCAATTTCTCAAGAAATTCAATTCGCAAAACTCACGAGGAGAATTCGTTTTTAAATTCTTACGGCAAGACGTAGTCGAGTTTGGAAATTGTGCCAGTCCCTGAAAATATAAGAATTCTCGTATCTCCCACCTCGTTTCTCATATTTCGTTCTTCCTGTTACTTTCTCGCCTCGTTTCTTTTTTTTTTATATTTCTTTTTCATCTCTCTCAACGTTCCTTTTACACACGCCAGGATTATAGCGTTATATGGTCTATTTATATTGCTAGAGAATATTACACGAGTGAAAATTATTTTTGAACGAACAAAAAAAAAAAAGAAAGTGGAACTACGTCGTACAAATTGTATTGCATTTCTTTCATAAATTCTCTAGTTGGCCACAGATGGTACGTTGGTAGTAAACGAATCTTTTTATCTTATCAGAATTCTATTTTGACAAGAATAAATCGTCCTAGATTGAGAAAAGGTTGTTTATTTTTAAATCGTATGGCGTTAAGTCGATGGAAAGTGGAACGAAAATAAAGTCTTGATGGAAATTTTAGTAGAAACGAACACGATACAACGTCCAAGGTAGTCGAGTGCCAAAGGACTTCGTCCCAGCCCGAGTATTCCTTTAATCATCGCAATGGGCTGTCCCTTTACTCGCTGTTAAGGGGGTCGCTTCTCGATTATATCAGAAGAGCATTCTCGTTCGACTCGATAACCGAGTCGTACCAACGTCGACTGACTTACCCATATTGCAGTCTTGCGTCTTCTACGTACACACCCCTTGGCCCAAACTGCGGTAGATTTCTGATATCACGAGAGAATAAGTATGGTCGTCGTGTTACTTAAGTCGGACGGTACCAATCAGCCAAATGGACGATTATCTATACTCGGATGAGCTACGTTTGCCTTACTACACGAAGGGACTTTCGCGTTTCGACTTTTCGACACGGTAAATTCAACCCGAATCGATTAGTGACTTTACCCTTTGAACTTATCGACCCAAATCTCACACGAAAATAGCACATCGACCCAAATCATCGTTATTTGTACTTTCTACAGGGTGAATTTCATAAAGTGTCTCAAACTTTATTTTGAGGTAGATGGGATCATTACAAACAAAAGTTGTTAATATACATTGGAGATATTTTTAATAGTTTACGAGATATGAATGGTTTAATTTTGGGCCAATGAGAATGCGCCGAGAAGCGTTGGACCCGCCCACTCCCCACTCTAACAATCAACGGACGAGAAATAAAAATGACTGCGTAATAATATAATAAATAAAATTGACCCCTACACGGTGCTATTTCTACGGCTAAGGCGGGAGTGGGCGTCTCCAACGCTTCTTGGCGCGCTCTGATTGGTCTAACTTTGAACATTAATATCTCGTAAACTATAAAAAATATCGATAATGTATATTTGCAACTTTTGTTTGTAATGATCTCATCTACCTTAGAACAAAGTCTGTTACACTTTATGAAATTCACCCTGTATAATTTATCGTATAATTCATTTTTAATTATATGATAAAAAGAAAAAATTGTTTTTCAATTTTTCTACTTTTTCTTCGTCTCGAGAGTCGAGACAAGCCTGACGTAGCGTAAGGAGACTAAGAATCCTGCTGGGAAAAAGTCAAGAAAGAAAAACAAAATTATTCAATCAAGTTCCCACAATCTTCGTTCGCAACGACTCGTCTAGCCAAAACTCGTGGCAGTAGTCCCTCGGGGATTTCTGGTCTCGTCTCAAACTTACCCAAGCGTTATTCTCCTATGGGACGAGACAGTGAAAATCTCAAATCCCATCTTCGTTCCACTCGCCAATATTGTATCAGTCCTCGATTTTACACTCTAATTAAATTAATTGAAAACCAAAATTCTTTTCTAAATTTTCACTAATTTAAGAAATTCTAAAAAATCTTTCAAACTCAAATTCGAATTGGCAAGGGGAGGAGACGACGATGCGAGAGTTCCGCTTTAACCAACGGCTAATTAGAAATTGCGGTGTTAATTGCTTCGGTGGCTTTAATCATCGGGAATGCCCCAAGGCGTTTCCGTCGCG
This sequence comes from Netelia fuscicornis, assembly GCA_946811545.1. Classification (NCBI taxonomy): domain Eukaryota; kingdom Metazoa; phylum Arthropoda; class Insecta; order Hymenoptera; family Ichneumonidae; genus Netelia; species Netelia fuscicornis. Next base: position 45,519,656 of record OX328014.1, on the reverse strand, counting down.
AGCTCTACCGGTAAATAATTGTGTCTTACTTGATTCGCCCACGACCTAGTCGCCACCAACAACCCCTCTTCGACTTCCATCTTCTCCTCCGATTTTCTCCGAAGATTCGAACTCTCGTACCAATCGCTCGATATCGAATCGTTACCTGCCAATTTGCAACCCCCCCTCCATCAACCCCTAAACCGCGTTAATTCCCACGATAAACCATCGCTTATCTCTCGATAACCGCGAGCATTTCGCGAAACGCCGAGAATTATCGACGTTTCTTAAAAAATAATAATAATAATAATAAAATTTTATTAATAATTCTCATCGTTCCATATAATAATAATAATAACAATTATTCTCGTTCCATATAATAATAATAAAATTATTAATAAAATATGTTATTATATAAAATTTTGTATTTATTTTATAAAATAAAATAAAATAAAATAAATTATTTAATATTAATTAATTAATTAATTTTTAATTAATGAATTAATTAATATTAAATAATTTATTTTATTTTACTCTTTTATATTTAATTTATTTTAATATTAATTAATTTATTTATAAATAAATTAATTAATATTAAATAATATTGCATATAAAATAAATATATTATTTAACAATTAAATGTTATAAATAAAATAATAATAATGATAACATATAAAACAAAATTCAGACTTGGAAAATTTCATCCCCTAACGAAAAAAAAAAAGAAACACAATTTTTTTATTGTTCGATACGTCACTTATCCCAGTTGAAAGAAGCTTTCGAAAAGTCCGATTCAACCTTCGAAAACATCCCCCGAAATGAGATTGAGTCTCCTTTAACAAGATACACCCCCCAACCCCTTGTTTACCAGTTCTGATACTTTTAGCCACGAGACTGAAAAAAATAATAATCGAATTGATCGAATGCTTTGAAGTTTTCGACTCGAAATAAATATTTAAAAAAAAAAACAAAAGAATCGACAACATTTTCATCCAGCCCCACGCAAACTCACCCCCTGCTGTATTCTCGGTCAAGGGGTAGTTTACCCTTTATCTCGTTTATCGTTCACGCCTTGGGCAAAAAATGACAATTTAACTCTCCACTAAGAGCCAGATTCTTTCGTCGACTTAGCGAGGGTGATAATTGACCAACCCTCGAATTTTTTTTTCAACCCCTATTTTTTTTTTCACCAACGCTATCCTATCCCCATAATTCCCTCGAATTATGATTTTCCTCGTCATTTGCTTTTTTTTTTTGTTCACGATAAAAACGAGCCCCGGGAGAAAGAGAGAAAAAAATAGGGGATGAAGAGGGTTGCCCGCACAGGGTGTGCAGATTTCGTGAAATTGAATATAGTCGAGTCCTCTCGAGCACCGCGACTTCTTTTGTAGTCCGTCCGGATTCTAATTAGATTTTTCACCCCTCACCCCTCCCCTCTCCACCCTCCACCACTCTTCTCTCGTTTCTGTCTCTCGTCCATTTTTTTCTTTCCTACTTTTCTTTTTTCTTTTTCTTTCTATATTTTATATATATATATATATTTTTTTTATTTCGTTTCATCCCCCCGCACGCTTTTGCCCCATTCAACGTTCCATCGAATTAGCGCGATTGAATTTCCAACCCCCTCCCCCCTCAAGAGCTTTGAAATATTTATCTTTGCTCTCGCGAGCCGCCTCCTCGTCAGGGACAAGAGATAGAGCGAGAAAGCTCAAAAAAAAAAGAAAAAAAAAAATAACGTCCACGCGCATTTCTACTTTTTTTCCCTTTCTTCTTTCTTTCTCTTTTCATTTCCATCCCTTTGTCCCACGCCGACAGTCGTACCGGACGTCGTTTTACGCTTCGAGGAAATCCGACAATGGCCAAGGGGGTGGAAAAAAGGACGGGGGTGGAATTCAATTTTTTTAATTTTTATTTCTTATTTCTATTATTATTATTATTATTATTTTATAACAAAATTGATCACGAAAAAAGGTATCGACTCGTTGGACCAAGAGAAAGGGAGGAAAGGGGGTGGGGGGTGAGAAAGATTGGATTTCGTCGATAAGTTCCGTACGAGAAAGTTTATTTTATTTTTTTTTTTTTTTTTCTTTTTTCTTCGGTCGACAAAAAAAAAGGTTCGAGGGGTGAGCCACCCTCTCACGGTATAAACGTCGCTTTGTCGCCACGGCTTGGATTCCGATCACCTTCTTCTTCATCCCCCTTTCCACCCGGAATCGTTTTCTTTCACTCGGCGAAATTCTTCCTCCTCCTCCCCCTCTTCATCTTCATCTTCTTTCTTCTGCTTCTTCATCCTCTTCGTATACGACTTTTCGCGCTGCCCTTTCGACCCGGAGATCGAGAGGAAAAAAAGGGCCGTTCTAACCAACTGGCGACGCACTTAACCGCTGGACCAAACGGCACTCGAGATTAATCTCGACTTTTCTCACTTCCTTTTTTTTGCCCTTTTTTTCGCCCCCTTTTTTTTTTTCGATGAAAATTAATCGTCTCGTTCACACTAGCTTTCCTTATTCGTATATTAATATCGAGAAACAGAGAGGGAACAAAATCGTAGGGTGAGATGGAGTTTGAGATTTAAGGGGTAGTTTTTTTTTTTTTTTTTTTTTCCTCAACGAAAAATAATTGTAAGGTTCGCACTAGTTTTGATATTTCATAAATTACATTTCCTTATCTGTATATTAATATCGAGAAACAGAGAGGGAACAAAATCGTAGGGTGAGATGGAGTTTGAGATTTAAGGGGTAGTTTTTTTTTTTTTTTTTTTTTCTCAACGTAAAATAATTGTATCGTTCGCACTAGTTTTGATATTTCATAAATTACATTTCCTTATTTGTATATTAATATCGAGAAACAGAGGGAAAAAAATCGTAAGGTGAGACGGACTTGAGATTTTAGGGGTAGTTTTTTTTTTTTTGAAAATAACCGTATCGTTCGCACTAGTTTTGATATTTCATAAAATACATTTCCTTATTTGTATATTAATATCGAGAAACAGAGAGGGAAAAAATCGTAGGGTGAGATGGAGTATGAGATTTAAGGGGTAGTTTTTTTTCTATTGTTCTGTGTCTCTAGGGGTGGAAAAAGAATAGTGGAGAAGATGAGACGAGTGAGAGGTTTATCGACGAAAAATAATAATAAAAAAGAGAGAGAGAAAAAATGTTAACGGGGCAATAAGGAGTTGGGAAGCTTCCTGGACGTTTCCTTACCGACGTTTCCACGTTCTCGTTGCTGCATCGGCCACAAATCTACCCTCTCATTCTACGTTCTCGTTTCCTCAATTTTACTCGCGGATTTAATGGAACGGGATGAGAGAAAGCGACGCTAGCAATTTCTCTACGAGCAACGTAAAACACTGCTTTATTCTCTCTTCTTATACCTCTTGATCCTTGGAGCTTATCCACCATCGAGAAACCAACCCCCTCGTCTCTCTCTCTGTCTCTCTTTCTCTTTAAGCTAACCCCTATTCTCTTTCTCTTTTAAGCGACAATTCTCTATCTTTCATATTTCCCTCCTTACCTCAATTTTATTTCTATCGTGTTTTATTATGTTTTTTTTTTTTTTTTTTTTGCTGAATCTTAACCAACCCCCTGGACGATTTCAGTGGATAACACCCCGAGATAGGATTTGTAAATTACATTTCCTTATTTGTATATTAATATCGAGGAAGAGAGAGAGAGGGAAAGAAAATTGTAGGGCGAGATGCTTGAGATTTTATTTAGGGGTAGTTTTTTTTTTTTTTTTAGACCGTATCGTTTGCACTAGCTTTGATATCTTATAAATTATATTAACTTATTTGTGTATTAATATGGAGACAGAGAGAAAGGAAAAGAAATCGTAGGGCAAGATGGACCTCGATATTTTATTTTAAGGGTAGTTTTTTTTCGGAAAATTTTTATTTATAAATTATATTTCCTTATTTGTGTATCAATATGGAGAAAGAGAGAAGGAAAGAAAATCGTAGGGCAAGATGGACCTCGATATTTTATTTTAAGGGTAGTTTTTTTCGGAAAAATTTTATTTATAAATTATATTTCCTTATTTGTGTATTAATATGGAGAAAGAGAGAAGGGAAGAAAATCGTAGGGCAAGATGACCCTCGATGTTTTATTGTAAGGGTAGTTTTTTTCGGAAAATTTTCTTTTTTTCCTAATGGAAATCCTCCCATCGTTCACACTAGCTTTGATATTTTACTCTCTCTAAAAGAAAAAGAAGGAGAAAAAAAGCCCTTGTCGAGAGAGGCAATGAAAAAATAAGAAAGAAAGAGGGGGAGGACAGCGAGAGGGTGTGTTACATCAGTGTCAGTGGTAAGCTCTGAGAGGGTTTCGACCCTCTCGCACGACCAAAGCTTTATTAATCGTTCAAACCTCTCTCTCCCTCCCTTTTTCACCCCCTCTATATCTTCGTTGGAACGAAAATGTTTTATTACGCAACACGTGGCACCCTTTCGATTGTTATAAGGGTTTTTACGACCCTTATTTTTTTTTTTTTTTTTTTTTTTTAATATCTTTTCTCTATATCGTCCAAGGGGCGAGAAAGTTTAGACCAGAGGGGTTGAGTGCCAATCCCGATGATACCTGAAAGCCATAAAGGGCAAAGGGCACGAGGTTTCCACGAAGGGCAAAATAATTGCATTTCGCGTATGTAATCGAACGCTTCCGTGCTTAACCGACCCATAGGCTGGTAGGGGTGGGGGTGGTTGTCTCGTGGTAACGAGGCGTGAGTGCAGCCTCGACGTTACTCGTTATTATTTGTGTCGTCCTAGGGAGAAATTCATTTGGCAAAAATGGGACGAGGAATTAATAATTTTTTTTTTTGTCTTTAAAAAAAAAATTTTTTTTACTTTAGCAACGGTGAAACGAAAAGCTTTTAAATTTTGCACCCTCTCCACCTCTCTTTAAAATTCTGCTAGCACCTATCGATAATTCGATCGAGCCCTTCGTCTCTTTGGGCTTGTTCGTCACTCACGAGATTGCCGAATTTTCGATTAGGGTTTTTTTGAAGTGTGAAATATTTTGTGGTGGGGGTTGATAAGGGTTGATTTTTTTTTTTTTTTTTTTTTTTTGAGAAATTGCTCGAGTAATTCACTGGAGCGACGTGTAAATCCTCGGAATTCACAGGACAATCCAATTTTGTAATTTTTTTTTCTGTTGGAAAATTAAAAAAAAGAAATGAGACGGATAATTGAAAAAAGAAAAATTGTTTTTGAAATTTTGCAAGTCGATAGGGATTTGTGGATTTCGAGGTAGATAGGAGTTTGTTTAATTCGTTGGCATTGCCAGTGGGCATTCGTACAATTGAAGTTTGTGAGGAGATAATAAATTTTGACGCCCGAGGGAATTCTGTCGGACCTTCGTTCTTGCTCGTAGTCGTGGTATAACGCTGTTGTAATCGACGTCGTCGGTCTTCTCGCATCATCAGTGACGTTTCTTTTTTCTTCCGGAGTTTCCCTCGACGAGAATCTCTCGATTTTGTCGTTATCGTAGCTGGGGCGAATTTTTTTTTCTTTTCGTGACCGTAGTCGAAACATTGACTCGAGAATCTTTCAAAATTTTTGCTAATAAAATCGTCACAGGACTTTGAATAATCTGGAATTAATTATTTTCAAAATTGTCACAAATTCCCAGTGAAATTAACAAAATATCAAACTTCATCCCTTAACCGTAGTCGAAAAATTTATTCGAGAATTTTTCAAATTTTTTGCTAATAAAATCGTCACAGGACTTTGAATAGTCTGGAATTAATTCTTTTCAAAATTGTCATAAATTCCCAGTGAAATTAACAAAATATCAAACTTCATCCCTTAACCGTAGTCGAAACATTGACTCGAGAATCTTTCAAATTTTTTGCTAATAAAATCGTCACAGGACTTTGAATAGTCTGGAATTAATTATTTTCAAAATTGTCACAAATTCCCAGTGAAATTAACAAAATATCGAACTTCATCCCTTAACCGTAGTCGAAAAATTTACTCGAGAATCTTTCAAAACTTTTGCTAATGAAATCGTCACAGGACTTTGAATAGTCTGGAATTAATTATTGTCAAAATTGTCGCGAATTCCCAGTGAAATTAACAAAATATCAAACTTCATCCCTTAACCGTAGTCGATAAATTGACTCGAGAATCTTTCAAAATTTTTGCTAATAAAATCGTCACAGGACTTCCAACATTCTCGAATCAATTCTTTTCAAAATTATCACAAACTCCCAATAAAATAAACAAAATATCAAACTCCACCCTTTGACCACCCCTTGACCGTAGTCCCAAAATTGACTCGAGAATCTTTCGACCTTATCAAGAGCAAAACCTTCCAAACCCATAATTTTTCTCCCAAATTCAATCTCAAATAATCCTTACAAAGTTTCCAACCAAACCCACCCCCTCCCCCACCCCTAGTTGATTCAACCAATTATGATAGTTTGCTGACACAGATAATTTCTGTTATTCCAGTGATGAGGCTAGGTACACCCTTCGATCGACAAACTCACCACCCAATGTTCTAACACATTCTCACCCCCCCCCCCCCCCCCCTACCCACCCTTATACGACGTGCCCTCGCACAATCCATACCAGGGTACTCAGTATCTCTAACTGACACGCTTGATTTCAACTCGATCAGTGAGTATACGCCTATAGGCCTTACCACCTCGTGAATCTCTATGCATGTATCATCCCCTAGTGGTAAACTCGTGCTCTCTCTCTCTCTCTCTCAGTATCATCCGGAGACTCATCCAAGCACGAGTTTCGATCGTACTCGACGCTGATTGGCCCCGAGGTAGAACGTAATAGGCACGAATACCTCGTCGAGGAACCGCAGTAGCGAATTGCGAGACCGGTGATTATCCGTACTACGGTCTCGGTTTCTATTTCGCCGTATCGCTTGCACAGTGTTCCAACGCCTCGGCACTTCCGATCGTTTGATAATTCAAGCCTGTCTGTGTGTACCCTATTTCCATCCAACTGCGGTAGGAAGTTAGCTATTTTACTCACCTCGCACACCGGAAACGCTTCTTTCGAGTTTTAATTTGAAATTAATAAAAATGGGAAATTTCGGTTGACATTGATTTTGGTCAAGGTCAAACTTGGGGATGGATTTAAGTCGTTCGAACAAGATTTTCACCCTTGAATTGAAAATGGGGTGGAATTTGGTTTAAGAAAATGGAAAAATGGGGTTTGGGTTTGTTCAAGGTCAAACTCGAGTAAGAATTAAGCCGTTAGAGCGAGATTTTCACCCTTAAATTGAAAATGGGGTGGAATTTGGTTTGAAAAAATAGAAAATATTGTTTGACATTGATGTGGTTCAAGGTCAAACTCGATAAAGAATTCAACTCCTTCAAACGAATCTTCCACCCTTAACTACAAAATAGCGTACAATTTAATTTAAAAAAGAAACTTGAAAAAATACCGTTTGACATTGACTTCGTTCAAGGTCAAACTCGATCAAGACTTCGCCCCGATCAGATCGATCTAGATTTTCGCGAATCCTCCATTCGAGAATGAACATTAAGGCAAAGCCCGCAAATGCGCGTTCGACGATAGAACGTCGTGTCGAGAGCGTTCAGGTGGCGATGAGGGGGAGGTGAAAGGGGATGGGGGTAGGTTGGTCCCGGGCGGAGACAATGACGAAGCTTTCGTGGCTATAGCCGACGATGCGCACTAAAATGAGCAACCGAGCGATGTGCAGGGGCCGAGAATATGCTTCCGGTTCGTCTCCCCCTCCCCCTTCCCTTTCTATCTCACCCCCCGCCCTCCCCCCCTCTCCTAGGAGAGAACGGACAGGAAAATGGCAAGGGACGAGACAAGGGACAAGAGATAGGGAATAGCGTTGCCAGGAACATTGCCAAGTAACTCTCGCATGCACGAAAGCCGCGGTTGTACATCGCCGCGACGAGCCATGAAACGATCCGTTTGGCGCTACTACAATGCTGTGCTTGATGCGTCCTCAAAATTATATCGGGGTTGGAAGGAAACCCTAGGTAGAATGGGAGTTGCCACTGACTCTCGGAATAACGTAACGCGACACGAACCCTCTTCAACCTGGCGTAAACCTACCGTCTCATTATTATTATTATTATTATTATTATTGTCCATTCGTAATGGGGAGAATCCTTGTAAGGGCGTTTCTGAGGGAAAAATGATTATTTGAGAATAAAATTGTATGTTTAGAAATTTTGGCAAAATTTTGGAATTTTTATTTATGGTTTGTTTTTTTTGTTTTTCATTGTTCATTCGTAATAACGAGAATCTCTCTAAGGGCGTTTCTGAGGGAAAAATGATTATTTGAGAATAAAATTGTATTTTTAGAAATTTTGGTAAAATTTTGGAATTTTTATTTATAGTTTGTTTTTTTGTTTTATATTGTTTATTCATAATGACGAGACTCCCTCAGGGCGTTTTTGAGGGAAAAATGATTATTTGTGAATAAAATTGTATTTTTAGAAATTTTGGTAAAATTTTGGAATTTTTATTTATGCTTTGTTTTTTTGTTTTATATTGTTCATTCGTAATAACGAGAATCTCTCTAAGGGCGTTTCTGAGGGAAAAATGATTATTTGAGAATAAAATAATATTTTTAGAAATTTTGGTAAAATTTTCAAATTTTTGTTTATCACTTTTTCATCGACTAAATCGTCTTATTTCTTTCCCTCGTCTCGTACCATTTCACTTTGATGTCGAGTGGGGCTGTTTTTTGTTTTTGGGAGGATGCTTTGGGTGTGAAAAAATCTCCAGATATTTCCTGCGAACGAAAGGAGATGAAAGAAGGGAACGAAACGTAACAAAAAAAAAAGAAATTGGAAGGCAAAATTCTCCCTCACTATACTCGAGTGTCTCAAAGTGAATACGGTCGTGCAAGGGTAGGGGGTGAGTTTGCTTCGAAACGTTACCTTTTAGATTCAAATGAAAACGAGAAGTCTCGATATACTGATTTATGTCTTTTCTTCATTTTTTTCCAACCCCCTACCCTTTGTCGAGTTTCCTCCTATTTCTGTTTCTTTTTTTTTACAACCCCCTCTTTCACTCTTCGTCTCGATAACGATGGAAATTTTTCGACCCACCAAAGCCACAGATGCGAATTGGATTTTTCATCCCTCTGTGTATCCATAGGTACAACCTTACCGACGACTTTCATCCCTCTCTCTCTTTGCATTCTCATCGAAAAGTTGGAAAATATATTTTTCTGGACGAAACGAAAATTCGATTATCAGATTTCGATAAAAATTCGTATTTTACATTCATGAATACGAGGGAAAAAGTACGTTGCATTCGTAAAAGAGTGAGAGAAAAAAAGCATTGGTCGCATCTGCTTGCTAAAGTTTCGTACTTTTCCAATTATTTTTTTTCAACCCCCGAATGAAATTTTTTTGTTTGTTTCGTGTTTTTGAATAAAAGAGGACAAAATTAACGCTGTAAAATGACACTCGAGGCATTTGACTAACTTCGACGCTGTATCATCCCCTTGGTCACCCCTATATGTGCCAGGGTGGGTAGGGGGATGAATATTCATGAAAATTTATGGAAAAGGCAATTACGTATACGAAGAGCATCGTTGATACGATCCTTGTTTACACATCGCACGTTGCATCCCAACCCTGGGATTTTCTCACCCCTTGAATACTAAGGGTTGCACGCATGCGTGACCTTGGATAAGACAATATGTCAAAGGCTTTCTCTCACCGATCGTTCTCTTACGCACGAGACGTTATAAACCGTTCGTACAACGAGGGGATTGTTAACGCGATTCCCACCCTCTTCATCCCCTAACGCACCTCATCGAATTTGGAAAATTTATATGACACTTACCTTCTGCATAATTTCCTTTTTTTTTTTTATTAAATCAGGATGAAAAGAAATTAAGGGTCGAAGGGAGGAAAAGGAATTAAGGGTTGATTTTTAAAATTGATAAAAAAAAACCAACGAACGATTTCGTTTATTTTTACAACTGACAACGAACGATTTTTGTTTCAATCTTGTTTTCTTTTTCCTCCATTTTCAAACGTCGTTAAAACCCTTTCCTTCGATTTTACATTAATTATACAATATTTCGTATAAGCGTACTTCATCCCCATCCCCATTGGTTCACGTTTAAACCTCACCATCCCTTAAATTTATTTCCTTTTTTTTTTATTTATCGTTATGGATTGTCTACTCGAGAATTTTTCTTTATAATTTATTTCAAGATTGCGCGAGACGTACAATATTTTCGAAAAAAAATAAACAATTTTTCCATAAACGAATTAACGTTAAAATAAATAAATAAATAATTTAACACGACGGATTTTTATTTATCGAACATCGATCAACCTCGACGTTACGAAATAACTGGTAACGGTCGAATTCGCGAGGAAAAGATTAAATCCTTATCGTTCGAGGGACGTTTGTCGTTTAAGGCTTTTATTTTCTCACCCCCTCGACGAAAAAAAAAAAATCGTTATTGGCTCGCCAAATAACTCGACCAAATATTGTTCCTCGTGTCTGGGCGCGTATGGGCAAACAGGCTGCGAGGGGGATAAAAATAAAAAATATACGAGACACTCACCCCCCTTGCCAGGGGGTAGTTCATGCGGTGGTAAATGGATTTTTTTTTCTCATCCACGCGAAATGGTAATAAAACGAGAAACCGCGACAAATCTCTGATCGATAACACACGAACTCGACCTTTTTTTTTTAAGGGTAGATTAGGCAGGTTTTCGACATTTCGTGCAGGCAAATTTTTTTTTTTTTTGTTTTTTTTTTTTCAACCGTCTACAATTGTTTTTTCTTCGCGAGTAAGGGTAGTTCTCAAAGCTCTCGACAAATGTTTTCAGACTAAAATATTTTCGTCCCGTTGTCGCGAAGTTAAAACGAGGATAATTTTATCCCCCACCCTCTTTCACAATCAACAACCCCTTTAACGTATTTATCGATTATCGATTATCTCCGGATCGCTTATCTTATACGTATAATTAGCACCTTATCATTCTTATCTTATCACGTTTATACATATATATATATTTTCTATAGGAAAGATTTACAAGCTATTCTTTTTTTTATTTATGGAAAAAAAAGAACAAATTTGAAAAAAAAAATAATAATTGGGGTTGAAAATAGACGAGTCGAGAATAACAACACGTCGAACATATTGTCGTTCGATCGAAACGAGATACAAATCATTCGCAAAACTCACCCCCCAGTCGACACGAATGTTCGAATTTCATTATGCAAAAATTTTTTTTTTTTTTTCTTTTTTTTTTTTTTTTTTTTTTTATCGATGACGATTATTATTTAAATATTTACATTTCTCGGTATCGAACGAAAAACCTCCCTCGGACTTTTGCGATTTTCGTTCGATACGACCTTGTCGTTTTTACGAGGGAGATTTGAGGACAAATTTATTATTATTATTATTATTATTATTATTCATACGTTTTATCACGAAGATTGTTCACTCGCGTTCTTTTTTTTTGCAGCAATTTACGAAATTGTTCGAACATACAAAAACGAGTAATCGCGAATTTTTTCCTGTAATAATTCCATTCGGCGAGTCGGTTTAATTAAATAATCAACCCCCTTTTCTCTCTCTCCAATGATAAGTTATTTTTCGATAATTTAAAAATAATTTCGTCGTTTCGATTTGACAGAAATTATTGTTTAAAAAAATAAAAAATTATAAAAAAAAAATTATTTTACAACGTAGAAGGGTTGTAGGCGATAAAGGGGTTGATATTTGATGAAAATACGTGTCCGACTCGTTTGTGAAACGATCGATCGACGATGGAATTCATCGTAAATCGAATGATTCGTGGTCAAAGAGGGGGAGGGGGTTGTTTTATTATCGTGCCGCGTATAACGTATGGCTCGTTAAACGCGCCGTTAAACCACGCGTAACTAATACGATTTAATACGTTACATACGCGCAACGCGAATATCAAACGAGAGGGGGATGAAAATAGGGGTTGAGGGATGTTTCGATCAAGCTACACAGTTTTTATTACAAAACGCGTCGTCGACCGCGAGATAACGTACGAGCTAATAGTTAATTGGGGAAGACTAAAATAGGGGTTGTTTCTACCCTTGAATATTTCCAAAAAAAAAATTTCACCAATTTTTTTTCTTTCTTTTTCTCTAAATTATAATTAAATTTCATACGACACGTGGTCTGAACAACAAATTAGAAGAGAATTTTTTCTATCCAGGAACAAAATGTTATTTCCAATAAATTATTTGTTTTTCTCGATTTTTCAAAATTTATGCAAAATGGTCGATTTTTCAAAATTTCTCTCGTCTCTCGTCACGTACAGTGAGAAAAAATGTTTGAATTCTTGCAAATATGTTTTTTATTTGATTCTAAAAATTTTTCGATTTTCAACCCCTAAAATTTTTTTCTCACGGTTCGAGAACAATTTTGGTCGAATCTCGTTGGTAAAAAATCCGGTGTTACTGTGGGGAGTACGTACAGACGAGACACGCGCCAAAACTTCGCCTAGATCGCGATTCCTGCTACGAGCTAGACGAAAGAGGATCGTCCCTCGTAAAAAAAAGGGGTGGCTGATCCCTCGCGTTCAATTTAACCCGGACAAGCTTAACACTCGACGAGCAAATAAAAAAACAAACTTTTTCGTCCATCGCTCGGGTGTGTCCGCTTCACAATTTTTTTCCTTTAAAATAAAATCTGCCCTTAAAAAAAAACTACCCCCACCGTCGATGTACAAAATGTTCCAAGGGGTGGATGGCACGAGTTCAATTTTTTATTCAAGAAAAAATGAGACAGAGAGATAGAGAGGGTGAGTCGTGTATTAAAGGTTGAAATATTTACAACCACTGAAAACTACCCCAATTGATTTTTTTTTATTAATTTTTTTTTTTTTGTTTATGCTTTTTCTCACATCGACGACAAAACGTTAAAGTCCTTTTGGCGACTCGAGGATAAAATTTCGTCAGACCTTCGTGACGATGAGTTCGGGTCGCCTGGACACGGTCTATCTCGTTGGACGCCATGTTTGATTTCTGTATTGGCACGTCAGGACTTTTTTGAAAGCTTGCCTAAATACTTTGTTAAATATCGTGTAAAATATCGGATTTACCATTGAACTTGCATAACCGAGCCACGTGACGAGATCGAAGATTTTGTGATCGATACGTTTTTCACAATCTGGACAAACAGCGGGAACGAGATTTAACACGAAAAATGGCGCCCACAATATAACGAAGGTGAAAAAAACAACCCCTAAAACTTTAGTCGCCTTTTGTTCCTGTCTTATAATTCTACCATGTCGCGAACTATTTCTCGAAACGACGCTGGAAGTTCTCGAGTGATGAGTCCTCACAGGCCCGGAATATCTGAGCAAACATGGCGACGACGAGTTGTTCTTAGCTGCAAGGGTAGTTTGGCCATTGTGAGCTCGCATGGTCGCAGCTCGTCTCAGGGTCGTCTGTTTCGACGAAGACGACAACAAAGTTCTCGTACTTCCTGCAAGAAAAATAAAAAATAAAAATATTTCGTAGGGGTAGTTTTTAGGGGTGGTTTTATTTTCAACCCCTATCGCGTTGATTTCTTTTTTTCTCCGACGGGTTGAAAATAAAAATAGGACGAGAAAAAAATTGACGTACCGATACTCGAGCCTCGCCTACCCCCTCGCCACGTAACGATCGAATTCACCCCCTCGTAATTCTTACCCTCGGACTTGCTCCTGCCGAGAATTTCAAGATTTTTTCCTATCGGCTTGAGCGTATCGCTCGAAACGATGACGACTTCGCTCGATGTTGGGGGTGGGGGTTGTTTCGACGACTCCCCGAAATAGGGGCAGGTGCATGGGGGTGGAAGGACGAGCTCGGTGTCCTTGTCGAAAATCCTTCGTCTCATACGATCCTTGGTGTCCTCGAGGGTCGTACCGTTCCAGACCGAGTGTTGCGTGTGCCTAAGGGTTGATTCGTGAAAACTGACCGAACGTTTTCTCGTTGGTTTCGGTGAGGTCGAGTCGGCTCGTTCGAGATAAGCCTCGTTGTACGTCGAGGCTCTTCTACGATGTCTACGCTGGACCATGGATCCAGTTTCCTCCTGGCTCATCGAGAGACTGATCCTCGAGTCGCTGCTGGCACTCTTACCACCCCTAAAAACCAAGAGCAAAAACAAAAAATGTCACATTGATTATCCCAAGGTCAGGAGGATGAAATATCACGAACAAAAAAAAACAATAGGGAGGAATGAAATCCTGGCTGAAAATATTGGCAGGATGCTGTAAACAGAATGTCGTTGTAACGAGGGGTTGTTATTTCATTGTTGGAACGAGTCGAGGTAGTTCGACCTTGTACGACCCCTCGACTTCTTCACGAGTGGACGTCGTTCATACTCGACTCGTAAGAAAATAATACGAAATAACATTGAGAGGAAGGTATCGGTCGCATCGTCCTTCGGTCGATACATCCCTTGTCCAAGGGTAGAAAAAAAAATCCAAAGGTGTCAGAACATCGAGAGAGGGTGGGCGGGGTAGGGAGTGAAGAAAAAACGACGAGGGTTGGCAAAACGCCAAATGCAAACCCTCTCACTTCGAAAAACAATCTATACCACGTACGGGGGATGAAAACTCGGGAAAGATTCGTCGAAGAGTCCTTCGGAGGAAAGAGAGGAACGAGAGCATCGAGATTGGGAAAAGGAGACGAAGACGGAATAAAGAAACTCGAGGGTATTGAAAATGGCTCGAAGGGATGCGAAGAAGGGGTTGGAGAATGGCGTCGATGCAACAAAAGCTTGCCCTCGTTAAAGACGAGAAAGGGTGTGAAACGAACAGGGAGAGGGGATGAAAAAAGAAACTGCCTCATTGTTACTGCTCTTGTAGCTGCCTATATTTGCTTTGGGGGGTGGCTATTGTCGACAAATTAGAAAAAGAAGAAAAAAAAAATGTCGGACGTCGATGGAATTGTTGGCTGGGGTCAAGTGGGAAAGGGAGGAAATCGTTTCAATGGCAATGGAAGAAACCGGCGGAGGGAAATAAAAAGAGCTACGGTAAAGGGGGTAGAAAAGAAGGGTTGGTTACGAGGCGAGTGGCATCGCGGTTACGAATATTGGGGTTGAAACGTTTAACCCCGTCACGAGGGATGAGAGACTCGTCGAGAAGACTGACAGAACGGAGTGCTTCGTAAACAGGATGGGTTAGCCACGTTCTCCTCCGCAACCCCCTCGCAACCCCCAAGAACACCTTTTGATGTTTCAACGGGTCAAAAGCCAGCTTTTCTTCCCCCCGACGATCACTCGCTCTTTCTTGCTTTTCTACCACTCGTCGGCTTCACCGATCAGCTCCAACGTGGATTTTTCATCCCCCTTACTCGGATGACTTATCGTAAGGGATGAACGACCAAGGGGATGAAAATGTTTTATCGAATATTATCGCGTAAGAAGAATTTTACGATTCGAGCGTTTTTCTTCGAATCAACCCCTCCTTCGTCCATGAGCAAAAAAAAACCTCCCTCTCGCGTGGGAAAAAAAAATTCGAAGATTTCTCCAGGGGTTGCGGCGGAATTAGAGTGAGCAAAGCGAGTATTACGGACGTTGTTAAATCTCGTGCGCTAGAATGTTGCTGCGGATTTTTTTTTTCATTTTCTTCTTTTTTTTTTTTTTACTACCCTTACGGTATACTTTCATCCCCCTTCCAGGACTTTTGACAAAGGGACCTCCTCCAGGTGTTGGCGCCGTGGCTCTCATTTTTCTTTTTTTTCCCGCAGGTTTCCTACTTTAATCTCGAGAAAGAATCGAGGCGTGTATCGCTCGTGCCTGGCCATGGGTAACGCGATATTAATGATAGCAGTAGGTGACATCAAGGGGTGAGAAAACGTGGCACAAACGCCCCCAACTCGCGATTGTTGCAAGTCTTGCTCGTTTAATGTTTCTACCCTCTGCACTTTCTTCCTTTGATCTCGCTCGCCTTCCGACCCTCGTAAAACCCACCCCTCCCGCTGAGTTCCATAAAAGCCACCCTCCTCTACAGGGGTTGAAGAAAAAGAATGTCGATATAAATAAGAAAATTTCGAGATTTTTCTTTTCTTCAATTTTTAACATCGATCAACAAACTTCCATTGTTAATCCAGGTTGGAAAATATTGTCAAGATTTTAAGGGGTTGATGGTGTACTGTTTGACCTTGGACGATGTCAGATTATTGGAGAACGTGGCCAAGGCCCACTCACCTTAATAACGTCTCCGAAGGTGAATCAACAGATCCCTGAAACAGCTAACCGCACCTTTTCACCCCCGTCCTCTCCTCAACTACCCCCTTTCACCCCTACGTCAGCATCGACCACAATGACATTATGACAGTGTCTCGAAGCTATAGAGAATTGCACTTTGGTCGCATATAACATTCAAAGAGCAAACTCAAAGGGTCAGCCACACGCAGTCGGAGGGAACGTGGGACGTACGTTGGTTCGCTAGGGGTTGAAACTTGGCTCTCTCATCCCCCTTGGTTCTCTCCTAAGTAAACTAAGCAACGAACATGTTCCTGGAGACGCCACCGATATAACGATGAGACGCACGAGGACACGTTGGCTTGAAAATTAACGGAATTAACAAATCATCCCCCGCCTCCCTCCCCCTCTTACGCGAGGTGCATGCTACTTACCCCCGTTCAAAGAGGGTCGCTACGAACAACGGGATATTATTTTCCGGTCAACAATAGCGAGGAAACTTTTAATGAGGGGCGCGACATTGTTTCGAAACCGTTCACAAAGTTACGACGTTAAAGTGGCCAGAGGGGTAGGTTCAACCCCCACGACCACTTTACCCCGCAACTCGACGTTCCACGCTGCAATCTCTACGTTAACTAGTCGACTCGTTCCTCTTTTTATCGTCGCTCGCTTTAACAATTGGTATTACCGAGCAACCTTCCTCCTCTATTTTCATCCCCTAGAAAACAATTGGCACAATTACGTCATGGAATTGCCCGTGCCCGGTATAAAGTTCGAACGAAACGCGAGACAATAATTTTGTCTAGGGTGAAAGCCCAGAGAGAACTATTTTGTGGCTGGAAAACAATGGAGAAAAAAAAATACACACACAGCTGGCACTCGGATTTATCGCAGCCTTGGAGAAAACGTTTTTTCACCAGTAAGGGGGTGAGAATGGAGGAAACGGAGGGGTGAACTCAAGAAATGAGGAAAAGGTCATCCCCTTTCCGTTTACGTTATCAACGAAATTGTCCGAGGTTTGTACTTACTTCCGGAAGGAAACACGATTAAGGACTAGGCTTTTACTACCCCCTCGAATAAAACAGTAAATATCATCTCAAGGTCAAATGATCGATCGTCCTCAAGCAACAATTTTCACAGTTGTCTCGTTTCGTATCGATTAAAAAATGTTTCACGTATTTCGAGACATTAATTTACCCCTAATAAAAACAACCCTCCTACGACGACTTCTACGTCATGGTGCATCGTGAATTCAATGACCTTCGAGTGTCATTGGGACATAGTCGAAAGCGTATTATTTTAACAGCCGCAAGCGAAGACCTTAAGGGTGCTCTCGGTCTCGTAAACGTTGACGTTTAAGGCGAACGAAATGCGGAGTGGAAAATTCACAGGGGTTTCGTATTCATACAAGGGTGCAAATCTCCCCAATGGACTCGCCAACTTCCGGCTGGTGGCAAACTTTTTACGTCGACTCTTTTTATCACCCTCGCGCGAAATAAACCCGTAAAGCTGCTGAAAAAGAGAGAAAATGGGGGGTTGAATTTTTCTCACCCCTCGGTTATTTCCGGAAGATTTTTTTTGTGCACAGTTCCACCAGAAACCACCCTTTCATTGTAACGACACGAAACTTCTTCACTTCGTGAAATTCTCGTGTTTTTTTTTTTTTTTTTTCTCTCGTCATTGAGACGAGAAGTTTAATTTCACGCTCTTCTTGTCTTCCTGCCACTCGTTGGTTTTCTTTTTCTCCGTTTCATCCCCCTGGATTCTAGAGGGATTGGGACGTAAGGGTTGTTTAACTCGACTGCGTAATGAGCGGCCTCTACACTGATCTCTCACGTATTTCGTTCGTGGGAATTATCCCGCGACCCTTCCACACGCACCCTCGTCGCATTCTTCATTCAACCCCTCGTGCTCTCACTTTCAACCCCCTCGAATGCCCAGCTTCTTTTTCACGTCGAGTGTCCTCGAACAATCTTTATTCGAATTTTCCTCGTCACTTTACGGAGTTACAATCACCTCAATCAGGCTTCATTATAAAGAGATTGTCGAAACCGGAAGTCGTGGGGGTGAGGGTTGTGGGATGGGGGTTGAGAATAAATGCGACGATTATGCATGCCCACGCTCTAATACTAACTGTCACAAGTTCGAATCTAGACAACTCGAATTATCGTCATCGATCGCTCACTCGAACCCTCGGTTCACCCCCAAACTACCCCTGTGAAAAAAAAATTAGTTTTTAAACAGGGATGATTTTTTCTCGAAGTTAAAAGTCTCGATAGTACGTGACGAAGATAAGGGAAATCGATCGCTCACTCGAACCCTCGGTTCACCCCTAAACTACCCCTGTGTAAAAAAAAACAGAAAAAATTATTTTTCAAACAGGGATGATTTTTTTAAATTAAAGATATCGATAAGTAATTTCTTGTTATCGTTCGGTATAAAAATTTCAATAATTTCAACCAACCCCTTGAATTAAAAATACAATAATAAAATTAATATTTTATAATTTATCGCGATAACGTCAAAATAGTAATTTCCGTGTGCGAGAAAGATAAGAGAAATTACGGTAATTGGCCATCTGTTTCCGTGCCGAGGGTGTTTTGTCTGCGAATCCTCAAGGACAATAAACGTTTCGCGAAAACACGTTCTCTCGTTTTCATCCCCCTTGTTTCCTACCCCGTGAGAAATTCGCCAATTTTCCAGAGTTGCTTGAGAACAAAAATCCGTTGAGAATCCGATAAACAAGGGTGACTTTAATTTGCTCTGAACGAGGGGGTGAAAGAGGGTGAAAGATATGAGGAGACACATGTGGACGAAGAAAATAAGGAACAAGTAGTAAAAACTACGTGTGGTAAACCTCGAGGGGAAGAGACGACTCACTTTTTTTTTTATCTTTCCCCCCATCTCGTTCCCGACATATTTATCTAGCCGGATATACTCACGATCGAGTAATCTCCGTCCCGAAGCTCGAGAATGAAACGTCGAATTTAGGGGTTGGGGGGTGAAGCAACGCGTCATCTGGTTACTCGATCGGAAACCGATGGTCGTTTCTCGTCTCAGCTACCAGAGGGCTTTTTTGGAAACGAGAAAATCCACCCCCTACCCCTCACGAGGGGGATGAAATAATTTTATTTAGTTTTTTTTTCTCGTTTATTCCACGATCCGCTAGGTGGCGCCACCGGTGCGATAAATAAATCGGTAATTCGACCATGGAATTATTCTCGTCTCACCAACCACCCCCCCACCCTCGTGCAACCCTTGTAACGAGAATTAAAAACAGTCGAGATTCATCACATCGTTTCCCGGTCTCTCGTTTTATTCAATTTTTTTTCCCCCTCTCTTTTGTTTTAATTCCCACAAAATTCATCGACGTGGAAACAATTATTCGATTTCATCCCTCGTTCCTTCAATTCTGCATTTCGTTTCGTTGTCTTGTTTTTTAATTAATTAATTTTTTTTGTCATTTGTGGTTTTTAATTCGACGATACAATCAACATCCACCCTGCTCTCGGGCTCGTAACAAAAATGTAAAAACAAATAAATTAAACGCTCACCCCCTACGGTCTGATTAATTTTTTTTTTGTTCAATTTCAGATTTCTCGTCGTATTGTCGTTTCGCATTTTCATTCGCGTCGTATGGGGGGGGGGGGGGGGGGGGGGGGGGGGTCCACAAGCTTGTTCTTGTTTTTTGTGTTTTTTTTTCTCTCCCTCTTCTCGATCATTTTCCAGTCCATTCGCTACAGTTATCCTGATATCAATATTACCGTTCCTGTCAATTCCGTCGATGAGAATGTCCGTTACCGTTCTCTCGCATATTTTTATCTCTCGTATCGCGACTCCATTTTTTTTCTGCTTTGTTTTCGTTCATACGCGCGACCGAGTCTCGCCGTCTATCGAAATAAACATTAATCAACGTTCGACGATTCTTTTCTCTCGTCACCGACATCCCCCAACCAACTCGTTGTTTCCCAACGAGAAACGAAAATCAAAACGTTTCTCTCATTTTTACCCTAAAATTAAAAATTAAACAAAATCAATCTTGAAAATTTCTCAACACTGTTCTCGTTCGAGGAGAAAATTAAATCTATCCTTCTGCTCGATAAACCTTGAAAAAAAAACAAATTTTTAAAAAACATCGGTTATATAACCGCGAACGATCGGTCATATTACCACCAACCCCTCGGTAATATGACTTATCTGACCTTCCCCTCGATAAACCTTGAAAAAACAAATTTTTAAAAAACATCGGTCATATAACCGCGAACGATTGGTCATATTACCACCAACCCACCTCGGTAATATGACTTATCTGACCGATGGGGTAGGAAAAAAATCGTTCCAATCAGAATTTCCCTACGACTCGATGCTTACCCTTGACGAAAACTGCAACATCGACCTGTTTTCATCCCCTGTTGTTGCTGATGACCTTCGTGTTGATGATGTTGCTGGTGATATTGATGAAGATGTTGTTGTTGCTGATGTTGATGATAATGATGTTGCGAGCCTGGATGTCCGGGACTCGTGTTTTGATGCTGAGGGGTTGATCTCGGTGTGGGGGTGGGACTCGTTCCTGCGCTTGTACCATGAGGCGTCTGTTGACCACTGGCAAGACTCGCCATACCCTCAAGACCCCTCGAGAGCTTGAGCATCTCAGCACCAAATGCATGCAACGCTGACATTGCCGAGGGTGGTGGCTCGCTCTCTGGTAACCATAGCTCGTGCGTATCCAACGTCGTGAGCTCCGTGTCCGTCGAAGCACCGGAAGTGTGCTGAGGGGTTCCACCGCTACCACCGCTACCACCACCCTTAGCTAGCAAGAACCTCCGCCACGTACAACGTCTGCCCAAACCTGCAACTCAGCCGGGAACGATTTGTCAATTCTGTCGTAACTCGAGCCTTTTTGTTTTCTTCTTTTTTTTTTCTTGTGTAACATTGATTTTGAAAAATAGGGGTTGATAATTTTTTTAGGTGGTGAATAATGATTTTTTAAACATTGCTGGATTCAATCCACTCGTATGGGAAATTTTGCATAACGTTGATAATTAAAATCAGACTTTTAGGACGAAATGTGAAAAAACTACCCCTATTGCCAGACTCATAATTTAACAATTTTTTTTTCTATCTAAATATAATTTCATGAACTGTATAATATCGTGACGAATATCTCATTTTTTCCAACATTGATTTCGAAAAATAGGGGTTGATATTTTTTTTTAGGGGTGAATAATGATTTTTTAAACATTGCTGGATTCAATCCACTCGTTTGGGAAATTTTGCATAACGTTGGTAACTAAAATCAGACTTTTAGGACGAAATGTGAAAAAACTACCCCTATTGCCAGACTCATAATTTAACAATTTTTTTCTATCTAAATATAATTTCATGAACTGTATAATATCGTGACGAATATCTCATTTTCTCCAACATTGATTTCGAAAAATAGGGGTTGATATTTTTTTTAGGGGTGAATAATGATTTTTAAACATTGCTGGATTGAATCCACTCGTTTGGGAAATTTTGCATAACGTTGGTAATTAAAATCAGACTTTTAGGACGAAATGTGAAAAAACTACCCCTATTGCCAGACTCATAATTTAACAATTTTTTTTTCTATCTAAATATAATTTCACGAAGTGTATAATATCGTGACGGATATCGCGTTTTCTCAAGGAGATTACTCGCGGGGTAATGGAAGTCGTCACGTATGAGATAATGGATGGAGGGGTTGAATTGTGATTCCAACCCTTATTTCGCGGCAAACTATATTTATAAAGCGACTGTAACACGGACGAACGAGGGCGAGTAGCGCGATTTCTCGTGTAATTTCTTCGTTCCACGTTCGCCCGAGCGAGGGGTTGGTAGGGGGATGACTGACGTGACCGGATTTATACCAGGGGTGGTTTTTTTTTCTTTCTTCATTTCTTTTCCTCTTTTTTTTGCCACGTCAGCGGACCATCCTGGCCCTCGCTCGTGCCAGACACTATTTGCAAGTAGATTGGCCGATGCAAATCTTTCACGCTAATTCCCTCGCGAACATGGGCTGGCCCTTCGTTCCAATTTTGTCGTTACGCTTAATTCTTAATAAATTTTTTTTTCTTTCCTTTCATTTTATTTCACACAATTTCCAAACCTTTCTCGTCGATAAAAATTAATCCGTCTTACGTTTATTTTTTCTCAACTCGTATTTTTCAACCCCAAGGGTTGTTTCTTTTTTCTTCCGAGGGAAAAAAAATAACCACCCCTTTTTTTTTAAGAAAGAAAATCCGAACGAATGTGGAGAAAAAAAAAGTTCTAAATCCCAGAGGGGTAGTTTTCGTTCACGATCGTTTAAATCCAGTAACGCTTTTATTTGTCAGAATAAAATGCAAAATGGTGAAGTTTGTTAAATCGAGGGTAAAAGAGGGAGAAAAAAAATATATGTTCGAGAAAGAAAACGAGGAATAAATCAGTCTCTAATTAGGAAACAGGAACATAACGCCTTATGCTTGGCGAACTTTGGAGAGAGTTAACTGTAGGACCGGGGGGTTGAAGAGAGCCAAGGGGGTTGAAGAGAAATTTTAAGAGCATTACTACTTCCGTTTCCACGTAGCTCGACTCGTCTCGGCAACGACCGAGATCCTCCTTGTACACGGGGAAGAGGATAGTTAAAGTTTTCTTACCACTCAGGAAAACCCAAAAGTCCAGATGTTGAAATTGTAGAAGGGTGGGAGAGGGTTGAAAAGTTTTTGGCCAAATTCGCGAGACCAGAGGGAATACCGAGGAAAAGTAGATTTAAGCTAGTGCGGTTTACTCCCGTTAGTCGTTATCCCTCCCTCCAATTTCCGATGAAAAAAGTCTCGACGTTTCTAGGAACTTTCCGATAGAAAATAATTACGTTCGTTCGAACTTGGAAAAAAAATTTTTTCTTTTTTCCAACTCGTAGTTCTTCCGGTGATTTTTAAAGAATTTATGAATTATGGTTCGTGCATTTTTTTTTTTTTTTTTTTAATTAATTATTTAATTAATTATTTCGTGGATAATTAAATTTCTTGGAAAATCATAAGTTTTGAAGAAATTCACGACTGCGTTAATAACGTCGAGACGATCTAAAATATTCAGACGTCGATGAAATAATTTCATCGCTTCGTTAGGAAATAATTGAGTTATACAAGGCGATGAGCATCGGCTTAGGAAAGCTCGTAGCAACCTCCGGGAATATTGCATCCTTCTCGCCTGATCCGTTCGTACGGTCCCGTGTACACACATTCGTAAGAGCATCCCTGGTAAACTTGCAATCGCGAGAGAATACGAGGCTTGATCTCCACAGAATATTCGAGAACTCGACAAGTTTCAGTTTCTGACGGTTTGCACATCGATGGTTACAATCGTCACGGAATCTTCCCTCGGGTTATTCTCGTTAATACGAGAAGAAATAATGCGATTCGGAATATCGACTGAATTATTACCCGGAGCTGACGAGAAAGAGTCGTTACCTTGCTTATTAACGTCGAAGAACTTTAATTAAAATATTCAATCAAAAGTAATAAGGGAAAATGTAATTTTGGACTTGTTTCAATAAATGCAAACGAGTTCTCGTTTTTGTACGGTTTAATTTTGAATTTAAATATCGGAAATCGGTTAGCAGCGCGGCGGAGCGGCGCATGCGCGAACTAGTTGGTGCTAACCGATTGGCGCATGCGCGAACTAGTTGGTGCTAACCGATCGGCGCAACTGGAATCCCGCGCTTTTCCATTGGGACGCCATGTTGTGCGAGTCGAGACGCGAGATGTGCTGAATCGTTTTCGCATTTTTTTTTAATTATTGCACGTTTTACGTAACTAAAAGTGAGGTTAATTGATAATTAACAAACCTCCGGACGACGCACCATGCGGTCCACCGAGCCATCCCGAAGACCAGCCCGATGGCGAACCGCCGATATTCTGTTGTTGTTCGGCGAGTAGTCTGACCGTGAGCGCGTAAGTTAGCAACATAACCCCAAGTGGAATATAGAAGCATATAATACTGCCGATCAGCTTGTAAAGTGGATCGGGTATTTGACACGCACCGTCGACCAAGACGGATGCATCGTCCTGAAACATAAAGACACACGAGGTTCTACACTTTTAGGTTAGGTTAGTGACATCAGTCAGGTTTCACTTCCAACCCAATTTGTTGACATTCAATCCAATAGTTCCGTCGTTTAGAGTAACATTTCCAAGTTTAACCAAGTTTTGTCGATTTTTTTGCTTACAGAACACCGGAACAATGTCCAAGTGTCGTGTCTTTACTGGCGGAGAGTTACAACCCACATGTCAGGTATGGCGCGGCAATGGCATTGGGAATAGCCTGTGCTGGCACTGGTCTGAAGGAAGCCATTGCCTTGCTCGACCCGATGACCAATGATCCGGTCAATTTTGTTCGTCAAGGGGCGCTCATAGCGTCTGCTATGATTCTTATACAACAAACCGAGGCGACTTGTCCACGTGTCAAGGACTTCAGGGCGCTGTATGCAAAGGTTGTTGTCGACAAGCACGAAGATGTAATGGCGAAGTTTGGCGCCATCCTAGCTCAAGGAATCATCGATGCTGGTAAGTTTTTAACGATAACGTTGCTCAGATGCGAATACTCCTTTCCACAAGGGCGATTCTTATGGCAAATTCATCAATAGGTGGAAGAAACGTGACGGTCTCGTTACAATCGAGAACCGGACACACGAATATGCTAGCAGTGGTTGGTGCGCTAGTTTTCACTCAATATTGGTACTGGTTCCCACTCGCTCATTGCCTCGCTCTGGCATTTACACCAACCTGCATAATCGCTCTCAATGCTCAACTCAAAATGCCCAAACTGGAGGTGCGCTCGAACGCTCGTCCAAGTGTTTACGCTTATCCTGCGCCTCTGGAGGAGAAGAAGCGCGAGGAGCGAGAAAAGGTGACAACGGCTGTTCTCAGTATCGCAGCGCGTACTCGTCGTCGCGAATCCGAAAGACGAGCCTTGCGCCATTCCCACGAGATGATGGAAGTGGTGAGTACAATCCTTTCTTCCTAACCTCTCCCTTCCACGTATATTAAATGTTCTCTGTTGTTCAACGATTTTTTCAACTCCTCGCAGGACCCGCCTTCTACGACCGAGGGATCGAAAGATACAACGGAAGTAAAGGAATCCTCTGGCAAGGAGAAAGACGCCAAGAAGAAGGAGAAGGAAGAAAAAGACAGCAAAGATGCGAAAGAGAAAAGTGACAAGAAGGTTAAGGACGATGCTGAGAAAAGTGAAAAGGAGAAAGAGAAGAAAGAGCCCGAGCCAACTTTTGAAATTCTTCAAAACCCAGCGAGGGTTCTTCGCCAACAGCTGAAAGCAATTCAACTGGTCGAGGGTAGCCAATATGTCCCGGTCAAAGATGTTCAGATCGGTGGCATCGTCATGGTTAAACACATCAAGCCTGACACCGAGGAGGAATTGGTCGAACCGGTTGCAGGTTAGTTTCATAAACTATCATACCGTTTCCTCTCCTCGAAGCCTTCCCACAGCTTTCTTCCAAAATTTTCACCAGACAAGTGGAAACCACCAGGGCGATGTAAATTCGAGGGACCATTTTTACTTTGTTACAGCGTTCGGACCAAAACCGGATGAAGAGAAAGAAGCTGATCCGCCAGAGCCATTCGAATACACTGAAGATTGAAGAATCTTCTTGTCTCCAAGGAATCGCAAATCTATCGGTTGCTATAATTAAACATCTATAAAACGAAGAAAAAAAAACCGTCCCTCACCCCAGTCGTTTATTTACAGCCGACCTTCTTTATATTCGTTTATAACTACTTAAGAGATTGTCTGTCTTCTTTTGTAATACGAATATAAATCGAACCGTACAAGATCCACAAATTCTTCGTTGAGTTCGTTGTGAAAACAACAAATTTATTATTCTATGATTCTTGTTTTATTCACAGCTTCACAAATCCCTCGAAACAAGTGTGCAAACAAACCATCTTCGAGTGAGAACAAACGGATTTTCAAACTTCTTAACGGTATAACTAACATCCTTCTTCGTGCAAACTTATAAATTGTATCGTTACCTTTTCCATTAATCATTAATCCTTTTTTATTGTTTTTCCGTATCGTTCCTGCACGACAGAAATCCCACGTGTCGTTCCAGCCAGTTAAAGACAGTGAGAACCGAAACGTTAAGCAACTAAAATTGTAAGTGAAATCCTATTTGTAAATTTTCTCTCCTGCTAATGTTTTTTTCCTTCATAAAAATTCCTAACTGATGGGATTTTAACAGAGCGAGAAAGCTCTCGAGTAAATCCTCGTAACGGAAGACACGTTGTTGCACGAACGTGACACCGGGACAGGTGAGTGTCGTGAACAAACCAGAGGAAGGAGAGTCCTGAATTCAACCTGAAACCTCACTCCTACGAACGAAGTTTCCTTCGTCAGATCTCCATCTGTTATACTCCTGGCTTTTCGCTGACGTGTGGTCCGGCAAGATGATCGAGTAAAGCTCGTAACTTCCCTGGTGACTCGACGCTTGCACACATACACACCCAGCTTTTCAGCTCTCCAAGGCAACATCGAGTATGTACCTTTCTCACTAACTTGATATGACATTACTCACGGCCACGTGCACACAAAAACCACTCGGTCAATATCGTGGGACGTACAAAAAAAAGGACGTAGGCCCCTCGCATTCATCATTCGACACCGCGAAAGGAGAGAAAAAAAATGCTTCCAGGCTTGAAATTGGATAACAGTTTTTCCAATGCGATGAAAAATATGAAAAGTTCTGAAATATAGAGGCGAGCTTTCTTTCTTCAAAATCTCGACAGAACGATGAAGATAGAAAAATAACATTTGGTAAGAATTAGATAAATGTTTGATCAAAATTTGAGTTTCAAATCGCAGAATAATTTGTATATCAACTTTTGTACTTGGAATATTTGTTTACATCTTTGGAAGGAGAGAAAAAAATGCTTCCAGGCTTGAAATTGGATAAAAAAAATTCCAATAGAATGAAAAATATGAAAAGTTCTGAAATATAGAGGAGAGCTTTCTTTCTTCAAAGTGTCGACAGAACGATGAAGAGAGAAAAATAACATTTGGTAAGAATTAGATAAATGTTTAATCAAAATTTAAGTTTCAAATTGCAGAATAATTTGTATATCAACTTTTGTACTTGGAATATTTTTTTAAATCTTTGAAAGGAGAGAAAAAAATGCTTCCAGGCTTGAAATTGGATAACAGTTTTTCCAATACGATGAAAAATATGAAAAGTTCTGAAATATAGAGGAGAGCTTTCTTTCTTCAAAGTCTCGACAGAACGATGAAGATAGAAAAATAACATTTGGCAAGAATTAGATAAATGTTTGATCAAAATTTAAGTTTCAAATTGCAGAAGAATTTGTATATCAACTTTTGTACTTGGAATATTTTTTTAAATCTTTATTCATGTTCTTCAATCATCCTAGAAACGGGGCAAATATCTTTAGAGCGTTTTCTTTGCGATACGATTTTCTACGTCGATAGTACCGACAACAATTCTCGTTCGCTCGATTCCACTTGACTCGTCCTTTTCATTTTTTCGTTCTATTCATATTCTTCCTTTCATTGCCCCGACGCACGATGAATTTCCCTTGACAATACAGCTGCGTTGTGCTCGTACAAGCTGGAAAAATATCGAAGCCGTCGTACTCGATAAAATCAGAGAAAAATTCGTATAACTCCAAATTTCACGACTGACGTGATTTTTACAATTTTATTTCATTTTTTCGTATTTGCACCTTTCTTTTTTCGAAAAAGGAAAGAAGAAAAAAAAACGTATTGTTTGGACACGACAGTAAACACGAACGGTACACGATAGACCGGTTGAATAAAATAAATTGCACCTTGCTCAACCGGATATTGCGTTGTGCGTCAACATTGTGACTAAGCGATTCACACGAGTTTCCGGAAACCTGTTCAACCCTCGACCTTTTCACCCCCGTAGGCAATTCTAACAAAGATCCATTAAAAAATTGCAATTCCCACGTATCGTGGATCAAACATTGAATCCAAATTTTTTCAACCAAACTAAGATCTCAAAATTTCATTTTTATAAAAGAAATTAATTTTTTTTTTCTTTTTCAGGTTTAAACCAAGGGTTGAAATAAAAGGAATTTTATCGCGCTGGACCACACAGAGTCGTATAATGGTTGAATAGAGAGCCTGGATATATTATCGTCTCGTCTCGTTGGAATTTCAACCCCCTCGACTCACATAACAACCCCTAGTTTAATTCTCTCCTCATAATAATTTAGAGACTTTATATCTTTCCTGCCACGCTTTACCAACTTCCTCTCGTCATTGTTACGTATATTCTCTCGCTATTTCCGACCCACCGTCTCGCGATGATAACGCTGCGACGATTTTTGGTACACCCCTAATAGTAGCAAGGGGGATGGTTTGGCCAAGTTGACACGAAATTGACACATTCACTTTAACTTCGAAGGACGATACGACACGCCTGAGTAGTACGGTTAGCTAAGTCGAAACTCTTCGATGTCGAGTATAACTGTCTAGGTAATTGAATTTCACGACAGGGGGATGAACCGAATCGATTTGTGGTATCGAACTTCGAAATTGAATTCGACGTTGGGAAATTATTAACTAACGTACGTAACGTTCAACGGATCAATATTGGATAAACAATAATCTAAAATAGTGACGTTTCTTGTTTTTAATTTATGAATTTTTAATTTGTAATTATATTTTAATTTTAATTAAAAAAAAAAAATTTTTCTAGGTGTTTGTGAAAATACTGACCTTCGAGTACATGAGACTTAGGGGTAGACTCATGGCAATGCTGAGTAACCAGACGAATCCGATCTTCAATATGACACGACGTCTTGTTTTATTTCGTCCAAATTTCATGGGATAGCGAAGACTCAGATATCTGTCGACACTTATCGTGCACAAGTGCATTATACTCGCTGTGCAGAACAGCACGTCTAGGCAGATCCAGACTAGACAGTAGACCGAGGGTAGAGGAAAATATCCTGAAAGCAGAAAAGAATTTTTATTTGAAATTTTCAACGATAAGTTTGGATTGAATATTGTTTATATTATTTAAAAATAATTTTATTGATATTTGGGGGATGAATATTTAGGGAATCGTTTGTTTAAATTCAAACACTCGCTGAGCTAGGGGATGAAAGTGAAACGAGTTGAGTCAGATCGGTAATTATACTTTCTTTTTATTTATCGTTGCTCAACGTCCTAAATTTAATTCAGTCTCTCGCAATGTTTTCCCATTGAACCCAAGAGGGTGTTTATTTTTACAGTAGGATTGATAATTCTCGCACATTGAATAACAAAAAAACAAAAGTCACCTGGGAGTATTGTTGACCGAAAAATTCTTTTGTTCGTTAGGATGAATTTTTGAAATTTTCAGCCCTTGCTTTTTTTTCATCCCCTGTTTCACAGTCGACGTTGCGACAAATCGACTCGAATTCCAATCGCATACCTCGCTCCATTTCCGGCTATAATAACGAATGTAGAGAGCAGAATGGAGCATTCGCCATTAGTTTGTATACGTGGCGAACCGATATCTTCCATTGTGGCCAGTAAACGCGCTACCCCCGGGTAGTCAGCAAACCGTAATAAACCTGGCTGTCCGTTGGCCGAGCTTCCACTCTGCTCGCTACAATGCCCCGTTGAAATTCGCCATTTGGTAAACCGATGTAAATTAACGCGAGCAACGTCGTCGTCATCATTATCACCACCCTTAGGGCACTCGAGCAGGGTAGGTGTTGTTTTTTTTTATCAATGCGAGTATCCGATTTGCTCATCAATTCATGCTCAGGCTTAATGGCCTCGCGAAATACACAATCTGCTTCGTCGTATTGTTGTTTTCGTAATAGCAACGAACACGCGGTTTCAACCCTCGTTGTCCGGGGGGTTGAAATGTAGAAAAGGGGACGGATGGTAGTAGAACGATGCGTTGATTTTGTCGTACGTGCCGAGTGCGAAAATCTTGGATGAGTCGTAAATCAGAATTTGCACGAGGGGAATATAATTAGGGGATGATTTTTAGGGGTTGATCATCGCGTATTAATCGATTATATTAATCTCGAATTATTCAAGAGCAATGTTCCTCGTGATTGTTATATTTCTAAGGAGCTTAAAAACCCTTGCTACATAGGGGGTTGTTTTTTAATGGGTGCAAAATAGGGGTTGGTTTTCTAGGGGCTGTTTTATCTTCTCGACGAACGAGTCGAGTGCAAAAATCGTGGATGCCTCGTAAATGAGAATTCGCACGAGTCGATCTACGACCTTTAGAATTAGGGGATGATTTTTAGGGGTTGATCATGGCGTATCGATCGATGATACTAATCTCGAATTATTCGAGAGCAATGTTCCTCGTAATTGTGATATTTCTAAGGAGCTTAAAAACACTTACTACATAGGGGGTAGTTTTCTTTAAGAATGCAAAATAAGGGTTGTTTTTCTAGAGGCTGTTTTCTCTTCTCGACGAACAAGTCGAGTGCAAAAATCGTGGATACCTCGAAAATGAGAATTCGCACGAGTCGATCTACGACCTTTAGAATTAGGGGATGATTTTTAGGGGTTGATCATCGCGTATCGATCGATGATACTAATCTCGA
Source organism: Netelia fuscicornis (assembly GCA_946811545.1). Classification (NCBI taxonomy): domain Eukaryota; kingdom Metazoa; phylum Arthropoda; class Insecta; order Hymenoptera; family Ichneumonidae; genus Netelia; species Netelia fuscicornis. The sequence continues at coordinate 45,488,914 of OX328014.1, read as the reverse complement.
ATTGTTCGAGAGCAATGTTCCTCGTGATTGTTATATTTCTGAGAAGCGTAAAAACACTTGGTACATAGGGGTAGTTTTTTTAAAGTTCGAAATAGGGGTTGTTATTCTTGTATTATCGTTCGAGAGTTTCGAGAGAAAGACGATAGTTGCAATATCGACCCGTCCACTCCGACGGAGAGACTATTCATATTTCAAAGCTTGTACGCGACGGTTGGGGGTTGATCTTGCAAAACTTGCCACGTCCCGTCTACTTTGACGAAGCATCCCCAGCGTTTTCCCAGAAGAGAAAGACAGTATTTCCGTCGTTTCGTTGGACTAAATTCACTCCATCAACATCCGGTAAGTGGCGAAAATTTGATATCTGACGCAAGCGAGCAACCCCTATGGCCCCTGGGGTATACGAGACCCCGTCGTTAAATAAGACAAGAGCGTTATTATTAGCGAGTTTCGTGATAAAGGTCCAGAACTCGTTCTTACCACGATGACCGTGTCGTGAGGGATTTGTCTTTGTTCGAAGTTGCAACTCTCTTTGCCAAGAGAGGGTTGCAACAACCCCAACCACTAAGGGTAGTTAACGGTTCGTTCGTGATAAATGTCAAATGTTCGTGCTGTGAGAGAATAGCCAAAGCACAGGTGTGTATACCCGAGGAAAAATTTCATATCAACCCCCTCGGCAATGATAAACCAACCCCCTTGAGTTTCCATCCCCTTTCCCCGGTGTGTAAATCTCCGAATCATTAATAATTATCTTCCCTCGTTTCTTCAACCGTGAAAAACGGAAGTCGAGCACGAGCTCCGAGCCGCAAATGCGTTCCGGAAGAAACGAGAACCACCCCTATGCTCGTGCAAGGGGGTGGTTTTAGGGATGATTTATAACGAACGAAGATTAGTTCTCAAGTATCGTGATCTAACATTGGGTAACTAGCAGTGTTTATTAGAAACGACAGAAATTCCAGAGGGTGCAACAGGGGTGCATATTTCGCAAGGGGTTGATTCGTGATAAAAAACAAAATTCAAACTAAAAATAGCGACGTTAGTTTCAATTTTCATTAACCATGGACAATAAATATTGTTCTCTTTTATTTTTATTTTCATCGACCTTTTCCAAGACGTGTGACATTTTTCTGTTTTTATCAGCAATTCTCGTCTTCGATGTCTCGATTCGTTTGTTTACGCCACGATATATCAGAAACGTCAGATTTCCCAGCGATATTAGATCCGTTTTCCAATATAAAACGGAAATAAAAGACGTCTGGGGGTGTGACGAGATATAAAAGAATATCGGCGAAGGGAGGGTGGTGTCAAGGGGTGTTCCACCCCCCCTTTAGTCGAAGCAGTCCAAGCGAGGCGAGGGTGTCACGCGCCAATTTAGCGGATGTTCTCGTCTTCTTCATTGCCCGTCTGCGACTGACTCGAGACCTTGGAGAGGGAGAGATCATCGTATTTCATTTCCTTCCATTCTCCACCCTTTTCGCTCTTTTCACGTTTTTTTTTTTTTTTTTTTTTACGAGAACTAATATCGACGTATTAGAGGGGCAGGCTTAAGTTTCCGGAAATAGACCCACAGACTTACGTACGAATATTTATTATTCCACCCTTGTATCGAGCTGCAACCCCCTTCGTCCCACGAAATTCGATCTAGACAGGAATAAGGGTAGGAGAGTGCAAACCAACTCACTCGTTACCACGTTCTATATTTACTCTTTAAATTCGAGAGAAAACTAGTCTGTTAGAAAATTTCGAAAGTTTTGACAAATTTGAAAAACTACCCCTTTGCGAAAAAAAATATTTTTTACTCTTGCAAATTTTTCAATTTTTTTTTGTTACAGATGAATTCGAATTCTACATTTACTCTTTAAATTCGAGAGAAAATAACCCTGTCAGAAAAATACGAAAAATTTGAAAAACTACCCTTTGCGAAAAAAATATTTTTACATCTTGCAAATTTTTTAAGATTCTTTTTTTTTGTTACAGGTGAATTCGAAATCTATATTTACTCTTTAAATTCGAGAGAAAACTATCCTGTCAAAAAAATTTGAAAAACTACCCCTTCGCGAACAAAATATTTTTACCTCTTGCAAATTTTTTAAGATTCTTTTTTTTGTTACAGGTGAATTCGAATTCTATATTTACTCTTTAAATTCAAGAAAAAACTATCCTGTCAGAAAAATACGAAAGTTTTGACAAATTTGAAAAACTACCCCTTTGGGAAAAAAAAGTATTTATAACTCTTGCAAATTTGTTAAGATTCTTTTTTTTTTGTTACAGGTGAATTCGAACGTTGATACGTGATCGCATTCCGGTGGTTACGCCTTACCTGGTGTATTTGAGTTGTATGTATAAACGCGAAGCAGGTCCAACAAATTTATTCGCAACGTGGGAGAAACCCTCGTCAAAGTCGAAAGATGTACGAGCTTGCGATAACGGACGAAACTCTCAAGCCTTCGGCTCACGGTTATACACCCACTTTCTGACAGGGGCTTAAGCCCCTGTCCGTTCGTGCTCACGAATCTCTACGTTCTCCCTCTTCCTCCCTTAGAAACGTCGCTGTATGAAGAGCTGGAAAAGGAACTTCTCGACAGGGAGAACATCGAGAATTTCTGGCAATCTCCTTCCAAACTAAACGATTCGTACTGTATTCACGAATTCGGGTCACGAACCTCGTTTCGTCAGAAACGAAGAATTAACAAGGGTGCAAAAATTACTCTCTAAATTTTTCGAAAAAAATTTCAAAATTAAACAAAAAAATTTAATTACTCGTTATCGATACAACGATAAGAACAACGAGATAATTACCATAAGTAGGCCTACAAAAAAATTCCTTACAAATGAAAAATTAATAAGGGTGGAAAAATGGCATTATGAATTTTTCGAAAAAATTATTAAAGTAAAATTATAATTATAAAATTACAAAAATAATTAAATAGACAAATTTTCCAACAAATTATCAAAGCAAAAAGAAAATTAAAAATTAAAAAATAATAAATTAAGAATTTTTCGAAAAAATTGTCAAAATAAAAAAAAATAAATAAATTGCTCCTTATCGAGATAACGATAAGAACGATAAGTAGGTGCGTAAAAAAAAATTAAACAAAAATAAAAATTCGTAAAATGCGACCAAGTATGAACGAGGTACGTTGTGTGTCGGTTCATCGATTCTTTCGCAACAGCTGTTTCTCGATAGGTGCGGAAGAAAGGGTCAACGTCCTCTTGGCAAAATGTTTTAGGTGCGGAGGGCTAGCCACGGTGCTCACGGTTCGCGGGCAACCCCGTCACAACAAAGTAGCTCGTGGCAACTTCGAGACGTCTCCGTCTTCTATAGTTATATCGTTATGGCTCGTTCCTTGTACCTCGTCTCAAGGCTGGTCGTGCGTCGGATCGTCACGATTTCTCATACCCCTAGCTCGCGCTCAAAACTAGGTCACTGGGTCATCTTTAAAAAAAAATGTCACAAATTTTTACACGACTTTCAAATGTTTGCCACGGTCGCGTTAATTGAGATATCAAGACGGTTCAAACTTCTTTCTGTAGATCATTCCTTCTAGTTTCCATAACAACCCTTAGAAGTACGAACATTCCTTAGAAAATAGAGGTTGCAACCGTTCGAAGCTTAAATTTGTTCTGTCGTATTAAAATTATTTTTAATTTTGTTACATCGTTTAGTAATTTATTTTTATCATTTTTCGAGTCTTTTGGACAATGTCGAGCAACGAGGTTAGTTATGAACCCGAATTTCGTCGTTTGCGCGAAATCGTTTCATTTGTAATTTTTTTTTGTTGTTTTTCTTAGGATTTCAGTCTCGCTATTATTATCAATAAAAGTTGACAATTTTAGCATTAATATACCGTTTCGTTCATCCGGCTACGATATATTCTCGATTTTTAACAAATTCTTAAACATTTTATATTTCTTTTATATTTCATACGGACGTATATAAATACAGGGTGAGTTTTATAAGGTGTTCCAAACTTTATTTTAAGGTAGATGGAATCATTACAAACAAAAGTTGCAAATATACATTCGGGATATTGTTAATAGTTTACGAGATACAAACTTTCAAAGTTTGTCCAATCACATCGCACGCAGAAGCTTTGGCACCGCCCACTCCCGCCATAGCCATAGAGATAGCCCAGTGTAAGACGTTACATTTGGGGTTGCAAATTTCAGAGCAGGCAATTTTATTTATTATATTATTACGCAGACATTTTTATTTCTCGGGCATTGGCTGCTAGGGCGGGAGTGGGCGGGTCCAAAGCTTCTCGACGGGCTCTGATTGGGCCAACTTTAAAATTTGTATCTCATAAACTATTCAAAATATCCCCAATGTATATTTGCAACTTTTGTTTGTAATGATCCCATCTATCATTAGAATAAAGCTTGTTACACATTATGAAATTCACCCTATATATAGGCAGTCGGAGTCCCAACGCAGGCCTACCTCAACGCATAGGTAAACGGCCGAGTGGCAAGAGCTGGAGGGAGAGACAGCCTACCACTACGCTCGGTCGTAGTAGCGAAGTGGGGATAGTGACTCGGCTCTCTCTCATTCTTCTTACCTGTTCATTCATGCGGGATAATACTTCAAGGTTTGTCTAATTTCTACACGAATTCTTACTACAATACACGTTAAATATTTAATTTTTTTATTTCACTGTCCACAATGAAAGTGTGTTTGAAAGTTTTGACGAGGTGGGAAAAAAGCTTGGTTATCGTGGGAAACCTTGGACAGCGCGGGACAAAAGTCGAGTTATTATTTACCGAAAATATAAACTAGAATCTCCCCTCCCCCCAGGAAATGACATTCAATATTGATGGTGATAAAATTGGTGGCGGGAAAAAGGGAAAATTCAAAAATGTTAAAATTTAGAACGAAATCAGGAAAAAAGTAAAATCACGCCGGGGACATCCATACATTTTATGTGCATGAAATTAGGGACACTAAGAAAAAGATGTTTCTTTTCCTAATACAAAGATTTTGCACCCTCGTGTGACTAACACTTTTTTATTTCAGATTTTGTTAAATCTTTTAATCGCTTATTTTTATTTTTCAGTTTCTTGTCTCGGATGACATTCAACCACGCCTCTCATTCCGTTAATCGTACATTTTCATCCAAAAAATCAAGTGTCTCATGGAAAATTATTGTCCAACATTCTACAAGACTGCTTTCGTCTTTCGACCTAAAAAATTTTGCTTCGAAAAATTGCGATTTTCAAACTTTCGCCACAGCCACAAAAATTGAGACAGCCACCCTTTCTTGGGCCATTATTTGCATCTCGGCGTGTTCTTCAAAAAGTTATTCGTGAAATTTTCTGTCATACGAACGAGAAATGAGATACAGCATCGCGAAAAGTCGATTTTTCGAGGTTTAACGATCCTTTCGAACTCGAACGATATATCGAATTCCGATTTTAATCGTTTCCCAAGGATCATAAATTTCTCGTACAAGAAGAAATTCGTGGTTCGACTCTTTTGAATTGAAGCCCACTGTTTATAACCCATCCCCGAACGTGTTATTAGATCACATCGACGGTGTCAATTTCGTCGACCGTTCGGTAGGTCGTGGTGATAGCAATTCCCCATTACTATGGTAATATCGAGTCTCCCGTACTATCGCGTATATATAACAGGATCGCACCTCTGTCATCGCGATACGCAATCATCACGGCTGGAGGCGTGAGAACCTTGGCTCACGATGTGCCAGTTCATCGTGGAGATCGTTCTACTCGTTACGCCAACAATCGTGTCGCTTTATCGTAGAAAGCACCTCGTACAGAAAACTAAATTATTATCCATTTATCGAACAATTTTAATCCTCCCCTTTCAAAATTTAGAAATAACTAGCGATACTCGACATGCGTTGCAATGCCGTTTTGGTGTCATAATTCATTTGACACACAATATTTTATTGTTTTTCTCTCCATGTGTGAAGCATGACCTTTAAAAATATAATCTATACTATACACATTTTTAGCGATTGTCATCGTGCTTCGTTGATGGACATTGCAAATACGAGTCGCACTGGAAACTGCAAACGTTTGAAATCGAATGGCATATATTTTGGTATCATTGGGATACGTGACAACACTACATCGTCTTTTCCTTCAAATTTTCTATTTTAAATTGTAGTTTCGCTGATTATTGTTCATCATATTTTTCCCTGGAAGCCCAGTACGATGCTATGACTGGCAAATGAAACGAATTCATGAATTCAGTTGGATAATTAACAACTTGTTCTTGATTAATAAAAGCAGCAATCGACTTTTACGTTTTAGCTTCTCATGATATTCTCTGTTGAATCGTGAAATTTATATAATTGACATTGGTGTTTTTGCTGCTACCCGTGCAGAAATGTTGACAGGCCTGTGCAGAAATGTTGACAGGGATACCCAACTACTGATCATATCCGGATCAAGATATGGCAGGGATGCGCCAAAACAGGTGTCCCTACAGGAATCCAGATGGCTTCCGGATCGGAAAAAATTTGCGTGGGTGACGACATTTTGAAACCATGGCGCCACTGTACTTTCGGGATATACCGACTCAATTCTAATACGAAGCCTGTGATGAGCGTAGATTTTATGACCAATACGAATATATATAGATATAGTAGTAGTAGTACCAGTCACGACCGACAGGTGGCGCATGGCCATCCCGCTTCTCACAAACGAACCATGCGTCCGCTGGCATTATAAATGCGTAAACTGTGCAGAAAAGTATTAAGTTTTCTCTGGAACGTGCTGCAAAGAATTAGCTCACACTCCAATAAGTGTGCTATACAATTCTTGGATCGTACAATTACATACACTTTTTTCATATACATATACTTATTATTTTCTCAGCCTATCCTGCTTCTTTTAATTTGTTTCCTTGAAGTCGCGGGTAGAAGCTAGTATTTAATATAATGCTTTCAGCAATTCATTATTCTTACATGATTTGACACGGGATCCCTGCTCGAATCCAGTTAGAGTCATTAACGGATTCGGATCGGGATTCCTAATGGAATCCAGTTTACGGATCTTACATTTAGTCCTCGAATCTGATCCGATATTGGACTAGATCCCGATTAGGAGCCCGGGATATAGCTCAGAATCCAGCTGCAGCCCTGTCAAAATTTCTGCACGGGTATAGATGGACATAAATGTTCAATTTATTTTGCCCGGTGCGCGTTTATTTTGGCAAATAAAATTATTCTACTAACGCAGAAACTTTCTCGGGAGTGCGGCTACGATTCACCAAATTTTCATCGCAATCGGATGAATGGTATAGGAGCTTACTCGTGACGAACAAACAAACAATCTTCCATTTTTATATATAAGATTTCACCCTTAGAAATTATCCTCTCGAGAAACTCACCCTCGTAACAAAAAAAAACCGACAGGTGAGAGAATAAAATAAATTGCAACCCCTGATATCGTCACGTGATCTACCGAACGCGAAGTAGTCGCTCGTAACGCAAGCTCTCGTTCTTCCTCGAATAAACCGCATAGACATTTCGATATTTAGCAAAAATAATGGGACACGAATCGAACCAACGACACGAACGTGTCATGTCGCAAGCCCTTTAATAACAATTATTATCGTAATCGTCGAAACGACTTCCTAGAAAAAGAAACAAAGGTCGCGCGATTGCGTGACGTGAAAAAAAAAGTAAATGAAAAGCTCGCGATAATTTTCGATTCTTCGTAAGGGTAGTTTTGAGTCTAGGGGATGAAATATTTAAAAACGATATCGTCGAACGTGAAACGTTTCATCGTTAAATACGTCGTTAACATCGAATCACGATTTTCCTTTTCCCCCATTTTCAACCCCCCCTCCCTCCTTCTCTTGTCATAAAAGCCACTCGCGTTCGAGCGTGTAACGTTTCCTCGTACAACGGGGATTTTCTACCCCCGTACGTAAATTAGATTATCAGCCATGCAACCGCCCTCGACGTAGGAAATTAATTTAAATTGTTGACCCGACATCGTAGTCCGGGGAACAACGAGCCCACGGGCGTTCCCCGGACCTTTCAACCCCTTGTACGTAAAACAACCCCCTCATCCCTACACGCACACGTTATTTCGCGGGGTACGAAACTAAACTTTAGCGACTGTTGAGAATCCATGGGCGCGCTGTCGCCCCACTCACGAATGGAGCCGAGAGCTTTCCCTGGAAAAGCTCAACCCTCTCTCTCTCTCCGTCTCTCTCAACCCCCTTTACTGTACGTTTCACTCTGTGTTCCCCGTCACGATGCGTAATGCATTTTGGACACGTAAATGCGTTAAATGCTAGAAAAATATTCGCGAGAGGGCGTATTATCAAAGTTCACAATTTTTACCCACAGCGTTTTCCCCTTTGTCTAAATAACTCCCTTTTTTTTTAATTCTAAATTCTCTCGACATGGACTCCTTATTTTTTGCAGTCATCAGCACAGTTAAGTTAATAATAGCGAGTTTCTATGACAAAAAAAAACGTCATTCCTATCCCATTCGTTCGTACGAGGAAAAAAACATTCAACCCTCGTGAGGTATTTCTCTGTGTGGGAAAAGCTTTCTCCTCGAGGTAGGAAAAAAACATCATCGAGCTGGCGAGGCCAGCCAAGCTCTGACGTCACACGTCCTCTTTCATCGCGAATGATTCATTTTTTTTTCTTTCCTCACGGGCTGTATATTTATATAGATAATGCCACGTGGGATAAAGAATCACGTCGCTGGCTAGAGTGGATCAAGTTCTCTCGCATGGTGGCTCAGTTTCCTCGTTATTAGATATTGCATCGATCCACCACCCTCGGTAGAGGGGAAACACCATGCTGAGGAAACTTCCGCGATGAGCCACACGCACAGAAAGAGAGAGAGAGCTCATTGGCCCTTGAAGCTTGCACGATGTGTATCGTGACTTATATTATTTCCTCCCTTTATCAAAGCCCATTTTTCTTCCACTTTCGACACTTCTGATATCTCGATATATTTTTTATCGTATTTTGTTTTTTTTTCTCCTGCGACTGAACGTTATTAGTAAAAACAAAAAAAATTGCTGTAAATTTAATCTTTGATGTTCGTTGCTCGTTTTAACTTAACTTCCGGTCTATAAAACACTCCTGGAACAAGTTGGACGTCCGTCTGTTCGACTGTGCCTATCGGTTATTCGTGTCTGAGCAAGCACGGGCCGTATCTACTTATCGCCGCCGGGTGTAACGCTGACCTTTTCTACTTGTGACGATACAGTAGAAATAGCACGTATTAGTCAGACCGTCCCGACCCCTCGAATGCCGTAACAAAATATATCGCTTCTCGTTTCAACCTTAATACTCTCAGTCGCGTGACGAGAAAATGAGACGAGCGATAAGAAACAAAAACTCGCTAATTCTTTATTCGAAACGATAAAAATGTTTAATTACGTTAAATCTCCCAAAATCTCTCTCTCTCTCTTTAATTATTACGAATAATTTAATCAGAACGTAATAATTAATTTTTCGCCAGAGTGGCGTAACGTTTTCGTGTACAATATTATTTCTATTTCATTGCACTGTAATCGGTTTTATCGTGAATAATCTATATGTTTTCAATATTCGAGCTTTATAGAGCGCTCTGTTCTCGAAAGCTTGGGAATTAATAACTCGTACGTTTCCATATTGTGTAGGGGATTGCTAACTCTATATACATTTTCTCCTGTATATAAATTTGTTTAATTGCATATATCTTTAAATATTATAGTATATAAATATTATATTATATAAATATTAATATTATATAAATATTTATATTTATTAATATGATATTATTTAAAAAATATATATATATATGTATAATTGTAGGTTTCAGATAGAATACATCTCGAAATAAACAATATAATTCGATGGTGAGAGGTCGCCAATTCTCGCCGTCACTTTCATTCCATTTCGAGCGATACGACGATAAACAATGGGATCGGCACATTTATTGCACCCTCGTCAAATAGCCGAGTGATTAGTTTCGTAACCATTATACACACGAGTGTATAATATCCAATCCACGCGTCGTTTCGTCGATTGTGTTCCCTCGTGTGAAAATCGATAATTCCATCGTTGGTAACGAAGCGCAATTGTTATCGAAATAATTCGAAATAATTATCGTTATAGATCGTTGATTCGGGGCGAGCAAAAGTTATTAAACTTATGGAGTGAACATATCGTTGGTGTACGATAATTTATAGCCGATGACAGCGATTGGTACACTCGATATTAATCATTGATTAAATCCCAAGTAGTAAAGGTCCACCTGTAGTCAGACGAAGAATGAATTTCGATTAACTCTCGCCAATCTCGCCCAATGTCTTCGACCTCTCGTATTGAAATCTCGAACACTCGAAAACACCAAATAGAACGTAAAAATCCTACGATAAAATTCAATTCAACGTTTTCGTACTTCACGTCGCGATTTTCACCCCGAACATATTTCCATACGATTTTCCCCCTCTCTATTTCTCAATCCTCATATTTTTTTTATATTCTCTTCCTGTCGTCAAACTTGAGTTAAACGTCACATGGAAAAAAGGCGATGATAGCGATTGGTACACTCGATATTAATCATTGATTAAATCCCAAGTAGTAAAGGTCCACCTGTAGTCAGACGAAGAATGAATTTCCATTAACTCTCGCCAATCTCGCCCAATGTCTTCGACCTTTCGTATTGAAATCTCGAACACTCGAAAACACCAAATAGAACGTAAAAATCCTACGATAAAATTCAATTCAACGTTTTCGTACTTCACGTCGCTATTTTCACCCCAAACGTATTTCCATACGATTTTCCCCCTCTCTATTTCTCAATCCTCATATTTTTTTAATATTCTTTTCGTGTCGTCAAACTGGAGTTAAACGCCACGTGGAAAAAAGAGCACATTCAGGTTTTGTACGGGGATGAAAAATGATGAACCGAAGAAGAAGTGTGTTTGGTGTATACGAACCACGAGGAAGAAAGAGAGAGAGAGAGAGGCGACGTACGTAAAAGAGTCGTCGAGTTCGCGACGATGGGATGCACGAACTGACGAATGGTATGTAAATGTGCAGCTGCAACTGCATATTTATAGCCTCTCTCCTATCCGTCTCTCGAGAACCATCGAAATGGAAATTCTTAACGACCCCGAAGGATATGAAAGTCCTGCGAACGTCCTGCATACCAAATCATTTCTTCATCGCAACCAACCATACTTTTTTTACCCTCCATTTTTTCTTTTCACTCTTTCGTTCGAAAAAAAAACAATGTAATTTTCCAAAAATTTTATTCATCGATGATCGTACATGTCGCTTGTTTACCTTCGAAGCTCCCACGGGAAAAGCAACAGGACTGGACACGAGTCGTGCGAAATAATCGCGAGGCTTTCGGAGGGAAGACACCCTTCGTGATCCCCAAGGTCAACGAAGGACATCGTGCAATCTGTTTGTTCCTACATACATCGTGTCCGTTACTTACGACCCCTTGGAGCCATCCAAGGGCTCGTATTTGCTCGGTGCTGTCCCGATGGACGATGGTCCCACCGAGGGTTGGAAAATTAAACCGTATCGACGCTATCGCAAGCTCGTCCATCCCGATCATCCCACGAAATTAAACCCAAACGAAAATAATCTTACCAACCCTTATCTCTCGATTTTATAAATTCGAATCGAATTATCGCGTGAAAAAAAAAACAATTTCTTTTCCATCCATCGATCTTCGTCCTTGCGAGGTGGAAAATGTTTTCGATGTTTTTTACGTAGCGCAATTACGTCGGAGAGAAATGAAATTCTTCGAGATCGTGAGCTAGGAAGAAGAAGGGGGATGAAAAGTACGGGACAAAGAGAATCCGATAGTCTTGTCGAGGGTAGGACAGGGACAAGAAGGGATGGAGTCAAGGATCCTTTCGGTGATCAGTCAAGCTCTCTCGTATCGTCCCTGAAACGACGTTGGACCACTTGAAAAAGCTACTAGAATTCTCGATTCTTCTTCTTACACTCTTTCGCGTTCTCCTCGAGGATCCTGCGTTTCGGTACATCCTTCGTCCTCAACAGGAACGAGGCTTCAAGTACGCGTCTGATAGCGAAGCTTCGTAGGGGGTTGAAAAAAAAAGTAAGGCAAACGTACGAAGGACGTAGGTTAAAGGATCCCAGGACGAAAATAGAAAGAAGGGAGAATAAAAGTTTTTTGTCGAATTGACGCGAGGAGGCTTGAAGAATGACGGACGTCTTGACATCGGATGAGCAAGAAAAAAAAAACATACGCGGGGGTAAAAGAGCGTTTGATCGATCAAGGGTTCGGCCAAACTGCGAACTCGTCCCGATGAATATCAATTTTTCTCTCGTTCTCTCGCACTAGTCTCTAGGGGGTAGCCGGATGGGGATGAAAAAAAAGCAAGCACGAACGCGAGATATTAAAAATACTTTCGTTAAAGTTCGGATGGCTCAAGGGGTGAAATTTAAAAATGGCTGCCAGGACGAGATCTCAACGAAATCATCGATTCGTCCCATCGTTGTGAATCCACCCTTCGGACCTCATACGACCTTGAATCATTCATTCGTTGTTCTCCACCGTGAAATAAAATCATCCTCTCTCTCTCACACACCCTTAAGCCCTTGCAGGCTGCATTTCCCATCAACCCCTCGTATCAAAATTCTCCCAGAAAGAAATATTCTTTTTTTCCATCGAATCAACACTATTTCCGCTTTATTTCCTGCGTCCTACCCTCTTATACTAAAAACTACCCTCTGGTAAATATATTGCTTTCTTCTTTTATACGTACGTAAAAAATTGCATAAAAAAAAGGGAGGAGAGGGTGGTGCCTGGCACGTCGAGTTTCATATCTGCAGAGTCGAACGAAAATTTTGCCAAGGGGGAAAATATTCTCGCTGACGGATCTGTACGCACGAAGTGGATGGGGGGAGGTTGCACGAGGGGGTTGAAAAGTAAGAGAACGAGACGAGGGATGTATTTCCTCGTGTATGCACGTCGCATGCTGCTCAACTCCCTCTCTCTCTCTCTTTCTCTCTCTTCGTACTTTCTACTTCCACCCTTGCGCATTCAGAAACTTATTTTTCGATTCTACCTCAAGCTGCTACGAGTATTTGCATACCTCGGTACCTCCCTATTCACGAGTGTAGCACGAGAAAACGTTTGACATTTATGCGTAGCCTTCGAGATTTTACTTTTTATTTCATACTCCTGTTTTCTTTTTTTAGTTTTGAGAAAATTTGTATTCATGACACGAATAAATTTTTAATACTCTTCGTCTTTTGGTCGTTTCGCGAATTTTTCTTTGATCAAAGAAAAACCCCTAATTTCTCATGAGAAAATTAGGGAACGACGTTGTCAAAAAGAATTGGGAATTATTAGGAAGATTGATAAAAGGAGATGAGAGAGCTTGGATACATAATTCATCGTTGGCAATGGCTGAATCTACGTTTGATAAATTTGGAGCAATCTGGGGGTGGTTTTTCGCACCCCTATTTATGTCTTAGGGGTGAAAATCTCGAAGATGCGTGACGAACCTTCGAACATTAATTCAGAGAGTTAATAAACACGTGCTGAGAAGGTTGACTAGGTAATAACACAAATCTTGTGGTCCAGTTTTCCTACCCCTTGGTAAATAGTAACGAGAGGGTTCGAGTATTTTCAAACTACGATATAAGATCAATGTGAAACAGGAAATTGGGACACGTCGGGTCGCCCACCTGACGTGTTGAAGTAATTTCAGCCTCGAGGACAAAGCCAGTTGGCGATTGGCGAAATATGCGTTGGAGCAAAACCCACCCCTTCTAACCAACCCCCAATCCCTTAGTCGAATGGACGGATTCTCTCGTTTCCGGGTATATTATACGTCGGGGATATCGAAAGGTCTATGAGAAGCTTGCCACCTCGACGACCCGTCCATACATCGTACTCACCCCCAAAAACCACCCCTTTTCATCATTCTCTCGAGGCATATTTATCACCTTGATTATATTCTCCAAGGACATTTTCGAAATGTATTTAACAGCTCGAGGGATGAAAATGTCCAATGGTCTCGCTCGGGGGATGATTCACCCCTAGGACAATCGTATCGAAAATAATATTCATTGTTCGATTGTTTTTCTTTAAGAAATCAGTGTTTTTACTGATATTCTTTTTTTTCAAAATTCTTTTCGCCCTCAAAATTATCACAAGGGTGTGATAATTTTTCTTAAGGGATGACGATCCAAAATTCCAATTTCCATTCGCAGTGGTAATTATCATAAATGCAGGAGGAAGATCAAAGGGGCTGAGAACTCATCCGGAAAACCAATTAATTCTCACAGTCACAAACCTCCCCCCTCTCTCTCTCCCTCCCTATTTATACATAAAATCAAATTCTCGTACCGTCGAGCGGAGAAATATTGCATCGCGAGGTGATAATTATCGCGCGAGTATACTCGTCGTGAAAGGAATAATAAGAAGCTCGAGAGGTTCGAACGAATTCTCCGAATTTCCGAGAGAAAATCGTAGTAAGAAGAAGGGGGTGGGGGTAATTTTCTAATTTCACGAGGGTTGTTTCTCGAGGGGTTGGCGAAGTCGAAGTGTTAATCAAGAATGAAAATATCCATCTGTTTCCACTAATCCTTAATTCATCCTGCCACGATGAAACATATTTCATCGATATATTTATATTTCAACCCTTATTATTATCGGGAGAATACAAAACGAACGTGCCCTTTTTTTTACGTCTGTTCCTACATTTTTTTTTCTTCTTCTTTTTTTTCATTATAACGTCGCGCGAGCTTTCGCTGGACCAAAAGCACACAATAGCTGGCTGGTAATCGAATCCCTGGCCGGTTCGCATTTCAGACAAAACGAGAGACGAGAGAGAGAGAGAGAGTGAGAGGACTCGAACAATGCGTCAGGATTTTACTGAATTTTCTTTTCAAATAACAAGACCCATAATTTTTACGAAAATTAGAAAAAAAAAGCTGTCGATGTTTCTCATCATTTTTATCGCGGTCGAGCTTTTGTATTTTATTTTCGTCAATTTTTTTCATCGCGTCAATAATCGCTCGTAAGTGTTGGAAGTATTTTTTTTTATCGTGAAACGAATAAAATCTCGACAACCCCCAACCCCCATGCAGGGAGTCTCGCGATTGGCAACGGTTAATCCTCCGGATGTAACACGAGTTCGAAGGGTAACGAGGCAAGTTTTCTCAAAAAAAAAAAAAAAACAAGGGTTGTTTTTTTTTCGTTTCGAAAAAAAAACAGCCCTTGTTTTTTTTTTTTTTTTTGCGAGTCCTGTAAGCTCCATGTATTTTTTCCCAGGAGAGAGAGAGCAAAATGATTGAAAAATCGGGTGAGGGTGTCTGGTGACGACGAGTTCGAGTGGAAAATAACGACTGGCTAATAAAAAAAACCACCCCTTTCGCGACAACCACCTGGTTTTCCTGTCGCCCAAACCCCTCTAATTTTCGTACAGTCCAACGAGACCAACGTCCATCGTTCCATTGTCGATTTTTGCTTGGCATCCCTCTCGATATATTGCCCTGCTCGTGTCTCTCTACCTGCAATGACAAACGATCGAATCGTCGACGCGAGGGAAATGAACGAAATAAAGAAGAAGGAAAAAAAAGTAAACGCGAGGATTATTCGAAAACGAGTGGTCGACGAACCGAAGGTACAAAGGGGTGGGAAAAAATGGAGGGTTCGCCTTTAGGGGATGTTGGAGAGATTTGGACGAAAAACCCTTTTCACTTTTCCTGGAATTTAACCTAAAAATAAAAACAACCCCTAAAAATAAAAACAACCCCTGTAATAACGATATTTAATGGTAATAATATTATTTTTTTATTTCAAACGTTTTGTTTACGAATCTCTCGTTCATTTTTATGTACGTCGAGAGCTTTCTTTTTTACTAGAGGTGGATGCAATTCCTCTTTTTGTTTTTGTTTTTACGACATAATCCTCCCCCCTCGCCGGCTTTATAGAGCGATACCCGACGGGATATAGGGGTGGGTTCTTTTTTTACTCGAGTCGAAACCAACGTGTATAAATATGACGCAAGGGGTGGGAGTAAACTCGCGAGAAGATTTGCATAATAACACAGTCGACTAACCGCTTTTACTATTCGTGATAGAAAGCGAACGCTCTAAGGGATGAAACCCGAGGCTCGTGCCATTAAACTCGAGAAAACTCGACAGGGCCTGCATCCCCGATAGGCGTTGTGAAATTTATTTTTTCGTTTCTCTAACATATTTGGTTTTCCCTCTTTGTTCATTGTTTCCTTTTTTTTCTTCTCGTTTCAACCCCCTTGTCGAATAATTTTTCATCCCTCTACTTCTTTCCATACGTATAAAATATCAGTCGAGTGAAATACTACAGCTGTTGAAAACGACCACTCTCGTCGTGAAACACTCTCTCTCTGTCTCGTCGTGCTTGTTAAAATCGTGAGATAGATGGCTCGTACGATATTCAACGTCCACGTTTGGATTTTTTTTTTTATTATCCGATGCGAGATCGTTGGATGAAATATCGAATGGCAAGGGGGATGATTAATCAACGATGAATATTCGTGCTTTATTTATTTATCGAGGAAACGCGAAATAATTTATAATAATTATCGTTTAAATATGTTATTATTATTATCATTCTTTTATTAACATACCAACCCCCATTTTCGATTATCATTATTATTATCTACCTACCCCTATCGTGCACAAATACGTTTACAATGGGAATTGAAAAATATCGCGAGGGGGTTGAGAGATCGAGGGAAACAAAATGGAGATATAAATCGATGATCGAGAATTTAAAAAAAACAATAATAATAAATAAAAATATCGTTGCAGTCCACGTCTCGAGGGATTTGACGAATAAAAAAAAACTTGCTTCTACCACGAGAATCCATAATTTATTAGCGTATCGTAAAAGTGCATACGCGTAGAGCGATGCGAGTATAAATTATTCGTTGGTACGAGTTGCATATTTGCGACGTGCTCGTACACGACGTGACTTGACCACGTATCGTTTGTCTATTTTTTTGTTATTTGGTTTTGAATATTACGTATATGAAAAAAAAATCATCCCTTCGTTTTATTTGCTTTGTGACGAAAGGATGAAAAAAAATTGTCTTAAGGGTAGTTTTCTTGGTTCCTTTTCCCATAGGGACGGTGTAATCTGCATGGAAATTGACTGTTTCAATTTTTAAACGATACTTTCGCCGTTTCTGCCCTTATGAAAGATGCAAAAACAGGGGGATAGAGCTATCGAGCCGGTGGAGAAAATAGTTTGTAAGTTCGGTGATGGGGGGTGAGGAGGGTGGTTTTTCCAGGGATGTTTTCAACCATGGCACAGGCGCCCCTGGTCAATCGGCTTGTTATTAAAGATTCAAAATTCTGCTCTGATTCCTTAGGGCGCCTGGGAACATACGAATACGTAATCGATCTTGCAGTATGGAAATTATTATTTTTTTATCGACTCGTGTAGCTCGAGATCGATAAATTCTGAAATATCGGAAGCGAAAGCACGGTTATATTGTTTTACGGGAGATTTGTGATCCGTATATGCTCCTAGAGCTTGGGAAACGATTAAAGTTGAGCGGAATTCGATCGCGAAATCTCGAAAAATCAACTTTTCGCGATGATGTATCTCAGTTCTCGGTTGTACGACAGAAAATTTCGTTAACAATTTTTATAAGAGCTCGCCAAGATGAGAAGAACGAGCCAAGGAACGTCGGGATATCTCAATTTTTTCGGCCGTGGCAAAAGTTTGAAAATCGCGAATTTCCAGGTAAAGTTGCTCGGAAAAATGAGCCCCAGGGGGAGGAAAATTTTTTTTTTCTCGCAAGTGCTTCCAGTAGACTCTTATTCGATCGGAAATTTTGCGCACGTCACGAAAATCACGGTTATATCGTCGACAGTTGGAAATTACTGGATGAAGAAACGAAAAACCGTCAAAATTCACGTTTTTTCGTTTTTTGACATACCAATTTTCATCGGAGAGGGAAACAACCTGTAAATTCGTTATCAGCGGACAATTTCCGATGTATATAAGCTGTAAAAATTCATTGAAACAGTCTAATTCAAGAAACGATTTTTTAGGCCAATTGTCGACCTAGCAATTGGGGGAAGGGGACGAAAAATTAAATTTTTCCGCGAGACGATTGAAAATCGTCTTATTCGATGGGAAATGTCTCGCACATCACGAAAATCATGATTATTTCGTCGACAGTTAGAAATTAGAGGACGAAAAACCAAAAAACTGTGAAAAATCACGTTTTTTCGTTTTTTGACACACCAATTTTCATCGGAGAGGAAAACAACTTGTAAATTCGTGATCAGCGGGCAATTTCCGATCTATATAAGCTGTAAAAATTCATTGAAACAGTCTAATTCAAGAAACGATTTTTTAGGCCAATTGTCGACCTAGCAATTGGGGGAAGGGGTCGAAAAATTAAATTTTTCCGTGAGACGATTGAAAATGGTCTTGTTCGACGGGAAATGTCTCGCACATCACGAAAATCATGGTTATTTCGTCGACAGTTAGAAATTAGTGGACGAAAAACAGAAAAAACTGTGAAAAATCACGTTTTTTCGTTTTTTGACATACCAATTTTCATCGGAGAGGGAAACAACCTGTAAATTCGTTATCAGCGGACAATTTCCGATGTATATAAGCTGTAAAAATTCATTGAAACAGTCTAATTCAAGAAACGATTTTTTAGGCCAATTGTCGACCTAGCAATTGGGGGAAGGGGACGAAAAATTAAATTTTTCCGCGAGACGATTGAAAATCGTCTTATTCGATGGGAAATGTCTCGCACATCACGAAAATCATGATTATTTCGTCGACAGTTAGAAATTAGAGGACGAAAAACCAAAAAACTGTGAAAAATCACGTTTTTTCGTTTTTTGACACACCAATTTTCATCGGAGAGGAAAACAACTTGTAAATTCGTGATCAGCGGGCAATTTCCGATCTATATAAGCTGTAAAAATTCATTGAAACAGTCTAATTCAAGAAACGATTTTTTAGGCCAATTGTCGACCTAGCAATTGGGGGAAGGGGTCGAAAAATTAAATTTTTCCGTGAGACGATTGAAAATGGTCTTGTTCGACGGGAAATGTCTCGCACATCACGAAAATCATGGTTATTTCGTCGACAGTTAGAAATTAGTGGACGAAAAACAGAAAAAACTGTGAAAAATCACGTTTTTTCGTTTTTTGACATACCAATTTTCATCGGAGAGGAAAACAACTTGTAAATTCGTGATCAGCGGGCAATTTCCGATGTATATAAGCTGTAAAAATTCATTGAAACAGTCTAATTCAAGAAGCAATTTTTTTAGCCCAATTGTCAACCTTGCGATTCGGGGAGGTCGAAAAATTAAATTTTCTCGCAGGACGATAGAAAATAGTCTTAATCGATGGAAAATTGCTCGCTGATGAAGATTCGGGGCTTATTTTTCTCGATACTTGAAAAACTCTAGGAGAAAAACGCAAAAAACCCGAATTAACAGTTTACCCCTTAAGGATAAGGTTTTATTGAAACATCGCTCGAGATTGCACATTTCCTGCCAGCTTTCGATTCTAAAAAAAATTTGAAATGAGACAAATAAGAATTTCTTTTCATTTCCATCCCTTAAGCTTGAAACAAGGATAAACATATTCCTATTTTTACAAAAAAATTCGAACACCCCTTGCAAAATTTGAATGTGCTCTCTCAACGTTTTTTGTTTTATTCTCATATAACCAACCTACCCCTAAAATAGCAACCGAGTCTTAGGGGGATGAACAAGTGCACTAGGGGGTTGCAGGGGGTGGCCTAAACATTACGTATTCTCCCAAATTTCCATGAGAACTACTCAAAAGCTAATACGTCGTTCTGACTTCTCTTTGTTTAGGCCAATCCCTTTGCACCCCCCGAGGTTTACTGTCGGGGAAACACTCAAGCATATGTTCTCGAAAATCAGAACCAACCGCGTCGTAGCGAATTCACGTTTATCAAAATATTTGTCATCTAATGTCGTGCAAATAAACATTTTCTTCCGGGGATGAAATTTTAGTATGGGGGTGAGTTGGAGAATTTTTATCGCAACGAATAACTACTCGTTGATATACTCGTAAAACAAAAAGTGTCAAAAATTATTACGACGTCAACCCTTTGATCGTTTTTCTCCGGATGGAAAAAAAATTACTAAAAATGAAAATAGAAAAAACGATGGGCGTAAAATAACGGCGTTAAATCTTCTGCGCGGAAAACTTTTATGAGTTTCACGAGGTTCTCTACCAGGTAAAAGTTTAATGTTTCCTCTTACACGAGGCACAGGATATCACCCTCAACCCCCATCCCCCTCCTCGACGCACATACGAGAATCATAGCGTTGCGAAAACTGCATGTTTACGACCCTCCCGGGATAAAAAAAAAAAGAAAAAACTACCCCCGGAAGAATTTCGCGTCGGACGTGAAAATGAGACGCTCCTAAAAAAGAAAAAGACAATAACAACATCGAACAAAAATTGATTTATGGAAACGTAGCGAAAACGAAATGTCCTCGCAGCCTCCTTGGGGGTTGATACACCCCTCGAAGGGGATGAAAACATAAGAGTAGCGGAGATTCGAAGGATAGACCGATGAGGGAAAGGAGAACGAACAAACCAAAAAAAACAACCCAAAGAAAAAAGCCGAGAGGGCGAGAACGATCGTTAAATTGGCATCGTTACAATAAAATAATGACGCACGAAACGTCGAGGATTAAGGGTGATCGCGTGTTCTGAATACGTTGATGAATTTCTTCGCTCGATTCTCGTATTTTTTTCTCACTCTCGCTCACTCTCGTCTTTGTAACAGTCGAGGCTTGTGTGTATGTGTGTGTGTGCGCTTTTTTTTCTTTCCTCAAGTTTCATCAACCGAGCGAGAAAGTGGACGGGACACGCCTCTATCGTGGCGCATAAATGGGGGTTGTTCTTATTGGAGGGTTGATGAAGCGCGGGGGGAGGTGGAAAAATGATGAAGAAACGAGTACGAGAATGAACGAGTCCGGCACATATCGAGAGAAACGAGAGAATGGAAAAGATCGAAATGAAAAAGAGGGGGTTGAAACATCGTAGGGGTAGTAATGGCGAAATTGCCTCGACATGCTTCGCGTGAAAAGCTCCGCGCTAGGAAAAATCCAAGCGACCAATTCGTAACCTCGAATCGACGACGATTTATCGGGACACGAATGTCAATAAAAAATCTCGAGTCCACCGGAAATATTCAAGGGGTAGTTTCAACCCTGTGTCCCGTTTAACTTGGAATTATCGTTATTTTCTTTTGTCACGAAACGCGAATTAAAAACTCGATAGAAAAACCACCCTTGTGATCGACGAATCGATAATAAGGGTTGGAAGAGTAATTTCAACCCCCTTTCTCCCCCTCTGCTCTGCACGTCCTGGACGATACTCGAATTATCGGAAAATTCAAAAATCAATGTTACCATTGAATTCTTTCCAACGGAATTTCAGCCCTTGAATGAATTCGTTAAATCGAGGGGGAGGAGGGTCGTAGTCGTGCGAAATACATCGCAGAGTCCTGGGATATTGAATGAGTTTTTGGTGTACACATCCTGCGATAGACCGGCTGATTCGCGGAACTGTTTGGCCGACCTGGCGTAATCAATTTCTCAACCGGAGGGTTGAGGGTGTGAGGGTGGAAAAGGAGGGGGTGGAAATTGGACAAATTAGAGAGAAATGTGTTACGAGGCACTAATATAGGAGCGAGGGTTGGGAAAATCAAGTGGTGCACCAACAGTTGTACAGCTTTCGGTTCTGAAAGGACGGGGAGGAATCGTGTAATAGCTCGGAGTTGGTAGTTTGTGCAAGGATTTCTTGTTTTTTTTTCTTTCTCTTTCATTCTTTCTTTCTTCTTTTACACACGCCAATTACGTTGGAACGAGGCACCTCTTGTCGACTTGTTAATACATTTTCGTGTGCCAACTTCCTTCCCTAATTGCGGCTTGAAATGCGGTTGGGAAACGTTCTATCAGACAAAGTACAGTCGTGTCTACGAGAATTTACGTTTCGACGAATTTAATGAAAGGCAGGTGTCTGTTCGTGATACGAGAATACAATTCGAAGATGTTTGGCGTTGTTTAGGGAAGCTGGATAGAGTTAATTCGCGCAGTAAGTAGAAAAAGTGACGAATAGTCAGACGTGCAAGCAGTTTAGAAAAATCACCTGGAAGCGCTCCTCGAGTGTGACACACAGGGGGTTGTGTCGAGGACTTCTTAGGGTAGATTTGCACACTGTGTCGACGCTTTTTTCATCCCTCTAATAAACTACCCTTAAGGGGGATAAATTGAAAAACTAACAATGTCCACGTGTCCGAGGGTGAGGCAATTTTTATTTCTCTCTGGGTAACAAAAAATTGACGCTCATAAATATCGAGATGAGCTTCTAGTTTAAGCACGTCGTTCATATTTCTCTCTACAAAAATAAAATATCGAAAATGTTTGACGTTTTTTAAAAAAAATTGGATCGAGTTCGAGATCGAGGTACTTCTTGTCGAGTTGTTCACATATTTTTCTGTGCCACCTTCCTTCCCTAATTGCGGCTTGACATGTTTCACGTACGAAGGGTGCATATGGTAGAGAAACGTTCTATGAGAGAAAGTACAGTCGAGTCTACGAGAATTTCCGCCTCGAAGTAGATCAACCCTTAGAATATTCAACCCTTATTTCGATCGTTGATAAATCTTTTCTTTCCGACGAGAACTTTTTCAAATTCGAATCGATAATTAGAAAATTAATTACGTAGGGAAAAATTCAATTTTTGTCTCAAGGGTAGTTTTAAGAAAATTACGAAATTCTCCACTGTATCAGGGAAACTTGATTCTTCTCGAGAAACTGTCTGAGATTTCGAACTAATGACTCGTCGGTAGACACGACTTTGAAATTGTCTCAGGAAGCCAGTAGCTTGTTAGTCGATTACACACCACATCTACCCCTTACTCGCAAGGGATGGAAAGTTTGCGTTATCCGTTTATACAGCCTGAGTTTCTGATTTCTCTCTGAATTACGCTGCGAGTTATCGTACCACCGTTCCCTTTATTACACATCCCACTGATCCGAGAATTTTTAACCCTCGCAACCCCTTAAGTTCAATCCCCAACTAACCTCTGCGATTCGTCAGCAGTCCGTTATAATTGCTCATCGTTGAAAGGTGAATGAGAAATTGATGAGACTGATTTATCATAACGAGTGAGAATGAGAACGACGACGGACAGTTGGGAATCGTTCTTAGGAAGATAATGCAAGCACGAGTCGTCTCGGGGGTGAATATCGTCGATATTTCAAGACCATGAGAGAGGGGTAGTTTGCAAACAAAAACTTTTCAATGGCACGAAGAATAACGTACGAAATTTACTCCCCTGCTCGAGAATGAGAAAAAGATAACTTTCGCTACGTCAATTTCCCACTAGTTTCTTCCCAACTTCGTTGAGATTGTTCCAGGTGATTGAGAAATGTACCAGAGACAGTGTAGAGAGACAAAAACGTTCGGGACTATCCACGTGCGCCGGTACGATCCGACCGAATCGCTTTATCTTGATAAGCTACGAACCTCCTGTCTGACCAAAGCGGACTACTACTACTTAAATCCTCGTATATCAAGTTTTTCCAAGCCCAGAAGTTTCCCACACGTCCCACGATCGTATCGAGCTTACCTTCGTAACACGATCGAACGATTCTACAGTTCTCGATCGAATTTCCTCCCTAAAGTATCGATAAATCTTAATTTTTCAAATATATAAAAAATTTTTTTTTTTTTTTTTTCTTCAAAATCCTCGAAAAGAACATTCGTCGACGATTTCTTACCTCGTACGAGAGTGAGAATTCCAAGTGGCATGACCAGCATCGCTACCATGAGATCGGTAACGGCGAGACTCATGAGAAAATAATTCGTCACGTTTTGTAGACGTCGTTCCCACGCGATCGCGAGACAAACGAGAATATTACCGGCGGCAGTGCCAACCACGAGTACCAAAGCAAGCATCGCCCACCAGTTGTTGAGTCCCTCGATGTCCTCGTTGGCGATAACGTCGTCGACATCGCCGTTAACGACATCAACCCCTACAACCTCAAGAACGCTTTTAACACTGGAAAACTCGTAATCACTCGTATCGTTGAATATTCTTGTCACTGCCGAGCGCACTTTATCACTGACACTCGTGTCGTTGGTCGAGTCTTCATCCTCGTCGAGATTACTTCCTGTCGACGTGTACGCAGCGAAGGTAGCCGCCTCGTCGAACAGCAACAGGACAGCGTCGTAAGGATCGATCCCACCCGATGTTTCCGGTGTTCTCGTCTCGAAATAACCACCGGAAAACGGATGTCGCGTCATTGCACTTTGTAATCCCACGGATTTTTTCAAACTTCCACCAACCCTCTCGTTCAAAAACCCCACAGCCTTAAATCATCCCCTAGATCGATCTTGCCTCATCTGAAATCGAAAGGGATGAGTTTGAAAAAAAAACTACCCCCCTCCTGGAGTTGAATTTATCAAAATATTGAGATATACAAAATTTCATCCCTTTTGCAGCTTTTTTCAACCCCCGTGGAAAAATGAATTTTTTAAACTCCGACTCGACGAGACGAGAGTTTATATTTACCGTCACGACACGGGAGTCTGACCAAGTTCGAGGACTGCATCCTGCTCAAATAAACGATGAGCCGGGAGATACAGGGGTGGCTTATAGAGCGAAGGTATCGCGCGTGAAACATCCCTCGGGAATTCAAGAGCTTCGTAAGGGTTGGGGGAGGTAGCGACTCGAAAATTGCAACGTACTCGCGACCAATCGACTGAATCATTTATTCCCACCTTGGAAAAATGACAAAGGGGTTGAGAAATAATTATTTCGAAAAATTGATGATCTTATTAAGGGATGAAATTCGTCAATTCTAGTTTCCGCATTTTCATGTATTTTTTGTTTTCATTTTATTTTCATGCGACAGTAAAACCACCCTTCGCTCTCACGGGGATTGATCCACGTGTGTACGTAACTGTCTCCTACATCACCCTCTCATCCCCTCACGTCGTCTTTCGACCAAACACCACGAATGTGCATCGATGCGTTCATGCGCACCCCTAATACTACCAGGATATGTTGTACAGCGTGCAAATGTGTGCGAACGCAAA
This sequence comes from Netelia fuscicornis, assembly GCA_946811545.1. Lineage (NCBI taxonomy): Eukaryota > Metazoa > Arthropoda > Insecta > Hymenoptera > Ichneumonidae > Netelia > Netelia fuscicornis. The sequence continues at coordinate 45,463,814 of OX328014.1, read as the reverse complement.
ATTGTTAGGGGATGCACATATTCGCGTGGGAAATATTGTCGCACCCCGTTCGCGGTGATTTTACGTCAATCTGACACGTACACGTTAGGGGTAACACGACCCGTTTATACGATATTTACCCGGAGTATATTTCGAGAAATTTTCAATGTCACATTGACGACGTTACGAGGGATGATTAATTGTTTTCTTTCTTTGTTTTTATTTTCATCCCCATCGTAAATTACAACTAGGAAATATATGGGGAAATTTTTAATTAGTTCGGTTGGAGCGTACGTTTATTCGTACGTCAATCAGTTACGAATATATTGACGTCTATTGTTCCATACGATTATCGTGGAAATATATCGAGAATATCTATCAAATTTTGCCACTGGCATTTTGGTAATTTCAAATTTAACAATGCCCGTGATAAAACCGATATTCTACTTGGTCGGACGAATAATATAATTAATTTATGTCTCCGTGAGAACGTTCGCGTTAATGGACCGAGCTTCGTAATTTATCATTTTTTTTGGTCGATAATTTAATTAGCATCGCCAAATACGAGAGGGATGAATTTCTAGGGGTAGTTTCTTTGTCTTTGAAATCTTTTTTTCTAGTTTTTTGCTTTTATCTTTAGGAGAATTTAACGAATTTGCTTTTTGGCACGAGGCAGTTGGCTGAGAATTCTCATTAACTCGAAAACCCACCCTTAAATAGGAAACCACCCTCAATCGGTTTTATGATCTTGTCGTATAAACGTCGAGGCAGTTTCTTCTTCTACTTTTTTTATTCTTTTATCTTCTTTTAACACCCTGCCAGAGAGACAAGGTAGATGGATTGTGCTAATAGGCAACGTATAGGTATATAAGAATTAAAGGGTCGTGGGCACGCTGGTTTAATATCGCGCGGAGGGAGATACGCGTCTCATACCCGCAGATTCATCAGTCTGTGTAATAAGCTTGCTCACGGGGAAAGTGCGAGGGCAGGAAATGTCGGTTATCTAGACAGTAAAGAGAGCAAAGACTCATGTTTTTAAATTTCTTAAAAAAAAAATTTTTTTTTTTTCAATTTTTCTGCTTACAGGGGTAGTTTTTTTTATTCAAATTAAATTCTCATCTTTATTTAATGAAAAAGAGGTGTCAGTTCACGATACACAATTCTTTTCAAAGCATTGGATCGAGTTCAGTCGCGACCAGTGCGATTTATACGCGCAGTAAGTAGAAAAAGAGACGAATGGTCAGACATGCTGGCAGTTTAAGAAAATCGCCTCGAAGCGCTCCTCGAGTGTGGCACACAAGGCTCCTGTCGAGGACTTCTCAGGGTAGATTTAAGCACTCTGTCGACACTTTTTCTTCATCCCGCTAATAAACTACCCTTAAGGGGGGTAAATTGAAAAGCTATCTAGCTCCTCGTGTCCAAGGGCGAGACAAATTTTATTTCTCTCCGGGAAACAAAAAATTAACGCTCATAAATATCGACACGAGCTTCCAGTTAAAGCACGTCGCTCATATTTATCTCTCCTCGCACGAATATTCGCCATTAACCCGTATCAAAATTTCCCTCGACCCTGTGGGAAACGCGATCGATCTCTTCCTTTACAAAAAAAAAAAAAAACGATAAAAAAAAGACGCGCACAATAGAAAGAAGAAAAGAAAAAAAAAGAACAACCCCTCGCATCGCATAGAAATATGCATTATTTCAAAACCGCCCGAGGGGGGGCGCTGCTCTTTCGATATCGTCGATGGTAAATATTTTCCCGAGCGGAAAACACACATTCTCCAATCGTCGAAATATTCAACGTCCGATGGGTAAACTTTTCAACGTCGACGATTAATTAACTCGACTTCGTCGCAAAGCTCAATATTTATTCATTGATCGATTACTCATTACTCGAATTATTAACATATCTTTTTTTTTCTTGACATCCATACCAATCGCGAATCATATTTGCTGAATTCAATTTTCTTCTGATATCAATTTTCCCTAAGATTATTTGTTTCTAAAAAATAATGAAAAAAAAAAATGGCGGATCGAGGATAAAAAATTCATTATTTTCCATCATATTTCACATACATTTGTCCATCGGAAGATTCTCCTCCCAGCGTGCAAAATTTTGATCGATCATAAGGGTGGTCCCATGACGTATCTTCCCACCCCCCCACGTTTTTTCACCCTTATATATATATACAAACTTATGGATATATATCTTGATAAATAATACGGTTTCCGTCAGCTGTTGTCGTAACTGTATCTCGTGCACAGCTGTTTCATTCACCCAGCGACCCACGAACTACCTTGTCCTTTTTTTTCAAACCCTTCTCGTTTACCAAATATATACTCCCACCTCTTCGATCCCAATGAAAAAAAAAAAACACAAATATTCGACAATTTTCTCTTTCCTAATTGACAAACTTTCCAAAACTGATAAGAATTCTAAGGGCAAGAATCGTGAACGTTAAAAAGTTTGGAAAAGTTTGCGAGGGGATGACTTGTTTTATTGTTAATTGACACACTCGAGCACGTACAGGGGGTGACTGTTGAATATCCGGTTGAGTTTGAAAGTTCCGGCCTCGCGGAGGTGCCGGATTCACTGGCTACCCAGAGGCCGGAATGGTAAACGCGACGAATGACGGATAACGGTATACTGAGGGGTTGTCTTCAAACCACTAGCCCACTGGCCCTCATTTCTACCCGAGGCGGCAAAACCACCCCTCTCGCTCTTTCACTCGCTCTCTCGTGGTCTTGCAGAAACGCTTTCGATCTCTCTCTCTCTCTCTCACTCCAACTCGTCCAACACGCTGCCTTCACGCAAAATTGCGCGCGCACACCCCATTTTCACCTACACCTCCGACCCACCAGTGGTCCAACGCTCGTATCAACCCCCCAACCACGCGAAACACCTGGCGAATGTTCGACTCGATCATCGTAATCCACGACATTCCTCTTTTCAAAATAAATAAAAGAATTCACAAAATTCAAGATTTTTGTAATCGAGATAAAAATTCAAAAATTATTAAGGGTTGTTTTTTGTCCAACGCTCGTATCAACCCCCCAACCACACGAATCACCTGGCGAAAGCCTCGATCATCGTAATCCACGACATTCCCCTTTTCAAAATAAATAAAAGAATTCATAAAATTCAAGATTTTTGTAATCGAGATAAAAATTCAACAATCCCTAAGGGTTGTTTTTTTGGGACAATTATCGATAATAACAATTTTCAAAAATTACTTTAAATTTGCTTCTCTAATTCCCAAATTAATTCGCATCGATGAAGTATAATTAATTATTCTCTAGTTGGGATGAAAATTCCGGGGGGGGGGGTTAACGTTGCAACCCCCTTGGAGCTATTTAGCTCGCGAGGTGGTTTATAATCCAACGAATCGATCGGTCCGAGCAATTCTTTTCACGATCGGATTTCCAGGTCACCGATGGAAAAAGGACTTTCCTTTAATCGCCATGTGAAGACGTACGTATACAACGTTATGGCGATATCACTTTTTATCGATTCATTTCTTTTTCTCTCTTTTCTTTTTCTCACATCCTTCCATTCGAGAAAGTATGGTAGCTTTTATATCAGAATTGGACAAGTACTTTTACGGTTTCAAAGTTATAACCGGAAATATTACAAATCCGCCATTTTGTTTTCACCCTTAATCTCGAAACGATTTGAAATTATCCTCGAGACTGCAGCCTCGTACCCCAAAGTTTCCAAATTTCCTATCCAAATTTATATTCGAAGTATTAGTTCGATCGAACTTCGATTAAATCGAACTAACCAATAAATACAATTTGTATCGTTAATACGAAACATAGTTGAGTAAAACAGACCCAAGAATGTAAAATCAATCCGGAAGTGAGCTTGCAACACATTCCTCGTTTACAATCATCCTGGAATTTCGATTGTAATCGTGAAAGCTCGTATGGTAAGTTACCGACCGAGTCGAGAGAAAGTTAGCCTCAAAATTTACCCAACTGAAAATCGGTTAGAAAAACTTCTCGGACCGGAAACGTGAAGAGAGAGAGAGAGAGAGAGAGAGAGGGGGTAGACAAGGAAGCTTTTCGACATCAGCGTCGTAAAAGTGAAACATCTGGGAATCCGGTTTATAATTTAAGCTACGCCGGGAATCCCCGAGGATTTATGTCTCGAGCGTGTAATTCCACTCTCCGTTACTCTCTCTCTCTCTCTCTCTTCAACTTGTCTCGCACGTTGAGATTCTATATATCCTTCTTCTTCTAGGCTCGCTTCCGCTTTCTCCCTAAGTGCATCTTACCATCTTCTACCCTCGTGGCGTCTTCAACCCTCTGTTAGTCGTTGCGCCAAGTGGTTCTACCAACTGTTGGAACGACGAAGAGGAATCCAGCCATCGTTTAACAAACCGGCCGAGGAAATCCTCGAAACAGCTTGTCTCGTGAAGGAACTTTCTTACAGGAAAATAAAGAAGCGACTTGGAGCGAACAGGACGAGGAACGATGCGGAATTTTCACGGTCCTTGCGTTTTTTCTTGCTTTGGCTCCCTCGTAAAATCGCAATGGGCAATGGAACGCGAGCATAATGGCAAAAATTTGATGATAATTTGTTATTTTATTAATGCAAAATTGGGGAATTCTGTAACTTTGGAAAGTTGATTTTTGTTGTTTTGTTAATTTTATAAAAGAGTGCAATCCGCAGGCGAGTTATTGTTGTCGTGACACACGTCTCAATTTTATCCCGTTATCTACCATTCGTCTACCGTGAGTGGAAAACTTTTTCACCGCAAAAAGTTTTTACAAGAATATTTTTTTTTTTTTTCTAGAAATTCAACAATTACACGTGGGTAAAGTGGTGTTAGGAAAAGAAAGACATTGGTTTCGAGTCAAGTCGAAGATGAGTTTGACGCATTATTTATAATTATGAGGATGAAATTAAAATGTCGGTAATCGAAATTATGTGTAAGAGCGATTTTTCAAGCCGAAATTAATATTTTTCTTTGTTTAAGAATTTGTTATATTAATCTTAAATATACTTATTCCTCTCAAGTAATAATAAATCCTGGAGTCCTGGCAACGTTCAATCCCTTTCTCTATATATATATATATATATATATATATATATATATATATATATATATATATATATATATATATATATATATATATATATATATATATATATAATTATAATTATTTATATTATATATATATTATAATATATATATATATTATAATTATATGTATAAGAGATGGAAGAACTGTTGTTATCAATTATTTTATCGGTTGGCCAAAAAAAAATCGGAAAAAAGGCCTTTTCTTACCTTTCCAACTGGACCTCCCTCCTTAAGGAGGTTCGAAGGACATCGGACTGAAGAAATGTATTTTTTCCCTGAAAGTAGGGATCTTTCTTGATACGTGGTTCAAATTTCATGAAATTCCGAGTGGTGGAAGTATGTTAAATAATTTTTTGAAAAATCGTGTTTCCTGAAAAATTACGATTTTTCACCTGCGATGTAAATTTTCCCGAAATCCACTCGTCGTATCGGCATATATTTTTTTTGACGTAACAAGCACATCCGAACGAAGGATATGTCGAGCCATTTTTTTTTTTTAATAAACCATTCAAACCCGAGAAAAATATATTCGTAGGTAAAAAAAAGTGTTGACAAACTTTTAACAAAATTTCAAAACGATGTCAAAAAATTCTGAAACAAAATAATCTCAAAATTGCCTCGACACATTGTTTATAACGCTTTGATATACCCGCACAACAAAAATGGTCAAAATCGAACGTACCGTTCTTGAGAAACGTTACATTGAAAATAAACATTTTTCGAAACAATGTTTTTCGATTTTGAATTGTTCCCAAAAATTTTCTATCTCGAATATCCTCCAAAATCTTGGACAAAATTATCGATCAAATCTTTCCGAACAAAACTAAAAAAGAATCGTCGATAAATGTTGAATAGTTCCGAAGAAATGTCAATTTGTAGCGAAGAAAGTTTGAAAATTTTCAAATTCCTTTCACGTAAGGCGTTTTTTTTCTCTTTTCCTCGTACAGCAGTACGAGTCTCTTTTTGTCCCGGTCCTCGCGGTCTCCAACGCGACGTATATTTTAATCATCTTTTTGTCTCGCGATTCTCATTCTCTCTCAGTCTCGTTCCCTCCATCCTCCATGAAACATTCTCCGGTGAGTCGGCAATTTTTTACCCATTGTTTCGCTTCTCGCTCCAAACAACCTTTTAACAAATCTAACGAAAAATTCGCTCACCACGATTTCATCGAAATTTGCATATTTACGCACTTATTCGAGCCAAAAAAGCGTCCAAAATAAATTCCTCGTTCTTCGAAGCCTCGATCTGTTCGATGACCTTGAAAGGTCATTCAAGGTCAAACCAACAAATTTCTATCTATCGCTCAAGGTCAAATTGAAATTTTGGCTCGTTCGAATAACACGAATCGTCGATCTTCCTGTGACAACACGGGGTTTGCGTCACGTGACATGCAACCCCCCTGGTAGCAAACCCACCCCTGTACAAGGGGTTGCAGCATCTCGCTAGGGATAGTTTCATCACTGAAACCCGAAGGGAAACTGTCGTTGGTACCTTCGTGCTCGTATCGAGACTGCTTGCACCCCAATGTAATTAACTTCAACCCCCTCGCCTTAAGGGTTGTAAATCCAAGAAACCTCCATCGTAAAAAAATCCTTCGGTCACCTTGGATGGACAAGGAGCTCCAAGACACCATGAATTTCAACAAATTCGTCCAAATTCCAGCCACTTTCATCCCCATCTTCGAAACTTCCAGGTTTATTTCTTTTTTCTATCTTTCTGTTTTCCTCCATCGACCTGGCTTGTCTCCTATCCTTCCATTCCCATTTGTACTTAAGTCTTCGTCGATCTTCCATCGTCACGTATCTTTCCATGGATGAGACTATATCTTAAGGCCACGAATGTATAGTTCCATCCAGCTTAACCTACATACACCCCCACTCACCCCTTGTCTCTCTCTCTCGCTCTCTCGCTCTCTCCCTTGCCTCGCTGCCTCCAATTCCTTTTACCCCGGACTTCAATTTCCGTGCCCCAGGAGCCTATTCCTTCCGTTAACCGCAGGAACGAAGCTCTTCTCTCGTTTCCCTATATCGACTACCCCTTCTTTTTTATTCTTTTGGACTGTGGAATAATGGCCATTTCTTTCTTTTTCATCGATTACACTATTTCTTTTTTTTATTTATTTATTCCCAACGATTGGAAATATTGCCCACGTGTCATCAAATTTTCAAACGGATCTTCAATTTCCTTTGTTGAAGTTATCGAAGAGGGTGAGATCTTGGGCCTCGAGGATGAAAGAAGAAAAAATTGATGGAGAGACGAAGGGATGAAAAAAAAAATCACTCGAAACAGTGCCAATCCGCGTGGCTTTAACTCGTGCGAGGGAAAAACAAAAAGCTTTCGAGGTTTATTCCGTATTCATCGCTTCCACTCGAAGCCTCAAAGCCCACTTGGTTTCGAGCGACCGGTGGCACTTTGGACTCTCTCTCTCTCTCTCTCTCTCTCTCTCTTGCCATAGAGCGATTTGAGATCAGAAGGTGCGCATCAACCACTGCGACCCCCGGTGTCTATACGAGTCGAGGAGAACTCGTGGTTCGACCTCACCTTTCCAAAAAGCTCCCTTTGAGCTCGCCAATATGTACGCCCATCTATAAGTACCCACACACTCACCCTCCCATTTCCTTTTCCATAATCGAATCGACCTGTGAATTAAGACGTCCTAATTTAAAACAATTTGAATTTTCTTCATTTCGTAAACTCATTCCTTAAGGGAGCTTTCCAGTGTGACAGCCCGAAAAATCGCTGTTTTTCGCGATTTCTTTTTTAAAGAAAAAATAATCTAATCGGTCTGGTTTTTTTTTGTATATTAATTGGGTATTGATGAATACAAAACAATTTTTTAAAGATCGATTTATTTATTAATTAATATCTATAAAAATGATGAAACAATTGTTGCAGAAAATGCACTTGGATGTGGTGTCCACGTTGGGGGTCACAATTTTGATCTGAAACAAAAAACACAAAAAGATTATTGATCGGTATATAATTGGCTTTCGTGCTATGGAGGCTTTTTCTTTTTTTTTTTGCAAAAATGGCGCCGGTTTGAACAAAAAGTATCGATTTTAGCATTTTTTTTGGCAGTTTTTTTTACAAAAAAATAGGAAGATGTCAAAAAAAAAAAGCTTCCATAGCACGATAAACAATGACGTTAAGAATATTGTGTAAAAAATTCAACTCGATAGCTTTAAAACTCTGCCCTCCAAGTTGGACACCGTTTTGAAAAATGCTGTTTCGAGAAAAACGCGTTCAAAGTTTCAAGTGAGGAAATTTTAGGTAAATCGTTTACTTACGGTCATCAGCGATGCCAGGTCCATACAATATCCCTTCTGCTTCTTCAAAAAGAGTGCATACTATTCGATAAAGCAAAAAAAAAAAATTTTTTGAAAATTTCACACTGGAAAGCTCCCTTAAATGCAATCAGTCGGAGAATAGTCGCAAGATATTGTACTTTTAGAAAATGAAGAAAAAAAATCGATTTTTTGAAAATTTCAACTAAACCTCCCCCGTTAAGGAAAATGGCGCCATCTTGACATGGTACCAAGGAAAAAAGTACCCAAGGGTTGGAGAACAAGAATTTTAAAGATGTGCGATGGAACAAGAAGGTAAGAAAATATTCCAACTTTACATCTTCTTCCAATCTACAAATTTAATCACGATAATTAATTAAGATTTGTGGTAAACTCCCAAGGTCAAATATTTGCATCGAGGGTGACGTCAGGAAGATGAGGACATCCTGAAAACGCCTGGACCATTCGTCGAATTTGTTGGATATTTAGACATTAACGAGTAAAATCTGACTAAAATTAATAACCAACCCCTTAATTTCAACCCCCATGGTTCGTTTCGAAGCTTAACAACCCTTTTACCCTACCGGGTTCCTCTTTGACAAAGACAAACAAAAAGTGACCCGTTTAGATGTCGTGAGCCGATGCGTGACTCTCGCGACGTCGGGATAGGAAATAGCAGCACTCACTTCCTCCCTCCCTCTCCCTCCCTCTCCCTCCCTCTCTCTCTCTCTCTCTCTTAACCCTCGAGTTATATGCAGATGCTTCCGCCACCCTAAGACCAACCCCGTAGCCGTTGGGAAAATTTGCATAATGCGCCGCGAGGCGAACGACGAGGAATACACGAAGACCTCAACCACGCGGCACTTTGGGCCTCTCTCGACTCCGCCACCCCCTTAAAGCCTCTCCATACAACCCCTACTTCGCTCACCCCCTTAAACAACCCAACCCTCGTACCTCTTTCCCTCGAGCCTCTTCGACTGTTTCATCGGAAATTCCTGTTGATTATGAAACCCACCCCTCCTCCTCGATACGTTCTCTTAAGGGATGAAATCTCCATTTTCTTTTCGACGCAATAATGCGAAAATTAATTTTCGAGTTTTTTTTTATATTTCGATTTTTCGATTCTTTTTTTTTATTTTTAGTTAGACAAATAAGAATCCGTACGAATGGAAATGGAAAGAGAAATTTCCATTTACTTGGTACGAGAAGAATTTTATTCTCGATTTAGTTTCCTTTTTCATTTTTTTTTCTTTTTTTTTTTTCTTAGAAAACCGTTAGTGCTCCAACCACTTTTAAACTCGTGGACGCGTGTGTGAAGGAAAAGGTCTATTTGAAAATGTGCCGGGGAGAGAAAGTAGCTAGGAGAATGGAAATCGTCGTACGAAGATGGATAAAAGTTGCTTCGATTATTCGATTTTCCATGAGGGAAATCGTCACACCCGAAGGCTCTATTCGAGAGTTTGAGACAAATTTCAAACCACGAATTATCCTAAGGCTGTAAACCACCTAGTTTTTATTTTCAAATTTTGATTTACTATTATTTTTCTATTTATATCTTACTCGAAATTCCTATCGTTATAACTTTAAAAAACTCAAATTTTTATTTACTTTTATTTTTCTATTTATATCTTACTCGAAATTCCTATCGTTATAACTTAAAAAAAAACTATTAAATCGTGTGTCTGAGAAGCGACCAGTAGTACGAGCCAGTATGTGGTCAGACGCCCGATGACGTCACTCCACGTCACGTGACTTACCCTTCGATCATCATAAACATTTATTGTTTTCTCAGTAACCTCGTGCATTAATTTGATTAATGGCCGTATTTTTTTATTCGGACCATTAACGTAATTATGCGTGTTCGTAAGGTTATATTTGCTTTAACATTGGTATTCTTTGAAATTCGTCGGATGACCAAGTGAAATTTTTATTTTCATAACCTAACATTTAGGTTAAGCCCGGGTTTTATTATCGCGATATTCTTCTACGATTTATTCAATTTTTTTGGCGCCAAGTTTGGGACTAAAAAGAGGGATGGATTCATCGTATATATGGGTAGCTTTCTTTTTTTTTAGGTTATCCCTTGGAGAAACACTCGTTCTTCTCGCATCTCGAGTTATTACTTTATCTCGAGAGTCATCGATCGATTTTCGGGTGGACGATATATTCGCTGTGTTGGATGTTGCTCTTGCCTATAATAAGATCTTATCGCGAGAACATAAATTTCATTCGCTAGAAATAATATTTTCATAATATGTATACCGTGAGAAAGCCTCTTTTTCTTCGGATTGATTTTTCGTCATTTATATGTTTAACCTAACATTTTCAACCGGTCACGGGTAATACAGTTTAATTTCGCATAATGATAACTTCTCGACGGTGGAGGTTATTTTTCGATCGAGTTAGTGCGTATGTTCCTCCGCTAGATGTCGTCGATATTGCATATCGGTAATTTGACGCCACCGGAAACTGACGGTAATTTGACCCGCCGTTCCCGCGAAGCCTTGCGATGTAAATATAGAGATGTCCTATGCTCGCGCGTAACCTATACATCCGTCATCCGTCTTCCACATAGTTTCGTTATACGATCGTTTATCTCGCAATAAGTATTGTACATTTGCTGTCGAACTTTCGGGACTTTTCGACATTTATATGTTTAACCTAACATTTTCAACCAGCCACGGGTAATACAGTTTAATTTCGGATAATGATAACTTCTCGACGGTGGAGGTTATTTTTCGATCGAGCTAGTGCGTACTTTCCTCCACTAGATGTCGTCGATATTGCAGATCGGTAATTTGACGCCACCGGAAACTGACGGTAATTTGACCCGCCGTTCCCGCGAAGCCTTGCGATGTAAATATAGAGATGTCCTATGCTCGCGCGTAACCTATACATCCGTCATCCGTCTTCCACATAGTTTCGTTATACGATCGTTTATCTCGCGATAAGTATTGTACATTTGCTGTCGAACGGTCGATTAAATTAATAATTAAAAAATGTGATAAACTCGGTCTCTACAAATCGCATTCTAATAAGCATAAATGCACCGATGAAACAGCGATAACTCAGTCAGCAGATAAGAAAATAATACTAACGCGTTCGTGTATGAATGAAATAACGTGCATCGTCTCCGGATGAGTCGTTGCGAGTATATTTATAAATCCGTGAAGAGGAAACCTTGAACGCCGCAAGCCCTCTCTCGGTGTGACAGTTCGGGGACCTATTTCCTACTCCTTTTTTTTAGCCCAATTTCACGAGACTCGGTCACGATCGTGGCACGATGTCAAAATCCGATGCACCGAAAATTGTCACCGCACTATTTTCTTTCAAGGGAAAGAACAACGACGAGGTAATGACACGAGAAACATTTATTATTCAATCGCGACGCGGGACAAGTAATTTCTAGGAAAAAAGTAGTACGCAGATCTTTTTTTACTCACAAGATGGTTTGCGGTGTTAAAGTTATGTTTTAGAAAGGGCGATGTCATAACCGTCACACAGGCCGTCGACGGAGGTTGGTGGGAAGGCACGCTGAACGACCGGACTGCTTGGTTCCCATCAAATTATGTCAAGGAATATCAAGGCGGCGGTAAATATTAGCAAACTGTTGATTTTCTATGGGAAACGCATTGTGCTTACGTTTATTTTCCAGGAGAAACGAGCCATTCCTCGGTCAAGTCGTCTCCTGAAAAGAGTCAAGAATCACCGGTGAAAGATCAGCGGCTCAATCGAGACATAGTACTGAAAGATTTGGTTGATTCCGAGAAAGCAAATGTCGCCGAACTGCAGGGTCTTGCTTCTAACTTTTTGCAACCTCTCGAGGCGAGCAACATGTGAGTTTACAACTTGCAATAACCATAGCTATTTAAAATTTTCAATATTGTACAATTTTCTTTCCTTTCTTGTCTTCAGATTGAAAAAGAAAGAGTACAAACAACTTATCGGCAATATATACGATGTATTGGAGGTGCACCAGCGCCTTTTGGGTAGCTTGGAAGCAACAGTGTCTCAAGGACCAGATGCGAGAGTAGGTAACCTCTTCTTAATGCTCGCGCCAAGATTGAAAAGTGTCCATGTCGCATATTGCGGCGGTCATCCGCAAGCTGTTTGTATCTTGGATCAGTACAGGTTAGCAAAATAATAATTAACTCGCCATAATCGCATTCAAACTTTAGCAGCCATATATTATCATTGAAATATCTATTTGTCCTTCGCAATTATGTTTCAGGGACGAATTAAACGATTTTATGGAGCGCAGTGGTGCTGTAACACCAGGCATACTGGTCTTGACCACCGGCCTTAGCAAACCATTCCGTAGATTGGACAAATATTCCGCAATGTTACAAGAATTGGAAAGGCACACTGAAAAAAATCATTGCGACCGTGGTGATACTCAGCGCAGTGTTTGCGTGTACAGAGAAATATCGGTAAGTGAATTTTTCTCATCAAATCCTTCATTAAATTACGAACAATTATAAATAAGTACTCTACATGATCAGGATCGTTGCGCGTGTATAAGAAAGCAAAAAGAATTGGCACTACACGTATTAACGAGTGGCATAAAAGGTTGGGAAGGCGAAGAGCTGAGTTCTCTGGGAGAAATTCTCCACGTCGGGCCAGTCACATTGGCTGTAGGAGCGGAGAGGCGAGACAGATACTTCGTTCTTTTCCCGATGACTTTACTGGTCCTCAGTACGAGTCCAAGAATGAGTTCCTTCGTATACGAAGTGAGTGTTTCGAATTTCTCTTCCATACAACAATTACATGGTTTGAAGCCTCCTTAGAATTTTCTCATTACCAACAGGGTAAACTACCCTTGACTGGAATCGACGTAGTAGCAGCCGAAGATACGGACGAAATTAGAAATGCCTTCGAGATATCAGGTACTATTTGATAAATATACATTTTCAACGTTTATCTAAAAAAATTCATTTACAAAAATATTTTTACATTTTACTTCAGGTCCTATGATCGAGAGTATAGTCGTGCTGTGCGGGAACAAGGACGAGCGTCAGCAGTGGATCGAGCTCTTGACCCAAGATCAAACTTCCAGCCTCGTCAGATCTCCTACAATGTCCCACGTGAGTTACACCAAGCATCCGTTTATCCGACTATCCAAGTACTTTGCAAGGCTGGTGAGAAAAAAAATCATAACACCCGAATTGATGAAGAAACTTTTGTATCTACAATACATATATAAGCCAGATTTAAGTACCGTGAAAATGAGAAAGTGCACAGTCACGTACACGATATATCCAATGCAAAGTGAGCATTCGGAATCGAGCACGGATAGTATCTCTACGAAGGAGGTCGAACCACCCAGTGAGAGAAGCCGTTCCATTCTAAAATCAACGCTGATTCTCGACGTTCGATACGCGATCGGCTGTGACGATTTGCGCAATCTTAGAGACGATCCGACCCAAGGACCATCAGGTAGTTCATCGTCCTTAGGCATGATCGATTCCAAAGTAAATCACAGACCTCCGACCTTCGACACGTGCAAGAGTTTGCCCGGCAACGTAGGAACAGCGCATATGGAAAGACCGAATCTTCACAAATTTCCTGCGAGCAATATTCTCGTACCTGTGTTACCATTAAGGGATTACGACAGTTCGGACGACGATGAAAACTTCGAGCATTGGTCCGAAGCTATGAAGAACTGGGAGGCGATAGAACCAATTCGAAAAGATTTCGATATACCAAACTTGGAGAATCTCGAATTGGGCAATTCATCAGGACAACTCGAGACAATAGAAGAAAATATTTTCGACCCTGTAGGCTGCAGCGGTGGTAACGTTGGTGGACGTTTGCTTCCAATAGCCACGAGTTTACATTCCTCGGATTCCGGCATGGCGGATAGTTATCGCTTAAACTCGTCGGATTTAAATTCTTGCTACAAGTATTTTCCTAAGCCACGAGCTCGAGGAAATCATCTGGCACAAGCTTCCGACAGCGAAAGCGACGAGCGTAACTTCGAGCATCAATGCATTTGCAGCTCGCCCTTCGGCTCGACACCAAGAACCAGCGATAGATCTTGCATGTCCTCGGAGAGTGCGAATAATAGTTTCGTCGCTTACAAGAATGCGAGCAGGAACAATGTTTTGGAGAAGATCGACAGTGAACGAGATAACGTTGAGAGGAACGACGATGCTTGCAATTTCCAGGACAATGAAGAAGAGGCTGCATCCTCGAACGAGACGAATGTACTTGTCTCCTCGAAATTGGTATTCGATTGTGCAAATCGTAAACGTTCCACCGAGCCCATACCTTGCGCGCATCAGAATTTATTTAAAAGAGGCGGTAGACGAGAACTTTGTAGTAAAAAAACAACGGGAATACGTCGGGTTGTCGAGCTCGAGCAACGACCCGAACAAATTTATACTTCCGGACTTTACGCTCACTGGTGGCTCAAGAAAAAAATTCCCGGAATACCCTCGATCACGGAACAAGGCAAGCTGCTTCCATGGCATGGCTGTTTTCCTTTCTTTTTTCTTCATCATATTTATTTTATTTTCTACTCATTCAAAGTTATAACAGTTGCGCTACTAATTTTATCTCACTCATTTTTCTTTTTCTCTCCACAATCTTGAGATTTTATTTTCCACGATGCTTTTACCAAGATCCACAGCCATGTTGTGCGAAGTATGCTTTTGCTATGATAGTTTTTTTTTTTATACTAACAAATCCATCGATTGTACCAGACACGTCGCGACAATTTCGACACATACGATGGAATTAAACGTGTTCGATGGAAAACTACGGTTTAATAACGCACTTGTGGCCAAACAGTGTAACGAAAGAGTGCGTTTCTCATGTGTTAGGAATAATTCTTGTTGACGCTACAATTATTTTATACAAATAATCATAGGACAAAAAATAAGTGTTTGCTTTACACCAAATTTTCATGGATTGAATTAATTGATGGATTTATTTTGTTTTCTTTTTAATAGACGAGCAGCAACCAGTCGAACGGAAAAAACCAACAATTGGGAGCGGAACATTGTTCGTCACCAGGGATTAAAATACCCTGGAGCCTCGCTTCATTACGACCGGCGCCACCTTTGTACTCGTTCAAGATTTATGGAAAAAATGAAACCACAGATTCTGTTCGAACACCGCGTACGCTAAGTAAGTTCATCTGGTTTGTTTTTATAATGTGAATTAAGAGATCCGATGAACAATCGCATAATGTAATTCTGTAATGTTTTTTAGACGAGCGACAATTCGAGGATGATGCGATAATATTAAAAGTCATCGAGGGCTATTGTCTGACCGTGAATGCCAGGTTCACAGTACATTCTGGTAAGATTTCGTGGATTTTGTTCGCCCACATATTTTTGGTGATATGGCTTTTGAAAAGCAACGCCATGTTTTAAAAGAAAAGAAAGAAACATTCGATCGCTTTGCACGCGAGAGTAAGATTGTACCTTTTATTTATTTCTATTTTTCTTAAAAGCATGTTTATTCTCAATTCTTATCTCTCAAATTGAAATTCGCTTTGGTGGTCAATAACAACAATTTTTATGTAAGTTTTTAACTCCAAGTTTTGTAATCCACTTGTTTGCATGCATCGACGACATTATTGAAGAAACTTCAATAATTATCATTTTTTGTTTTACATCTTTGTTTTATTTCATTCTTGTTTGCAAGACTGTAGCGTTGCATGATAAATCTTTGGGTCGTGTCTTTCCCTCCGGACTTCAGAATTAGCTGATCTTATAATGGATAATATTTATTTAGATTAATGCCGGGTAAATTATTATTGCGGTCGAATGTCAACGAACAAACAAAAATGGGTCTAAGAAAAGGGTTACTAATAATGACAAATTAACGGTGGGCATATGAATTTTCAGCTCTGTTGGATAACGAGACGCCTTATAAAACGCGCGATAGAGTATCCTTAATGAATAGTAGAATCGATCATTGGGATTCGTGCGAAGACAGGTACGTACCCGTGATAATTGAAAAAGAAAAAGAAAACCAACTACAACAACAATGAATAATTGGCCTTGGAAGAACAACGTCAGGCATCTACGAAGCTAATTCTGAAGTCGGAAAAGTTACCGGTGAAAACCTTAATTTAACTCATTATTGCCTTTCTCTTTTGGATCTTGACGCAGGAGCCTGTCGGAGACTGTTAAGACCCTGAAGAATCAGATAACGGATTTGCAGTCGCAAATGTCGCAACTGACGAGCCAGTTGGACGAAGAGAGACGTTCACGGTTATTATTGGCAGCGGTTGTTAAACGTAACATCACAGCAGCGGACAGCGCTGCGCCTTGATACAGGAGAATGAAAAACATTATTAATTTGTCAGGCGCTGCCCCAAGATAAGAGAAAATTGACTCCCCAACGTTATTTGAAAACATTATTGCAAACGTTTAAATCAAATTCATCTTTTTCGCGTTTTTTTTTTTCGTAAATAACGTTGAATCTTTTAATCTGTTTTTTATCACGATCGGAATTCTCTGATCGAATTGTCCTGTGAAATTTTATGCGTAGTGATAGAAATTGTCGTTCCAAATGTAATTTTTAATGGCCAGGAGAGGGCGAAGCGGTTTGAACGAACCGAATGACAAGATTGTTCTCGTTCATAATAAATACAATGAATGATTTTATTTATTTATTAGTGAAACTTGATTATGGAAGATCGTGGACACGTAACGTGTCCCTACTAAGACTAGGAACTTATGTTAGGTTGCGACATTTGCATCGCCGTTCCAGGTGCAGAGGACGCAGCGGGCGGAGGTTGCGCTTGTGTGGATCTGATAGTCGAGCGTTCATGGAGATGTTTATTTTTCAGGCGTTCCAACTCGTTTACTCTGCTTCGTGCGTGTTCTAATCTGTGCCAAGCCATTTGCAAGACTTTTTGACTCGCATATCCCGAGCCTTCGTGCGGTTGACCTGTGATAAAAACAAGTTGCACAGTGTTTATTCGCAATGAAAATAACAAATTCATTTTAGTTTAGCAACGTCCAACCATAAGTAATAGTTATAAATCATCATGATAAAAATTACCTGTTGACACTTGTGTCAGATAATTAATCTGCTCGCTTAGTTTCGATTCTACGTGGCTCAGCGTCTTAAGAAATTGATGAGTCTGACCCTCTGCCTGCTTCAAACTCGACTTTTCTTTGCTCAATTCCATGAACGCTTGACCTAATATTCAAATCTACTATTAATTTTTAATGTTTTGCTCGGCGGAACAGTTTGAACGCAATTGCTCATAATTTAAGTAAACATAACCTACCCGCGCTTTGTAAACACACGATTACATCTTTTTCAATTGTTTCTAAAATTTGTATTCTTTCCATCGGCGGCGACATTTTATCTGTTTTTATTGTGTTTAAGTATCAGCTATTTTTAAGCTTTCTTGTTGAAATTAAAGTTGTTGCTTCTTTCAGCGTTCCTTTAACAAGCAAACTTTTTTTTAGTATCGTTTTTATTCCACTGACAAGTCGTCGTGACCCTTGTTATCTCACTAAATTATTCCGAAAACATCCCACCTAATATCCGGTGGTCCATATCGAGTGGCTAACTTCACGGAGGTTCTAGCACAACACGATCGAACTAACATAACCTGACCATCGCGCCTCCGCGACCGCGTAAAAAAATATACCAACAGAAGCAGTGAACAGTTTGGCGTCAGTGATCGGAAAAGTTACAATTTTGAAAATGAATCTTCCATCTTAAATAATGAAGGAGACGTAAATAACCCGATTATTTACACGAATACGTAAAAACTTTCAATTTGTGCTTGCAATTCGTATGCATGAAACTGTTCGTGAAGAGAGAGCGACAGACGTTCGCGAAGAGAAAAAAAAACGAAAGTTAGGTTATGTCTCTCGTATTCGTACAGTAGCAAATGTCAGTATTGTCGGTCGGAGGTGTGCAAAGGATGAAAAATATATACTTGATGTGAACAACGGCGTCGTGACGATAATTTAGACACAATGACATAGTGTTTGAGACAAAAGCTTCTTTGAACAACAGAGACGGTGAGTTTTTGACAACGAATAACTCACTCGAGAGGATGTCTCAGAGTGCAAAGATGGGCCTGTTCGGCTCGAAGGATGGAAATACCGAGTCGACGAACGAGGATAAAAATATGGCATCGGGGTCCAAGGAAAATTCACCTGAACGTTACGCCCCGTACAGCATAGACAGTGATTCAGAAACTTACGATACAGAAGCGCTAAGTATTATGGACATAAATGATATAATAGGTGTACAGTCCGATGCGCCGGGTGAATCGACCCTTGAAAGTGAATTTGCGGCTCTCTCTGAGATCATAACTGGTACGAAAGACGAAATTTTACCACAGACCAAGAATTCCGCTGGTGCAAGGGATAAGGCAGGGACATCGGATCTAGAAGAGAACCCAAAGGATTGGGCAACAAAAGGTTAGTCGCAACGCCCATTTAACTTTATTATAATGCGATGTCTGACGAGATGGAATTTCCATATTTTTATTAAACGTTCATATGTGATTCAACGTTTGAAAGTGTTTGTTCGAAGTGCAATGCTTTGGACAACATCGTAAATTGGTACTTTCGAAATTCAACAGGTATGGCAAGTATGAGCAAGAGTCTTCAACTTATTGGAGAAGCTTACACATCCGACGATTCTCAAGAGTCTACTGTAGACGAAGGAGCTGTATGCACCGAAAAAAAGCCAAGTACTTTTAGCGAGACGCTCTGTTCTGCTGGAATAGAGGAAACAAGTGAGAAATCTCCCGAGGATCTTCCTAAAAAGGAGATTGAGAGTACCTCCATAGACATTGACAAGAAAATAATAATTGTGGAAGCCAAGGATGATCTCAAGATCGAAACAGAGAGCGTAGAATGTGATAAACAATTGTCAGAAGCGACGGAAAGTCCAACACTCGATAAATCTGCAGATTTGACGGATTCTTCCCATCTTGATAATTTAGAAGAGCCTGTAGATAGCAAAATTGAAACCATGGACGTAGATTCTCTACTGACGAGCGATATTATCGAAAACTCGCCAGTCGAAAATAAAACGCTTAAAGAAACAGACGATGGCAAAGACAAAATTGAGGAGATCATTGAAGAAAAAAATCCAGCGGTTGATTTTGTTGAAAAGGAAGAAGCGATGGAAGTTGATGAGCCAAAGGTAGAAATTCTATTGAAGCCCGAAGAGAATTTGCCTAGTGTTCAAGAAAAAAGCAGCGAGGACAGTGAAGAAGCATTGGAAGCGCCAGAAATTGAGAATTCAATATTAATCAACGACGTCGTCGATGCTCAGCCAGAGGACACTGAAATCAAAAAAGCCAGCGAAGAAGATTTAGAGAAACCACCTAAATCTTCCGAGGAGCCCGAGACAATAGAAAATTTAAGTTCTCCAGTGCCTGAAAAACAAGATTCGCAAGCTGTGGAAAACGAATCTGAGCCAGAACCTGTGGAAAACAAAGAAGACTCAGAAAAGCCTTCTGCGATGGAAACAGACGAGCTTCTTGAAGAATCTATACTAGAGGAAGTTGTTCCGCCTGAAATATCCAGCCAAGTGATCGAAGAATCATTGCCTGAGAAAAGTGAAGAAAAAATAGAGAAAACTGAAACAAATTTATCGTTGGAAAACGAAGTCGAGTCTGAGGAAATTGTGCTCGATGCTGAGCAAGTTACAGAAATCGTGAAGGTAGATTTTCTCGTGGAACGGGAAGAGGTTATCGAGTCTATGGAGATTGATGTAAATTTCGAGGAGGAGAACAATGAGCCGCAATCACCTGAAGCATTGTCTGAAGTTCACCAAGAACAGGAAAATCCAAAACAACCTGAAACAAAGGCGGAGGATATTGAAACATCATCAGAATTAACAACAGCGATTTCAGACATCGGGGAGACAGTTGTCGAAGCATCGGTTTCAGCTTCAACGTTGGAAGATTCTCAGGACAAATCCATCCCAATAACCTTACAGTCTTCCGAAAAATCATCAGAGATCATTCAAGTATTACCCACCGAGCCTTCCACTGATATTATGTTGAAAGAATCCTTTCAAGGAGATGTTGAGTCTCTGGACGAAAAAATGGAGGTCGATAGCTCAATGGAGACGAGAAATAAAGAAAGCAAAGTTCATTCAACAGTGCAGGAAATCGAGACAATCTCCAAGCAAGAAAACATTTTAGAAAAAACAACAGAAGAAGCCTGCGGAGTTGATACAGTGGACGAGGCACAAATCTCTCCACCGGATGTTGTCCAGGAAATTTGCGAGACATCTAGCAATGTCCTTGACAAAATTTCAAGTACAGAGAGTCAGGAAATTGTCACTGAGGAATTGTGCAATGAGGCTGCACACAAAAATGAAGAGGAAACAATAATCAGCGAGACAAGTTGTGAGATAGAATGCAAAGCTATCGCTGAAACAGAAAAAACTGAAGTACCGGAAGAGCTCAATGACAAGAACAAAGAGAAAGTAGAAACAGACTTCGTTTTAACTGAAAACTCTCAATCTTCAACCGACGTTGAAAAAAAGATTGAAGAACCCGAAGAGCCTGAAAAGATTGAAATTATCGATGAAAAAGCTTGTGAGAATACAGAAATGGAGATCAAAGAAAAAGAATCTGTAATTTATCCTAACAAGGATAAATCCCCATCGATTCTGGAAGAGATAGTCGAGGAAAGTCCAACAATTAAACAAGACAAGGAAGATACACAAACGTCGAAAGAGGAAACAGAAGATTGTGTGCTTTCAATCGAAGCAGACAACAAGAAAATTTTGGTCGAAACTGATGAATCTTCCATCGAAAAGGAAAAAGAAACTTCAGTCGTGATCGAAGAGTCGACGCTTTCTAACAATGAAAATGCAATTGTAACTACGTCTGAAAACAATGAATCTTCAATCGAGATGATGCAAGAAATGGAAGCTGTGCAATCACCTAAGGAAATTGAGGAGGACGTTCCGAAAGACGAAGATAACTCAAATGCAATCGTCCAGGAATTGGAAGTTCCTCAATCCATCGAAGAAACTGCAAATTCGCAGCCACTGGACCAAGATGAATGTACTTTCTCCAAAGCAGAAACTTCCATGTCTTCGACGATTCCAATCGAGCAGGATATCGAGGAGGATCCTGTCGAGATGAACTTGACTCTGGACCCAGAAATTCTAGAGTCTCCGGAAAGTCCAGACGAGGAGGTAAATCGCATAGGCGGTTCGTCCCCAGAACGTATGACCGTCGACGACGAAGAAGAAATGGAGGACAATGTTGACATAAATTTGTCCCTGGACCCTGAAGAGAAAGAAGATTGTGTGGAGGACAAGGTCGACGAAGAACCGGAAGTAGAGAACCTTAATAAATCTGTCGACGATCAGGACGATAGTTCAAAGGACATCTTATCAGTAACTAGAGTTACAGACATTTTTCACGACGACGAACAATCTCAGACGACTCAAGAAATGATGGAAAGTATTTTAGAAACTGATACAGGAAATATAAATAAAATTCTTGATGACGAAGAAGCCAGCGATGCCCTGGAGTGCGCCAGGGAAAAGTTGCCATCGGATGAGCTGTTGAACAAGGAACTGGAGGACCCGATAAGTTCACAAAATATCGATTCTCTAGAAGGTTTGCTGGATCTTGATCTCATGCCTGAAAACGAGGAAGCAGCGCTGAAAGCTGTTGAGCCTATTGTCGAGAAAGTCATGAAAGCTTCCTTACTCATGGAAGACAACGATCCTAGGGAAGCTTATGATTCTGAAATTGTTGACAAAATTGTGAAAAACGAGAACGATGAAATTATGCCTGAAAAAACATCTTTGCAGGAAGAAGCTTCAACGTCCCAACTGGAAACTTCTGG
Organism: Netelia fuscicornis; assembly: GCA_946811545.1. Classification (NCBI taxonomy): domain Eukaryota; kingdom Metazoa; phylum Arthropoda; class Insecta; order Hymenoptera; family Ichneumonidae; genus Netelia; species Netelia fuscicornis. The sequence continues at coordinate 45,441,644 of OX328014.1, read as the reverse complement.
TCTGACAGAGAACGATCTGGAGGCTTTTGATCTAACCAGTGTCGTCGCGAATCCTCTTGAAAGCATCGACCCAACAGACGAGACGAAATTAGATCTGGATGAAGATATTTTGTGCGAGATAGCGGATGAGAGAAAATTGAAATTATCAGACAATCTTTTGTTGTCCAGCGCTATCGACGAGGAAGTTAAAATCGAGTTGACTCAACAGCTTTTAATTGAGACTTCAGTCGACGAGGAGAAAATAATCTTGCCAGAGGATTTGTTACTGTCTTCGTCGTCGATCGAGGATCGAGCCAAGATCGACCTGGCTGATGAAGTTTTCCTCACGGAGCCGGATGAGAGTGTGGCAAATATGGAATTGAGCGAGGACATCTCACTCGAAAGCGCAGTTCGAGATGAAGTTCTCAGTGAGGTTGCTGCGGAGATTGAAAATCTTCCACCAAGCTCAGAAATTTCTGAACTCGAATCAGCTGTAAAATTCTTACAAGAGTCAGAAGAACAGGACATCGATTCGCCTCTTGTTCTCTCACCAAAGTTAGTAGAAAGCGTTGTGGATGAAATTGCCAAGAATTCTGAAGTTGGAATTTTTTCCAGCGATGGAGACATCGGTGAGGATCCAACTGAACTTGCAACGGAACTTGATGCAATTCTTCCTGATCCAATAGCAATATCGGAGGCGGAAATAATAAGCGAAGCTGCCAAATTGGAGAACGAGAAGAAAGAAAAATTGTCGGAGGAAACGAAGTTGCCTATTGTAAGAAGCGAGCTGGTCGAGAATGTTTTTCACACAACGCCACCGATTCGAGACACTCGTGAATCCTTGGAAGTCTCTAAACACACCGAGACACCCAAGACTCACAGAGAAACGAGGGAAATAATCTCCAAGAGTTTCGAGGATGCTAAAATCGAATATGAGACTTTAAAGAAATCAGCGCCTATTCCAAAAATCTCTCTGTTGGAAGAGAGACTGAAGATTCCACCGAAGATAGAAATACCACAAGGAGAACTTTCAAGACTAGGCGATGTCCCAACAACACCTAAGACTAGCTTGCTCATTCAGCGCGATGCAAAAATGTCCAGCTTTCAGAAAATGTTAGATTCCCCAAAGTCAATGGAGAAAGGAGAATTGAGAATCGTGGATGGACCGAAGAAAGAAACTGAGAGACAGCACGACTTTGAGAACGTTGGCTCACCGAGAATAATCTTGAAAATTGCTAAATCAGCAATCGCAGATTGTTCCGAGCCAAGATCACCCAAAAGTCCCAAAATTAGATCAGCGACCAACTCACCGAATCCTGAAGACAGTCCTGGACAAAAACTTGGTAAAATAAAGCTGAAATTGTCGAAGGGTGGTCATCCTTCGATAATACCCAACGACAACGTCGAGGAGCTTTGTGGACAATGGCACACCGAAGGTTCGTCCTCCTTATCGCCACTTGGTATGAAGATAAAGTTTTCCAAAATTGCTGACTCTAGTTCTGTCGAGAAACACGAAGAGGAAACTCGAGAACAGCCTAAGCACAAGTTCGAGGAGGCCAAGAGAACAGAATCACCGATAGGTATGAAGATCAAACTATCTAGAACAGGTGAACCATCGATTGTTCAACAGGATGGTAAGGATAATGCGACCAAGCACAAGGAAAAGATGGAAATTATTCAACAAGGCTCACCGAAGAGAACCGAGTCGCCCATTGGTATGAAAATCAAACTCTCCAAATCAGGGGACGCCTCGATTATTCAACCGGACAAACAAGAATCCATGGAGGATCACAAGGATGGAAGTTCAAGAACGAAGGACAAACTGGACATATCCCAACAGCACACTGATAGAAACGTGAGTTTACATTTTTGTGAAATTTAGAAATACAGTTCTTTTTTAATACTGTATAAAAAAAATAGAAAATTCCTTCTCGTTTCAATTAATAATTGAATTAATTCTTTCACTATCTAGGAAATGCCTCGACGTACCGAATCGCCACTGGGAATGAAATTTAAGCTCTTCAAGACTGGTGATGCCTCCATAGTGCAGCCAGAATCACCGGACGACTCACAGCAAGAAATTATAACAAAGCGTACGGATTCGCCTCTGGGAATGAAAATCAAGCTTTCAAAAAATCGTGGCAGTGCCTCGATCGTGTCGTCAGAGATCAGTGACGATACGAAGGATAAGTTGGAAATACCTGAAGTACCAAGACGCACGGAATCGCCATTAGGAATGAAGATAAAACTTTCGAAAACTGGCGACGCTTCGATAATTCACTCTGAAGAATCTAGAGAATCTATGAGGCAAAGAACAGACGCTGGTACTCAAGAAACGACGCAGATGTCTGAAGTAACGTTAGGCGTGAAAATCAAGGTAGGCAAATCCGGAGACGCTTCGATAATCCAACCGGATGTTGCAGGAGAGATGGACATTGGAAGTCACAAACGTTCGGATCCAACGATCGGTATGAAGATCAAACTATCCAAAAGTGGAGATGCTTCTATCGTACATCCGGAGAGGGACGAACACGTGGACGAATCACGAGGAAAAGAGAGATTAGAAAATACTCAGGAAGGTAGAAAAATCGATTCGTCCATCGGTATGAAGATCAAACTTTCAAAGAGCGGCGATGCTTCTATAATACAGTCTCAATCTTCTAAAAAAATTGAAGATCAGTCAGCGAGCGTGGAGCTTCACGAGCCGGAAAATCAACGTGGCGATGCTGTGATGGCGATGAAAATAAAATTACAAAAAAGTGGCGATGGCACGATCGTCGATAGCGACAAGAAGGAAAAATCGTTGAGACGTAAAGAAACGGAAATGCCACTGGAGATGAAGATCAAGCTTTCGAAAACGGGACATCCTACTATTGTTGCTTGTGACAATTACAGCGAGGGGTCACAGCGAGGGAAAGAAAGCACATTGGAAAATTCTCCCGGTGCTCACACCAGCAAGCATAAAGAACAATCCTTGTTGAAGGAAAGTTCCGGAATGAAAATGTTGAAGAGCATGCACAGCGCTGGTCTACATAGATCCGAATTGACGATCGAGCCAATACAGTCCCCTTCGAGGAAAGCTGCTATCACCGAGGAAACTTCCAAGCGCAAGGAAATTACAATTTCACCGGTCGAGTCGAAGAAAGCAAAACTGGAAGCTACGCTGTCTCAAATGTTACCAGAAGTAACGATACAACCGGTGAAACCCCGGGAGAAGAAACAAATGGTTCTCGACACGAAAACAGCCTCGATAAGTCGTCAGCAGATGAACGTTATCACCCAAGAAATAAGTATAACCCAAGTGAGAACGAGCAAACCGATGGATCTCACGATGACCGACAAGCTTAAATCCATGTTAGCGAAGAAAACGACTACCACCCAGGAATGCCAGATAATCGAGCATCGTCCAGAGCTCATAATCGTCAATGAGAATTCAAACTCTAGCCAGGACGTTATGATAATCGAGGAAGTACCAGCACTTCGTGGTCCCGAATCTAAAGTACCCAAGAAACGTGGCAGACCAAGAAGAAATCCACTGCCTCTTATTCTCAGCAAACCCGTCGCTGTCACAGAACCCATAGAACCGATTTTACAGAGAGATCCACTCGCTCTCGACGATCTTGCTCAAATGCCCTCGACCACAATGCCACAGAACTTTTTACCCAAGGAAACAGAGAACCGAGGCAGACCTAAGAGAACTTGTCGAAGCCAGAAGAGTTATGCTCCACCGAGACGTGGACGTGGACGTGGAGGTCGTGGCAAAAGAAAAATGGATATGGAAATGGAACTGTCGAAAAGGCCGAGAATAGATCAAGATCTGGAGATGATAGAACGCTCGACGACAGATCTGATATCGATGCACGATCAGCCAACGGATGTTTCTCATACTACTTCTGAATTGTACAAAGCGCTGAGACAACCAACGATGGATCGTAAAATGCCAAACGCTATGGCACGTGTCGAGGTCGAGCAGGCAGTCAATGATCGTCGAAACGATCCAGATTTGATGACTAAAGATCATCTCGAATCACTCATGGATGCCAGACTCAAATCTCATCTCGACAGTGTTATTGGCACGACCATTAACAAGTCCAGAAACGATGAAGCAATCGTGAACGATGACAAAGTCCCACTAATCGGTGCTTGTCGCTTGGACAACGAAATTTCCATAAATTCAACCACTGAAGATATTCAAAAGTCCGACACGTCGATCAGCGATGATAAGATTGTTGAAAAAACTATCGACGAGTCCAAAGACATTAAAGATTCTTCCATCGTTGTTGATCATCAAAATTGGCTCACTCCTTCGTCCAAGAAACAACTCGATGGACGCAACGAGGGAAATATTTCTAACGTACAGGTGATCGACGAGGAAACGAGGATGAGTGCAGAGTCCAACTCGAGATCTCAAACACCAGCTAGAAATATGACTGTACAAGGTAAAATATTTGTACAAGTTTGTCTTGAGATTATCAAAGAATTCCTTGGACAATTCGTCGCAGTTTGAAGAAATCTCGAAATAGAACACGTATGGATTCAGCTTCGGTTTGAAACGATTGTATAATTTATTTTTAATCACAATAACAAATATCTTCTTCTTGATGTTAACACGTTTGACACAGGCTCGTCGAATCGAGTCCCAGACAAAAATTTCAGAACATAAAACGTATATTGGTAGACCTCCAACCGAGTGCTCTAAAAATAGACAAAGCTTTTCCGACATCCTAAGGTCTCAAAGTTTCCAAGTGTTATAATAGCTCTCGTCATGGTGTGTTCCCAAGACGAACTAACCAGACGTGATACTCGCCGTGAACCGGCGAGACACACGAGCCTCTCGAGTCAATCCTGTAAATGCAAGATAGAAAGATGTTCCAATTAAATTGGACGTGATTTATTTCGAGATATTAAATGTTAATGTAATCTCTAATCGTACCAGTGTGTGAATTAATAATGTACTAATGATGTTTTTAATTGTACAATTTATACAGCGCCTGAGACAATTGTAAATGAGGAATCGCAGGGAAGCGTACTGAGCACCGCAACCACCGAGTCAGAAAAGGTGAAAGTTAAGATCCGCAGGATGGAAATAACTCTGGATCCTGACGAGGGACCATTCACCGTTGACAAAGTGGCAGAATACGATTGGCCTCCTGATCCATTGAGAAAGGGCGAAACGTTTATGATACAAGAACAAATATCACAGTTTCTTGGAGTCAAATCATTCAAGAGAAAATATCCTGATCTCAAGAGGCGCATGGTTGATATGGAGGAGAGAAATTTCTTGCGGGAGAATGGTCTTGTCAGCGAAGCCATGTGTGACATGGGTCAGTGAACTTTTATAAATAAACATTGGACAAAAAAGAATTTCCAACGTGAAAGAGAATTGACGAATTTTGTTTTGTTTCCTCAGGTCTTACTGCTGTCTCAAGCTCAGAAGTACTGGACGTAATGTGCAGCGATTTTCCAGAACAGTACGAGGAGTATCGCAAGTACATAAGGGAAAAACAGATGAAGGAACATTCCAAGAAACAAAAGGAATTAACTGCAGCAGCCAATGCTGAGAAAAATCGTATAGATCTTGCCGAGATGGCGGTACAGTCTGCTCTGTCATGGAACGTTGGTCTCAACAAAGCGAGACGAGAGTCTCGCAAGTGTAGTCTCGATTTGCAAACCTTCACTATACACGTGCCTAAAAAACAGCAAAGGATCGAGGAAGATGATCGTGGCAATCATTATCCCGTTGCTCTTATACCGGGACAATACACGGATTATTATCGAGAATACACACCTGCGGAATTGCGATATTATCCGCTTAACACAGTTCTTTATGGACCGATGAGACCCAACGAGAGGAAGTTTGATAGCCAGTCCGAGGGATCGCAGAGCGACAGTGACAGCGATTCATCCTCGGACGACTCTAGGTCAATTTTATAAAATATTATTTCTTAACAAAGGATTTATTCTCCTATCGCTCTTTGTAAAACAAATTCTTTGATACAGCAGTTCATCGTCGAGCGAGGGAACACAAGACACCGAGGCATCGCAGTCTACCATGGACGATGTCGATGCTGAATTGTCTCGGCAGAAGGAAGATATCAAATCTATCAAGTGCAAAATGTGTCTAAAGCATTTGAATAAATTCAGTAGAACAGAAGTTCTCATACAGTGTGGCACGTGCAACGGTTATGGTGAGTTTTAGAAAGATAGAAAGTTGAATTGATGTTTATTTTCTTTACAAATGAAACTTATGATGTGTTTTTTCTTTCAGTTCATCCATCGTGTATAGATTTAACGTTGGACATGGTTCCTCACATCCAGGCGTATGCTTGGCAATGTACGGATTGTAAAACATGTGCCCAGTGTCATGATCCTGCGGATGAGGACAAAATGCTCTTCTGTGATATGTGCGATCGAGGGTAATTACAAACAAATTCGTGCCAATGTTAACTGGATTTGTTTGGTGCTATTGAAATGTTTCTGTTGCTTTTAGCTACCACATTTATTGCGTGGGTCTGAGGAGAGTTCCTCAGGGTCGATGGCATTGTCAAGAGTGCGCGGTTTGTGCAAGTTGTGGCTCGAGGGAAGCCGGTGGTGCAAATTCCGACCGCAATAGCGTAGCTCAGTGGCAGCACGAGTACAAGAAGGGCGACAAGAACACACGAGTCTACGTCTCGACACTCTGCGTTCCATGTTCCAAGTAAGACCAAGGAAAATTATACTGATCTTTAGTTTGTTTTTCTTTTCGTTGACATCCCATGGAGTGGCTCATAATTTATGGAGACGAGCATACTACACGTACGGATCCAGAAAACCAAAACTCTGCTAACTATCGCTGCTGGTCACTAAATGGAAAATCACTAAACGAAATCACTTTGAAGAAGAAAACAACAGGGCTTCGTTTTCGCTTTCTGGGCACTCGCTGACAGTTGTTTCACCCCCTCGTGGATATAAGAAACGTTTGAAAATCTCGTCGTTCACCGATCATTCATAATTGCACAATCGTACCAAGACACTTGCCCGAGATGTTTGAATCCTGTGGTTTTTTTTAAATGCCATTCGCAACCTCCACATGTAAGACAACTCGTCAGGGTGGAGATGGCCAATCGAGCGATATCTACTAGCAACACTTTTCATTTTTACATTGATTCTCTAAAAAACTTGAAGGAAATATTTACACGAATTTTGCTGCGCTTCGTTTCCACACTAACTTCTCTTAATTAATCGTTTGTCATTCATTAACAAGGCTGTGGCGGAAGGGTCGTTATTGCCCGCATTGCAGTCGCTGTCATACTGTACCACGTCTCGACCTGGAAGCGAACCTAGTGCATTGCAGCGCATGCGACAAGTATCTGCACTTAGGTACTGATAACAGTCCTTCATTAATCCTCATTCTTTCTACTTTCTCATTATTTTGATATCTTAATATAACTTCACAAATCTCTCGCATGTTTCGACTAATCCTGGAGAGGGTAGGGACTCTCTTTATTTTGCATCAACGATGGTATCAATATTTGTATCTGGCTTTTCTTTCAATGCTTCGTTTCTCACACTTAAATTTAATCCCTGCATATCTATTATGCAGATTTAATTAATCTTATTTAAATTCTATTTATATTTGTACAGGTGTTAATTTCATTTCTTCGCCGGATAGATGACTGCCACATGGAACTCTTTTCATCAAATATTTCCTCTACCTTATTTTCTTTTAATTTTTGGTTGCATCTTTTCTCAACTTTATTTGTTTTCGTGCTAGACAGCACGTAGCTCGGATTAGTTTGCATCTCGGTGTGAATGTATGATAGCGAATGAAGGAAAATTCCTCATCGAGTTTGTCTATTTCAAGTCTCATGGAACAGTATTTGTTTTTCTTTCTTTTCACAGGCTGTGTGGAGACCAAGGATCTGACAATCGACAGGAAAAATTATCTGTGTGACTTTTGCCAACCATTAAGACACCACATGGTAAAACCTCTGGTATCGAAAGTCTTTAGAACATAATGGAACGATTTTAATGGAGATGTATACCTCGTTCTATGAGTCAAAGGCTGTTTAATGTTTAATGAACGAGTTAAACTTTTATTATTCCCTTAACTCGTTCGACGAGTTCATCAAGAACTGTTTCATGGACAAAAGAAGAATAAGGGAAAACAAAAAGATTATTAAATAGATGTTGTAACATAGAAAATAGAAGGATGGGACGAAGGAGGGCTTCTCAGATTGACGAAGACGTTTCTTAAAAATATATACCGTTTTTTTTATTTATTTCTCTTTTGTAATAATTCTTGGATCAGTGTTTTGTTCCGAGTTTAGCTAGATTTTCGCTCGAATATATTCAAACGTGTTAACACTTCTCTCTCTCTGTCTCCTCTTTCCATTTAGTTCTCTCAACATTTCCACACTTTCCTGCCAAACAACTTTTTCCATATTTTTGTCCCCTCTGTTCTTTCCTGTAGATTTTTCTTTACATAGAAATCTCGCTTCTCTTTTCCAGACACTCCCAACTATCATTAGAAACAAGAGTATTTTCTTGCATTTGTTATCGTCGTTTATCTTTTAAATTTGCAAATTTTAAAACGACGAAGATTTTAGAGACGATAGTAATTTTTCTTTACCAACAAGTAAACTTGTCCATTCGACGCTCGGTGTTCAAGAAGTACTTTGATATTCACGCTCGATCATTAACGACTCTGACTAATCGAGCCTTTGTTTTTCTTTTCCTAAATTCAATGAAGACCGAACGAGCTCACGTTTATCTTGACAAACGTGTTTTACAAAGCTTGGCAGAAAACAAAAGAACACTAAAATGAAAAAAATCAAAGAAAATCTCATAATTCTTCTTAACAACGTTCAATCGATTATTTCCCATCTTGAGAAACCATCCAACTCTTCGAGCATTAATATAATTAATAAAAAAAAACGATATTTAATCCGAGAATCGCATCTCGAGCGATGTTTCTATCTCAACAGTCCGCAATGAGTTGTGAGTTTGTGTCTGCAACTTTGTTTTCTCGTTGATTCTTGTTTATGCTCGGGCGAGACACCAAGACTTTTATTTATGTGTTTGTGTATATATATATATATATATTTATATAATTATAGAAAATAAGAAACACCTTGAGCAAAGGAACGAGGCGTCGTACGACGAGTTAGTTTTACGAACGAGATACAAATTTAATAATCCGCCGGTTACTTGCTTTTGCAAACCATCATAGAGTGGAGTTGTTTAATTTGTTTTGTCAATACTTAGTACTAAACACGAGTCGCGTCTCGAGTCTCTCCCACTGACTAGCCAAAAGGAAATAACAATGTAAAAGTAATGAAGAATTTGTTTGGATGAATGGAAAGTCGCCAAGTAAATTGAAAAAAAAAAAAAACATAGCCAGTCAGTTTTCGGTGGATGCGAATAAGAACTTAATTAATGATAGTACGACATTCACTCTACTGGAAGCAAAAAATCTGGCTCGTTTGGATTCGTTGATTTGCTCGAGACGAGCGAAATTCTTTTTACATAAAGTTCCATTGCGCCTGGAGAAAATTTCTTTTCCTTTGTTTCAATTAATCAAATATGGACTTTGTTTCTATCATTCTCATTGTAACGTTCGGTATCCTTTAAGCGTAGACGCTTCATCGTGGCGGACAATTATTTAATTTGACGATTTTCTTCAAAACACTTTTTGTATTTCAATTCTTCTCTCTTCACGGTTTCGTCGGTTTTCTATTTTGTTATCGGTTTCCTTGTGTCTGTGTTTTTCAATTTATCCTTGTCATTCGTTTGTATTTTGTTCTCCTCGTTCGTATGTTAATTAACCCCTGTGCGATAGAATTCTCTCTTTCTCAATTTTCTCTTACTCGTGTCTTATACCGCACACGGAAAGGAAGGTACTGAAATTATGCAGATGCGTCGTTGGTATTATAGTCGTGACCAAATTTCGCGACGTAAAACCGTCGAGCACGGATTGAATGAATTTCGGACTGGGCGAACTGCCGACTTTGTAAAAAATTCTCAAACTACATGTCGGATTTGCGGTGCGCGATTCCTTCGTTAGTTTTGCTATCAGGTACTCGAACGCCTCGGTCAATTCGACTGCTGTTAACTCGGCGCAAGGTAGCGTTGTCTCGGTGACCAAATTTCCAGTAGAGTTTGACGAACCTAAACGCGATGAAGGACAAAACAAAGAACAAGATTATTAAATAAAATAAATGAAATAAATAAAGTAAATTAAATAAATAAAATTAATAAAATAAATAAAGTAAATAAAATAAATGAAATAAATAAAATAAATAAAATGAATAAAGTAAATAAAATGAATAAAATAAATAAAATAAATAAAGTAAATAAAATTAATAAAATAAATAAAGTAAATAAAATAAATAAAATAAATTAAATAAATAAAATAAATTAAATTAATAAAATAAATAAAGTAAATAAAATAAATGAAATAAATAAAATAAATAAAATTAATAAAATAAATAAAATTAATAAAGTAAATAAAATAAATGAAATAAACAAAATAAATAAATAAAATAAATAAAATAAATAAAGTAAATAAAATAAATTAAATTAATAAAATAAATAAAAATAAATAAAGTAAATAAAATAAATTAAATAAATAAAATGAATAAAATAAATAAATTAAATAAAATGAATAAAATAAATAAAATTAATTAAAAAAATTAAATAAATAAAATAAAATAAATTAAATTTCGTTCATCTTGTTTTTTCTAATGTCAATGATTCTTGATCTTCAAACTCACCCGTTGATAAGTAACAGACAATCGCTGAGACGTCGTTCTCATAATTCCATCTCCTTCTTATCGCTACTTTGAAGTTACCAACGCATTTGCCAGTTTCTTCATCTGTTACAAAAGCAAAAACAAAATTAGTAATTTGATTTAACTCCATGAGCTCTAAGGAGGCATATATGCGTTAGCCTATGGGTCTGCGGATCACATAAGCTTGAAAGTACTCAGGTCTCAAAGGGCCTAAAGAGAAGGAAAGTTTCTTTTGGATTAATCTTTCCAACTTACACTCGAACCTATTGTTGTCTCTGTGAGCCCAAACGCACCACTCGACCTGAGCACCGCGAGGTAATTTCGGTACAACGACGTAATCGACGATCGCGTTGTTCGTACGTTTTTCCCATTCTTTTCTCGCCTCGGGTATGTAACTCGGATGAGTCAGGAAGCAAATGCCTTGAACAATGTCCCTCAGTTGTGTATTCGAGTCCATCGCGTTTACGATACGATTAATGTGTCTCAGAGTCAGACGACATTGTCTCTTGATATTCAGATCGAGGAGTTGCATGTTGCCAGGCACAAACGGTATTTGACCAGCGACGGCGATTATGTGACCGACCTGTGGAAACGTAAAATCAATTAGACATCTTTACAATTTCTTTCCTATTCTAATGTATTGCAAATTTTAGATAGTCGAAACTCGACTCACTCGAATTGCTTGCGAGTAAGGACCGATGCTGGCTGGTGACCAATTGCTTATACTTTGCACATGCATCGTGTGCCTCTTGAGTACTTTTTCCGTCTCGCTCGCTTTAATCTCCTTGTAAGCTAGAGCGTCGAGTACGACGTGAACATTCAACGGACACTCGATGCAAACGCGAACAGGCGGATTTGGCTGGCCGAGTCTCGTTACGTATACCTCGTTTATCGAGACATAATTCGACATGTCTTTGACGTACAACGTCACACCAACGATGTTTGATATTTGAAGATTTTCCCTCTTTACGAGATCTGAAAGAAAAGTAAATTTTCTCATGTATTCATTCTTTTATGTATCGAGGCAATTTCATGTTAAATTACAAAACGATTGTTTCGTTGTATCGTTTTCATGGAAGCTAGTTGTCCAATAAGAGATTTAGAAAACAAAGAAAAATTTTACCTACTGCTTAATTTATCAAGCGCCTCTTCCATAGCGAGCTTCGAGTCTGGATTTTTCCCAACTATACCACCGAACCAATACCATCCAGATTTATTTTTATTCGATATTGGCACATCGGGATAATCCTCGTCGTCGTATTTAATTTCCATTGGACTTGGCGGATCGAAAGGACCTTGAATAGAGAACACATGTTGAATTAAAATTCTTTCGGATTTCGTGGGTATTAATTAAATACAAGAATTATGATAAACCACTGTCTCGTGCTATTTTAGACATGTTCCTTTCATTACCAGAGTTTGATGTTTTCAAGGTCTTATTGTCAGTCTCGCGCTCATCATTCTCATCATCCGAAAGATTGCAACCATCCTGAAGTTCAGGACCAACAATCTCAGCGATATAATCATAAGGTCCTTTTATTGGAACTGTCCGCAATCTTTCCTTCAGCGTTAATTTCTCCAGACCATTCTAAAATGAAAAAAACAACATCAAACTCATAATCTACTTCACAATTCCTTAATCCTTGAATCAAATCGGTTTTGTCTTACTCACGTTCTTGTCTTGCAAATGTATCTTCTTGAAATTGAGGTAACCGACTGGGGCAATCTTATCGTTGGACACCACAGACTCGTACTCGTCTCTTGAAAAACAAAGTTGTACGTCGAGAGTATGGAAAACAAATAGTTGTCACGAGACGACTCTCTTGTAGTCTCGTGAAAATTCTAGAAATGTTCTTTTCATTGTTTTCTTTCAGATTTGTTTGTCTGATTTTTTTTTGTTTTTTTGTTTTTGGTAGAATTTCAAATAATCTGCATTAATCGTAGAACTTACATTATGATGCTTTTAACGAACAGCGGGCAGTCTAATGTAAAAGTTTCATATTCCCCTCCCTCTCCGCACACGTTCACCCCGTACATGTCACTCTGCAGATAAAACGAATGACCCGTGATAAACCCCCTGACACCGCTCGAACTTTGACGAAACGTTCGAGTTGATATTTAATTTCTGTTATCCAAATCCCTAATGTATTCGAGATTTTCGTCGTTCACATTTGTTTCGACTCGTCGTTCGTTTGATTTTCATCGACGAACCACGAGAGTTTCCTCGAATGAAATAAATAATTTTAAAGAAGCACGTGGGTTTTTTTTTTTTGTAAAGCTATTAAAAAGCTTGTACGTTCGATGAGTCACAAGTCAGACGTTTTTTGTGGGAATAGCTCTTGAGGCAAAAGTTTCAATTACCGGAAATTACAACAAGTTTCCAGTAAACTTCCAGAAGCTTAAATTTCCATGATCCAAGATATTTTTGCTAGCTGAAGTGGAAGGTAGTTATCTCGTTGATTTGGCCAACGGGATAGTCCACGTCTATCCTCACAGATGCTTCCAAAAATATCGTGGCAAAGAACGTTTCATGCTCGCTTGGTCGTTTACATATTTTTCTCATTTTTCAATCTGTGTGTCGTTCTTCTTTTTTTCTTACTCTTTTTGATACTTTTAACAAGACAGCACTGATAGCGGCATCTCCCAAAATAACCGCGCGAAAATTTGGATGCAAGCGGATAAAACCCAGCGCGGTTGATGTCAAAGTCTGTTGGAAGCGTTCCAATTCAGGTATGCGTTAACGCGGTTTTCCCTCAGCGTCTCCTCGCCCCTTTTTTCTTCACTAAATCCACCTTTTCGAGCGTTGTACACGGGCAAGGGGAAAAAACGAAAGAGACGGGACATGGATATTAGTGTATCGTATGCTATTAATCAAAATGACGTTTAAACTCACTATAATGCCGAGGTGATGTTGCATTTCGGAAATTGATTTTCCCAAGTGCTTCGGTTCCAAGCCCTGAGCAGCGACTTTTATTATCACCGCGTTTACCGAACACTCGATCATTTCCTTGAGCAATTCGTCCTGGTCGCGACGCCAGAGATACGCAAGTGACACCAAGCCCAGTCTGCTGCATCTGTAATTAATCGTTTGTAATTAAAGCATTGTTAATTTAATCTCAAGAATAATGAGCTATCAATTTTGTCTCGTTAATTACACATTTTCGACGCGAATTCGTTGATAATCGCTGAGTATAGCACCGGACGCAACTGCTTCTATATTCTCCTTTTCCTGCAAATTGATAAAATGGAAGAATGGTTGTTTTTCAAATTCAATATTCTTGATAGATTGTAATTTATTACCTTGACTTTAGATAAAAGTCTGTAGAGATCCTCGACCTCGTCGTCGGCAGTGGGTAGATAATTTTTTTCTCTCATACTGGATCGACCGAACGTTGGCTCTCGATACATCGGTAGACCCATGGCTTTGCCGATGTACTCGACACCCATGTGACCCACGGTTTGGTACATAAACGAGTCCAGCTCGTCTAAACAAGAAAAATAACAAAGAATTGTCTTTGAGCGGTTAGTTACATTCGACAACGGTATGATCCTTGGTCTTGTCGGAGTTGGATTAAAGATATTGCGAGGATGAGTGTGTAGGTAAAATGAAATGAATCTTCTGTTTCTTTACCCTTTCCAACAGGGTACAAATTAGCCAAGGCTACTATATCGTGTCCTGCTGCAACGCATTGCATCATGTTGAAACACGAGTCCTTCCCACCGCTGACCAATGCCACGACCTTCATTTTGGTAGATGTTGAATTGGGATATTTTTTTATGTTTGAAGGATTCTCTATTAGATGCCTATGGCGAGGTTGATCCGAGTCAATACTATTATATCTCACACGATCATCTATCATGGCAACAGAAAATATAAATAATTAGTACTTTTGCTTTTATTCCTAATATCTCACTCTCGTGCACTGGTCTTCATCGAAGAAACTAATCGGACCAAAATTTTATAATTCACAAGCGTTTCAAAGCGCTAAATAAACTTTCTTTTATTTTTTAAACTCTAATCAATTTTGCTCCAAGCTTGATCCATAAAGTTTCAGTCCGATAGCTCGAAAAATTCTCAAATAACAAATATTAAAATTTTATCTACAACGACTGAACAAACACACACCCAAAATCCAAAATATTTGTACAAGACCATAAGTTTTTTTTTTAACTATCTGAAGCAACTTCTTCGACGATTTGAAAAATATAGCAATAATAATTAAAGGCAAACGAGTGATTTATAAAATTGTCCTAGTTGAAAGAAATGTGTAAAAATGCTAAACTTTCCAATAATGAAATTCCTGGCAAAATCTTTTAGGGAGTACATTGTCTATTTAAATATTCGCTCAATGGTTAATAAAATGGCAAAGTAAGCTAGAGTCTAATTAGGAACGAGCACGTTTTCGAAAACGATGATAAACGTGTAGTAAAAAAAAAAAAAAAAAATTTCATCAATGCAACAATGCCAAGTGAGAAGTTTTATGCTTTGATTCTCTCACCGAGACGACTAACACTCGACACAAACCGAAACGAACGATTGACACTGTCGCGAATGAGAAATAATTTTCCACTTTGACGAGATAATATCATCGAAGGCACACCAAAAAAAGATTAAAAGAAAGAAAAAAAAGAATTCAATGATATCGCGAGAGGAACAAAATAAGTTGTAAGTTAGCAGAACACCACGTTTGTTGGTTAATACCGAGGAGGAAATAACGAGAAAGATGCGCGCTGTCGTGCGACTACCGTGCCACGAGTTATTGAAGCAAATGATTATTATTTTCATAGATGATAATTCTTCGCCGGAATATCGATAATTTTAATATTTACATTAAAATTGATGACGAAAGTCCCCTGCCACACGACAAAGTCCATCAGCGACTGCGATTACTGTGCAGTGGCGCCGCGCAACGGACAAGCAACGAAACAGGAATAATTCGAGGTTATTTCGTATCCGGGATAACTTGATTGAAAACATGTATTAATTGTCCGATTATGTTCGTTTTGTAACAATTATTCATACATGTTTACGAATATTATGATAATTTTGAGATAGTAATACGTTTTTTGTTAATTTCACGAAAATCTTGGTCGAGAGATTCTCGGGTGACTTTTGCGCGAGCTTCGTGCGACCGTAGTGCGCGTGACGTCACGAAAATATCAATGTACCGGGTGACTAGCAACGATGCATTTAGCGTTATTATTATTTTTATCCCCTATATATTGTTTATTCTCGATACGACAAGTACAATTTCCATAAGTTTGATCGATTGAGAATACGTTTAATCTCATCGAAGAATTCCTAAACCTTTTGAATCTGGATGAAAAAATAACGAATTGGCCGAAGAGAGATGAGATGATTTTCAGCTCTCCGTATATATACACGACCCGTCGTTGGACAAATGCACGCATCGAGCCAGGTGTTTCGGTTATTATTCTCCTAACCAAAATGTAAATGGAACGACAGAGAGTCGTACAATTATCACGACCCTTCGAGAAAAACTATTTCCTAATTTCAGAACAGCCAATCTAACCTCACTTCTAATTTTTCTCTACCTCCTTTTCACCCAAAATCCTCATTTTATATATCAATACCGATATATACGTAGAGAGAAGTGACAAAAAAAACTGTGAGATCCGTGATCTCTCGGAATTTCCTCATCGAGAGATCTAAATAAGGTTTCTCAATAAATCGCCAAGCATATTTCTCACATTCGATCCAACGTATCGTTATTAAAATAACAAAGATGCTTATCCATTACGTATATATCGCGAGGAAGATGCGTTATTCGAAAGGGCCAGTTCTTAAATAGCGTCCAATTTCGAATGTAGTATAAAAAAAATTATGGCTATGCGTATGGCCATTTTTTATTCCAATCGTAGGCTCAGCCAATTGGACTGGTTGCAATAGGTGTCCGCCATCTTTATACTTTCGCTACGGTCGCACGAAGCGGCATAGCAGTGTCTGCGGCAGTCAGGTTCGTACGCTCCATGGGAAGGTGCGGTTGATATTCCACGAGTTTTGAACCTTTATTAATCGCGTATATCGCAAAAATATATTCTAAAACCGAGGCGCAAGAGTGTGCTCGGTTTAATTACTCGTTAAAATGGTTTTGGCCGAGAGAAATTCGGAAAATGTGAGAAACGGCAGAAGATCGAGAGGCCCCAGCCCAAACGGACAGACGGAGTCCTCAAGCGAGGAAGACGGTGGTAAGTTCCTATAATGCTACTCCGATATATTTCAATTACCAATGCTTTCTATCACAGATCGAAAGATAATTAGCGTTATCGTCTCACGTATTAGCGTACGACAAATTTACTTAAGATTACCCATCGTATTTTATCGATCGTGTCCCGAACCTCAAAATTCACCTTCGAAACGCGCGCCCCAAATTTGTTTCCTTCAACAAAAAAACTTCGTATGCCAAACACTGTGTGTGTGTGAGTGCGTTAGTTTGGCCAAATTCGTGAGACGAAACGAATAATAATGTTATTTAATTCGCCAACTTTCATAGTAACCTGCGGCATGGACACAATGTGAATAAGTTTTTTTTCTTTTTTTTCCACGATATTCATTCAGGTACCGAAATTCATAGACCAAATGTTTCCAAAGTTCCAGCGGAGAAGATTCGCGTCGGACGCGATTATCAGGTTCTTGTACCAGACCTGGTTCCTGTTGGGGGTAAGTACGCAGATTTTATATTGTAGATTTGACGCCTTGGCTGGGAGGTTAACGTTATTAGCGCTAAGACTAATCGCTTGGATATTCCTTTTTAGAGCGTCGATTGGATCAATTATCCGACAGAGCTCTGCTCGTTTGGTCGCCCACCGTAGACATACCGGATCAGAAATGTAAATTCTTTGGAATTAAACACAGCGCTGTGATTACAATTAGCGCTTTTTGAGGTTACATGGAACAGTTACTACAGCTTTTTCATCTTACAGTGGACGAATACATAATATTGGCAAAAGAGAAGTACGGCTACAACGGAGAACAAGCTCTGGGAATGTTGTTCTGGCACAAACACAATTTGGAAAGGGCGGTACTCGATTTAGCCAATTTCACACCTTTCCCGGATGAATGGACGGTCGAGGACAAAGTTTTGTTCGAGCAGGCATTCCAATTTCATGGAAAGAGTTTTCATCGAATACGACAAATGGTAACTTTGCCAGAAATAACAAAATAAGAACAAATTTGTCGATAGCATAACCTTAAACACAATACGTTCCCACAGCTGCCTGACAAATCCATCGCGAGCCTCGTTAAGTATTACTACAGTTGGAAAAAAACGAGAACTCGAACTTCTCTGATGGACAGACAAGCGAGAAAGTTAACCAGCGGAGGCAAAGAAGGCGAGAATGGAAGCGAGAATGGCAGCGAATTGGGTTCCAACACGGATAGCGAGTCTGAAGAAAAAGTAAGCGAGCCAATTGATGGAAAACAAACCTCCTTTTATTTTTACGTATTTTTATAACATTCGATCGATACGCATGCCGTTTGTCGGGTTCGTTCCAAGTTTTTCTTTTTTTTAGTCTCTCATCCGTTCGATACAAATTCTCTCCGCAATTCGTTTGCGATTGTCGCGCCGTCAAGGCCCAAAATCGAAAAGTATCCATCGACCCGGATGCGATTTCTCGCCAGGAATTAGCGAGTTTTCCGGTGTCGATTGTGAATTCAAACAATTCGCATACTTTCGATCGATAATCGTATATATCTCTCTTACATTTGCATCGTGGAAGAATATATTTACGTATAAAAAATGTATCCACACGTTAAAGATCGACGAGCGTCGATAAAACAAGGACGAAGTTCTCTGTCCAGTGACAAAAGAACAAAATGAATTTTGCACAAATTTATCCATCAACGCGAGAGGTGATTCAACGTTAACGCGTGAAGGAAACGTTCGCAACGTCGTTCCAAAGGATACGAGAAATATTGTCGTGTCCCACACGACTATACCGGTCCAACGCTGTCCATGACAAGACACAAAAAGAGATTTAATTGTTTGATGCCAATCGCAAAGTCCGGCTTCGTCCCTAAGTTTAAGATGTTAATTTTCTTTTCTCTTACGCGCACAATCGCAACAAAATCGTTTGTGCAGAACGTGTTATATGAACGTGGATGTGGAACGTTCCAGAAATGGACGATCCATCGCGGAATACGTCGTGGAAAAAACCAAGCTGTACCAGGAAACCAAGGCACCGACGCCAAAGCCTCGTCCGACTCGGAAAACGTTCCCCAGGTTCAGGTACCTAAGCCTAAACCTTGAACCCACTCTCTCTCTAATTTCTCTGTCTCTTTGCAAAGCTCTAGACCGCTTCATCACTTTTCTTTTTCGCTGTTTATCCTTTTTCTGTTTCTTTGCATAACGCACCCAAGTTTTTCAACACTTTAAGACAGTCATGTTCCCTCGAAGCGAAAGAAATATTGTGAAAATTTTATCTCTCCTCATCCGCATTGAATAAGAATTTAGGGCTCTTTTTAATGTTTATGTTCAAGTTTTGAACACAACAATTTTCTATTCTCCATCCCCGTCTCGCCCTTTTTTAATTGGTGTTGCAATTAAGTTTGTCTATCCGATGAACAGCGATGAGTTATCGCCTTGCTCCGTTGCCTGTTTTAAAAAAAAGAGAAACACTTCAACTATCACCAGGAAAACAATAGTCCTTTGGAGAAATAGTTTCCCCTATCACTAGTTTATTTTTGTTTTGTAAAACGTAGCAGGGAAGGCCACGTAGTTTTGAGGAAAGCTTCGTCTTTCTCGTTTTTCTTCCCTTTCTCTCTTGCTTTTTCTCCAACTCGTTTTGTTAATTTCTTCTCTCTATCTAAAAAAGGGCATTATGTGTTGTAGGGATCTTGTAGCAACTGCGGCGTTGCTTGTCATAGTGTTCGTGCGACACCCAAAGGACACGCGTGTCATAGCTGCTATCTGCACTGGAGGTCAGTGGAATTAAAAATCGACAAAAATTACATTAAATAATCCAACGTTGGCTTTCTCGTTTATCGAAGCTCTCTTTTCCCTTCTCTCTTTCTATCTGTCTCTCTATCTCTTTACTATCTCGCCTCTCATTCCCAAAATGAACATTGAATGGTTTTTAGAGTTGGACGAGACATCAATTTTCAAATACTATTTTCCTTCCAATTTCTACAAGGAAAAAAACCCACGGTGGAATTCGGTTATTTTCCAGTCGACTAAACATCTCCCCTGGTATATTTTCCTCGCGATGGAAATTACAACTTGAAAATTCTCTTTGTGGAACATTTTTTGTGAGACGAAAGAAAGGTTTTGGGAAAAAAAAGCTGAGAACAATTGTAGACGAGATAGAGATTTGTTACAAAAGAGAAAACAAACGTGTGTGTGTGTTCACGATGGTTTAGGCGAACGGGTGTCGCTAGACCATTGAGCTCCATGCCGGGTCGTTCGAATAAACGAAAACCTCCTCGTGGACTTGTCGTTAATCACGACGATTTGGCAGCATTGGCTGGTCAGCCAAGTCAGGCGAGCAACAATCTTCAAGCTATCGACACCGAAATTGTTAGCCTCAAGCGACAAGTACGTTATTGAAATAAATTAGCCACAAAAACAAAAACGAAAAGAAAACCAACAACAATGAGATTCAATCGTGTGGATACATTTTTATATGCTTGGTAGAGAATTTTGTGTTTGCTTGTGATTTATACAACATTGTACATGAAGTAGTTTAGTGCAAACTTTATTTTATTTACTGTTATTCCTCGTTGAGGAAGAACATTAATCCGTTACTAACGAATGTTCTGTTTTTCTTTTTCATCAACAAAAAACAAAGATCCAATCCAACAAGCAACAAGTGAGCGCCCTCAAGCGGAAAACCATCGATGGAATCGACGATTTGCGTCCACCAGAAGTCTCGAGTAGGATCAATGCTCGTTGGACAAACGACGAGCTTCTCCTCGCTGTGCAAGGTGTACGAAAATATGGCAAAGACTTTTCGGCCATAGCCGATGTGATCGGTACGAAAACCGAGGCTCACCTTCGCTCGTTCTTCGTTAATTATCGAAGAAGGTACAACCTCGATGCCGTTCTCAAAGAATACGAGGCTGAGAACGGTCCAATTCTAGTCGACGATGATAAGGAGGAAAAGGTTAGCTAGGAATATTTTGTATTTATGATTCTTTATGGCTTGGCCTCTATGTCTAAAATTTATGTTTACGTTTTTTAGATGGACGTTGATCCACCAGCGAATAACGAGAATGCGGAAACATCACAGAGAATGACGAAATCGTCGGTGGGCGTTGGTCAAGCGACGAAATAACGGATGGGCATGGTATTGAATAAGCGCGATACACTAACGTAGATCATCGACATTACCTTTTTACCGACGAATTATTCCTTTACTTTTTTCATAGTTAATAGCGAATTAATCTTATCGAGGGACGATGAGGGCGGAGATATATAGATGAGAGAAATTAAAAAGATTGAGAGACGTCGAGATTTCCAATTGTGATCGAGGAAAACGCGTCGTTTGAACGGAAACGTGCAAAGCATTTTTATTTTATTTCGATACAAAGCTCTGGATTGAGACGAACTTTAAAACGGTGGCTCAAGTGTAAAGTAAAGTTTTCTGTTTTTCCCACGAATCGCGGTGGCGCTAGTGTCGATCTTAGAAACAAGATTTGCTGCCCTCGCAAAAAACTGTTCCAAGGGACAATTGTAAAGAACAACACAAAATTAACTATCGCACGTGTGAGAAAATCTGCAAGATCGTTTATTCTCGCACTCGTTTTGTCTACATAATCGAACCCAGCGGCTGATATAGATTTGTACGATATTTGAGAATGATTACGCATTATAAATTTACCGATTGAGATTGTTTTTTTGTTCGTATGCCTCGCTATAAATTGTACGAGGCTCGTATCTTTATTTTTCATACGGTGAACTGTGCGAATGCTTTGAAAACAAAGAAAATGCCTCATCCGCTTGATTCTAAATGGCGGTCGTGACTCGACAGTGAGAATACATTGAAAGTTTAATTTCTTTTTTGTTATACTTTTTGTATTCCATTCACGTTCCAAATCTGAACGATCTCAGCATTTTTTCTTCGTACAGAAAACAATATTATGTATGTTTGGCGACAAGTGTTTATTAATTTTCTCGTTGTAGCAAATTTTCTATCAGAGTCTGGAAAATAGAAGTAAATAGGCAACCATGAGGTTTCCTGGCATCGTGAATTGTTCTCAAAGTCGAGAAACGAGCAAAATACATTTAACAATATTCGAGCAATTAGCTGACACGTTCCATTTCCTCTGTCATGTCCGAGAGAGTCGATTTGAGAAAAAAACAAACAAATATATAAATATATATTATATATGTAGACATACATAAAAAAAACTAGGCATAACAAAATGGGACGAGAGGTCATATATATTTATATATAGATGTAACGACTTGTAGATTCCCGTGTAAATGTTCTATCTTTATGTACACTCGACGATTGTGAAGCTAATTCAATCGTAGACCAGCCATCACTTTTTAAAACACGTTTGTCTTTTTCACACGAAGCAAACATAAATTGTCTTGGACTCATTTGTTTTGGAGAAAATGGAACTATGGGAAAAGAGAAAACCAAAACTTAATCTTATATTTTGCCCAGGGTATCGTTGAGAATACCAAAAAAAAAAACAAATAAAATCACGTATGGACAATGGAAACTCGCGGATTCTGTGGACTCGTAGGAAACTTTATTTGTAACAAAATACAATTAAGCTTAATTCGAATTGGATCTTGTATTACAATTATAGTTGATAATACGTACATTTATTTTTTATTATTTATTCCCCGATGGAAGTGATAAAGCTTCCAGCAAAGTGAGTTGCACATATTAATAGATAAGAGAAAGTTTTAAGAGAGTAACGAAACAACAAACGTCGTTCTCGATGCTGTTTGGGTAACCTCGAGGATAGGGTTTAATCGAAAAAAAAAATATAAAATTAAGCTAGATAGAGTTATTTCAATAATAGTATATATATATTAAAAAGAATAGTTTGTATCGACTCTGGTTAAGAAATATCAGTAGTAATAATCTTGCTTGCAGGCGAACCATTTTTCCGACTCAATGAATAATCCATTGCCGAGCTCGCTCTTTTTTGCTATAAAGACACTTGAAAAAAAAAAAAAAAAAAAAAAAACAAAACTGGAGAGAGAAAGAACGTAATAGATGTAAATAGACAATTTTACGCTGTAGTGCCTGCGAGACACGCATGTCTTGTTCGATGGTTCTGTACAAATGTACATGTGAAAGGGGAGAACGAAAGAAAAATTGCCCAAGATCGACGCATCCTTCGCGAATGAAGAAATAAAAATAATAATAATTACAAGAAAGAATGAAAAAACAAAACGTAAATCTATGTATTTTTTGCTAACCGATACAAATTTCTCAATGAGATTCGCCAAACGAATGTACGCGTCGATCTTGGGCCCCAAAAGTGTGTCAGTGTGTGTCTCATTATCTGTAAAAACAAAACTTTGTGTCCTTTTTAAGTTCTCTTAATTTTTCTTTCTCTTCGTTTAAACGACAGGATTCTTAGTGTACGTTTGTTCAAAGCAATTTACTCGGTTAATACAACAAAATGAAAGAATGAAAAAAAACAAACAAACAAACTGAGGTTTAATTTTACAATGCCTAGAGGAATAATCTTCATCCTGTTTGTAGGAGAGGAGTACTTTGTGAAATCTGTGTGCATCGCCAACGTTACTTATTGATAATGTCAACAGAATATCTATTTATAATTTGTATCAAAGCCTCTTTCTTCAACGACAAATACTCTGACGTGCTTAATTTTAAAATCGTTTCAACATTGCGAACGTCGATTCCAGCCTCTGTTTGCAACGTGAATTTCATCCTTATCATGTCGTCGACTAGTCTCAAATCGTGATAATCGTCACTACCCTCTATCGACAAACGTAAACTCATAGTTTCTACGCAAAGCAACAACATATCTATGAATTGGGTTTGATCGTGCTGAAGATCATCGTCATGATCGTATGGGCTCTTGATACCATCTGATGAACTCTTGACATTGATCGACTGGGTCAAGGCCTTGAAATTCATGAAAGCGTGGTATTTCATCTTTGAGTCTTTTAACCACGAGCATGTTAATTTGGTGAATATCTTGTACAACGTCGCCTTTGGGCAAAGGTGAATACCGCTGTTAGTCATGGTCTGCATCAAAGGAGCTAATCTTTTTGCCACGAGTTCTCTTACATCCAGATTTTCATCCATGAGCAGCGACGCGATGGCAGTGAGAAATAGTTCCGTTGATTTCAATCTGGGGTGTAGAAAGGTCGCAACATCAAAGAACATCCAAAGAGTGCAGAGTGAATTCTTGACGAGAGGCGACATCACATTATCAATGACCATTTTCTTAATCGCAAAGTCGTCAATCTGGCTCATCCCATGTACGAAACTTGTCGCTTTTTCGAACAGAGCTGTATCCATCGCTTTTGTCTCAATAGCTATTCTTAATCCCCAGCACTTCAGACTTATCGCACGTGGACGCGAAGACTTTTCGTCGATCTCCATCAACTTAGTGGATAATTTTCTAAAGCTTCTCATGTCGCAGAAGTTTGTTCGCGTTTCTTCGTTGTAATCGTCAAACACGTAATGACCAATTACACGTATCAAGTAATACAAAGTATGAAAGTTTGAGGGATCGTCGAAAAGCTTTAGAGCATTGTCAACCAGAAACTTTAGCCACCAATTATTGAACTCTGTCGAATCATGCTTGATGATTTGTGATGGATAATCCGGATTGGAACCTCGCCAACCGTGAAAGAATTCCCTCTTGATGAAAATTAGCCAGTCCGGTTTCCACAAACCTCTTGTTTCTAGATTCTCGATCAGAGATAAATCCAAGTAACCGAAATGATCGTCTTCCTGCAGAAATCTCATACGCATCACTGCCAAATTGGAATTGACTAGGCAATGGAGCAGAGCCACACTGGTGACACGAGGACTTATGTTGTGAATCGTGTAGCTCGTTGGACGTTTCTCATCGTCCATCGTACATGCTCCTTGCCACGTATTCGTTATTTTCTCAATTTGACAAAACATGGACATGATTAAAGGTCTCCTGTAATTGTCAGGCTTGTAGCCATCGTGCCACTGATGTATCGTTTCGTAATTGAGTTTTTTCCAGAGATAGGATTGAGCGATCAATGTTCCATGATTGTAATTTCTGTAGCGAGGATCAATCTTGTCGCACATAATATTTGTCAATTCGCTCAGAATATCCGACGATGGCTCAAACGCTGCGTAAGCCTTTGCAGCTACATTGCGAATGTGAAACACAGGATGTCCGAGAAGTATTTTGAAAGTTTCTCGAGCTCTTCGAATGTATTCCATCGATGAATAATCAATGAAGTTACAACCGCTCGTTGACATTTTCGAAAGAAGTACCAGTATAGGTAGGACATTGCTCTTTAGTGGCAAATTATCGAAGCGTACGATCTTCGTCCAGTTGTACAATCCCACGAACGTTTCCAACTCCTTCAAAACTTTAGTCGCCAGTTTAGGATAGTGCGTGACGAAATGATCGACCGAACTTCCGATTCCGTAATCCAATTGAGTTTCCTTGGATTGCCCGACCAATCTTGGAACTATCACGCCGAATAATTGGAGACTGGCATTTCTGTTAAAAAAGAAACGCAAAATATTAGTAATTTTAACAACACTAGCAACCAGCTATTTGCATTTACCTGTTTCTATCTAAATATATTTGTTACAAATATATATAAACTTGTATTGACTTACTTACAGCAGAAAACAAATGTTACATGCAGTAGGAATTTTTAATTAAAAATTGCACGACCAGTCAAAACGACTGGTCTGGTAAATCTAGTCTTAAATGGAGTTATTTTTTGTCATGAATTTCACAAGTTTGGGAGTAACTTAGAGCAATCTTACCGCACACTCCAATCTGGAAATTGGAGATGGCTGAAGCACATCAAACAAATGTCCTCCATGTAGGGAACTAATTGAGCCTGCAGTGATTTATCAGCGAGGAGAGATTGCAAAAATTGCAAGTGACGAACACGTGTCGAATCTCTCAGACATTCTTCGTTCCTCGTTCTCGAATGTAAATCAGGACTCTGTTTCAACGAGTTCAACAATTCGACCACGGCGTAATGCAGAAATGGACGGTTTGTTCTCACGTCGCTGGATACTATGCGATGAAACATTATCGTCAATCCTGCTCCTCGTCGAGTCAAATTTATTTTACTATCGTTGCCGATGCGCAGCAACTTTATCAGATGCTCTTTCATCACTGGAACGTACTCATCCTTGCAGAGTAGAGCTCTGGCAATCAGAAATTTAAATATAAGATTGAAGTACCATGTGTGAGTTTAAAAATACTTGATTTTTCTTCTCGTCTCTCACTTTGTCAATTTGGCAATCGCCACCCCAGCGACAGAGATCGCTCCTTTGTGACGGCATTTTAACAGTACCGATACTATGATATTGGCTGCACGAATTGCTTCCTTTCGTGGTATTGCTGCTCGCGATCCAATCTCAGCTGCTAACTCACAGCAAACCTAAAAATGAAAGAACGAAGGAGAAGATACGATGTACTAACATCAAGTTGAAATTGTGATTTCGTACCTTGAGAGACATCCAGATACAGGATACTACGAGTTGATGAGCTGGTGATACGACACATTCCTCGTTGTCCTCGTTGAGCTCGCTAGTTCTAATAGACTCCTCGATGGCAAGACTCATCTCCTCGAACGACGAGGAATATCCTGATGAGGAAGATGCCTCGTCCCTCGTGGAGAAGGCCGAAAGGAAAAAATTTACACCTTTTTCAGTAACGTCGAGAATTCTTCGTGTCGTATCGTTGCTGATCGACGGATCCGCCAAGCCCAGCTCCAAAATCACCGTTAGGGCGCCGTAAAACGGCGATCCTTGAACCGTGGACATCAAAATATCTTTTCGCATTTCTTCCAATTGACCGATCGCTCTAGTCAGGAAAAATTCGACGTAATCTACTTCGGTATATCTCCAAGCTGAGAGTACTTTCATCAGGGCGGAACCACCAGCAATCTCGTAAAACATGGAAGAATTGCAAAGCTCTCTAGCCTTTAGAAAAATCACCTGTTTGGAAAAAAAACAAACAAATTTCAATGATTCCACTCGGAAGTTCCTCGGCTCTTATTGAGAAGGAAACTTAAAATTATGAGTACTTACGTTTTTCTCAGCCTTCGTGAAGACTTCGCCGGTGAAATATCGAATGAGAATCGAGGTGGATTTTTCCCTCACATCGCTTGTCTGATCCACGACTAGTTTTACGAGTAAAATTGCGGTTGTCGCATCGACGAAATTCCACAGACGATTTTCAATCATCTTCAGTCTAAGATTGTGAGCGCACTTTAGGGCAGTCTGGCCCTTGGTAGAATTCCTCGACAGACCATCGACCATATCGTCATTCGTAAAATTCAATATTACACTGTACAAATTCAGTCCGAAAATCTTTCTCTGATAGGACGAACCAATCTCGAAACAGTCCTCAAGAAATTCGTGCATCCATAAGAGATAGCTGCAAACGTGAAGCTTTGCGCTGGCATCAGTCTCCGCAAGTTTGACGACGTTTGAAAAAAAGATCTTGAAATTCTCCAACACACCTTTTCTCAACGTTACCGTACTTGCATCAGCGTTGAAGTACAGAAATCGCTTCATAACAGCGAATGCATCTGAACTGTCGATCACGATTTTCCAATTATTCAATTGGCAAATAATTGCGAAAGCGTTCAATCGAACGGCCTCGGAGATATGATCGATGCTCGATTTCAAGAATTTTTCAAGCTGTTCATCGTCGATAAGAAGCTTCAAACCTAGCCGATCTTTTATCTTGAGAAAGTAGCTTATGGTCAGTTTGTATATCGTACATCTGTCCAACTCATTGCCTAATATATCAGGAAATTTTGCTATTGTTGGCTTCATCCATTGTTCCCAAAGTATCTCGACAGCAGACACGTTTCCCCTGGAAGAAAAAAAAGAAGATAAACTTTAAAGGAACATGGGAATATTATATCCGCAGAATAGTTACAAAGTCTACTTACTCATTTTCCCACAAGATGCTCTTGTCTATAATCAGCGTTCCAAATATCTTTTCCCACTGTTCTTTAGTCGTTAATTTGTTGAGAATGGTCTTGTAGAGTAATGTGCCAGACGATTTTAAATGACTTTTCGTTAGACTCGTGAAGATACAACTTGGTAGACTGGAATTCACGATAGAGTCGAGATCGTTGAAAATTGTGCACACTTCCACCAATATCGTGTACTTGGTCGGATTTTTCCACGACAACTTTTGAATACAATTGTGAAAAATGTATTTCAAAAAACCTTCGTACTTGTCGCTCATTGCTTTCAAGTACGTTGGAAATATTTTGGTTGCGTTTCTTCGTGCTATATCGCTGATGCAGTTGTCCCAGTTTGAGAATATTATCGCCTCCAATCTGGATTCTATTCTAGGCGTGAACGACTCGGTGAACATAAATCTTTTATGCCATTTGTTCAACCATGCTTGGAGAACTTTGTACGCTATGTAAGAATATTTTGTATATCTCAAACAGTGTTTCTCCAAAATAGCGAACGTCAGCAACATGTTTTCCGGTGTATACAGCAGCTCGTCAACGTTGGCTTTGAAATAACCGTGTGCAATCGCCAGTTTAAACCCCTCGAGGTCACGAATGTGAAACTGTTCACCCCACATCCATAGAGAAACATCTTCCAGGCTAAAAAGTGCTGTTAAGGTATTGATGCACTTGTCGTGATGGTAATTCGTGAACAGGACATTGACGAGTGCGATAGCTCCAAGCAGTATTCTCTCATCACCAACATCACCGCTCTCAGCGAGCGCTTGCACAATCTCAATTATCACAGGATCCGCTATAGGAGTTTTTGTGCTTATCAGTTTCTGAAAAGTAAGCGTTGTTAGAAACTTATTGCGATGAAAGTATGCGACTCGATGCAACAAAGGACTAACTTGGTATTTTTGGATTTCCTGGTAACGTTCATTCTTTCGTGATTCGATCGCCAGAAGATTCGCTTCCATCGAACGATGATCCTCGAGATCAGAACTTGTTGGTAATGCCATCGTTCCTTCGTCATCCTCGTCGTCAGTCATAATCCTGCTTTCTGATCGAAGGTGGACTTTGGATGGCTACCCCAGATTTATTCGGATAGACCTGACTTACTTCAGCGTTCCTGCTTCTGCAATGAAATTGGCAAGTACCTTTTTTTCAATGACTTCTTTCATAAATTTTGTTTAATATCTCAATGTGGGCTCAGGGATGACAAAGGAAATTGTAAGCAACACTCATTGTTTCTACTCGCTCTCTCCCGAAGCATATTTATTAACAGGACCAAATTCAGAAAAATTGTTTCAACAATGATGCGCGATTCAAACGCGTTAGTATCTTATTATTGTCTTGTGTATTTTATAACTTAGATTAGATGGTTGCCTTTCGATTTTCTGGAACATACCCTCCGCCTTCTTTCTCTATCTGATCCTTGAATTTGAGATACTCGCGCTTTCGATCAAAGTGCTTGACCTGATGGAATAAAAGACAGCTATTAGAATTTCTGCGATAACTTGATAGGAACTTAAGGACTACGCAAACGAAATTCACTCACCCATTGGGCTGGACAAAATTTTTCGTACTGTTTTCTGAATTCTTTGCAATCAGTCTCGGTCTTCCCTTCGTCCAAACATTTCCAATATTCATCTCGATGACCCCAACAATTTACACGATCCTCTTTGTTTGGAAACGACATTCTGCAATGAAAAATAAAAGACAAGTCTTGAAAAATAGATTTTGGGCGATACAATCAATTGGACAGAATGTTCGATTATTGTCCATTCTTGTTTGAATTCTTTTTGTTATTTTGCCGAAGCTCAACTTACCTATTTACAAATGTTTATTCATCGAAAATAATCATTTACAGATGTTACAACCAAAAATGCACTCTAATACACAGTTTTGCTTGTACAATGAGGTAAAATTTTGGTCCATCCAATGTCATGACAATTATGAAAGGAAATGAATGGATTGATATTAAATTATTATGCTAATGCGACGAGTGGTGCGAAGCCTTTGAGGAATCGCACATTGGTCATATCGTTCAAAGGTAGACTAAAAACTGGAAGTTCGTTTTAGAATGAACAGTTTGAAAATGTGACCGGAGGGGGATAAACATCACGGGGCCAATAGGCCAACGTTTTAAAACTGTTAAACCAATAGAAATATGCGAGAACACACGGCAACCTTGGTATCTAATAATAGTTTAGAAATTTGCGACCGGACAATAATAACATATCGCAATAAATTATCGAGCGGGACATCTACCACCCTCGCCATGTAATTCGAGAATATACCTCTTATCTCAAGGTGATGTGGTTTAAGAAAATTACAATGTCCATTCGGATTTTGCTTTGAAGCATGGGTTACAATTTTTATAAATCTTGAACAAAAAAAGCTCATGAATTACTGTTACAATTTGTATAACCGTGGGGTTTAAATCATCAGTTATGAATTTTACTACCAGAAACTTATTTCCATCTTGTTCATTTAATATTAACGACTCATAGAAATGCTGCGTTCCATAAAAGATTTTGGAAAATATACAGATCGAGCGGCGCTTATTGCAAAACGGTGCAAGCATGCGGAAAATTCATTTGCCAAGAGAATTATAATTAGATACGAGTCCAGTTCCTATAAATAAAAAAATTTAAATAGTTTAACATTAATAGAGTTTGGGATTGCTGGCTATTACATAACCTACATTCTCAAAATTATTTTGCTAGTGAAAAAATAATAAATAATAATTCCAGTGATCTAATGGCATGTGTAGTGAAATAGCAAAGTATCCATCAGATGGGAATAGAGTGGGAAAGGAATTAAACAATTTACAGTACGGTAAATAGACAAATCATACAAATTTATGGTGGTGGTTAGAAGAGGTTATGAAAATAGAAAAGCATGAAATTCAGTCGAAACATTTAGTCTTTCATACAGTGATTGAATTAATGAACAAGCATTGCAAACCGATGCTAAAAACCTCTTTCGTATCTTTTTACAATACATTTTATTTACCTGTTCGCTAATTTGTAGCGGCGAGTATGTGGAGCAAAGGCTATATATATAAGCTAATGATACGACCGGTACGAGTAAATTGTCTTATCGTTCAATCTTTGTTATCTATCCGCTTTTAGATAACGCTTGATTATTTTTTTTTTATTAATTACAGTCAATTATGCATTAACTCTTAACGATAATACAACAGTAATTACTGACGTAACCCTTGGACAATGTAGCATGTGTTTCGGAAATGAAATGTTGCTAAAATATGCGCAGATAACGTTGGTAATAGGCGTTGTATCGCGCAGATTCGACAGAATTCGCTAAATATTTGAGAGATCGAGAATAAAAGGAACTTATGAATATTCACGGTAATTCGACTAATAAAATATAATCGACATGTATTTATTCAATCACGCAGCGCGTCTGAATGTAAAAGTATCTATAAGCATAATTATGATAAGAACGTGATGTACGGTGCTTCAAATAAGCCCGGGAAATCAATTCAAATGTAATATATATATATATATACATGTGATATATATGTCGCCGACATACAGCGCCGCCTAGTAGCGAGCACGGGAACCGCGAAGCTCGTCAGGCTGTGAGAAAAATCTAATATGGTGTCCGTCGTCCAACAGCGTACGTCGGACGTCCGTATTTTGAGATAAATTTTATTACACCAGTCGCCTCTAGGATATTCTTTAATAATGAAAATTCGGTTAAAAGAATAACGTTTTTTCCGATAACGCGTATGCCAGCCGAGAATAAAGTGTGCCTCGGTGCAGGACGAGCGGTTTAGAGCGATTATATCTCTCGCTTTGGCGTGAGAGAGAGAGAGAGAGAGAGATAGAGATAAGTCGACCCAGGAGACAGTGAAAATTCACTGTGTGAGTCGCTCTCGATCTCTCGAGCAATTCGGCGTGTGCTCTTTTTAACGTGAACAATTCGTAAAAATTGTGAATAAGCATTCTGCATGTATGATGGATAGAGCGAGAGTAAAGAATGACGATCAACTCACGAGGACCGAGTCGTCGTCGACGACGACAACTCCGAGGACCAAAATCGAGGTTAAAACGACAATGGGAATGGGAAGTGTGCCTGACATTGGCACGTTGGACATCGAATCGAGGCTAAGTCCACAGCCTAACGTTGAAGAACCACGTATCAATGGTTTACATCAGGTAAACGGTGTCTGTGAATCTCCCCAAAGAAACACCGAAGTCAGCAATCCATCGTCCGAACCTTCAAATGTGGAAACTAGTCATTTAAACCAAGTGGGTGAGTTACCTGATTCATTTTGTGTCGCATTCGAACATTTCAGTTTGTTCGATCATCGAAGGACACTTTAATGTCATTGCTGAATGAAATTTTTCAAGTATTTTCGAATGAAAATCAAACGGAACAACGATACGATCGAATTTCGTTTCCTAACCTAATAATGACGTTTGTCATTTGTTTCAGAAAATTCGGAATCGTCGTGTACAGAAAACAAAGACAATGACATACAGTATGTCAGTTACACAAGCGAGCTACAAATGCCGGATATTATGAAATTGATACAGAAGGATCTAAGCGAACCATACTCTATTTACACATATAGATATTTTATTCATAATTGGCCCAAACTGTGTTTCCTGGTAAGTGCAAGTCTATCATCGATAGCCATTTGTTTCTCATTAATAGAAATTGTTCAAAAAAACTGTGTATTTTTATTGTTTTCTCTACAGGCGATGCACGAGAACGAGTGCGTTGGAGCAATCGTTTGCAAGCTGGATATTCACAGAAAAGTGATAAAACGCGGGTACATTGCAATGTTGGCTGTGGACGTGAAATATCGTAAGCGCAAGATTGGCTCGAATCTCGTTAGGCGCGTGATAAGAGCGATGGTCGAGGATGACGCCGATGAAGTTGTACTCGAAACGGAAATAACAAATCGACCGGCTCTGAGACTCTATGAGAATCTTGGTTTTGTGCGTGACAAACGACTCTTCCGTTACTATTTAAATGGTGTCGATGCCTTACGACTGAAGCTCTGGCTCAGATGAAATTCGTCTGCGTGTTCATGCCAATAGGAAGTTAAATAATTCGCGATGTTCGAGTGAAAATATTTTTATGCACGAAACATACATTATGTATGGTACGTACATAACGTCGGGAACGAACGTGTTGACTTTATTACCGAAGAAATTATCTCGATCGTGCGCACAAAATGGTAAAAGAAAGATGAAAATAAATGAAGAATTTACGATCTCCAGGCTGAGTCGCGATCTTCCAAATTTTCTCATATATATACAAAAAAACAAGACTTTTTTCATTGTCTTATTTATACGAGTTATGCCCAGAAGCTCGTTATACATAAAATCGCAATGCAACTTTATCGACGATCAATCTTAGCCAGGTTAAATCGTTGGCTGCGCTTGACCTCGTACTTTCAAGATCGAATCTTTGATCCGAGGTGGCGATGTATTTTTACTCGCCGGATAATTGCTTTCGTATTAAAGTTAACGTTTGAAATCGATCCATCACGCAGCTTGAAAATTTATACAAATATAGGCGCATGTACATGTGTATATACGTGTATTAATTTATACACTTATATATGTATGTATATCGATAAAAAGTAAAGAATTGGTGAAACCGAGCAAAATCAAGAGATTTGTGACCAGGCGTCACATTGCAAAAAGGGATATATGAGGTATAATGCGACGAAGCGGTCGTTGCTTTTATATTCCGTCGAAATAGCCGATTGTACAAATTATTATTGCAACTTATGCCGGTCGCGGAGAGTCTGATAAAGGTTTACAATCCGGTATCGTTAACACCGAGGCGTTGCAAGGACGAAAATGTGAATGACACGAAAAAATAAGAGCTGGTTTTTTCAGCATTCGATTATATATCCCGACGATTCACAATCACTTTTTAACCAGTCATGAATCAATTAGGAAAAAAAAAAAAAAAACAACAATTTTTTGCCACCACCAATGGAGGATCATCGAACCGACATACGGTTCGTTGAAAAATTTATTCGGATTGACGATAAATTATATTATTAAAATACCGAGGACAGGAAATAAAAATAAGGAAACCAGACAAAAACTTTGTCCATCGTTAATTATTTTCTTTATATCGTAAAATTGAAAACGATTACGGAGTTTGCGTCTTGCAAGAGCAGAGAACACATCGTATACATTACTGTCAACTCTATTATATCCCAACTTTGTATAAAAATAAACGCAAAATCAGATCGTAATGTAACTAATAAAAAAAAAAGTGTAAAAAATGTTAATAAAAACGTATAAATGTTTTTTATATATTTATGATTCGTTGCTCGCTGGCTATCGACAACGAATTTCTTTTTGTTTATTATTTTAGATTTCTATTAGGTTATGTCCAACTGTATGAAACCGTATGTGGTCCGGGGATAATAACAGCGCTCTGTTTTGTACGAGTTTAAGGCAATACACGATCTGTCGACTCGTTTGTTGAAGCAGTTTTTGAAAGTTCACGATTTGGCCACATGCGACACTGCAATCGAGTGCCGATTGGGTTGCGCAAGCGCACTATTAACTTGACCAGCAAAAAATAAAAACAATATTATTGTCGGTAAATCTTGAAGATTATTAAATTAAATATCGCACAACATTAATACGAGCCGAGAAAATGTTGAACGTAAATGAAGAAAAAGATCGCACAGAGCCAACGAAAATGATGATTATGAGGTTATGTCATGTCGACACTCGATAGCAGCGCTGCAGGTGGCGATAGAGAGAACTCGATTTTTCTGCTTCAATATGCGAGTCACTTTAGCCTTCTCCCACTCCCGGGAGTTGGCAGACCTGTATGTAAGACCGTGAGGCAATGTAAGATTTTTATGCGAATCGGTTGGTAACTTACAACTATTCCCAGACGCGATGGTAAAACAGAACAAGGCAGCTTGACTTTGTTTTTCAAATGTTGAAACGACCATTGGACAAAACGCCATGATACCGGATGCTTTGATATCTTCCAGTTTTCTTCTTCTTGGCTGCGGTTGGTGTATACACCATTTGATTAAATTTTCCAACGAAAGGTTGTTAAAAGATTCGCCTCGATTTATCATCGCATCAATCGGTATCTTTGCAATCGGGGCACGTTCTACACATTCCCTTCTGTACAATATTTTCTGTCGAAGTTATCGTAAGTTTGTTATTGAATGGATTTGATGTTGAATTATTATTAAAGTTATTGATATTTTTAGCCATCGACCCACGATTGATTGTCAAGGAATTGGAACGAGTAAAAACCGACAAGAATTTAGTGAATTCGTTTCTCTCCAAAGCTGGCATAGCCAGTCTCGTTTATTCTTCTTATTATCAATACAAATTATTTACCACTGGTGCTGTCATAGTCGTCACGTTGACTTTATTTGAAATAACATCTTTCATCGAAGAGTCTACTCGAACGGTAATTATTGTTGTGTGCTAACCGGATGACAAATGTTGATTGTACTAACAACAATAAATTTTGCTCCGTAGGACCATGAAGTTTTGTCAAGTCGAACAGCCAGCAATGAAATCTTGGAACTTGTAAAGAATTTACCATTTCCACCAGCTACTTTCTGGATCGTCTCCATCGAGTTGCTTGGGTCGAGTATTTTCTCAATGAACGTATCGAGAGAATTGCAATCGTACTGACCGAGTTGTCAATTTATTTTTCAGACGAGGGGTTGGAAATCCTTACATTCGTTTAGCAAACGTTCCATATGCAATGTCCATGTGGGCATTTCCGTTAGAAGGATTTTATCGAGGATGGTCGATCACAGACTCTATCAACGATTACCTTATGCTCTGCTACATAATTCTAACGACCGAAGGACTTTGTCAAATGTGACTGAATCACCGAAGCAACTTACCCAGATAAATTGAAAGTGACAAGGGTCTTTTTGTGTGAGTTAAAAATTTATTTATCGCACGCCAGAAATAAGAATATTTCTGATCACTGGTTGAGCACTCGCAGTGCGAGATGGGTATCATAAAACAGGCAGTCAATTTTTGTTGAAGCACAACTTGGACAGTTCTTGCTCATTATTACAATAGTTGGATATTATTATTATTATTATTAATTACATGGTAGTTAACCGTTCATTCACGATGACATTCACTCACTCGCTCGCTCGCACTTCAATATCATATAATTTAATAATTCGATATAGGTATATCACATACGAAACGTGGAGAGTTGTTCACGTATTAGAAAAAAGATACAAGAGAGACACGAAGGATAAAGAGAACAAGTAAGCGTAACCTAATTATATTTTTGCCTAATGTTTGTTTTCTTGTCGTAATGACGATTTTGCTACACCGTTGAACGTTTACATTTTAGAATTGGTATCGCGCCAGCCAACTTGAGGTAGCGGCTGAAGTCTCAGACTGTTTCGAGGACTCTCCTCAGTCTCGTAAGCCGGATTTACTTGTCCAGCATCGGCGAAAACATCTTTCACTGAAATCTGACTGCTTCTCGTAGGTCGTGGCTGGATTCCCAATGGATTACCAGTCGCTCCATAAATATTATTCGCACCGAGTGTCTGCATTTGTGATTTTCGTCTCAGCGCCATTATGCTATTGCGACGACCCTCGAACGCCTTGAAGGCTTTTGTTGAACGACGAGTCGACATGTTACGTGGCAAACCTGGAAAGATGAGAAGAAAGGATCTAATAATTTTGTCTGAGCTAAGGAGGAGAGAATAAGCTCGAACAAACATCTTACCATTGCCTTCGGACATGCTGAAGAAACGTTGCCGGAACGCCACGTCCAGGGTGTTGATGGCTTGAGTCTTCCTTCTGCTCTTCTCAAGATTTCTAATCGTCTTTCGTCTACCAGGACCACTTCCACTACCCTCGTCGTAATCGCCCTCCATCCCATCGAGACGTTGAAGATCACGGACTATTTCTACAGCGTGTTTTGATAACAGCGCCTCCTCGGAAAGATCCTTCGCCTGATGGTAAATAAACGATGGACGTGTGTCGATTAAAAAAATTGACATTATTTTGTAAAACCAATGGAAGGAATACAAGCTTACCTTTTTGCAACAGTACCAATCGAGGACCGTGCTGGCAAGAATATGAGCCAATGTACCAAAGCGATGGAACAACATAGCGGTAAACTGGATGACCAGAATGAGAGCGAAGAAGAATACAAAAACAAGACCAATTGGCTCGAGTTGTAAGTATTCTTTCGATATATGTACCTGGAAAAAAATTAATACAATTAGAAAAATTGCTAGGAATTCTTCATCGTTCACAAAAACACAAATACTTTGTCATAGTAGAGAGAACATAAAAAGACACACATATCACAGACATTAAACGACGTTATTCGTATTTACACGTAAACGAGTGAATAAATAATAAGTATTATTAACAAACGACGAGCAAAAATTATAATAAATAATATTAGCGTTAATATTATTTGATTATTATTCCTTTGCATTTGTTATTAATAATCATTATTCATTTATCGATGAACCGCTAGGTGTAGGAACGTTCTTTTTTTTCAATTCACCGTGTGCGTTGATGCCAAAGGGAAGTTTTTGGGGGTACAGTGCACCTCGACATAGTTAGACACAAAAACTCATGGAAACCAAAAACAGTATGAGGATTTCCTTGATCATTCGTGCCCCAATTCCGACGACCAGCCATAAAGACCACCGCTGTGTGAGATTAATCAACAGTGTATAAAGAAAGAAGAGAAAGTAAGAAAAATAAAATGATACAAAAGATTGAAGTGACATAAAAACTGTTTTAAATTTCAGATCGCCCTGAAGATAATTCTTCCCAGTCGTATCGCTGACTTTGGGGTAAGATCGAGCAAATGGTGATTAATCACAAGAATGGAACTTAGAAGAAGGTAAAAAAAAACATTGAATCTTTTAATTTTAATGTTTAGAGATATTTTACAATACGTCCTGAGTCTCCTTGACAAAATTCATTCACCCTCAATGTTTCCAGTTATCTTTAGGTCTATCGAGACATCTTGGCTCAGCGCTTTTTAGGAGACTCAAGGCGCATCCAAGGTTTTTGTTAGTTACTCGAGTGTTCTTCTTACATTGTTTGTGAGACACAGAAGTATAAATGGAAAACAAAATTACATCGTGAGAATAACAAATATTGGAGAAAACATGTAAGTAAAAAAGAAGATAGACAAAGAGAGAATAAAGAGGCCGGTGCGCCGGTACCTCTGAAGTTTCTTCAACGAAGGTGATGTTGGTCTTGATGCCGAGAGGCCACACAACGTGAAGCTGATCTTTGTTCAATTGTAGCAAGAATACGATCAGAACGAACAGAGCATTGAACATTAAAAACGCGAATACACTCTTGTTTCGTAGCTCAATGAGGTCTGCGGCGATGCGAGCCTGGACGAGTCGTCATCGAGGGGGAATTAACAGGACGGAGACGAAAAAAAAGAACAAGGAAACAAAATATTCATTAGTAAAATAGTAGAAAAGCTCCACCGATGACCCACACTTTTTTTCTCTTCCAGATGCTGCGAAGATACTTTTGTCGTTGGTACAACCCTGTGAAGAGAAAACGTAGTGTCGACCACGGTGGAGCGGTTTTTACCTCTTGGGAACTCTCGTCGTATGTGATGTTGGTCTTGATACCGAATGGCCATTTGACATGGAGCAAGTCTTTGTTTAACTGTAGTAGGAACACAATCAGGACGAAGAGGGCGTTCAGCATGAAGAACGCGAATACACTCTGGTCACGTAGATCCTTAAGGTCTTTGGCGATTCTAGCCTGATGATTAGCAGCGTTTGGACGATTAATTCACAAATTCAATAATTACTTCTTCAAATCATAATAATCATCGGTCCCAGCAGATCGAGTGAAATCGTTGGAAGAATAATGTTCAGAAAGATAGAAACAAAGAGGTATGTGTGTAATATATTGCAAGCGTTACCTTTTCTGCTTTGTCTTCGTCGATGGGATACAAATACTTGTCTAGAAGATCTTTCCAGAATAATTCTTCTTGCAGGGAGAGTACCTCAACCTCGCCCTTCTTCAGACCTTCGTCGGTGACCCAGTATGGACGAGAAAGGAAATTACCCTCTCGACCTGCATCAGTGTGATGACTCGCCTCGGTTTCTGTCTCACTATCACGTTCATCTTCCTCAGCAGGATCTTCGCCAATCGCACCTAGATGGTCAGCCCGAGAGCCAACCGAGGAAGCTCTTCGTCGTCCTGATGTGTTACCATGAGGATCGATAGCTCTGGTGTGTGAATGAAAACAAATCATAAGTTAACGCGGTGGGAAGAGAATTTAGAAAATGCAAATAATTTCTCATCGTTAACCTTTCAATTGTTTCTAGGCGCTTGCCCAGCTGCTCAAGCGACTCAGCGATAGCAACTAGCTGTTGCTTCTCGTCAGAAGGTTTTCCATGAGTGCAGAGCATGCATTTGAACAATCCAGCGAGAGATATTTCTATAGAACCTTGATCATCATCGTTGCTACCTGCTCCATGTTGAAGAAAACCAAGAAGAGACTTTTGCTTAACTTTGCGCTTAGCCTCCTCCTCTTCTTTTTTCTCCTGTTCGAGTTCCTGTTGCAAAAATCAACTAGCTAATTACTATGTTACAAAAAAGAAATAGTGAATCATCGATTATTCATGCTGATGGAATTTTAATTGTTAATTTTTAGTGCACTTTAATTTTGCTAACGAGCAGGGAAGTTCAAGCAATAGTTTGAGTTATTTATTAAGATTCGTTCAAAGTGTAGGAGGAAAAAAAAGCGTTTGTTATTTACCGCAGTACTTCTCCTAGTACGTACTTCCCTTGTGCCCCATGTGATATCATTGAGATTGCAGAGCGAGAAAATAATTAGTATGCAGTACATCGATGGTACAGTCACGTAGTAAATAATGCCATGAAGAAGACATCCAAACTCACGAGGATGTAAAACCGCGGTCACTGATATTTGAGCGACAATGAGGACTAGAAACAAACTCGAAGGTGCCAGAAGACCATCTTCGACTACGTTTATCGATATCGCTGTTGCAACTGCGATCATCACCAGACCGTAAAGTACACTGATGACCCCAGCAAAGAAGACCTGATTTATAAATTTAATAATCGTTTTTCTCATAATTAAACTAAGATAATTGATTTCAGAAGAACGAATCACCGTCACCAACACCGAACAGGAGAGAAAGGATGAAAGCCTTTGCACCATTTGGGAAAATACATTGAGGAATCTCTCAAGAGAGAGATCACCCGACGAACCTTCTTCGTTTTCTTCACTGCGACCTCACGGGTACCCCACGACACGACATTGAGATTGATGATGGAGTACAAAATGAGAAGCAGGTACATAGACGGTATCGACAGGAGATATATTATTCCTGGCATGATGCACCAAAATTCTTGTGGATGGAGACAAGCCGCTATGAGAAACGATGTCGTGAGTGATATTAAAAACATTGCTGATGGCGAGCCAATTCCATCCTCGCCTAATTGTAGAGCGGTTCCCACTATGACCGCCATCATTATCATAGCGTAGGCAGTTGATAATATCTGGGCGCAGAGTAGCTGAAAGGAAGAAAGGGAAAACGAACCAACGTTTCACGAGACATTACAGAAGCAATATTCTTTCGCTGTACATGAGGTAACACACAAAAGGATCTTTAAAGTAAAATTGAGATTGTTTGTTGCGCTGCCACTTACTTGAATATTTGCTTTGCAGGTGAAACAGACTAACATGAAGAAAAGAATTGGTATTATGTTGTAATAGAAGCTCGTCCAGTTGTCGATTTTAAATGCAGCGACAAAGGCACCCACCAACATGAGAAATATCGTTCCAGGACCAAGCACCGTTCCACCTGTGAATTTTCATTACATTTATATTATTCGCAGGTGTAATTTCTCATCAGCAGGGTTATTAGTTTTGACTAAACGAACCCATGAGAAGAATTTGATAAGAGATGTAAGGCATTGATATGTTGTCGTTGATCTTGATGGTCTTTTTCGCATCCATGAGCAAATCCATGATATTGGCTATGGTCGAGGGAACCCAACGTCGACGCTGATTGTAAAATTCGTTGAAACCTTCAGGAGCATGGGTGTAAGCATCGCTGGCAGCAGAATATTCGACCTTAAGAATGGAGAGGTATTAATGAATCTTGAAATTTTTAAATGTGTAAGATTTATGTAAATTAAAACTAACTCGATAACCACGTTGCAGCAAGAGTGTACAGAGCCAACGATCCTCGCCTTGATCGTACTGTACGTAATGTCGAGCTTCTTCGGATCTCGTCGTGTATTTCTTCATTACATTGTCGTCCATGAGGGCTTTTCCTCTGAAGAGGGAAAAACATCCGGGACTACAGAGTACACAACCGATCATGTGCTCGGTTGCTTTTTGCAGCCAATGACCAATAGCGTATTCGAACATTTGATACCAAACCATCGGGCCTGAAAATAAGATTCCAGTGAAATGGTAATTTTTGTTTTTGATCTATCGGGTCATTGCGCAATAGCTAAAATTTGTTACTGATAACTCACCTGATCCTACAGGATGTATACGACCACAGGCAGCGCCAAGATTTTTGTTCTTCTTCATAAGATCAACGAGCAACTTGACAGCGGCTGGCTGAAAATCAATGTCACCGTCCAGCGTCAAGAGATAAGTATTCTCAGCGATGACTTCCTTGCGATCAACGCTTATAGGCAATTCCATAAGGCGATGTCCCAGAAGATAGTACATGTACATGACCTGCGAATGGTAATTTAATATTTTCATTAATTACCCAAACATTACATCTTCTTTTAAACACACAGGAACAAATTTCAACTTGAACCTTTTGTAAACAAAATTCTTAAAGACACTCACTTGACTCCAACGTTTCCTGTGTCGAATTTTACTCTTGTCCTTCAAATGAGCAATCATTTTTGTTTTTCCAGGCAAAGTCCAGACGAGACGACCGCCATAAGGCGTGGGATACTTTTTAGCAGCCCTGACATGCATCCTCGTCTGATGAACATCAGAAGCAGCCTCGTCCAGAGTACCGACCAAAAGTTTGACGAATCGATTGACTTGTGACTCGTTCTCATCGTGATCAGCCAGCTCGAAGGCATCGTCGAAGAAAATATGAGCTGGAAATTAACAACGGTATAATTACAAATGTCTAAACAAACGTTCGACAAATTATCTCAGCTTACTTTCAAACTCGTAGTAATCAGGATCGACGACCTTCAGATATTTCTGGGCGACACGTCTAGCACATTGATCTTCATCCAGTCGCAAGATACTTTTCAAGAACTCGATCATTTCTTCTTTGTTCTCGTGCCACATTGTAGCACAGGCGTAGATCCTTGTGACATGATCGCTGCTTTTCACAGCTGATGGAGGAGTCGTCGATCCATCAGTTTGCTCGTATATTGTCTCATAATCACCATCACCCTTTTCTCTTTCAATTTCAGCCAAGTCCTGCAACATTACACGTTGGACAAAGATCTTGTTTTCTATATAAACAAAGGACATTAGTTGAAGATCATGGACAAGGCTTTCACCTCGACTTTGACTTCCGGCTGATCATCTCTCTTTCTATTCAGACCCATCGATTGATCTATCAGCAAAGAATCGTACATTGGCACCACGAATAATTTCTCAGTGGCAGCGAGTCTCTCGCACTTTGGTGTCCATATATGAAGAGTTATCCAGGTTTGGGACAATAACCAAAGCAGCCAGATCCAGGCGTATTGCTTGGAGACAAAATCATTCAAGAAGTACAAAGGTGGTGACTCGTAGAAGAGATAATCTGGTATAGTGCCATGAAAGAAACATGGATCACCATTGCGAATTCCACATGCTGCTATCAACAATGATATCGACACAGGAATTGTGAGACTCACGGGAAATGCATAACTGAAACCCTGAATGAGAATTTTGCAAGCGAATTTTCCTGAAAAAAACAGTCGAGGTAATCAAAAATTAATTTGTCTTTCTTGCTAATTTTGTTTTTACTTTCTTACCGAATATATAGGCAAAGTATGCTCCGAAAATTTGTATCAGAAGGACGTGAATAGGCGTGTAAAAATCCGCTGTTATAGTCTCGGTCTCTCCGTTTGGAAGAAGATCCGTTAAATCTGGTATCGTCCCAGCGCCTGATTGTTGAACGGATCTAACTGTTATCTTGTGATCACCGAAGGCAGTTCCGAACATGGTGAACAAATGACCGACCGACTCGCCCTTCATGTAAAGTACTATGAGTGTACTAATGAAGAAGGCTATTATTTTCCATACCGAGACGAACATGTAAGTGAAATATCTCGTCAGACGAAGTTCCTTCTTAACGCGAGCAAGATTCTTAACGATTCCTGAAAATATTCAACGTGAGATTGATAAATTATCATCAACGATGAAGATTGTTTAAATATGGTTTTAAAGTAAATACAAAGTAGTAAATAAATTTATTTCAGCTCACCAATGGGACTTTGCAACGAGACATAATTTTCCCACCAGCCACAGGAAACGAGGAACAACGAGGGTGGTATCAGCCAGAGCGAATGCCTCGAGCTATCGAGCAAGGGCCAAACGACAAAACCAGTGGCTTGTGCAGCAAGGGCAGCAAGATCAACGAGAACGAGAACGAATCTTCTCGACTCGTCTTTGCTCTTATTTCGAGATAACAGACCTGTGGGTTATTCATTCTTAATATTTGTCCACTTTTCTTTGCAAACTAATATATAGTATTTCTAATTCTAGTTATTTCTAATATATTTATTATAATATTATAATGGCTTATGTTGTCATTATTGTTACAAAATATCTTTCTATTATTAGAAAGATATTTTGTCTAATAATAGAAGGATATTATTTTGTATTACAAAATATCTTTCTAATAATTGAAATATCTTTCTAATATCTTTTGTAATACAAAATATCTTTCTATTATTAGAAATTAGAAATATCTTTTTAATAATAGAAAGATATTTTGTAATAATAATGACAATATACAAAATATCTTTCTATTATTAGAAAGATATTTTGTATTACAAAAGATATTAGAAAGATATTTGAATTATTAGAAAGATATTTTGTACTACAAAATATGTTTCTATTATTAGAAAGATATGTTTCTATTATTAGACAGATATTTCTAATAATAGAAAAAATATCACTAAATATTTCTAATAATCACAAAAGTATTTCTAATAATAGACAACATATCTTTTTATTATTAGAAAGATATTTTGTCTAATAATAGAAAGATATTTCTAATAATAGAAAAAATATCACTAAATATTTCTAATAATCACAAAAATATTTCTAATAATGGACAACATATCTTTCTATTATTAGAAAGATATTTTGTCTAATAATAGAAAAATATTTTGTCTAATAATAGAAAGATATTTCTAATTTCTAATAATAGAAAGATATTTTGTATTACAAAAGATATTAGAAAGATATTTGAATTATTAGAAAGATATTTTGTACTACAAAATATGTTTCTATTATTAGAAACATAAGTTTCTATTATTATGTTTCTATTATTAGAAACAAATTTCTATTATTAGAGACAAAGTTTCTATTATTAGAGA
The DNA here is from genome assembly GCA_946811545.1 of Netelia fuscicornis. Lineage (NCBI taxonomy): Eukaryota > Metazoa > Arthropoda > Insecta > Hymenoptera > Ichneumonidae > Netelia > Netelia fuscicornis. The sequence continues at coordinate 45,397,196 of OX328014.1, read as the reverse complement.
CAAAATATGTTTTTATTATTAGAAACATATTTCTAATTTCCAAATGAGTCGATTAATAATAGAAAACTAAACTTACCAAGAAATCCAGGCACGAAGCAGACGCAGTTGGTCAACATAGCACCCTTGACAACGTCCAGCTCTGGCAGAACTGCAAAGAACATCAATGCCAAGCCAACAACGTGAAACGTTTCCATGACGAAGACGAGAAGGAAGTGAGACGATGGAGGCTTTTTCCAAGATTTGAAGATACAAATTCTCATGCTGCGAATCAGAGTTCCAAATTCTGGGACTGCGAAGGCTATTATAATGCACCACATCCAGGCTATTCTCTCCTCCTCGGGTAACGACACGACGAATTGTTTGTCACGTCCTGAATAAAATGAAAATATAGAAAAATTCATGAATTTGTGAATTTTACTAAATATTTTTATATCTTCTTTCCAGGTACTTGCCAAGCTGTTTGTTGCAATAAACAATGTCCCGGTCAGCTCTTAGTTGAGAAGCCATGAAGAGTATCGTACCTTTGGCTATGACACCACTGCCAAGTACGATAATAAAAACCAAGAGGTAAACGAGTACTTTAGTTATTTGAACCGTGGCATCAAAACATTTTTGATTCGCCATCGAGCCTGAGTCAATCTTGGGCGGTGGATCTCTGAAGACGTCCCATCCTTTGGTCTCCACCAGCGTACGTTGACTTTTAATTTAAACACAAAAAAAGTTTTTAAAAAATGTTTTCTAGAAATTGAACTAATTCAAATGTACTTTTTCTTTTACCTGCCACCGTACTCCTGTGTAAGAGGGGTCGTATCATCGTCCGAAAAATCATCCGGGCCAGCTCCACCACCCGGCACGACACCGTTCTGTTGCTGATGTTGCATTTTCGACATGTCGACAGAATTTTATCTCTGCGAAGGACACAATGACAAAACAAAATCGTCGGTGAATTCGTTAGGTTTATGTTAGCATTGTTATTACAAAATATCTTTCTATTATTAGAAGTTAGAAATATCTTTCTAATGATAGAAAGATATTTTGTAATAATAATGACACTGTAAGCTATTATTATATTATAATAAATATATTAGAAATAACTAGAGTTAGAAATAATATATATATTATAATAAATATATTATATTATATAATATATTATTATTATATATATGGAATAATATATTATTATATATATTATTATAGAAATAACTATAATTAGAAATAATATATTATTATAATATATATATTATATAATATATATTATTATATATATTATTATAGAAATAACTAGAATTAGAAATAATATATTATTATAATATATATATTATAAAATATATTATTATTATATATATATAGAATAATATATATTATTATATATATTATTATAGAAATAACTAGAATTAGAAATAATATATATATTATAAAATATATTATATATTATATATATATTATTATATATATATACATATATTATATATATTTTATATTATAAAATATATTATATTTTATAATATATATATTATAAAATATATTTTTTCTACTAATATATTATATATATACATACTAATATATTATTATAATATATATATATAATATTACAAAATATATTATTTTTATAAAGAAATGTATAAAACATGGACATAGGTTCCACGTGTAAGCAACATTATATCATAGTTTCGATCAATCATAGGAGAAAGTTTTGAGGTAGAAACGTTAGGTTATAATTAAATCGTTCGAGGTCGAAGAGTAAGGCTGCCAAATTACGTGGCGAATTTTCGTTCCATATGGTCGATCGATTCGATCATTCCCCATGTATCTCTTTGTTCGTGCGTGATCCAACGGTGAGAGAGGGACGAGGAGAGAGAGAGAGAGAGGCAGGAGGTTCTTATTTTCTTTTTATTTCACCCGGTTCCTCGAGAGAACACTCTTGGAAAGTGAAAGGAACGAAACGAGTGTAGATAACGTAGCAAGGACGTCCACAAGCGCAGCACACGATTCTCTGCAGCTCGGCGTGTCGGTAACCGCCCTCGAGGTCTCCGTCACGCTGTATTCTCCATCCTGGTACCCCGCACCACCCACGAGTCTTGGACTCCGTCTTGCTCTTGTCCACGTTCCTTCACACTCTCGTTTCATTCTTTTTTTGTTCACTGCGCTCTTTTCTTCTTTCTCTCCTCTGCCCTGTTCTCCAAACAGTGGAATGACCGCGTTATAGATTTTGGAGGCGAATGCTCCTTGGAAACTTGTATAGGAATTTCTTTAATTTATCTTATAGTTAAGATGGAAGCTAGAGTTTCGTTGATTAAGAAAAATTGTTCAATTTTTATGTTTAGCTTGAATTTTTGTTAATTCTATTAATTTATAGAAATTGGAAACTTGTATAGGAATTTCTTTAATTCTCTTATGGTTAAGATGGAAGCTAGAGTTTCGTTGATTAAGAAAAATTGTTCAATTTTTATGTTTAGCTTGAATTTTTGTTAATTCTGTTAATTTATAGAAATTGGAAACTTGTATAGGAATTTCGTTAATTCTCTTATGGTTAAGATGGAAGCTAGAGTTTCGTTGATTAAGAAAAATTGTTCAATTTTTATGTTTAGCTTGAATTTTTGTTAATTCTGTTAATTTATAGAAATTGGAAACTTGTATAGGAATTTCTTTAATTCCTCTTATGGTTAAGATGGAAGCTAGAGTTTCGTTGATTAAGAAAAATTGTTCAATTTTTATGTTTAGCTTGAATTTTTGTTAATTCTGTTAATTTATAGAAATTGGAAACTTGTATAGGAATTTCTTTAATTCCTCTTATGGTTAAGATGGAAGCTAGAGTTTCGTTGATTAAGAAAGATTGTTCAATTTTTATGTTTAGCTTGAATTTTTGTTAATTCTGTTAATTTATAGAAATTGGAAACTTGTATAGGAATTTCTTTAATTCCTCTTATGGTTAAGATGGAAGCTAGAGTTTCGTTGATTAAGAAAAATTGTACAATTTTTATGTTTAGCTTGAATTTTTGTTAATTCTGTTAATTTATAGAAATTGGAAACTTGTATAGGAATTTCTTTAATTTATCTTATGGTTAAGATGGAAGCTAGAGTTTCGTTGATTAAGAAAAATTGTTCAATTTTTATGTTTAGCTTGAATTTTTGTTAATTCTGTTAATTTATAGAAATTGGAAACTTGTATAGGAATTTCTTTAATTCTCTTATTGTTAAGATGGAAGCTAGAGTTTCGTTGATTAAGAAAGATTGTTCAATTTTTATGTTTAGATTGAATTTTTGTTAATTCTGTTAATTTATAGAAATTGGAAACTTGTATAGGAATTTCTTTAATTCCTCTTATGGTTAAGATGGAAGCTAGAGTTTCGTTGATTAAGAAAAATTGTTCAATTTTTATGTTTAGCTTGAATTTTTGTTAATTCTGTTAATTTATAGAAATTGTATTAATTTGTATCTGTTTAAACTTTGTTAGTTGATAAGTGAGACGACCATGGTTCTTGTCCCTTTGGAATATTCGTTCTCAGTATTGCGAGGATATTCTTGCTCATACCGAGCACGAAAGAGAACGTACTCTTTCACTGTTCTTGCTCATGATACGAGTTGGTTGTCGTGTAGGGCATAGAGACCAGGCATACCACATGCTTATGTATATTCTTGTTACTGACCAAGGCTGAGGACAGCCCGAGGCTCGAAAGAAGACCCGCAGGACCAGTATTGCTATTGCTTTCACGTATCAGCCCATAGATATTTACACATTACTTCCTCCCCAAGGATCTCATTGTTTCCCCATTTCAATCTCAGAAATTTGTGCAAGGAAACTGTTTCAATTTTTCATTATTACAATTATTCTAACAAATTATATTACTCAACACCAGACGTTTAAAAAAAAGCCAATAAGTATTGCTTTCACGTATCAGCCCATAGATATTTACACATTACTTCCTCCCCAAGGATCTCATTGTTTCCCCATTTCAGTCTCAGAAATTTGTGCAAGGAAACTGTTTCAATTTTTCATTATTACAATTATTCTAACAAATTATATTACTCAATACCAGACGTTTAAAAAAAAGCCAATAAGTATTGCTTTCACGTATCAGCCCATAGATATTTACACATTACTTCCTCCCCAAGGATCTCATTGTCTCCCCATTTCAATCTCAGAAATTTGTGCAAGGAAACTGTTTCAATTTTTCATTATTACAATTATTCTAACAATTTATATTACTCAATACCAGCTACTAAAACAAGTCAATAAGTATCACTCCACATATTCTCAGTTGATGTCCAAACGAAGGTTGACTGTTACATTTCTCTTAAATTCCATCCTTGGTATTTCAATGTGTCTCACGATTACAAAAACTCCCAATCAGTTTCGTTCTACTTTCTTCAAGCCAAGAGTCAAAACTTCTTCTCTGGCTTGGCCAGAGCCTACGCAAGTCAATTGTCCTTGTTATTGTCCTGGGTGTATGCTAGCCATTCCCTCTTGACTTCCTGATCGAAGCGATACCCTCAAAACTATTTCCAACGACTCTCTCTCTCTTTCCAGTTGTTAACACATCGTTTTGTTCCAGGTTGCTACATACACTGGACAGACACAGGCGTGTCCAAGCAATTCTCCTTTCATACCAGCCTGGACAACCTGACTCATAGACTTCTCGTCAGGAAAAAAACGAAGAAGTAATGAAATTCTTTTCGACGCTTTTGCAAAACCACTTGAAGAATTTCTCCCGGAACCAGAGGCCTTAGTGGAGTAGGCAAGTTTAACTCGGACGGATATGGAACTACTCGATTCTTGTCTCGTGAGACAATCCTGAGATGAGGAGAAAGAGCGAGACGAGTTGAACAAAGGAAATACTCGTTTATGGAATTTCCAAGTCCGGATTGCTTCCTCTTTGATCTTCCAGCGACCGTGAATATTTAAGGGAGCTTTTCAGTGTGAAATTTTCAAAAAATCGATTTTTTTTTTGCTTTATCGAATAGTATACACTCTTTTCGAAGAAGCAGAAGGGATATTGTATGGACCTGACATCGCTGATTGACCATAAGTAAACGATTTACCTAAAATTTCCTCACTTGAAACTTTGAACGCGTTTTTCTCGAAACAGCATTTTTCAAAACGGTGTCCAACTTGGAGGGCAGAGTTTTAAAGCTATCGAGTTGAATTTTTTACACAATATTCTTAACGTCATTGTTTATCGTGCTATGGAAGCTTTTTTTTTTGACATCTTCCTATTTTTTTGTAAAAAAAAACTGCCAAAAAAAATGCTAAAATCGATACTTTTTGTTCAAAACGGCGCCATTTTTGCAAAAAAAAAAAGCCTCCATAGCACGAAAGCCAATTATATACCGATCAATAATCTTTTTGTGTTTTTTGTTTCAGATCAAAATTGTGAACCCCAACGTGGACACCACATCCAAGTGCATTTTCTGCAACAATTGTTTCATCATTTTTATAGATATTAATTAATAACTAAATCGATCTTTAAAAAATTGTTTTGTATTCTTCAATACCCAATTAATATACAAAACAAAAACCAGACCGATTAGATTATTTTTTCTTTAAAAAAAAAAATCGCGAAAAACAGCGATTTTTCGGGCTGTCACACTGGAAAGCTCCCTTAACCCAGAGGGCTTTTTCTTCCTTTGATACGATAGTTGGATTACTCTTGGGTGAGCTTATCGATCATGAAAATATGCGCTTCAACTATTTTCCTGTTATCAGGAACTTGGTGTGGACTTATCGCTAAAATTGCATCGCTTATCTCGATGGTAACGAATTTTTCTTTGTTGCTTAGGTGTTTGCTGGATGATCGATCGTTCTTGATTGCACTTCATCACTCCGGATACGATAATGCAACCAAGGTTGTGTTTGGATTGAAAACCTGAGTGCTTCATCATCCACTCTCAACGTGGGAATGAACTATTCGACTTTTTTACTCTGAAAGTTTCTCAAAGTAAATACCCTGGAACTTACGATTTCTGCAGTAACGCGAATTACGAGCCAAGCGTGTATTACAACTTGGGGTTTGAAACTTTCGTGACTCGACCAAACAAGTCCGAACGAGCGATAAGGAATGTTCCTGGCTGAGCTAGCTATTACAAGACAGACCTAGTTTGAAATTCCAGTGTGCTCATTAAAAAAAGAGAAGCAACACGTATCCTAGTGCAGCGTAGATTCTCATTTCTCTCGGTTGGTTTAATCGCTAGTAAAATGTAGAAGTTTTAGTGTAGGGACGTTCGATTTTGTAACGATACATTGTTCAGCCTCGCAGCTCTATGAGAGATCCACCATTGTCATTGTTACAATTCTCTAAACGTAGTCCAATATCTCAAGAGATTGATAAAAAATTGTCTACAAAAAATAATATGTAATACGTTTAATTGCTAGTAAAACGTAGAAGTTTTAGTGTAGAGAGAATCGATTTTGTAACAATATATTGTTCAGCCTCACAGCTCTATGAAAGATCCACCATTGTCATTGTTGCAATTCTCTAAACGTAGTCCAATATCTCAAGAGATTGATAAAAAATTGTATACACAAAATAAGATGTAATACGTTTTAATCGCTAGTAAAACGTAGAAGTTTTAGTGTAGGGATGTTCGATTTTGTAACGATAGATTGTTCAGCCTCACAGCTCTATGAAAGATCCACCATTGTCATTGTTGCAATTCTCTAAATGTAGTCCAATATCTCAAAAGATTGATAAAAAATTGTATACACAAAATAAGATGTAATACGTTTTAATCACTAGTAAAATGTAGAAGTTTTAGTGTAGGGACGTTCGATTTTGTAACAATATATTGTTCAGCCTCGCAGCTCTATGAAAGATCCACCATTGTCATTATTGCAATTCTCTAAACGTAGTTTGATATCCCAAGAGATTGATAAAAAATTGTATACACAAAATAAGATATTATACGTTTTAATCGATAGTAAAACGTAGAAGTTTTAGTGTAGAGAGAATCGATTTTGTAACAATATATTGTTCAGCCTCGCAGCTCTATGAGAGATCCACCATTGTCATTGTTGCAATTCTCTAAACGTAGTCCAATATCTCAAGAGATTGATAAAAAATTGTATACACAAAATAAGATGTAATACGTTTTAATCGCTAGTAAAATGTAGAAGTTTTAGTGTAGGGACGTTCGATTTTGTAACAATATATTGTTCAGCCTCGCAGCTCTATGAAAGATTCACCATTGTCATTGTTGCAATTCTCTAAACGTAGTCTGATATCCCAAGAGATTGACAAAAAATTGTGTACAAAAAACAAGATATAATACGTTTAACACTAGATTTACCAGACCAGTCATTTTGACTGGTCGTGCAATTTTTAATTAAAAATTCCTACTGCATGTAACATTTGTTTTCTGAAATGACGTTATGACTTTTGTAGCTGTAAGTAGAAAATATATTTAATGAACTCAATACAGCTTTATATATATTTGTAACAAATATATTTAGATAGAAACAGGTATATGCAAATAGCTGGTAAATCTAGTGTTAATCTCTAGTAAAACGTAGAAGTTTTAGTGTAGGGCAGATCGATTTTGTAACAATATATTGTTCAGCATCGCAGCTCTATGATAGATCCACCATTCTCATTGTTTCAATTCTCTAAACCTCCCAAGAGATTCATAAAAAATTGATATAAAAAATTGTGTACAAAAAATAAGATACAGGGGGGTCTCTCGAATTGGAAGTTGCGCAACGTTTGGTCCTTACCGGTCCAGCTCACACTGTTCTCTTTTTCTTATACCAGTCTTTATGTATTTTATTGGAACTAAGTGATCTATGGGTGATCGTAAGACTCGCGAGTCGAGTTTAGTTTTACAACTAGCCGCTGGCTATTTCCTTTCTAAAACCTGGACTAAATTGGTCCCACTCTTTTTTTCTCTCTGCTTCTCTATTTCTTATAGTTTGACGAACAGTAAACCAAGGCTTGTTACAGTTCTAAACGTAACGGTTTAAAAATCTATCTGGCTAGAATTTTGTGTCTCTTGGTATTTTCGTCGTCACGCTCAATGCAAATCCGTTTGCAGGAAAACGGGTTTGTCCCAACTGACCAATATCAAGTCCAGGAATTAATTTTATCCCCATATTGACTAATCGAACTTTCAATGAAGAGATCTCGAATCGTCCCATGACCTCGCCACATACATTCTCGCTTTCGTCGAAAAATTCTTCTCTACGACTGATTCATCTAATCTTCCTCGCTTATTACCTGGCATATTTATTTCCAGAGAATACGTTATAGCGTTCAATCTAAAATTTCTCTCATTCTATCTTTTTGTCCCATTTATACTTTTATTACTGTACTATGAAGAAAAATAAAATACATTCTTGGTACAAAGACAATTTTTATCGAAATTCACACGCTTTCGATTGCCATTTATAGCAATCTGGGTCGTACAATATTCCATGCTATCTCATCATTCGACACAAACTAAATATTACTTTTCGTCGTGGGAAATATAATATTCTATGGGAAGTAACAAACTCCAAAATTTCCTGACTTGTTTTTTTCTTCAGTGAACGTTTAAAAGAAAATGTAAGATTGATTTAACTCTCAAGTGGTGTGCTTACTTTAAATCTATCCCTCTCACACTCGACAGACATTCTTTATAACGGTAGAATCAAAGTTTCAATTTGCCCTCGATTAATATCCGTTCCACTCCTCGTATAAAATCGTTTTACATTACGTCTGACTCGCTCCAAGACGTTTTGCTCACCTGCTGTTACTTCTACGTCTCGCTTTCTCTCTTTCTCTCCTGACAAATTTCAAAACTGGCTCTCCTCTGACTCCCAGGGCCAGGACAGAGAAAATATTTAACGAATCATCTCTCTTCTTCCCTCGGTTTGTTCCTCGCTCCAAATAAAAACAATGTTACCCAGTAGTTGTTCGTTTTCCTCGTTATCCAAGTTTCACAATTTTCAATAATTCACCCCTCGCACACTCTTGAAAGATTCTCAATACAAAATCATAAAATCACAAAACTACCAGTTTACATAAAATACTGGAGTGAAAAAAAACAATGTGAGAAGAAGAAGAAAAAGGATTTTACAATTACAACTTGTACGCGACAATACTTTGCGATTCGAAGCTATCCGGGTCTGCCTGGAAGTCACCAGGTACGCGTAAGGTGAAAGCCGTGGAGGAGGACAGCGTTACACCGCGCGACTGTCCGATACAGCTCGCGAGTCGAAGAAGGCGAACGGTCTCTTTTTACCCCCTCTAAAAGTTACTCGCACAATCTCTCTCGCTCTTTCTGGCGTTGTATCTTTCGTATCTGAGCTCTGTTACCCACGTTACTTTCACAAGAGTTTTTCTCTTTCTCTCTCCTCCTCCTTCTTCTCTTCCTTCTTTCTTTCTTCTTCTCTCTCTCTCTACTCGAAGTAACACGTTCTATCCTCACACGCTCGATTCACACACACACACAGACAAAACCCTTCCTCGCGGTCACGTCTCTCCTCTGGAGAACGTGACGTCAGGTGAAAAATTCAACTCTTTTCTATCTTCCCTACCTACTCAGGTCTCTATTGCGTTGGCGAGGAAAAAATTAAGAGGATGCGCCGAGGCTGTTTTTCAGTCTCTGCCTCTCTTCTGATTTTTCTTAGGGAGGGTCGTCGATCCGAGTTATTCCTCCTTCAAGGTCATCCTGGGATCCTTGAGAAAGGATCCGGATGGGACGAGAGAATGTCGGAGAGAAAGCGCTTCCTTGAGATGTTTTAACGATGCTCGGCTCGATTTCACTCTTTTCCTTTTAGTTTCTTTTATTAACGATCCTTGGAGAGATTCAAGGATTCTCCGGAGTCCATAGATTGCTGTTGCTTCTTCATCGTTGTCATGTCCAGCATCGCTCCAAAATCTGGTCTGACGCTGGAGATTGAGAGTTCCTCAGCGGTGGTAAAATCTGTCGTGGGTCGACTTGGCTTTGTCACGTCCATTGGAGAGTCCAATGTCTTCTTACGTTCCATCGTCAAGTCTTCCGTTCTGTTGGTTTCCGTTGTTTGCGACGACACGTAGGTCGTTTGCATCGGTGTTTCCGGTGTGAATTCGTTGATAGACCGGTCGTTGCATATTGAAATATCGGTGGAGGGACATTTGGCCAGTGGTCCGAAGAGATTTGCTATGTTACGGGCATAAGCAGTTGACGAGGCTTTTGTAAATTCACTCAGCGAGAAGCCAGACAACTTTGCCAAATCTGCGGGTGTAAAACTTGTTAATTTACTAAGATCTGGAATACCGGTTATAGGCTGCGAGAGATCAGCTAGAGGGAAGTCCGGTGGTAACGTGGAACGCATTTTGTTCAATGCCTCGGTTGTTAAAGGCGTTGCCAGTTTTGTGAAATCCGTTGGCGATGGCTCGAATTCCATCTTGGCATTTTTTACTGATACTGTCAACTCGCCTGAACGGAAAGTCGGTATTATCTCAGGGCGATTAAGCTTGCAGATGCGAGAATCTTTCATCTGCAAAGGATTGTTCGATGAAACGTCGATGGTGTCCTTTTTCTGACAAACGTCGCGGGAAGACGTTGATGGCTGCAAGCCAAAAGGCTTCGATACGGATGTGACGATTGCGTTGTCTGGTTTGAAATTAACCGGTGCGAGGAATACATTACTGGGAGGTAGAACACCACCGGCTTGTGACAATCCTTCGGGTATGGCCATGGGTGGAAATTGAACCGCGACAAAACCATCGGGCGGTGGCTCGCTGGGTTCCATCCCTGGACAAATCATCTCACGAATTATTTCCCAGTAAGAACCGTTCGCGCGATTGTGACCAGGGAGCTTTGATGCTAGGGAATTCTAGAAAAATGGAAGAGAGATTGAAGTATTTTTCAAGATTTTTGGAAATGTGAGTTTTTGAGTTTAGATTAGGCGACAGGGTTCTCGACACTCACTTTTAATCTCTCGAGGTACGTCGTTGTACTGTTGAAATTTGTACGAAAGTCGATCCCACCCTCGCTTCTATAATAGTCTATGCATTTTTTCTGTGAAACGTAATAATATGATTAATTCGATGTTGAGGTTATGTTGATACATCCGCTATTTATTTAGGATTTGACTTAAACTCACAATCTCATCGAGTCCATCCTGCGAGATGAAAGGTTCTTGCGCCAGTGTATAACTGAGAAGCATTGGGCGTGGATACTCGTGAGGACGATTTTCCGGTGGTGGCATTGACCAAAAAACGTTAAAATTCGACTCGTAGCAATTGCCATCCGCGTTGTAAGGAGCTGCAACGTGAATTAAGTTTTATAAGCGCTCCATCTGGCAGCTTGGAATAAAATAGCGATAGGACCAAAAAATCCAACTTACAGCATATTAAACCAATGCAAGGAGTGTAACCATTGTCGCTAGGACCTTTCATTCTTATCTGGTAATCCAGCTGAGAATCAACGTCCCGTAAGGATGGCGAGGCGTGAGAACGTGGATGAGAGTGATACCAGCCAACCAGGGTAACCCTTTGCCATTCCATGGCTTTAGAAATTTCTGCCTCTACCATATTAGCTGACGTTTTATCCTTTCCGGCGTATCGACATGGAAAAGCGCTTGTTATCGCCAAATCTGTAATAAAACAATAGTTCCGGTAGTCCACGAGTAATTTTATATCAAATGTGAAATTACTAGTTTCCTTAAATTCTCACTATGAGCATTTATGTCCCAGTGACCTCCTAGGTAGCCACAGACTTCTTTGTCCGTGAGATGGCAATGAAGGTCGACAACGACAGCGGCGCTCGTCGCTATCGAGACTAGAAACGGTTGTATCTTTCCAAGAGTACTGAACGATGTTAATTCAACCATTGTACTCATATCCCTTGAAAGTAAGCAAATGTTTGATTTTTCTTTTTATAATGGCTTTTCAATTAATTCTGGTTGAGAACGAACTTGGAAAAATTCAATAACGAATCAAAGATTTAAATCTCACATAGCGTGACTCCGTATTCCCAGATTAGCATGTTTTACAGGAACACGAACTACAGTAGTTGGGTTTGTTGTTTGCAGTGAAACAAAAGCTTCCTCCACTGTTTCGCTCGCAGCATCCGCTGTATCCACCTTCGGTCCCTGCACCGCAAGTAACATATGAAAACTCGTTCGGTATATTGTGTGTAAAGGCAAAACAAATTCGTTAATAAAACTTTTACATTAAACATAGTATTTTTATTATCTTACCGGAAACATAATGGTACTTGTCATTAATATCGCGGATTTAGTGGTCCGATACTAAAAAACTTTATCTCAACTGGATTTCCAGGACGCCGCAAAAAAAAGCATAAACTTAACCCAACATTGGATTTCCATTTTGACAGCAATTTCAAGCTATGTCGCGATATCGATGTATCGATATATCGATATATCGAGTCTCGACGCAGCGCCTGCGCACGATACGCGCTCGTGCCGTGCGAAGTAGTGGGGGGAGTAGGGAAGCTATAGCTATGGTAGTAAAGTGACGGAGAAGGAGAAGCAGCTGTTGTGTCATAGCACAGTGAAACTGATCGGCTCGATAAGAGTGCTGCATCGAAAATTCATTCTTGGAAATTCTCGCAACTCGATCAATTTCACTGTACGGAACTTGCGCGATACTGTCCATACATCGATGTGAAATGTGTATATATATAATCATTGCCGTCCAACATGGCGTCCGGTCAATAGACGAAACTCCTTCGTGCTGGGAGGGTAGAGCTTGGTCGCGGAGTTGCTCGTGAGTGTTCCTACCTATGTTAGGTGGGCCGGAGTACCGAGACCCGTTACCGACATTTTCTTTTTGCTCTCGTCTTGACAAGAAAACCCTCCCCCAAACGTTCTTTACTCGCGAGGAGTGCGCGAGTGTCTGCGCATGTCCGTGTGTCCCTTCACAGTGTTACGATGTTCGAATGGAGCATCCACCGGGCTTACGGGGCAAGAACCCTCTCCGAACCTTCCGTTCAACGTGATTAAATATGTGATCTAGTACGAATCACGACAAGACGCGTTGTGTGTGTGGCTGTGTGTGTGTGTGTGTGTGTGTGAGAGTGTTTTTAAACGAAAAATTCGCCAAGATTTTTCGTCGGGCGTGCGTGAGTGAAGAAAGTTTCTTTACTCTGACAAGCTAGCGGGGGAGGGGCCAAGAGGAGACAAAATGGCTTCGGGCGACAATGTGGATGTGATCGAAGTGGTGGTCGATACGAGTTTCGGTGGTCCCGCCCGAAGCTCGGACATGCCATCGAGAACCGACGATTCTGGTGATGAAGATGGTGAGTCGAAGAATTTTAATATATAGAACCAATATTTCATTTCAACATTTTTTTCGTCTATGTTCCATAACCTCAATAACCCGAACGCGAGACGAGATTGACCACGACCTTTGTTATTTCGCAATGAGCTCGGTCTCTCCATTTTTCTTTTTTATGTAATCAGCAAATCGTGAAAGAAATGAGATAGCAAGCATTCTTTTATATCGCACATGCCAGAAATGACGTTGAGTACACGCTTGTCACTCGTGACACGTTCGACCAATTTCTCCATAGTCGACACGGGGTGTGAACTTTGACAGCTGACGCGATGCGCTGTCTCACTCACGTTCCTCATGATTCACCATTCTTGGAATATTCGTGAGATATAATTCTCTGTCACGTGCTATTTTTAATCACCAGTCGTGCTTGCATTCGAATACAAGGATTTTTGTTATCGATTTTTAGTTTATGAATATTCAATGAGTGCACGAGCATCTTGGAATTCAGGCGAGGAAATTGCCTGTGTGACCTTGAACAAGTGGGATTAACGCTTAGTTATTGTGTTGTTACAGACAAATCGACCGGAGACAAAGTTACCACCTTTGACGTGAGTATTGCTTTTGGGTCTTTTCTTCTTTCCTGTCTTCATTTCAATATGAAACAGGTTGGGATGAATTTAATGATTGAATGATTAATTGTCGCTTAATCCGACAGACATCGGCTACTCAACATGGCAGCGGCGGGCCCAAAACTCCCGTGGGAGTTTCCAGAAACAAATCAGAGCGAGAAAGAAAGATCGGTCATCGGAGAGTTGGCGTCGGAGGCGAGATCACATATAAGAAGGTAAACTTATGATGGAACTAATTTCTTCGAAGCCAGTTTGTTTTCCAAAGGATACGTTGAACCCAGGGATCCTTATTATTTGTTTGTCGATTCTTCAGGCGTAATGCTAATTGACATTGCAAATAATTCTTCTTGGTGTAAACTGAAGTTCATTGTATTCTCATGTTCAGTCACGCTCGAAGGTTCCTTAAGATCTGTTCGATCAGAACGACATACAATAGTGTATGTCGTCGCGAGTTATGAAAAATGGTCCATCAGGTGGAAAATATTGCGGAAATGGCAGTGACGCTTTTAGAATTAGAATTGATAAGATATTTGCAATGGGTACGCGAGACAGCGTAATTATACGATGTGCAAGACTGGAATGTAATTTTTGAATAATACTTCATTATCCATTATTCAGATTCAAACGACCCAAATTATGGGATCGATACAGTTGGGTATACAACACGCTGTTGGTGGTCTCGCCAGTAAACCTGAGAGAGACCTTCTCATGCAAGATTTTATGACAGTGGAAACAACGAATTTTCCAAGCGAAGGCTCCAATCACACACCGGCCCATCACTTTTCCGAGTTCAAGTTCAAGAATTACGCTCCTATAGCATTTCGATATTTTAGGGATTTGTTTGGCATTCAGCCGGACGATTTTTTGGTAAGTATTCTAAAATTTATTCACTCTCTGCATTCAAAGTTCGTAGACATAATTATTTCTCAAAGGTATCTAGTGTTGTTATTTGTAAATATTTTTTTTACAGATGTCTATGTGTAGCGCGCCATTGCGGGAGTTATCGAATCCCGGTGCTAGTGGAAGTATCTTTTATTTAACGGAGGATGACGAATTTATCATAAAGACTGTACAGCATAAAGAGGGCGAGTTCTTGCAGACTCTTTTGCCAGGATATTATATGGTAATTATTGAAGATTCAGTGTAAATATCCTACATTGAAAAAGAACATCGACTCACGAATCTATCCTCTTTTACTTTCTTACTTGCAGAACTTAAATCAGAATCCGAGAACTTTACTACCAAAGTTTTTCGGGCTTTACTGCTATCGATGCAATAGTAAGAACGTCAGGTTGATCGCGATGAACAATCTTTTACCATCGGCGGTGAAGCTGCATCAGAAATACGACTTGAAGGGCTCGACTTACAAGAGAAAAGTACGTGTAAGATTCTTACCTTTTCCCTCCATAGATCAATTATTGTTATTCAATGTTTTTAATTCCCAGGCTTCGAGAGGCGAGAGAGGCAAATCATCGCCCACTTACAAAGATCTTGATTTTATGGAACATCATCCGGAGGGTATATTTCTCGAAGCTGATACGTACGGAGCTCTAGTCAAGACGATACAGAGGGACTGTCGAGTACTCGAGAGCTTCAAAATTATGGATTATTCTCTTCTCGTTGGAATTCACAATCTTGATCAGGCTGCGAGAGAAAAAAGCGTGAGTTTATTGTTTTACATTGTTAATGATAAGCAAGAAACCGAGCCAAAACTTTTTCCCATCACGAATCATACAGGAACAAAGGTTATCGGCTAGCGCTGATGATGAGCAAGGTGAACCCGGCTACGATAGCGGAGGTTTCGTTCATGTGGAACGTGAAAAGGAGCGCGAGGACAGAATAGGCGCGGTAGCGTTAAATCGTTCTAAAAGCATTAATCGTCAGAGGCTCGTGGCTCACAGTACAGCAATGGAAAGCATTCAAGCCGAAAGCGAGCCTATAGACGAGGAGGATGATGTACCGTGAGTATTTTTCGCCGAATTTTTATTAATCTCTTAACTTTATTAAAACATGAAAATCAAAGCTCTAAAAAATTGTTAAAGTAGTTCTTGCGATTATTTGAATATCAAGCTTGTGTAAATTGTAAATTAATCCAAGAACTACCTCGATTACCAACGAGATTTTTGTCATTAACGATGGTGACCTATATATCCTATTCCTAGCAGTCCAGGTGGTATTCCAGCGAGGAATGCTCGTGGAGAGCGTCTCTTACTCTTCGTGGGCATTATCGACATATTGCAGAGTTATCGACTCAAGAAAAAGCTCGAACACACGTGGAAGTCCATGATACACGATGGGGTAAGAATATATAAATATTATTTTAGAAATCTTTTCCTAAAATCAATTTAATTTAATCAACGACGAATTCAAATTACTATTGCCATCGTTTCATTTCACACAAACTTATAATTTTCTTTAGGACACTGTCTCCGTTCATCGACCTGGCTTTTACGCTCAGCGCTTCCAGGACTTCATGGCCAAGACCGTATTCAAGAAGATTCCCTCACGTAAGTACCATCCGAATCAGCCTCTCCTAACAAATTTGACCTCGATGCTAGCACTGAACAAAACTCATTCCTGAAGAATTCTCAAACCTCATTTTTATCAAGAGCCTCGCGTTAATAACGAGAAAACAACAAAACAATCTTTGTTATTCCTGTTGTTAACACGCGAACGTTAATTCGTGTTCTTTTCGTCTCGAAGACTCGAGAATTCCGTCAATCAATGTTTTCCGATAGTACTCGCAGTATTAAATTAAAGAAACAAAAAAAAAAACAACAACAAGAAAAAAAAAATACAGACACAATCACGACTTAGCGTGAAGAGTAAATAAATGAAAAAGAGGGTTGTGCAAGGTTGTTTTTGTTTAGTGTAGGAAAAGTGATATTGAAGAAAAAGAAAAATACTATTATCGGTGAAGAGATTGAAAACTTCGAACCATACGTACAATTTTAATCCGTCGATTAAAAAAGAAAAAAAAAAAAAAAGAAAAGCGTAATAACAGGCTAGTCGAGAACTACCTTGTTGTTTTAAGGTGGATATGATTCTCTAAAACTGTCTATACAGAAATATATACATATTAATACAGAGAGCAGTATGCTGTAAGCTAGCTGATAAATATTCGTTTAGTAATTATGATTGCCATTGCGAGACGAAGAGTATCTCTCGTTCATCATGATCACGAGGTATTTAACGAAGCATGTAGCCTGCCAATGTCTCATTCGATTTACCGGTCGAGTCTGACTATGCTCAAATAAAATCTTTGACGCTCGGTTTTGCGCCAAAAGCTCAAAAATTCTCATAGACAAAAGAAAAAGATAGACACAAAAATATAATTGTCTCTTCTCCAAAAAAAAAAAAACGTCACGATTTTTCTCTATGGCTCGTTAAATCAACTTGCATATCTCTTTCTTCTAAACGACCAAGAAACTAATTTACAGAATGCTTTTACTTTTCATTCTGATGTGAAAATTATTTCTTCTCAATTTCTTCTTTTATTCATTTTTTGCCAATATGAAAGTAAAGATGTTATTTTGGTACAGAAGTCTAAACCGTTGACAAATTGCGCGAAGATTATTCCGATTGGTGTCCACAGATTAAAATAGCTGAGTATTTTCCTCCCCGTAGCGAGAAAAAGAATTTTTGAAGAAAGAAAAATAATTCACTTCGACTCGTTGCTTCGCAAATACATTTCCATACAAAAATCATGCACACGTATGCAAGCAAATCGCCACGAGAAGGGCGACGAGCATTTAACATTTTTACTCAATTTCTCTTTTTGCTTTTGTTTAAGGAACTGTAAACATAACGATATACTTTAAAATCTTTATAATTTTTTGTTTTACGTTTTTAAACAACGTTAGTTTTAGTGACCAAACAATTCCAGTCTCTGTGTTTGTTCGTTGTTGTTTTTGTTTCTTCTTTTTTTTTTTCTTGTCAAGGACAGGCGTAAAGAAAGATTGAAGAGATGGCAGAACCCACGAGATAAAGACCCAAGGGTTGTTGTTTTTGGATTTTTGGACATGCGAGGAAACAAAATTTGCTCAATTTTGGACTTTAAGCTTGACGATGGAAGCTACCGGATTAAATATTGGAAATTCTACTTTGGAAATTTTTTCAGTGTCTTTATCTCTTGAGATTTATCATCCTGGACGATAGTAGACGATATTATTAGTATCGAGCGAGCTAGAGAACCTAGAAACAAGGTTCGACGATGTGATTGATTAGATTAGAAAACAAATTCGTCGATTAATCAAATTCCAATTGTTAGTCGCTTCTTCTTTTATTTTCTTTTTTTTTAATTTTATTCACTATTTCTTTTTTGTTCTTGTATCTTAGTCCATCCTTAATCGACACGTATTTAGCTTTGTCTTGAACGAGGCGAGAGAAAGATTTTAAATGGGAATATTAGTTTGAGAGTGCGAAGAAGAAGTATGCGAGGGAAAAAAGACAGTGCGAATGTAAAAACAGAAAAGAAGTTAGAAGTAGAATATTTTCTTATTGTGCAAAAATATTCAGCTATAGCGACTGGATGTGGACACCGATGTAAATTATTTTAATATTTTACAATAAACACTTTCGCTATTTACAGACCTCATTTCATTTATACGCCTGTCCACGATCCAACTTTTTGTAACAACCGCTGCGCTTTAATAATTCTCACTGGCGCTTTGTAAATACTTTGTAAATGAAAAAAACAAACTTGACACTAAATTCTTCTAATCAACTCCATCGAGTAATAAAATCGTGACGTTGAAAATTCCTCCATGATAAGAAAAATAAACGATCATGCTTCGATAATTAATTCGTGACTTAGTTAATATTGTCTCGTTCCATTTGTTTCTTCTCTAAGAACAAAATTAAATCAAAACCCAAGTCTTGGAACAAAAACAAATCTCTGGCTTCTTACCAGAAATTGGCATTATTCCGATTCGACCGATTTCTTTATTGTAATCTGTTATTTCTTATTTTGTTTGTTTTATTTTTTTTTAATGAAACGATTCGGTGTAAAGAAATGTTGGGCGTACAATTTAATTCATACAAATTATGATTATATCTCATATTTATATATTGCGTTAGCTAAATGTTAATGTTTCTGTGTCCGTGCACTTCTTACGTGTCGACAAAAACACTCCTCCTGACCTCATCTCTATACTGCTACTGCCAAAAAATCGTTTGAAAAAAATCCACAAAAAACAAAACGATTTTTAAAACGAATGAAAAACGAACAAAGTGGACCTGCCTGAGATTAAGGGGAATCATCGCAAATTCCGTAACCTCGTCACCAGCTACATAGGTAAAATACTGTCTCTGTCCATACTGTCTGTCTGTTCGTATGTGTACTCGTTTGCTCGATTTTACAAATTTACAAAAAAATCCATAAAAACATCAGAAACGAAAAAAAAAAACAACAAATTGTATTTTCTGTACTTGTCGTAGGCTTGCGTTCCGTTTTTCTCACCATTTCACAACGAAATACGACAGAACAAGACGGTCGTATGTATTCAAAAGTATAATTTGTCTTTCTTGTAAAACAAGAAAATTTCCTTTCACCCTTGTATCACTCTGCAACTTGCATAAAAAGATAGTTCTCGTTGTAAATGGCTAAATATCACTGTCCTCTGTCTCTTGGTGATGTAATTAACTCTGTGGAACATTTTCTTTGTCACCCAGTTTGCACGTTTTCATTTTTGTCCAAAATTTCTAGATATTTTTTATGGAAACTTTTTTTTTCCTTCTACGATCCAACCACAAGCACCAAGGGAAGCAAGATTGATGTCTTCGTCACTTAAACCAGATATGAAATAACTCACGTTTTTATTTTGTTAAAATAGTTTTCCTTTCCCCTCACAACTTATTGTTCCAACTAGTCCAAAAGAAATTGTCTGCCATTGACTTGCAATTTTTGATTCTTGGTGGATTTACTTTTCTTTGATTTTTACTAATTGTTTTTTCTTCCTGGACGATTTAACAGATTTCTTTTGGTTTGTTTTATGAATAGAAAGGTGAATCGAGCGATCGACTAGCGATCGGTGGATTGCAAATCAAGGAGAAGAAGGAGGCTAGTGGCAAGTTGGTCGTGGAAAATATTTGCAATATTGAAATTTGTGTTGCAGCTCTGAAACATTCCCCATCGAAGAGAAAAAGCATATCCAGGCCACTGAGGCCACTCGAGGGTGACTTTGATTCGACTGGTAAGTCTTGGAAATGTTTATTTCCAAAAGTTAACTTTACAACTTGATAATTTAAATCACAAAATCCTGATTCCTTGATTTAATTCTTTTTATTATTTTTTCTTTCCCCCATTTACTTTAAAGATTCTTTTTCTTACTGTTTTATTATTATTATTGTTGTGTTCTTTTGTCGTCTAGCGAATCGGTAATCGGTCTGGAATAAAAGTATCTCGATTCTTAAAGGGGAGAAGATTTTTTGTCGCTATTTTGTAACTTTGTTGGGGGGAATGTTTTAAATGAAAAACAGTTGTTCCCTCTCGAAAGGCAAACGCGGTGAGAAAAGCTGCAGGCGAAAGTGTCTCGTTACTGTTATACCTGTCTCGAACATCACTGGCGTTCCTTCCCTGTGTGGCACAACGAAGATTCCCGCTTGATTATTTACGCACGAGCGGGTGTAATCATCTCGTCGTCGAGTCGAATTTCCTTCCTCCCCTTCGAACGATAAGCCAGTAAAACACTACATCGTTTTTTTTTTGTTGTCTCTATATTTATTTTTTTTCTTCTTCAGATTGTCATTGTCATCGTTATCCAATAGTCCAGTTGGAACGTATGGAAAAGGAAGAATGCTTGCGAAGTTGAAAAATGCGAAAATGTTGTTAACAACAATTGGAAATTAAGGAAACGTAAATGGGACTGTATCTCCCGTTGTTATGAAGATATTGAGTTAGTTTTTTTTGCAAATTGACCGTCTTACGAAGCCCTATAAGAATCTTGAAGAATATTTAAGATTGCTTGAAAATTGTAGTAAATATTTGAATTTGTTTATAAGCAAAAAAATTCAATGGTTGAAAAAAGGTTGTTTTTTAAAAAAAAAATTGTTTTTTGGGTTGGATTATGAATGTAGGCACTACTGACAATCATGTAAATTTTTTTTTTTCTATGTAACCCTTCTGGATCACTCGCTATAAAGAAACTCCGAATTTACGGATATTTGTTATTACTAGTTAACTATATGGCATGACTCGATAAAACTGGCAGATATCTTTTGAGAATAGATTGTTCTAGATACTGTATAAGTTTCAATGCCCTACAATTATTAATAACCGAGTTACATGCATAAACATAAAAACGATTCCTAATTTGTTCATTAGTGATTTGCTCTTAAACTAACAATCCTATCGAATTTTATCATAGGACTTATTTTGTAGCCAGTATTATATCGAACAACTTTTGCTTGAAACATTTTTCGATAAAATCAATTCCAAAGACCATATTCTTAAAAAACACAATTATTGTTTAAGATTTTTTTAGGGCTGATCCCTGACAACCTAAAGTACCTACAAAAAAATTGGCAACGTGCTGGCCTTGATAATAGAACCAATATTCCAACTGGACTAAAACAACATCCTTCCCTTTTCGTTATTTTCATTTTCAACATCCTCAACGAATCTTCAAAAAATCGTTTTTCTTACAATATTCATTTTTCTTGTTCCCTCTCATAATACATGTTGCTTTATCAGGCGATAGAAAGATACAGTGTCTATGATTCATTCTCCATTTACATCCTGAAAATCTCCTAATCGGATTAATTTTTATTTTATTTAACAAAGTCATACGTATCAGCTAAAAAAAATTATTTCATCTCTTTCATAAATTCGTCCAATATTTTATTTTAAGGTGGTTCGACATAATCCAAAAGCTGCATTTACAATTTTTTTTCTGAAAGGACATGTCTTTCTTGATACGTGGTTCAAATTTCATGAAATTCTGAGTAGTGGAAGTGTGTTAAATAATTTTTTTCAGAATATTGTGTTTCCTGAAAAATTACGTTTTTTCACCTGCAATGTACCTTTTCTCGAAATCTACTCGTCGTATCGTCATATTTTTTTTTCTACGTAACAAGTACATCCCAACGAAGGCTGTATGTAGCCATTTTTTTGAAAGAACGATTTAGACTCAAGAAAAAAATATTCGAAGTTAAAAAAAGTGTTGAAAAAATTTTACCAAAATTTCAAAACGATGTCAAAAAATTCTGAAACAAAATATCTCAAAAATGTCACGACACATTGTTTATAACACTTTGATATACACCCACAACAAAAATGGTCAAAATCGAACCTACGGTTCTTGAGAAAAGTTACATTGAAAATCGACATTTTTCTAACCAACGTTTTTCGACTTTGAATTATTCCCAAAATTTGTCTATCTCGAATATTCTCAAAAACCCTACACAGAATTAACAATAAACTCTTTCCCAACAAAAGTAAAAAAAAAATCGTCGAAAAATGTTGAATAGTTTTGAAGAAATCTCAATTTGAAGCAAGAAAGATTGTGTCGAACTTCCTTAAATGGAGAATGTTCCATAGAAAAATATATATATAAACATATTATATATATACGGTGTTGTATGATGGTTTAGCGGTGGCGGCAACCGGAAGTACGGCAATGCATGTAACATCACCCACGAAGCTCGGTGAGTCTCCTCCTTACACTTCATAAACCTTTTCTGGTAATCCTACCCCTCACCTATCTGTAAATTCCTCTGAGCTTGATTAATCTCGATTCGGAGCTGTCCATGCGATAGAAACAACAATTTTATTCCACGATAATAAAAGCGAACGATTGATTTATACAGGGTGGAATTTTATAAGGTGTAACAGACTTTATTTTAAGGTAGTTTGGATCATTACAAACAAAAGTTGCAAATAGACATTTTTGATATTGTTAATAGTTTACGAGATATGAATGTTTTAAAGTTTCTCCAATCAGAGCGCGCCGAGAAGCCTTGGCTCCGCCCACTCCCGCCCTAGCCGTAGAGATAGCACAGTGTAGGGCGTTACATTTACTGTTGCAAAATTCAGAGCAGGCAATTTTATTTATTATAATACTACGCAGGCATTTTTATTTCTCAAGCATCGATGGCTCTGTATATCGCCGAGCGCGTCGAGAAGCGTTGGCTCCGCCCACTCCCCATTCTAGCAGCCAATGCCCGAGAAATAAAAATGTATATAATAAATAAAATTGACTGCTCTCAATTCCGCAACCCCAAATGTAACGCCCTACGCTGTGCTATCTCTACGGCTAAGGAAAGTGGGCGGGTCCAAAACTGGTGCGCTCTGATTGGGCCACCTTAAAATCTTTATATCTCGTAAACTATTGAAAATATCCCCAATGTACATTTGCAACTTTTGTTTGTAATGATCCCATCTACCTTAGAATAAAGTCTGTTACATCTTATAAAATTCACCCTGTATATAAAAAAACAGATTTATCACACCAAGTTTCAAAATATTGATAGTGTATTTAGCAATCGTCCTTGACAAAGTAGATGTTGTTTCATATCGTTGGATCACTCCAGATCACAATCTCGTGACTCACCTGAGAACGTATGGACCTTGTATCTTTCTCGTTTTACAATTGCTTATCGAATGACAAAAATAAAAGTATTCTTGACGTTCTCAGGCGACCACGCGAAATTCCTCAATAATCATTACCTCACACGGATTCGTTTGTTCAGCGATTGCCTGCTGACTATTTGAAATATACATACGTTTTGATATATATGTATATAAATATTAAACTAAACGCATGGATCTGGTAAGGGGAATGAAAATGAACATTCTGGAGAACCGACGAGAAGCACGGTACTGTTGAAGTAGCGAATCCGGGAACAGGGAATTGCGTTTTGACGTTACTAAAAATTTTCATTTACTGTTACAGAGAGAACAATTTGATATAAATTGATTAAAGCTTGTCCAAGGATTTTAAAATTAATCAAAACGCAATTCTACTTTCTCACGCTTGATTATCTCTTCCCCAAATTCCCAGAGAGAGAGAGAGAGCTCTCTCCGAATAAAACTTAGTGTCCTCTCGTGTCGAAAAATGGAAAATTGAGGGAGAGTTAAGAGAGAAAGAAAAGAAAGTGGGACTAACGATAATGGACGGACCGATGATAATTAGCGAGCACGAGCGGTGTGGAGATGGTCGTCAGCAGCAGCGGTGGTGGTAACGTGGATGGAAATTCAACGAGTTCGGTGCCTATAGCAACATCAACACCGGTGAACCTACCGATTTCTGGAGTGGACGGTGCAATCGTCTCGATGGCACCACCGCCTCTATCAGCTGGAATAATCGTCGGGGATGGTCCTGCACGAGTCACCAGTTATCCAGCTGTACTGAAAGGAAGAACCGGTGCCAGTCCACCAAATCCAAATCTTGTACCATCCGGGAAAATCCCACCGCCTGTACCACCCAGGGGTAGCGTTGGTGGGACTTCCGGTAGACAGAGAATCGACGAACAACGCGGTAACGCGTCATCCTCTTCGTCAACTTCCGGTCGAGGTGATAACGTCAATAACGCGATTAAATTGCATGCATCCACAACGATGAAGGTAACACCTCTTGCGATGAAAAACGTTACGTCTTGTAACGTTGATAGAAACGCAAGTGGTGAGCCTTCTCGTCGAAATTACAGTCCGTCGTTGCATGAGATTTTGTCCCAACGTCCCACACGCCCTCAACAACGTACGACGAATCTCGACAAGAATGTTACAGGCAAGCATTCGTTTGATTATCGTGATGATTACGTTATGGCAGGTAAGCCTAATGCGACCAGGACCACGAGTTATTTACCAGTTCCTTGTCAACAACAACAACAACAACAACAGAAGCAACAGCCACAATTTTTTTATGGAACTCGTAGCTACAGAACGTACGAGGAAAACGACGAATTCGTAAGCGTTGAGAAATACGAGGACAATTATGTAATTCGCACAAGTCCAAGCCCATTTCGTCCGGAGAGAGGCAGATATCGGTTTGACAAATCTCCTGGTAACGACACTTCTGTTATTCCTTTAAAGACAATTATTGCCAACAATATTTCCAGGCAGAATTCACCGACAGCAATTGTACCAGAGACATCAAACGAGAGGATGAATAAATTTACTTACTTCATCAATCCTGGAGGAAATATTTACAACAAGATGACACGCAAGGATAAGAAACATTCCGAGACATATGCTGAGAGATTGCGACGTGAACAGATGGAATTGCCCGAAGACTTCAGAGGAAATACGAGGATTGATGTTGCGAAGAAAAATCCGGAGATATTTGTCAAACCTTCGAGTTTCTTCTCGCAGAAGACTGGAGTCGATGACACAACGAAGCAGCGAGTCGAGCGGAATTATTTCATTCGTGACGAGAAGCGTAACTCGTCTCGAAGAAACGAACGTAAATTCGATTTTCTACGTCACGTGGAAAACAAAATTGTCATGACGAATATCAACGATGCACGAATCGTTCAGAGAAAGAATTTTCACGTTGAGACTGGTGAACAATTTCCCATTCAGCAGGCAGTCTCGGAATCGTCGTTGTCACGAATAAGACGCTCGACGAGATCCTCGGGAGAACGTGTTAGAAAACGAGAAAACAAAAATCTCAACAAACGCTCCAAAGCCTTGAAACTTTCGGCACCAAATATACGAATGGACGAGAAGATACATCCGGAAACTTTGAAGAGTTATCTGACTGACAACGAGTACAAGGATTACCTCGATGATACGTCGAGTTGTGAACATTTGGCTGATACTAAACAACCCAATTTGTCGTTCTTGCATGGCTACGCAAGCACTCGCTCGTACAAATGATCATTCTCGACAAATCCCATCACTCGATCTCTCACTGTTAATACTATTTAGTTACTATCATTGTCCTCTTTCCTAGAATGTAAATGGAATGTAAAGAATCCTGTGGTGTGTTTCATCAATCGTCCCTTTTTCTTTTTTGGAAAAGTCATTTAGCAACGTCGACACACTTTAGAAACGTTTGTGAAGTATTTTAACAACGGGTTGGTCATAGTCGAATTCCAAACTACCTTGTCCAAGTTCTATACTTCTACCTTAAAGTCCTTGCACGTTTATCTTTGTGTAACTTCGTGGTTTGTACTTGGTGTTGTTTCCTCGTCGACGAACTAATTGTTTTTTGATCATTCTCGTAATTTGCGTGTGCGTCGATAGAGGGAAAACAAAATGAGAAATGCAACTCCTCGTGTGCATCTGTGATACACCGATAACTTATAGTAGAACTTTGTGCTCCCGTTTCTCCTGTCGCTAGACGATTTGTTCTCTGTGTGCTTAGTTGAGATGATTTTTCATTTTACGTAACGATTACCAATGATTTTTCTTTTACGTTTTTTTTGTTTACTGTAACTTCGCTTTTATTCGGTAAACAGAAAAGTTTTCTTTCAAGGTTTTTTGTTTTCTTCTGAAGTTCTGAAAGAAGAAGAAGAAGAAGGAAGAAATTTTTTTGAAGGATTGAGAAAGAAAGAGAGCAACTTTCCTCTAAAATTAGTGCTAATGGTAGTGCGCTTTTTGTAGGTGGCACCCTTCCTTCAACCTGCTCCACTCCGCCCCCGCCCTTTGACGATGCTGTACGCTCCAACGACCAGACACTCGCATCTGGAGGAGGTCATCATCAAGGCACGACTTCGATACTTTCTACCAGTCACTCCAAGCAGAATAGAGTCGTGCATCATGTAACACTGACCAAAACGTATCACGATTCCGTCAGGTGAGAAAATTTAAAATCAATCTTTAACCCTTTGAGCCCTAAGGAAGCCACATAAGCTTGAAAGTACTCAGGTCTCGAAGGATTAATTGTAACAATGCTTTATAAGTGAACTTTGATAATTGAAGGACTTGTACGTTTCAGTAGCATATCGGACGTTCACTTGGAAAGCAGCGGTAGCGGAAGTGGCAGTGGAGGAAGAGAAACTAAATCGTCATTGAGTGTCGAGAGTGGAGGAAGTAGTCGTGGTGGAGGTGGATTAACGTGGACACCACCGGCAGGAAGTGCCGAGGGTTCGACTCCAACATGGACCGAAGGAACTCCCTCGTTCACTGAGAGTTCCAGCAGTGGCGACATGGGTAAGTTTCTGTACGCGATGAATATCTACTACAAGACCTGAGAAGGAGAGAGATTCCTGCTGAAAGAATGACCCGGGTGATTCCTCGACTCGAGCCAAACAAACCAACTCTATCAAGCTCTCTACAAAAACGCCTTTTGTAAACTTCCAATTTTTCGTCGACCCACTCGCGATTGTTATCTTCGTAGAAGAGTCTTCTTCAAACTCACTATTGAAGAGTCACTTCTTCAACGAAACAACCACTTGCCTTTGTAATTTTTTTATCGCCAGGAATTTAACGTAGTATGTAATAATGAAATAATCGACAAGACTCGAGAGATTAGAAGAAAGAGAAGTCAGTGCCTGCAGTCTAGTCTAATGTCCAATTACGTCGTTGATCATTCTTTGTGTAACTTTTCAACCAATGTTCTTCTTTTTCTGTATAGAAAGATTTCTTCTTTCTGGATTTGCCAAATTGTTCTCTCAATTTATCTATTGCCTTTTTTTTTTGTTTTCTTCAAAGAAATAAATTATCGTTCAGAAGACAAAAGGATAATGTGTGTTATCGATACGTTTGTTTAATAGCTCTGTTTAGCCAAAATACAAAACGACGTGAACGCGTTAGAACGCTATTTGGAACAATAAAACAAAGAAATCCAAAAAAAAAAACTACTCGCTATACACTTTTCCTTCCACTCGTCATTGATAAGATACGTAGACCTACAGCACATTCGACGACTATATGCAAACGAATTTCTAAGTCTACAGTCGCTTAGGACCGGCGAGCCTGGAGATAAGTTCGTCTCTCTATCATTGTTTCTCTACTTTTCTTTTCATTTCCTTCGTTCACTCATAAACGAGCTTTGGACACGCTTATAGATCTCAGTCGCGCACGAATCGTCATGGCATATTTACACATCATAATTTCGCTCTGCTTTGTTTCTCTAATTTCTTCTTTAAACCCTTCCCGTGACATTTAGCTCGACGAAACTTGGGTCCGAGTGTTAGGCGTTAACGCTTATTAAGCGGATCAAACTGATGCTCGAGAAAGGTCACAATACGATTTGTAAGGGTTTATTCAATTTCAATATTATAAACTACTTTGTAACAGCAATTATGTGACTCGTGACTAACTCTTGTGGCGTTATTTATATTCACAACCCCGGCTCGTTATATTCATGTTTGGGTCAAAATTTTCATCACGAGACAGACTCGTTAAAGCACGGGAAGGGATTAAACATCAAGAATCAAGCTCGAACAATCCTTTAGTGGAAAATAATGATGCATATCGCGCTATTCGTTCAATCACATCCAAGACAATGGAAAATGTTCTCCTCACCATCCTTTGATTACTCCTAAAATAAATATACTTGTTCTCAAATTTTGTCTGTTTTACGTTAATTGGATTTACAACGTTTTTAGGTTGCCCGAGTACACCGTTACGTGGAAGTCAGAGAAGCGAGGATGGAGGCAAAGTTGCAGCTACGGTGGAAGAAGCACTAGCTAGTCTGACAACGGAAATGGTAAGTTGGCCATGATGACGTCAGCTCAATATCTTCAATCGGACGTCGTACGAAACCTCACAAAAGTCTGATACGATAATATACAAGAAATGCAGTAATCAACGCTTAATGCCTATGTCCGTATTGAGATCTGTCTTGTGCATCACACTTGTTCTCTATATTTGTGTCATTCTAACCGGTACCACCGTCTGAAAAACGTCTTGTTATTCATTGATGAATCAGGAATTACTGCATCGAGAGTGAATTGAGAAAACAACCCTCGCTTCTGGTCAAAAACACTCTTGTCTCACCTCTCAATCTCTTTCACGATCATTACATTTATTCCTTCGCCTCTTCGTATCTCAAACCTGAGTGCAATCCTTCAATCGTCGTTGAAAACTAATACATGGTCGAAACACTGAGAGAGAGAGAGAGATGATAACACATCCTGATGAGAACGACAATTTGTAAAATGCTGCAAGGAACGAGAGTGTACTCGACGATTTGTTATTCCACCGTAGACAAAGGAGATGCTAACCCGGTCGGAAATCAATGATAAGGAAACAATGATATTGTATTAAATATACTCAAATTATATTTCAATGTCTTATGGAATCTTTGGGTTCGTTTAAGCTCTAACATATGGATACTCGAAGATGATTGTCGACGTTATAAATACGATTTTATGAATCTCTCGTTTATATCGTTCGAGTAATTCTTCGGCTTTGTAGACGCGTGTAAATTAACTTCTCGTGAGGAAGAATAAGAAATGTCTCAACGACAAGTTGGAGTTACCTAAAAAAAATGGGCTAACGAGCAAAATAGGGCATTGAAATTTGGACAATATGTTGGCGAGTCTTGCAGCTTTCGTGGGCCACAAAAGTATCCAAAAGTGGGAAACGAAAGGGTGGTAATAAAACAGGAAAAGACGACAAATGAATTCGCGAAATTACGAATAGTGAGTAACCGGATGATTGGAGAAACAA
The DNA here is from genome assembly GCA_946811545.1 of Netelia fuscicornis. Classification (NCBI taxonomy): domain Eukaryota; kingdom Metazoa; phylum Arthropoda; class Insecta; order Hymenoptera; family Ichneumonidae; genus Netelia; species Netelia fuscicornis. The sequence goes on along the minus strand of OX328014.1, from coordinate 45,367,806 downwards.
ATTTAAAAAGGAAATAATAAGGGAAACAAATAACGAAGATGTAAATAATTAGTCGTCTAGCAAAAGAGTCTTGCAAAATTTGAGTATCTTTTATTACGAGGAAAAAAGAACAACATAATGTAGCTAGTTTGTGGATGTAAATGTGTCCTATATGTGTCTCGCGTTATTCAACCCTGTTTGTAACTATATAAAACCGTATACACACACACAGGTATATACAGGGTGAATTTCATAAGATGTTACAGACTTTGTTCTAAGATAGATGGGCTCATTACAAACAAAAGTTGCAAATATACTTTAGGAATATTTTTAATAGTTTATGAGATATAAACGTTTACAGTTGATCCAGTTGGCCCCGCCCACTTGCCGCCTTAGCAGCCAATGCTCGAGAAATAAAATAGACTGCGTAATAATATAGTAAATAAAATTGACTGCTCTGAATGTTGCAAACCCCAAATGTAACGCCCTACACGTCGGCTAGGGCGAGAGTGGGCGGTACCAACGCTTCTCGGCGTCCTCTGATTGGACCGACTTTAAAGGCTTATATCTCGTAAACTGTTAAAAATATCCCGAAAGTATATTTGCAACTTTTGTTTGTAATGATTCCATCTACCTTATAATAAAGTCTGTTACACCTTATAAAATTCACCCTGTATATACACATAGTTATATGATGCATAACAAATCGCGTGTATAATATTAAAGGGTTATTCAAGAATCATAACACTCAGTGCCGTTCGAACAACTAAGTGTTAGAAAATAACGTGTACTCAAAAAGTTCGAAGTGAAATCATGGGTAAAGATTTTTAAGGGATAAGTATTAGTGGCGAGATGAAAATTGTCATGTAATGTAGACAATGGAAGTTCGAGCAATGGGTATATAACTGATGACGTTTTGAAAGGCCAAAATGTTGTTCAATTATACAAAAAAAAATTATATATAAATGCATACGAAAATATAAATTTCGCACATGCGAGCAGAACTGCATCCATTCTCAAGTCAACTACAGTCTCTCTGTCAAGTCAACCTTCGTTTACACTAGAGACACTTTGTTAATACTACAGCTACTGTGTAGGGTGGTTTTAGGGAAAGCCTGTGGAAACAGTTTTATGACACATACCACAGGATTGCATAGCTAACAGGACTTGCAAAATGTATAAGATTCACAAGATGCACAGCATTGGGAGGATGTGACTGGTGTTGCTGGAGTCACTAAAGGACTTATTCAGGATTGTCAGAGCTTCCAGCATATGTGTGGATCCACTCACAGCATACACAACAGATAAAACAGACACAGAACATACGCACAGATCAAACACTGCCCAAACATACAGCACACACAGACACATAGTAAACACAGTACACACAACACACATTTTCAACAGAAACATCACACTTGTACCAAACACACAAGATACATATGCATTCAGATACGTGTGTAAAAACATGTACCACATGTTTCTGGCTAGCTAACACACAAGGCACACAACACACATGTTCAACAGAAACAGCACACTCGTACCAAACACACAAGATACATATGCATTCAGATACGTGTGTAAGAACATGCAGCACATGTGTCTGGCTAGCTAACACACAAAACACACAACACACATGTTCAACAGAAACAGCACACTCGTACCAAACACACAAGATACATATGCATTCAGATACGTGTGTAAAAACATGTAGCACATGTGTCTGGCTAGCTAACACAGAAGACACACAACACACATGTTCAACAGAAACATCACACTTGTACTAAACACACAAGATACATATGCATTCAGATACGTGTGTAAAAACATGCAGCACATGTGTCTGGCTAGCTAACACACAAGACACACAACACACATATTCAACAGAAACATCACACTTGTACTAAACACACAAGATACATATGCATTCAGATACGTGTGTAAAAACATGTAGCACGTGTGTCTGGCTAGCTAACACACAAGACACACAACACGCATGTTCAACAGAAACATCACACTTGTACCAAACACACAAGATACATATGCATTCAGATACGTGTGTAAAAACATGTAGCTCATGTGTCTGGCTAGCTAACACACAAGACACACAACGCAACACATCCAACAGTCACACTGTTTGCACAGAACATATAGAGCACACTTACATCAAACACACAGGACACACATACGTCTTTGGATGCGGATGTAAGATACATGTGGCACATGTATCTGGCGTACAAAATACACTGCACACAGTACACACCACGCCCATAGTAGAAACATATCGTACACAGTACGTACAGCAGACACACTGCACACAAACAACACACACTCAACAGTTACACATCATACATAAATAACAGACACACAATACTTACACAAGGGATACATAGACTCCCAAAAACTCCAAAAAACAACCATGTGCAATAGACACACAGTGCACACAGTATACGTGTAAAACAGACACACAACACACATGTACAACCGACACACAGACACGTGTACAATAGTCACACAGTACACATAGAACACATGTACACGAGACACACAGTGCACACAGCATACATGTACAACAGACACACAGACACATGTACAACAGTCACACAGTACACACAGCCCACAAATACAACAGACAGACAACACACACAGTATATAGTATATACAATAACACAGGAAACGTTCAGAAAATAGCGAAAAACCAAAAAAAAATCGGCAAAATTTGAATTTTTTTATAATTTTCTTAATTTTTACCAAAATTTACGATAATTTGATCCACTCTGACCCTCATTACCCCCACTGACCCGCATTGCCCCAAATTCCCAATTTTATCCGAAACTTGTCAAAGTGTCAATTTGTTTGCAAATTTTGTCAACAAAAATCCGCCGACCCTCATTACCCCACTGACCCTCATTACCCCACTGACCCCATTGCCCCAAATTCCGATTTTTATTCGAAACCCCTCAAAATCAATCATTGCGTAATATTACGTAATATTGCGTAATGTTACGTAATCTTACGTAACCATCGATTTTTACAAATGTTTCAAAAAATCCGCTGACCCTCATTACCCCACTGACCCCCATTGCCCCAAATTCCGATTTTTATTCGAAACCCATCAAAATCAATCATTGCGTAATATTACGTAATATTGCGTAATGTTACGTAATCTTACGTAACCATCGATTTTTACAAATGTTTTAAAAAAATCCGCTGACCCTCATTACCCCACTGACCCCCATTGCCCCAAATTCCGATTTTTATTCGAAACTCATCAAAATCAATCATTGCGTAATATTACGTAATATTGCGTAATGTTACGTAATCTTACGTAACCATCGATTTTTACAAATGTTTTCAAAAAATCCGCTTGACCCTCATTACCCCACTGACCCCCATTGCCCCAAATTCCGATTTTTATTCGAAACCCCTCAAAATCAATCATTGCGTAATATTACGTAATATTGCGTAATGTTACGTAATCTTACGTAACCATCGATTTTTACAAATGTTTTCAAAAAATCCGCTGACCCTCATTACCCCACTGACCCCCATTGCCCCAAATTCCGATTTTTATTCGAAACTCATCAAAATCAATCATTGCGTAATATTACGTAATATTGCGTAATGTTACGTAATCTTACGTAACCATCGATTTTTACAAATGTTTTCAAAAAATCCGCTGACCCTCATTACCCCACTGACCCCCATTGCCCCAAATTCCGATTTTTATTCGAAACTCATCAAAATCAAGCATTGCGTAATATTACGTAATATTGCGTAATGTTACGTAAGCTTACGTAACCATCGATTTTTACAAATGTTTTCAAAAAAATCCGCTGACCCTCATTACCCTACTGACCCTCATTACCCCAAGCCCCCATTAATTAAAATTGAAAATTCTAGCAAAATTGAAAAAAAAAGTTGACCAGCATTACCCCACTGACTCTAATTGCCCCTTAAATTCCGAAACTTTTCCAGCCGAGAAAAGTCGGGGTAATGGGAGTCAGTGGGGGTAATGAGGGTCACTTAAGTAATATCGATCAAATTTTCGAAAATTGATGCAGAAATCGAGAAAATCCTTAGTAATTCAAGATTTTGTGAAAAATCTGTTGACTTTTCGCTATTTTCTGTGTCTACCGTGTGTCTTTTGTGTGTCTGTTTTGTGTTATGCATGCTGTGTTTCTGTACCCGACCAAGAGGTATCAAGAGTATAAATAAGAACACAGTGCAATACTCAGTAAATAACTCTTTATTCAAACATCAAAAATTACAATTTCATATTGCAATCAAAAATTGCAATTAATACATGTGTTACAATATTTTACAATGACTTAATTATAAAATTGGCAAACTCTTTTTCTTAAATATTATCAGATGAACAAGCTGTAACGTCGACAAACTTGCTGTAGTAAAATTGACGAAGAAGAGATTGATGCAGTTCCTGCAGTTTTTGCGAACTTGCTGTAGTCTTGATAACATTAGATACGAATGACTGAGATGCTGTAATTGATTATAATGCCTGTAACGTCGAGACGTACCAAGCCTCATACATAAACACATACATAAATACAAAACAGTACAACAAGCATAAAAATTGTTACATTATTAACTATTCCAAAATTGGAATAACGAAGGAAAAACAATTTATTTTTATTTCAAATTGCATTCAGGAAGAAATTACATACACCTTCGTTTCGATCAATCATAAAAAAAAAACAACTGGGTGAAATCCCATTTTTCTTCATTTAATTTAAAAGAAAAGTATGCAAACGTTAATTACCAGCTCGAATTAATTAGCAGTGGTTCAAGTAACAATTGTAAAAATTTCTTATCGTCTAATATCTCGTCTTGACCCAGGCATGAATCCTTTTACCGAAATCGCTCTGTGTTCTCGAATTGGAAGATATTGTAAAATAGCTTTTTGTTTCCAGACGTTCCTCTGTGCCACGATTCCCGATCCGGTTGCTTTATCCAAGAGTGTCCTATAAAAAGTTGAACGTTCTTGATTAATCCAAAAACCAGACGAATTATTGAGCTCTAAAGTTGTCGAGTATGGACAAACACAAAATTCTTTTAAATGTAACAAAACAAAAAAAAAGAGATATAAAAAACACAATGCAGATAAGCGGAAGCTACGGATCGTCCAATCGTTTGGATCAAAGATTAACAACGATGCTGGCAATACGTCAGAGCGAGAATGGTTCAACGAGCAGAGGGACGTCCAATCGTGTAGCGATTACAAGAAACGCAAGAAAGATTGTTAGAATGAGATTTCTTCGACCATGATAAAATCTCATTTCATCAACGGGATTCCAATGAACCAACGAAGAAATTGATAACGACGAAGATAATGTAAAAAAAAAAAGAAGAAGAAGAAGAATGCGATTTAGACTCCGTCGAACATATCTGATAACTTTGAAAGTTCACGTGTTTCCTTATTTTAAATCGAAAATGGAATTGATAAGAACGTCGACTGGCAAATGTTTTTATCTCTATTTTGTAATAAATAACGGAACATCAACAATCGATGTGTCCTATCAGTTGTAAATTTAGTCGTTGACGATTGGCAAAATACCGAAGCAACAAATGAAACAAGAAAACACAAACTTTGACGTAATTAATTAAATTAACAGTGGAGATAAGAAGGGAGAGAGAGAGAGAGAGAGCCTTGTAGTCTTCTCGAGAAATCTTAGATTAGTTGTAATCTTGAAAAACTTAATCGTCGAACGAAATCAATTGCTTTTAATCGTTTTATCATTTTATGATTGTGACGTCCAAGATCTGGATCATTGATTTGTTATGTAAACAGCATTTTTTATCAATCGAGCTAGTAACGAGAGATAAAAGAAGCTTGTACAAACCGTGGGACGTTGAATTTCTTAACAGGCCTAAAAATATCGTTTAAATTTAAATTGAATTTTTAAATTGAAAGCCATGAAAGTGAGACGATCCACGGATTTGATGTATTTATGTTAAACTTTGATTCGTTTGATTGAAATCCAATCTCTGGATTTTTTCCTTGTCCAATTTCTCTGTATAAGATATTTGAGAATGAAGAAGAGGCGTTGTACTTACTCATTATAGAGGCTGGCTTGGCCCCCGTGCTTACAATTATAAATATTCTTCGAGACGCTTGCATTTATTGAACCGAGAAAAGCGTGTTGGAAGAAAAAACAAAGATTTGCAAAACAAGCTTGGAAGAGAAGAACGATCTTACATAAAATGCAGGAAGACAGAAATTAAAAAAAGTGGTACAGATCGTTGATGATTTTCCTCTACCGTTCAAGAAAACGGCGATATATCGCATGATAATGTTTATTGACTTAAATTTGACTTAAGTGATTGTGGAACGATCGTTGCCATGCGAGAATTGTGTCACTCGAGGAAACGAGAGCAACAGAAAACGAAAACAAAACAAACAAAAACAAACAATATTTGGCAATACTGATATTATTATTTAAATAAAGCATTATTATATTAGAAAATGTGATGATGTTTTGTATTTTATCGACGCTGTGGTACCGAGTTTCATTTTTGTTTTATCCAAGGAGAGACGTTCCATGTAAAGAATGTTGGATTTCAGTTTTTATTTTTTTTTTTCTTCATTTTATTTCATTTTAATTATTTGTCTTTATACAAGTGAGTTTCTTACCCTGTTTTTTTATCTTTTATTTCAACCCTTTTCAGACCCACCTCTAAAAACTGGGATATCTAATCTCTCTAGGGATGTAGAAGAGAGAACCACAAAAAAAACAAAGAGAAAGATATTGTATGGAGGAAACGTATCTTTCACTGGAGATACAAGAACAAAATTCAAGTTTGCACTTGTTACCAAATACCATGCATCATGGTATTGCTTAAATTCGCCTGGAGAAAATCTTCTTTCCAGTGTGAGTGAAGAAAGAAGCAAGAACAAAAAGAAATATACTACGTTTTCATGGAACAACAGGAAACAAAAAGAAGCCATCGAGGAGCTCTTCGTCTATAAAAATTATCCTGGGCGATAATTTAACAACTTATGTTCCTGTATAAAAACAAAAAGAAGAACAAGAAGAAATATCGTCTTACACAATTTAACGCATCACTACACGAGAACTGAAGCATCGTAGAAATTACTTTATCATTTTGCCTGCGATGAGAAAATTCGTGCCACTGAGATGCCACTTTATGTGGTTGATCGTCCCGATCGATTTATTTATTTATTTATAACATGGCTGTTCGCTTCGCGATTAAAATTCTTTTGAATTTTTCTTACCGAGATATATATGTATTATATATAAATTTAAAACAGTAGAATGTACGAGAAGCAAATTATTAGTCTGTCTTTGAGACAGAGAGAATGATATTATTTATTTATTTTTAATTCGTCGCGGTTTCGCAATGTGATTGCCTTTCTTCTCTCTGGCTTTGTTGTAACAGAGGTCGATAGGAAATGGCGAAATGATTTCTTGTCACGCTCGAGATCCATCGACGATGTACTGATAATCAAGACGATAGTTTAATCGCTATCGTTACGATAAAGTTATACGACGAAGTAGCGTGACGCGTTCCGTCTCGAATAATTGCATTTGTTTTCTCATTGTTGTTCCTTCTTTGGCGTTGCGACAATAAAGAAGCTCGTTGTCGATGGAACGTTGAAGAATCGTTGGGTCGTGCAGCTTATATGATTAAGTCGTTCTGGAACAAACAAACAAAAGATTTAGAATTTCATGAAAATGATTTTTATTTACACGTACTAGATAAAATTGCATTTGTTGTATGATGGCTAGGAAATAAAAACAAGAAAAGCTATACCTCACAATGTGTTTGAGCAAAACAATGGGCTGAAGAAAAAGAAGAGAACCCACGACGTTGTACAATTTATGAAGAAGAATAAATTATCGTTGAGTTCTTATTTGTCGAATTTGTATTAATCTTCTTTTTCAATTACCTACGATCGCTTCCTAAAAGACATTTCCAGATGAGTCAATAATTCAGCATGATTTTAAGAATCCACGGTACGAAGGCTGATACACGAGTGTAAACGGAAGGAGCGTTTCTACCACCGCATGGAAAGAGTCCCCAGGATACAATTCCAATTACTTCGGCTTGATCGAATGCGTTTACCATCACTAATGGTCCTCCTGAGTCGCCCTGTGTCGCATTTAATTATCATTGCGTTAACAAAACCATAGTTCTGAAAATATATTACATTATGTAAATCTTCAAGCTTGTATATATCTCTTTTCTAATTAATAAATCAAATCCAAAAAGGAACCTTGCAAGCTGACAATGTTCCATTCAATGGTCCTGTACAAACGTTGGTAGGATGAAGAGGATTTCGTCCCTCGTGACGAAGGACCTTGTCGAGGGCACGTCTACAAACGTCGTACTCGAGAATAGGTAGAATAGCAGATTGAAGAATTTCTGGGTTGTGAGGAGCTCGACCTCGTCCTATACTTCCCCATCCAGTTAACATAGCTTGACCCTCTGGAACAACTTCTGGATATGGCAGAGCAATGGTGTCGACGAATGGATTGAGTTCGAATGGTTCTTCCAGTTTCATCAAAGCTATGTCATAGGGAGCTACGGTTCTGCAAAAGCGATAGAGTCTCAGATTGTAATTCGACCGAGAAAGATAGATTTTAAGAAACCTAAAGAATTCTTTGTATTGTTATATTTACCCCGAATATTCTGGATAGACGAATGTTCTAACGACCTCTCGACTCTGTTCAGTGTCCTCAAGCATACCGAGCTTGTACTTGCCAGCTAGAACTATGTAAGTTCCTGGTTTATCCGGAGGTGCTAGAGTCTTGCAGTGTCCAGCGGTGAGAATCCATTTGTCTTTGATCAAACTACCACCACAAACGTGTCGTGGCAATAAGCCACGTTTAGGATCGCCCCAGTGAATCGAAACCTGCCATGGATGAGTACCTTTCTCAGCATCTTTGCCACCGACGATCCTGGTCGGTCTGCTGGCCAACGATTCAATCGACAAACGTCCCTCGGTCGACCAACCAATGACACTAATAACGAGAATCAAAGTAATTCTCATGTTCATCTTCAAAATAAAGAAAACAAAAAGAAGCTATTGAACTACTTATAAACGAGAAAAGGTATCGTATACTCGAGACAGAGATCTTTGTACGACGCCTGCCACGATGCAATGGAATCATTCTCCATCCAGCGACCACGATCAAGCTGAGAGTCCAGTCTGTTTCCCTTCAGCAGCAGGAATCATCCGGAAGAAGAAACCTGATTACTCTCTTGAATCCGGTGGAATCAGTTCATGCCGGTTATCTATCCAAACTCCCTAATACGTCGGTGAGAGAGTATGAATTTATTTTTACTCGGTGAAAGTCGTGACCGTGTGAAATGAACTAGTCACACTTCAACGTTACTTTTGTTGAAAATAATTGTCGTCAAGAGATCCATCTCCATTCTTCATTCCAGGATGATCGAGGCTTCTACCTTGTTGCATTTGAAGAATAAACCTTCGAAATTCATCCAAAAATCAGCGAGCCCTGTAAAGAAACAATGTGGCTAAAGCATCGTTTGGTAGTTACAATCAAGATAATACTATAAAAAGATTTGATCTTACTTCAATGTGCACGATAAGAGTCACCCGACTGGGAAAACCAATCTTCAATCACAAAGTCCTACGCGCAGAATGAGATTTGGCTTATTATCAAGATCGACTATTTCTGATTACGGGTATAAATTTGTCGGACTAGGCAAGATGATCATCAAACACGATGATGTCGTTCAAGCTTCTCATCCTCGGTGCTGTCTTAGTCGCAGTCCAGGCCGGTAAGTCGAACAAACTTTGTAACAATTTCCCTGTGGATTTTATACAAACATTAAAAATTCATCGACTTATATAAAGCTTTGTACCATAATGTAAAAATGTAAATACGTATTTCTCCAGTCAATCCGTCCATCGGTTACCGTGTCCCGACTTTCGGTACCGAGCGTATCGTCGGTGGTGAAGATGCTGAGAAGGGTGAATTCCCTCATCAGATTTCCCTCTTCTGGGGCTACCCACCGAAAATAAAGTACCAACACATTTGCGGTGGTTCCATTCTCAACAGTGACTTTGTTCTGACTGCTGCCCACTGCGTTTACCCAGAACCACCAAATGGCAAGTACACTGTACGCGCTGGCAAGCACAACGTCAAAGTTGAAGAAGAAGGCGAACAAGTCGTTGATGTTGAAAAGTTCATTGTACACAAGAACTTCAATGGGTAAGTGTGTCTACTTCCTGTGTTCGTATCTAAAAATCTAAATTGAGGATGAATCCATTAAACAATTTCTTTTTCAATTATGCAGAGGCGTTGGCCCCTATGACATTGCGCTGTTGAAGCTGAAGACACCGCTGAAGCTCAACAAATTCGTCTCACCGATTAGTCTACCACCGGGTGGATCTAGACCTACTGGAATGACCATCTTGTCAGGATGGGGAGCAGTCGACCGTTGGGGCGAGAATGCTGCACATATATTGCAGAAGGCAGTTTTACCATTAGTCGACCTTAATACTTGCACTAGGGAGTTGAATACTATCCTTGGTTCGACGCCTCCACTTCACTCGACCAATCTTTGCACCGGATCTTACAATGGCAAGATTACCGGTTGCAGTGTAAGTACATCCTGTTTGTAAAAGATTGAATTATTTTCTTGTCGGTTTTATAACAGATTATAATTTTTTGTTTTTTACCTTATAGGGAGACTCTGGTGGTCCTCTGATGCAAGTAAACGATGCGGGTGTGTCCGAAGTGGTTGGTATTGTTTCCTGGGGAACTCTGCCTTGTGGATGGAAAGGTGCACCGGCTGTATACACCAACGTAGGCGACCACATCGACTGGATCGAAAGAAACATGCGAGAAAACTAATACTGTCGACAGTCAACGAAACTAATTATTCTAGACTGGACTTTGCCATCATTCTTTCCCTCGTTAATAAAAATATACTAGTAAAACTCTGAATAACGTTCTCTTGTGTATTTATTTTCTCACAGCTACATTCTCCCTTCCTCTTGAAAAATTGTTTTATATAAAAAAAATGATAAAAAAAACATAGCAAGGAAGATTATTTTATTTCAAAGAAGTAGTGTAAGTGAATGAGGGATGGTTTCCATATGTTAGACCCATCTCGTGGTTTAGGAAAATCGCAGGTTTTTTAAGATGAAACTGTTTGGTCGTTTAACCAGGGATGAAATTTATCCTTCGATTTTCCCCTTGATCCAGTCAACGTATGAGGAAACACGCGTGTAGACCGAGGGCGTGCCAGAACCACATGGATAAGCACCCCATGAGACGATTCCAACGAGTTCTGGAACTTCGTGGTCGTTGTATTGTATGAGAGGACCACCCGAGTCACCCTGAAGGGAGAAGAAACAAATTTATCAAGTATAAATAAAAACGAGGAAATAAATATATTTGTTTTTGGAAATAAAAGCTTGTACAAAGTGCAACTTACAGAACAGGCGGCAACGCTGCTACCAACTGGTCCGGAACAAACTTGAGTATCGAAGATCTCTACATCACCGGGTAACTCATGGAAAGCTGCGAAGCAAGTTTTGGTATCGATGAGGGTCACGGTTGCTGTCTGAAGAACACTTGGGTATTCCGGTTGAAGTTCCTTGGAAGTTGAACCCCAGCCAGAAAGTACTGCTTCACCGGTATGAATTTTATCAGCTTCTGGCAGTTTAATGGGCTGGACTACGTCGTCGAAGACCAGGGGAGTTTTGAGTTTCAACAAAGCAATGTCGTGCTGTGCAACGCCTCTGAAAAAGTTACCAAACAAACGTTATTTCAATTTTATTCATCGCACTGTCTAGCCATCAAACAAGTGTTGATGGTCAACTATGAATATATTATTCTAGATAATCTTACCCGGGGTATTTCCAGTAAACGACCTTGAGCGATATACTTGAGAATTGCTGACCCTGTTCATGTGCATTGAGTATGTGCTTGCCAGCCTGAACTCCCATTTTACCAAAAGGCGGTAGCTCGGTGACGCAGTGCCCAGCAGTCAATATCCAATTTCTGGTGATGATAGAGCCACCGCACATGTGTCTGTATTTAAGAACCGGTGGAAGACCCCAAACGATTGAGACTTGATGAGGAAACTGGTGAGGCGGTGCCTCATCTCCATCGGTGATGCGTGCATTAGGCGCAGCCACACAACCTAGGTAATTAGAGAAATTATTTTGTTAATATTGCCAACAAACATTAAGACTTATTTTAGTGAGAAATCAGTTTGACTTTGCAGAATTGGAGAAAGAAACTTATTCGTATGTCTTCTCACCTTGGGCAATTAGCACTATGGCTAAGGCGTACTGGAACAACATTGTTAAATGAATATAACGTTCTATTGCAACCGTTTGCTTATATACGTAAATTTCGGGCGTTGCGTTATCACTGATTGAACTTCAGAAGGGGATACCGATGCTTCAATTTGATAAAATCATCATGGACAAAAATCCTCAATTTAATTGGGACGTGCAATTGTATTTTTATTTCGTAATCTCGATAAACGAAAAACTTTGTACCTTGTTCTTTGTGTCAATAAATATGCAAGAGATAAAAGTACTCGAGGTTTACTTTCACCTTTACTTTTTCCATTTGGCTTTTAATAAAGCAATCTAGATTAATCGGTAGATTAGCGTGGGTTCCCAGGACGGCAGGGATTTATCGAAACATAAATCACAAATTATATTTAGACGACTCGATCAATTCGACGATCTGGCACAATTTATGTCTTTGTCGCGGATCTCATAATCCGTTACAATAAATAAAAAATAAATAATACATTTCTAATTGCTGTTAACACTTATGGAAACTAATCGAGACATGAAGTTAAATGCCTTTGAGTATCGAGCAGATTAAAAGAGCAACGTCGTATTGGTCCTGTGCCGAACGATATAAGACTTTCTGGCGGCAGTACTTTTAGTCACGCTGATCGTGATTTGGGTCTCGATTTTTTGTTCACGAAGCAGTTTTTCTTTCTCGCTTTGTGTTACACGTTTGAGATATTCTTCTCGTCACGCTATTGTGGCATCTGTCTCGTAACACTTCGATAGACAACGGCGAAATAATATAGCTAGAACGAAATAAAAAAAGAAAAACATGCTATCTTGACAAATCGTCTTGGACGCTTTGGCAAGAGGCTTCGTATTGCGAATAAAAGATCTTTATATATCGAATTTCGAGATTGGCCCCATCAAGTAACCGTGCTGGTTGTAACCAAACGAGCGATTGTACGAATCCCAGCCCAGGTTTCTCTCGCCGTTGGTATGATTTGAGTCGCTGGTAGCAAAAACCCATAAGTTCCACGATCTCGCAGTTCTAGTGTGTAAGAGTATTTAATACCGGCTACTCCTTTGGCCCAATCGTCCGATGCGCCTGAAATAAATAATTTGCTAGACCACTCTCTCCTTGATACACGCTTCTCTTTTTTTTTCTACAAAGGCAAGAGAATTACAAGCCAGCCAGGTGACAAAATTCTTTTTGCCAGGCTTTCTCTTAAATTCTATTTAGATATAAAGATTTACCTGACGTAGGATACAACATGTCTGCCGATGGACCAACTTTATAATTCGTTCCATGAATCTTTGCAATCGCTTTTGCTCCTTTTCTCGCAACACTGGCGAGTTCGGCATAATCGTCAGGCTTACTGCGGGTATGACCCCATGGCACCAGCCACATTTGAGAATACGAGTGTAGAGTAAGATACAACCTAGGTGAAGACATACAAAGTTACTCAGCATCATCGAGGCCTGATTACATATAAAGAGTTTGTAAATATTTTGTATACTTTATATTCTCTCGATTTGCCATGATAAAATCGGCCATGGCTTTTGTTTCCGGTTCTGAAAAAGCATTCGGTCCAGCGTATGTCTCGTGACAGGGATCGCCACTCGTGCCACCACGCTTATCTTCACCCCAATGATAGCCAAAATTTCTATTTGGATCGACGCCATCACATCTTGTCCAGAGCCACTTTGTGTAATGGGAAACCAAATAAAACAAACCGGCTGGTGTATACCTGTCGATTAAAATAACGAGCACTCACATAAGTTTCATCGGTCCGACAATTAGAAATTAAATTCTATGCGAACGCAGCCGGCATTAAGATTCGGTCTGAATGTAGGTGCATGTTCAAACTCAGTGCGAACACATTCGGAAGTCATGTGTGAGCACAGCCGCGAGTCAGTTAGGTTGGGTGCATAAGCAACCTAACCTAACTGGCGGCTGTCAAGTAGGTTAGGTTGCTTATGCACCCAACCTAACTGACCCAGACGCTGTGTACGAGCGCAGCCGCGAGTCAGTTAGGTTGGGTGCATAAGCAACCTAACCTAACTGGCGGCTGTCAAGTAGGTTAGGTTGCTTACGCACCCAACCTAACTGACTCGCGGCTGCGCTCCTGCACAGCGTCTGGGTGCGTTTCTTCGCTACGTCCCGTCAGTTACGTTAAGTGCAGAAATAACACCTAGAGGTTATGTGTGAACGCAGCCGCTAGTCAGGTAGGTTAGGTGCCGAAGCAACCTAACCTACCTAACTTTTGTGTTACTTCTTCACCTAACCTAACTAACCTGTGGATACTTAATCCCACAGAATATACGTGAGAATACAAAGAGATTGCTGCGATGAGAAAACTACCTTGCATCGTAATCGTTATCAGCATGATTGCTTCGAGTTTTTCGCCAAAGGCGGTCGCCAATGTGACTGAATTCGTAACCATCGGGATTAACGACCGGTAGGATCATCCAGTCGGTGGTATCAAGTAGTTTCGAGTAAGTCGTATTTTTTTCCACCAATTGACTCAATATGTAGGTCGCAACAGCCGTACCGATCCATTCACGTGCATGCATACCTGCAAACAACACCCCAGCCCTTTTTCGTTACACGCACGACTTTCACCGACACGTATTCTCGATTATCCATAGATGCTTATACGCGTACTCATGACTGACTACTTTTTTCATGTTCGTTATTTTCTTTTTGTTTTTAGCCATCTTAACAAATAAAAAAGAAGAAGTACAACAGGAAGACCCAGAAATCATGGTTCTGGTTATGCTAACGCAATGTCTCATGGATAATTCCCTCGGTCTTGTTTCTCGGAACTCTCGTTGAGAGCTATAAAACGAGACGGGGAAATAATAATGCGACAGGAAACCAGAGTTTTCGTTATTCCGACTACGGTAAAAATTCTGGGCCAACTACCTTTAAAACTGTTCTTTTTTTTTACATGGCTTGACCGTTAACGTGATTCTTCAAAATTTGTACTACTTTCTTCCAAAGGTGGAGTCTTTGTTCATGGACATTAGCAGGTGTATATGGTCGTATGTACACCATTTTTTTATACCTGCATCGATCCAAATTGTTGGCTTTGTGGTCAAATCTTTGGTTGGGCCGCTGGAAACTTTGACAACTTTAAGGGGTTGCCCTTCGAAACTATGACCTATAGTTACGAGCTCGACGAGATGTGGATATCTAAACGCCAAGTATTCGACGTACTTCATTATCTCTGCAATGCATTGGAAACATTGTTACGAAATAGCAATATTCGACGAAGAAGATGATAACGAAACGAGAAATAGATTTCACGTATCTTACCGGCGAAACGATGATAACGTTTCCAGGTCATCGAGTGCCCCTGATTCGTGACGAGATCGTCGCGCTGTTCTTTCGACATCTTTGGATTCTGATACGCGATCGTTTTCTATACAAGGCGAGAGAGATAATCGATGGAGAGGTGATGAAATCGTGTTACGTTTATGTAGGTGAAATCGAGGGATTATTACCAATGACATACCTGGAGATCGGGGATTAAAACTTCAAAGTCGATTCTCTTTTCTCTGAGGAAATCTTTCACATCCGGTATAATATCCGGCGCAATCAGGATATCCGTCGATCTATGTGGAACCATAGTTCAATCAGACTGGTATGTAAATTAAACTTGAATTTACAAAAATTATTTTCTTCACCTGTTACCAATAGGCTGGGACCAAAAACGCACCTCATCGCCCTCCGAGTCTCGAAGGTCGATGAGATCCTTGATCTGACCCTTGGTGACTGGAGTAATTCTGACAAGTTGATGGCCCTTGTAAGTAACACGAGTTGGACGAGATTTGCCGCTCTTCGAGTCATTGCCGATAACGTTATTCACTATAGAATTGAAGCCACCGGTAACGACACCAACCATCGACTCTAATAGACCGCTCAATGAAAATTCTCGATTGCTCGGTGACAAGAGAGAAAACCAAGATGATTCCGGTTTTCGGTCCGGTTGATTATTGGAGCTTCTTCTTTCGTAAGTTCTCGGCCACGCTCTTGGTTCATTGTTTATCAACTCCGACCGGTTGAAATTATCATTGCTGATAGAGACATTTTATTAAAATCTGGCACAACTTATATTTTTTTTTTTAAATACAATACTAACTTGTAATCAAGGAATCTCGAATAAACGTGATCGTGATAATTGAATCCATCGTTTAATCCATCCGCAGCTGATGCAATTTTATCATTCACAGGGTTCGCGGTCACAAATGTTGCAAGGATTAATGACCCAACGAAGGAAACGAATAAAGTATCACGACCGACAACGTTTGACGTAAAGAACTTGGGCATGATTGTCAGAGAGATATTTCGTCCTGGACAGGAAGGAAGATACTTTCGTGACTAAAGTCTCGAGCAGACTGGCTTGACCTTCCGTGAGGATGTTCCCTACTCTGCCTCACCTCCCGTAAAGCTCATTTCATCATGGCGAAGCGAAGGAAGACGATAAAACCTCAGTTTCCCTGTCATGCCCCATAAGACTCGAAGAGCCGGTCTCTGGTCTTTCACCTGGTACACCCAAGCACGTATTTACATTAGTTACGTCCCGGTTTGCTCATTACGACTACAGTTGCAATGGTCGAGTCTCGGATCGTTAAGTGAACCAATTTTCTCACGAGCCTATCATTTCGATTTCAACGTCGAGTCACTCCACGTTTTTCCAACTATTTCTCTCTTCACTGACTATTGAACTTAGCTTGAACATTGTATCTCATTACACGTTGCAAAAAGTTGCTGAGAGTGAAGAATCAAAAATATCAAACCGAATCCGAAAAGTGTTTGAATTTTTTTGCTCTTCCTTTCGCCAACTTATTTCTTGGTCCAGTTGTTGGAACGTAACGGTTGCTCGAGAAAGAGGTCAAGGTCGATTCCCCTCAGAGAATCTCACGTTCGACGTACAGCGATGAACTCGATCAATGCCAGTGGTGTAAAATCTTCTTACTTTGTTCGCATTACTACAAGCATAACCGTGTCCGGATAATGAAATAATCGCGACCGAAAAATGACGACGCCTATGCTTGGCGAACAGGCCTTTTACCAGTCTCTTGCTGAGTAACAACCGCTCAGTAGGTCAGATTTGCCGTTAGGCCAAGACGTCACTGGTTCGCTTCGCATCGAGTCTGGAACGATGAAGAAACTTCGAGACTTGGAAAATCATCATTAAGACTCTTCTAACTTATAGGAAACAATTTTTTCTTTACTTCCGTTTGTAAACTTCAAACCCTTTGAAGTAAAAAAAAAAAGCAAGTTCCACTTGTGATTAGTTATAAAGCTATTTACATTTTTGTATGCATCGATTATGTTTTATTATATTATAATGTAACTATATGGAGTTATAACAACGTGGTTGGGGAGATATAGCGCAACGACACAATCATTGTCTCAACGTACAGAGTAATAGAGCGTAAACCGAGTAAGAATAATGACTGAAATAATTAAATTAACGTAGTTACAATAATATAGAGCGTGGTGTTACAATATATTTAACTTACTTTATTTTATATTTCCGCTTTTGTTAGTCGTCCGATTTTGTAAAAAGAAAGAGATAAGGGGCCTGGGTAGAAGGATTTTGTTGGATTACAATTTTCCTTTCGCTTCTTTATGTTCTTTTTCTCATTGAATATATTCTCTAAACTATCAAGGTCCCACAAAGAACGCAATGTCATTTACATTCGTAGGGTTGATCTTGTTCTTGTCATCTCGGTGATTTAACTTTTTTTCCCATAATCATTTATAGCTTCTCGACAGATCTGGTCGTTATACGACAAACTCCATCCTCCCAAATAGACCAAATTTTGACTAGCACGTTTGTGGCGTGTCTACAGAGAGATCGTTTTTTCTATTTTCACAAAACAATGTCACTGCGACGTTAATGTAATTGGAGAAATAAGAATTGAATAGTCTGATCTGTATCTTTATTCCAACCCATGGGACGATATTTGTAACCGATGGCAAGGATGAAGGGAAACAAGATTTAAAAACAAAGGGAAGAAAAGTAATGGAAAATCGCACTTTGGAGATGTAACAGGGTTGATAAAATATCTCAAATTAATTGATAAACTTCGCACAGCTTTGATTAATAATTGACTGCTCGTTGACGTCCTCGTTATTGGATCAGATATAATTTCTGTTTCCTTTGTTTTCGCCTTTACTGTCGCTTCTCTGCGATCCTATACATCTAAACTTCACGCGACGATTTATTACACGGTTGATATAGAATTCGCGAGCGCGATGTGAATCGTATTACACACGTTACCAGCGTATGGATACTCAACGAATTTGCCAGAGGGACTGGAGAGGACAAAACCTTCGCGAAGATACAAATGGCAAGAACGAAGGGTATCGAAAGAAAATTTGTACACTTCCCTGTACGAAGTTCTAAATTAACAAGCCCATTTTGTTTAGTTGCCATTGTCGATGCCCACTAAATCGGCTAATATTATAATCTTCAACTCGTTCTATCCACATTTACCTCACTCTTTCCTAAGGCCTTAGTGTTATGTACAATTATCAACATATCATTTTTATCTTCTTCCCCTTCTCGTTATAACGATATAACGTTTATTTATAATTCATTTCGCGTATAATTTAATATTTGTTTTTACGTTTCATGTTTTGTTTTATTACGATCGTGCAGCATGCATAGACGGTGTTGAATATTATCGCTTTACGTGTAATCTACCGGGGGGGATTAGTACGAACACGATTTCTTCTTTCGTTCTATCGTTCAACTCGTTTTAGAAACTATAGGACCCTTCGACATTATTAACCAGACAATGGCTATTGTTTGTTTCGTGTTACGGACGATGGGTACCCTCGTACGAATTCTAATCGTACGATTGTTATTTATATTCATTTTTGTTTGTTTGTTTGTTTTGTTGTTAAGTTTTTGGTGGTTCACGCGTGGCGTCGTACCGGAAACGAGAACGGACGCTCGACGCGAATCTAGGCAGATCTATCGATCGAGATTCTTGTCAATTTCAAACGTTAAAATTATATTGATAATTTCGCAAATTATTCCTTAAAGTCTAGACGATGTTTGCTTTGATGACGGCGCTGCCCATCATTACTTTGTTGACGAAGTTTACAATTGCTGTTGCTGGCTGTCCTGGTTCCAATTCAGCGAAAACGTGACACTGATTGTCGGTCTTGTGCGCTGGTTTTCTCGCGACGAAACCGAAGCATCGACTAAAAGAAACGAGAGAAGAAAAACAAGTGTGATTATCGAGTAGGAACAAACCAGGATAATAATCACAGTTTCCAGAAAGACAGAAATGCTTACTGAGCACTGAGTGGTCGTCCTGTGTCGTCGCTGACAAAGTCCCAGGTCCTTTCTTCGGAATCCAATCCACAGTAGCTTATATTGTTCGTTGGATAATGCCTGCGGAAGAAAAGCTTACGAGCATTGTCCGTAAGCGTAATGCCCTGTGTCGAGACTTTGAAATGGACGACTGTCGCCGTTGGCAGAGGTTTTTGGTCGAATAGTTTCGTTATGGCTTTTTTAATGGCTTGCGGTCCGGTCAATGACTCCGTGTCGATCGTGAAGAGGTACAATACATTACAAGCTGTAAAAAGTCAAGAGTCGTTTGAGTTAATAGAATGATAAATTTCTTACAAATTGTCGAGTGGAATTGGAAAGTTTATATTCTTCACTGACCAGCTCCCTGTGCCAGAAGTTGTTGCGTGCTGTTCGAGCTCGGTGAATCCAGAGCTCTGGCTGCTGCTTCCGGTTCGGGAAGTAATAGCTGACAAGGCAAAGCCATTGCCATCAAGCTATGTTGATAAACGAGAGCCGACAGAGAACTGAAGACTGGCTCATTGGCGCAACCCTTCAGTCTCACTCCTCGAGAGGTTGGCTCGATTAAAAAGTGCCTCACCAACTCGCTGGAAGGATCCTTTGGACTACTGGGTGCGCCTGGTGGTGGTATAGCAACTTTCAACGCAAGTCCAAACGCTCCAGGAAAAGAGTTGCTGTCGCGTACCACGAAAGTACCGGGTGTTGCATCTTTCAGCATCGATATGGCTACACAAAAGAATTCCCATTTTCATTACTCACATACATCAACTGTCTTAACGAACCTCGAACAACTCTCTTACATGACGAATAAATAGATTTACCTTGTTCTCGAGATATATTTGGCTTATACCAGATTCTGCTCGTATCCCTAACAAATTTAACATTCACATCAGCGACCTCTTGGGGTTCGGTGTTGGAGTGAATGCTTGATCGCCTCGAGCCATAGTGTTGAACTTGAGGGGACGAATGACCACCGCTATTCACAGAACTGTACGAAGTAACGCTCTGAAACAAATTACAAAATTTCAAACTCCGTCACAAATCTTACCCTCCTAAAAATTGTTTTGAAAAATGGTAAATTACCTTAGGACTCTGGGCAAATTCCACATGAGTCGGTGTACCGGTATGACGAATTACTGTATGAGTTTCCGAGATCGTCGATTCGCCTGTTGGAGAGACGGGCCGGTCCTTGCTGTAAATTTACAATCAATTATTTCAATACAAATTTCTCTGAGGAATTCTTCACAGACTGATCGACGAACAAATACTGTGCTCTTGGGGATTCGTGCAAAAGAGTGCATCTTACACGAATGGACGTGGACAAAAACATTAGGACAATATACAATTTTTCACAAAGTCAATTAATTACTTTTACTTTTCATTTAGCTCGAAATCACGTGATGTTAGTTTTCGACAAATTATCCTAAACAATATATTTATATCTCTGTATAATTTCATTGCGTGAATTAATTTGTATTGATTAGACGTGTCGTACGAACCTAAGTGAAAAAAAATTGTTATTTGGAGGTTAGGAAACAAACGACACATATCACATCACGGTGCATTATTTCACGAGCCATTGGTTCATGCCAATATTACACGAGTGCCACGCTTATCATTCCTGCCCTGTCACTTTTCTCTTTTCTCATTCTTTTCTTTGTTTAATTACCTATAGTCAAACGACGCCGACTGGTTAGTGAGTGGCCATCGTTTGTTATGCATTTGTTTAAGCGTACCGCTCGCCGGAAAACTCAAACGTCTAGAAATCACGAAGAGCATAATTTATGGTCGATATTCTCGTGCTGAATTATTTATTGGCGATTAAAAGTAAAAAAATAAATCAATGGTGTCTGCGGATGTTGGAGTCAATTCTATGAATTGCATTTTGCTGGGTCGAGACATTTTTAAGGTTGTCTCATGGAAGAAAATTTATAGTTCATGAACTCACCGCTGTGTCGTAGGACTCTTGGGAGGAAGTCCCGTCTCTCTTGATAATTCTCTACGTTCCTCGATGTAGATAGCCCGATCGGTGTTGTAGCCACGATTATTATTGTTATTGATATTATTGTTGGCAGGTTGATGCTCAGCATTGTGAAGATTATTGTTATTGATCGCATAGGTCGTCGAGTCATTGATGTTGTTGGTTATAACGTAATTACGATCCGTAGCAAAAGTCACGGTAGGTGACGAGTTATTAACGTATGGTGTACGTGGGTGAACCGGAAACGCCGGTGTTTGAGGTCTCGACGCATTTCCTACACCGGCACTTCCGGGACTGGCGCTTCTCTCCATCCATGACGACGACGAGTCGTTCTGTCCCTGCTGCGAAAGAGAAGAAAACAAAGAACGAATTACAATCTCGCTCATCCAATCAAACATTCCTAAATTTATTTATTTTATTTATCTTATTTATTTTATTTATTTCATTTCTTTCAATTATTTCAATTATTTTAATTATTTCATTTATTTCATTTCATTTATATTTCATTTATATTTCATTTATATTTCATTTATATTTCATTTATTTCATTTCATTTATATTTCATTTATTTCATTTCATTTATATTTCATTTCATTTATATTTCATTTATATTTCATTTATTTCATTTCATTTATATTTCATTTATTTCATTTCATTTATATTTCATTTCATTTATATTTCATTTATTTCATTTCATTTATATTTCATTTATATTTCATTTATATTTCATTTATTTCATTTCATTTATATTTCATTTATTTCATTTCATTTATTTCAATTATTTCGTTTATTTCATTTATTTCATTTACTTCATTTATTTCATTTATTTCATTTATTTCATTTATTTCATTTATTTCATTTATTTCATTTATTTATATTTCATTTGTTTCATTTGTTTCATTAATTTCATTAATTCCATTAATTTCATTTATTTCATTTGTTTCATTTGTTTCATTTGTTTTGTTTATTTTATTTAACTCATTCATTTCATTTATTTCATTTATTTCATTTATTTCATTTCATTTATATTTCATTTATTTCATTTATTTCATTTCATTTATTTCATTTATTTCATTTATTTCATTTCATTTATATTTCATTTATTTCATTTATTTCATTTATTTCATTTCATTTATATTTCATTTAGTTCATTTATTTAATTTATTTAATTTATTTCATTAATTTCATCTATTTCATTTATTTCATTTATTTCATTTATTTTATTTATTTCATTTATTTCATTTATTTCATTTATTTCATTTATTTCATTTATTTCATTTAGTTAATTTATTTAATTTATTTAATTTATTTAATTTATTAAATTTATTTCATTAATTTCATTTATTTCATTAATTTCATTAATTTCATCTATTTCATCTATTTCATTTATTTCATTTATTTCATTCATTTCATTTATTTTCCTGCTTCTATTAACATTATCAGAGCAACGAGAGAGATCCACCAGTTCTATAAAAGGGCTATCCGGAATTACTCTCGTTCTCAATCATTTAATCAAAAACAACGTGTTCTAGAGCCTCTCCCCAAAACAATAAAGAAACAATGAATCACTCGAGAGGGAATAAACTAAATGAAAAAAAAAAAAAAAAGAAAAAAAACTCGTTTTGTTTTGTGCGAAGCGAACGACAAACCTGGGTGCTACTCTGCCATGCTTTTGGCGACTGATTAGGGGAACTGTTAGTGTCAGTGTTGGTGTCGCTGTTGTACGTTGTCGACGATACTGTTGCCACGTGCTGATGATATTGATGATGATGATGATGATTATGATTGTTCTCATTCTTATTAGCGGAAGAAGAATGATTTCTAACGGGCGATATTTCAGCCAAAGAACGTATGAGGTTCACTAAAGGATCCGTCGTTTCATTCCTCTCCTGATGCTTAACAACAGTCAACAGGCCAGAATCTACCATGTCCTTTGTCTCGTTGCTCCCAGTCAAGGTCGAGTAAGAATTCTTCGACGAGTTAGAGCTTTGCAAAACCGCTCCCTCGTTTCTCGATTCTGGACGAGTCGAATAACGCGACGTTCCCAGATTATCCTCTAAATTATTCGTTCCACATGTCGAAGAGGAAGTGGAAATCTGACGATGTTCTCTAAGAAGAGTCTCGGCACGTCCATAACTGTCGCTTCTCGAATCCGGACGTGGTGGCTGCTGTCTGCTTCGTTGATTCGCTTGTTGTTTATCCGCATTGTTGTTTTGGGTTTGCGCTAGGCCTAATAGCGATGCTGTTGCTGCATGTGGGGATGTCGGAGGGCTCTGGAACGCAAGCCAAGCTCTTCTTCTCAGGCAACATGCAATGATCTAATCTAGCCGGATTATGGTTTTCTTTTTTTTTTATGAACTCGTGTTGTTGTATCGATGTCGACTCGAGATTTGATTCCACTCGTGAATTAATTTCGTTAGAACGTAGGACAAAGTTGGGAGTAATTTATTTAATGGCGTGAGATCAATATCGTGGAACTAAACGAGACCTAAACGAGGGGTTGGTGTTTGTTTGAGGATTGAGTTATTTTGCGGCTATTTAAAATTGTCAACTATCTAGAAAGCCAATCTCGTTGCTGCCATCGGGATACTTGTTCAACTTTCAGGCCTTTGTCTTGGGATAATTAATTATTTCATTCACCTGACCGTCGCTGTATTTACGGAATTCGTACGCTCGCTTGGCTGTTACGAATGGTCTCTCGTTTACACTCTCGGCTCTCGGCCTTCCTAGAGTTCCGTTCATAACACTACCGTTGAATTTCCTGCTGCTGGAACGCTGAGGAAGCAAAGGACTAGCCGGTGCCGAGGTGTGGGGTGCTCCTTTCGTACTCTGAGAAAAATAATTAATTGGTTAGAGAATGAAAATGTGAATTTTTATTAGACTGGGATAAATCTAAGTATTACCTGGTGGTAAGCAATGGAATTAGTAGTCCAAAGTTCATCGTCGTCGTCCAATACGGCTGAATCACTTGCATAACCATCGTGCCTCAGACGTCCTCTTTGAACATTTCGCAGCTCACCGATTACACGATTTCCTGTCTCCTGGCGCCACATCTTTCCTGGACTCCTCTCGTCCCTTCTAGCTGCGAGTTTAAGCTGCTGTTGTCTCAGCCATGAGAGTCTGTGAATTATCGAGAGCAATGATGAACTCGTGACACAGCAGTGGTAATTGCGAGTCGTGATACAAAGGCTTGTTAGAGAGACAATCGGTGCATTAACGTTGCGGATCGAAGATCTTTATTCCTAACTATCGGTTTGTCTTTGCTAGCAGGATTGAACGAGAAGAATATTCTTATTTACAGACTGCTATTTGTCATTTGTAACTTTATGTTATATCCTCACTCAATAAAATAAACCTGACGTTTTTCTTCCTACTCTGAGTCTTTACTTTTAATTCTTCAATTTTGTATAATTCAATGATTTGCATAATTTGCCAAAGTGGCAATATATATCACTCCCTTCACTCCCTTATTCCTAACTACTCACTCCCTTATTCCTAACCACCGGTCTGTCTTTGCTAGCAGGATTGAACGAGAAGAATATTCTTATTTACAGACTGCTATTTGTCATTTTTAATTTTATGTTATATCCTCCAGTCAATAAAATAAACCTGACGTTTTTCTTCCTGCTATGAGTCTTTACTTTCAATTCTTAAACTTTGTATAATTCAATGATTTGCATAATTTGCCAAGGTGGCAATATATATCACTCCCTTCACTCCCTTATTCCTAACTACTCACTCCCTTATTCCTAACCACCGGTCTGTCTTTGCTAGCAGGATTGAACGAGAAGAATATTCTTATTTACTGACTGCTATTTGTCACCTTGAATTTTATGTTCTATCCTCCACTCAATAAAATAGACCTGACGTTTTTCTTCCTGCTATGAGTCTTTACTTTCAATTCTTCAATTTTGTATAATTCAATGATTTGCATAATTTGCCAAGGTGGCAATATATATCACTCCCTTCACTCCCTTATTCCTAACCACCGGTCTGTCTTTGCTAGCAAGATTGAACGAGAAGAATATTCTTATTTACAGACTGCTATTTGTCATCTTGAATTTTATGTTATATCCTCACTCAATAAAATAAACCTGACGTTTTTCTTCCTACTCTGAGTCAATTCTTCAACTTAGTATAATTCAATAATTTGCATAATTTCCAAGGTGGCAATAAATATCATTCCATCGTAACAACTAAATCGCAACTCGCGTCATACAAAACACTCCCTTCAAATTCTTCAAGAGTTAATATCGTCGTCTCTTAACTTTTACGCCCCCAAGGGATAAAACGTTTCCAAGGCCTTTCGCTTATTTTAACTACGCAGAAGGTTTCTCTTAACAATAGCCGTGCGTAGCTCGTAGGAACGTTTATATGTTTTCCTCGCTTCCAAATTTAATCCAATTATGTTGGGAGCG
Organism: Netelia fuscicornis; assembly: GCA_946811545.1. Taxonomy (NCBI): domain Eukaryota; kingdom Metazoa; phylum Arthropoda; class Insecta; order Hymenoptera; family Ichneumonidae; genus Netelia; species Netelia fuscicornis. The sequence continues at coordinate 45,341,814 of OX328014.1, read as the reverse complement.
TGTAATGAAGACGCGAGAAAAAAGGGAGCGAACGAGAAGCAAGGAAATGAAAAGCGACGTTTCATCATGGCCGATTTAACGGGGTCCAACGAGACGCGTTCTATATTTATAATTATGTCAGAGGGCGAGAGAGCCAACTCGAAATATACTCTTCTCTCCGGCAACCACTTTCTCGTCTCGCCTCAGTCTTTTCTTCTTCCCACTTCCGCTTCGTTTTCCTAGACTCGTCTTACTATTTGACAATCCTTGGCGTCATCCAAACAAAGGTATTTACTCCGGCAAGCAAATAGACCCAAGACATCCGGTTCAACTTTTGTACACTCTAAAAGACCCATGAACTTTCAAACTTTAGATTAAATTACATCCAGCCTTCGCGTGAAATTTTCATCAGCAATTTACAATCCCATAACTTACAAAATTTTGTACAAGTCTAGTTTTGCTTCCAAACTCTTTACCAATTCCTAACCATCCAACGATAGAGTAATTGCCTTATGACTCACTTGTAGAAACGACCGCGTTTACCATTCTCGTCGACGTTTATCCCATAAACGGTTGACAATTTATTAACATCGATTCGTGAAAGAATTTATTAATCCTTGAACCATGCTTAAAACTCGTGTCTCTCATTTGGAACGAACAAACTTATACGACACGTTGTGGCTAAGTTTAACGCTCGTTGGATTCAAGATCGAAATGGTCACACGAAAATTTTGTGCCAAGAGAATGATTAATCGTCCTATTTAACCCCGGTAACGTTTCTGTTACTCGAACGACGCAGAGTTTTCTTTACACCTTTAGATTTACTGTGACAAATCTCTTGATACAAAATATGAGAAAAATATTTTAAACTAAGGTAGTAGGTAAATTTCCTGAGAAGGAAAATTGCCCTTACCCATCGGCATGATCGGAATTAATTTTAGAAGGTCCATTGGCAAATTCCGGTGGTGGATCCGGTGTATGAGGACTCATAGGACTAATGGGTCTTCGCGAATTGTCAGAAATCATATCGTCGGGAATTTCAACGACAGAAGGGTTTCCTCTCAATGTCGCTTTCCTGACGAGTGAAGGCGACGAGAGTTTCTGATGTTTGATCATGTCTGTTGTAGCACCGTAGCTAAACGGTTGGCTGGTTTGTCTCGCGTGATATGGAATATCCTCGTCGATGAAATCGATATTGCCAACTGGTGAAAACGATTGAGAATGATTTTGTTTCGTATTCGTCGTTGTCGTTGTCGTTGTAGCAGCCTCGTGAATCTTTCTCTCGGGCGAGAAGCGATAATCGTTTCCATCCAAGTTTCTCGTGTCGTTCTTCAAAGTACCGTAATTACCAGCGGTGCTGTACGGTGGACTCGATTCTCTGTTACTACCGCTGTAACTTCTGTAAGAGTCTTTGAGAGTCGAGTAAGTCGAGGCTGGATTACTGCTGGTGTAGTTACGTGACTCTTGAATGTACATCTTGTCGGATCTTCGATTAGTTCTGTTGTATTCCTCGCTCGATGGTGGATCTGGCATGGACTGTAACAACAAACAAGCCTCGTCAATTGATTGAGAAGGATGGATAAGGTCACGACGCGTATCGCATAGCGTTATTACAGACATTTATTACGGTTGAGAAACTTCTCAAAGACTCAATCCATTAATGGGGTCATTGAGAGGAAATAAAATTTGCACTGGGGACTTGGTTCTCTTCTTCTTCAATTGACCAAAAGAGCAATTTGAAACGTTTGAGAGTTTGTCGAGTGAGCAACGAAAAGAAAACTTTATGTTTGACCAAGGGAAGACCCTTGGTCAACTTGGTAAAGTTTTCTTTTGGAAAAGCAAATTTTCTTTTTTCTTATGAAATTCACCCTGTATAAGATATACAGGGTGGAATTTCATAAGGTGTCACAGACTTTATTCTAAGGTAGATGGGATCGTTACAAACAAAAGTTGTAAATATACATTTGGGATATTTTTAATAGTTTACGAGATATAAATGTTTTAAAGTTAGTCCAATCAGAGCGCACCAAGAAACGTTGGAGCCGCCCACTCTCACCCTAGCCGTAGAGATAGCACAGTGTAGGGCGTTATATTTGGGATTGCAAAATTCAGAGCACTGAATTTTATTTATTATATTATTACGTAGTCATTTTTGTTGCTCTGGCATTGGCTGCTAGACCGGGAGTGGGCGGCTCCAATGCTTCTCAACGCGTCCTGATTGGACCAACTTAAAAAATGTATATCTCGTAAACTATTAAAAGTATCCCTAATGTATATTTGCAACTTTTGTTTGTAATAATCTCATCTACCTTAGAACAAAGCCTGTTACATCTTGAAACGTTTGAGAGTTTGTTGAATGAGCAACGAAAAGAAAACTTTATGGTTGACCAAGGGAAGACCCTTGGTCAACTTGGTAAAGTTTTCTTTTGGAAAACCAAGTTTTCTTTTTTCTTTTGAAATTCACCCTGTATAAGATATACAAGGTGGAATTTCATAAGGTGTCACAGACTTTATTCTAAGGTAGATAGGATCATTACAAACAATAGTTGTAAATATACATTGGGCATATTTTTAATAGTTTACGAGATATAAATGTTTTAAAGTTGGTCCAATTAGAGCGCACCAAGAAGCGTTGGCCCCGCCCACTTCCCGCCCTAGCAGCCAATGCCCGAGAAATAAAATTGACTGCGTAATAATAGTAAATAAAATTGACTGCTCTGAATATTGCAAACCCCAAATGTAACGCCCTACACGATGCTATCTCTACGGCTAGGATGGGAGTGGGCGGCACCAACGCTTCTCGGCGTGCTCTGATTGGACCGACTTTAAACGTTTATATCTCGTAAACTATTAAAAATATCCCTAAAGTATATTTGCAACTTTTGTTTGTAATAATCTCATCTACCTTAGAACAAAGTCTGTTACATCTTATGAAATTCACCCTGTATATAAAAATGGAAGAATGTTTGTTTGTTTGTTTATTTATCACGAGTAAGCTCCCATACCATTCATCCGATTGCAATGAAAATTTGCAACGCATGCCGGGTATCTCTAATATTAAAAATAATCATGTAATTACTTCAACAGTGAGCATCATATCATGGAGAAGCTTGTCGAGATCACCGTGTGCTTGACTCTCTGCTTCTGGCTCGGGTGGACTTGGTCGTTGAGGAGGTGCGCTGCTTATTCCACTGTCCATAGAAACAGTCAATGGGGAACCCCGGGCACCACCAGCGGCGCCCTGATTGACAACTGCGTACAGTGATCCATCTATGGGACCACAGGTGTATCCCAATCCACGTGGTGATGTGTGAACCGAGGAGTTGGATGGAGGTGGAGGCGACAAGGGAGTCTCACGACCTTCTAGAAAAAAAAATAATCAAACTAAAGTTTTGCAATTATGTTTCATTCATCTCTTCCTCTGTAAAATATGAAAAATAAAGGAGTGTTAAAGACAAAAACATCTGAAAATTAGAAACCTTGGCTTAATCCTCGCTCATAATATTCCACCATGAATAAACGTAGAGAAGTTTACTTCCACGAGGAAGTAATAAAATAATGCCCAAAGGCTTATAAACTGGAAAGAGTTGGGAAATTAAGTGTCGCATTTTTCACAGACAAATAGCTAGGTAATAGGGAAGAATGGAGGTATAATAATATCTCGAGCAACACAGAAGCCAGGCAATTCTTGAGTTTATGGTTTTCTTTTTCATCCAGGGTTCTTAATCGCCTTTAAGGAGAGAAAGATAGAGAGTTCCTTGGGTAAGCTTCAAAGTAGCAAAAGAAAGCTTTTTCTTCATTCTCAAGGCGTCTACAGTATCGTCTTCTTTTTCTTCTTTCTCGAATCGACCAATTTACTCGAGCCTGGAGTTATGGCACGCCCGGTTGATGTAATTCAAGCGCGTGCCTGATGTAATGTCCTTGTGGTAGGTTCGAGAATAATACACAAACACAATGACGATACTTTGAACTCGAGGAGGGAAAAAGAGAAGGAGGAAGAAAAGAGGAGGAAGCTCGAAACGCGTTTTTGACGCCGTTAAAGCTCACCAACATTTCTTTTTTTGCCTCTCTCCAGTCTCTTCGTGCCAATGCAGCTGCGAGACAAAGGTTCAAGGAACGCATTCCAGCAGCCGTGTAGCTAGAGACGCGGTATTCGTTCCTCGATAAAAGACTCGCGTGGCACGACCACGACGTACCGACGCACACACAGCGTTGCGAGAAATCATTTTACCGAGAAATTCAACGGTGCCGATGGAGATTAAGGGACTGTAACACGAGTGTCTTAATGGGTCTTGGGAAATTTTCCTGGATTACTCGTCGACTCGTTGGAGGGCAGAAATAACTTCAATCATCGATTAACACCTCTCTCACCCCGTCCAGGAACAAATTCACGCACGAACTACTCTATCGTTACACTCTTTGCCTCAACTTTTACACGCTTCAATGTGTGTAAAGGGATCCTTTCTTTAATTAATAGCAATTACAGTAGGCGCGTGAGAATTTTAACAAGACATTAAGATGATTGCCAAGTTGTTCGTTTAATTAACGTGATTTTTTTTTGTTTGATATCACTCTAGGAGAGTACTTATTTTTGGTTCAAGGATGAGAAGAAATAGCTAGTTTGAAATTTAGCAATTTCTTCGGGCAAAACTATTCTTCTGTGAGTTGAAAAAATATAGCGATTTTTTTTCTATCACTTTGGAGATTACTTATTTTTGGTTCAAGGATAAAAAGAAATGTCCAGTTTGAAATTTATCAATTCCTCCAGGCAAAACAATTTTTCTCTGAGTTGAAAAAATAGGATGAGAAGAAATATCCAGTTTGAAAATTATCACTTCTTCCAGGCAAAACAATTCTTCTGTGAGTTGAAAAAATAGGATGAGAAGAAATATCCAGTTTGAAATTTATCAATTCCTCCAGGCAAAACAATTCTTCTGTGAGTTGAAAAAATAGGATGAGAAGAAATATCTAGTTTGATATTTATCAATTCCTCCAGGCAAAACAATTCTTCTGTGAGTTGAAAAAATAGGATGAGAAGAAATATCCAGCTGGAAATTTATCAATTCCTCCAGGCAAAACAATTCTTATGTGAGTTAAAGAAATAGGACGAGAAGAAATATCCAGTTTGAAATTTATCAATTCCTCCAGGCAAAACAATTCTTCTCTGAGTTGACAAAATAAAATGAAAAGAAACATCCAGTTTGAAATTTATCAATTCCTCCAGGCAAAACAATTCTTCTGTGAGTTGAAAAAATAGGATGAGAAGAAATATCCAGCTGGAAATTTATCAATTCCTCCAGGCAAAACAATTCTTATGTGAGTTAAAGAAATAGGACGAGAAGAAATATCCAGTTTGAAATTTATCAATTCCTCCAGGCAAAACAATTCTTCTGTGAGTTGAAAAAATAGGATGAGAAGAAACATCCAGTTTGAAATTTATCAATTCCTCCAGACAAAACAATTTTTCTCTGAATTGAAAAAATAGGATGAGAAGAAATATCCAGTTTGAAAATTATCAATTCCTCCAGGCAAAACAATTCTTCTGTGAGTTGAAAAAATAGGATGAGAAGAAACATCCAGTTTGAAATTTATCAATTCCTCCAGGCAAAACAATTCTTCTGTGAGTTGAAAAAATAGGATGAGAAGAAATATCTAGTTTGATATTTATCAATTCCTCCAGGCAAAACAATTCTTCTGTGAGTTGAAAAAATAGGATGAGAAGAAATATCCAGTTTGAAATTTATCAATTCCTCCAGGAAAAACTATTCTTCTGTGAGTTGAAGAAATAGGATAAAAAGAAACATCCAGTTTGAAATTTATCAATTCCTCCAAGCAAAACAATTCTTCTGTGAGTTGAAAAAATAGGACGAGAAGAAATATCCAGTTTGAAATTTATCAATTCCTCCAGGAAAAACAATTCTTCTGTGAATTGAAAAAATAGGATGAGAAGAAATATCCAGTTTGAAATTTATCAATTCCTCCAAGCAAAATAATTCTTCTGTGAATTGAAAAAATAGGACGAGAAGAAATATCCAGTTTGAAATTTATCAATTCCTCCAAGCAAAACAATTCTTCTGTGAGTTGAAAAAATAGGATGAGAAGAAACATCCAGTTTGAAATTTATCAATTCCTCCAGACAAAACAATTCTTCTGTGAGTCGAAAAAATAGGATGAGAAGAAACATCCAGTTTGAAATTTATCAATTCCTCCAGGCAAAACAATTCTTCTGTGAATTGAAAAAATAGGATGAGAAGAAATATCCAGTTTGAAAATTATCACTTCTTCCAGGCAAAACTATTCTTCTGTGAATTGAAGAAATAGGATGAGAAGAAACATCCAGTTTGAAATATATCAATTCCTCCAGGCAAAACAATTCTTCTCTGAGTTGACAAAATAAAATGAAAAGAAACATCCAGTTTGAAATTTATCAATTCCTCCAGGCAAAACAATTCTTCTGTGAATTGAAAAAATAGGATGAGAAGAAATATCCAGATTGAAATTTATCAATTCCTCCAAGCAAAACAATTCTTCTGTGAGTTGAAAAAATAGGATGAGAAGAAACTATCCAGTTTGAAATTTATCAATTCTTCCAGGCAAAACAATTCTTCTGTGAGTTGAAAAAATAGGATGAGAAGAAACTATCCAGTTTGAAATTTAGCAATTCCTCCAGGCAAAACAATTCTTCTGTAAGTTGAAAAAATAGGATGAGAAGAAACATCCAGTTTGAAATTTATCAATTCCTCCAGGCAAAACAATTCTTCTGTGAGTTGAAAAAATAGGATGAGAAGAAACATCCAGTTTGACATTTATCAATTCCTCCAGGCAAAACTATTCTTCTATGAGTTGAAAAACTACAGCAATGGCTTTAAAAGTCTGAAACAAAAAAGAAATTACAAAAAGGAAGAAACGAATAGCCAAGTGGAGTACCGACAGAGAGCAAAGTGCCTCGTCGAGTGTGATGGTAAAACCACGAGTTTCCTCTCTCCAGCAGTGTACTGGAATTTTTCGCGCATAGTACCGTGTCTACCAGAATTACAAGCACCGCATGTTTCGCTCTCTCTAGCTGTTACAGACTAGCACAGCGGTTTGCCTAGCGAGAGAACGCTTTAAAAACAAAAAAAAAGAATTCCTCGTCGTTTCCCAAAAGCAAATAGTTGGCTGTCTACTTTTCTGACTTTTGGACAAGAACAGGATCGTCCAACTAGTTTGAGTTTCTTCTTTTTTTATACAATCTAATTCCTGGCCTCGACGAGGTGAAGTCTATGCGAAGTTTGACACATTTTTGTTTTCTTCCTTGTTATAATATTTTTCTTTCTAAACGACGTCTCCTCTCGTTGTACGAAGTTTCATCGCTATAATTATGATAATATTCTCTTCACGGTGTCAATGACACGAGCTCGGAGCGGAATTGCTCTTCGTCGAGCGAGATGAGAGAAGCTCGAAGGCATCGCCGTCTCATCTGAATTCAATCCACGCTCCTCTTGGCGCTATCTCCTCGACGCATCGCGACTTCGTATAAATCATTTTTATTCGATCTCTCCGTTTCTCGTTCACGCTTATTACCCGTTGCTGAGACTAAAACCTCCTTGGGCTCTTCCCAACGTTATCTCCAACGACTTTGTTATTAGTGAAATGATTTTTTGGGCTCTGGAATTTCTTCTGTCTGAAAAATAAATAAAACAATTCAGCTGGTATTTGATGATTTTTCAATCTAGATGTTAGAGGGGTTTGTTTCTTTTTTGTTTGTAATTGACTCGTGACGTTCCGAGGGAGAGAAGCCTGGATGAATTTCCAGTTTGACAAGAGCGATGAAGATTTTTTGTTTCGCACGACAACCAACTAATGACAGTGGGAAAGGGAGCGAGGTGAAGACCCGGGTGTGGTAAGGCTTGAGAGAAACGTGGCGAATCTCATCTGCATTCTTGACGAGTATCATACTCGATCGGGGTGAGTGTAAATCAGGGAGGAGCGATAAAAGAAAACGAGCGAGAAAGGGAAGACAATTTGTGTGTCCTGTTGAGTCGAGGAGGTGAAAATTATAGCTACCGTTTTTTCGAGAAGATTATCGTCCACTCGGTCAAGATTCAACGAGCCACGAGTCACCAGAAAAACACAAGATTAATTATGTTTTTATCATTTTTAATTCACAGTATGAAAAATTGAGAATTTTTTTTACAACGAATTGATTTAAATTGTTAGAATTTTGGAGAGTTTTTATAATTTTTAATTCACAGTATGAAAAATTGAGAATTTTTTCTTGCAGAGAATTGATTTAAATTGTTAGAATTTTTGAGAGTTTTTATAATTTTTAATTCACAGTATGAAAAATTGAGAATTTTTTTTTTGCAACGAATTGATTTAAATTGTTAGAATTTTGGAGAGTTTTTATAATTTTTAATTCACAGTATGAAAAATTGAGAATTTTTTTTTTGCAACGAATTGATTTAAATTGTTAGAATTTTGGAGATATTAGGGAAGAGATAGAGCGACGAATAATCGTATCCTCGCGGTAAGAGAGTCGAAACGACACTGTCGTTTTGCGAACGGCAGAGAAGAAGTCAGAAGCTAAAGAGAAACGAGCACGATTGCGAATCGAGCAAAGTGCGAGAGGGGCTTGTATGAGAAAGAGAGAGATAATGTGGAGTAGAGAAGCTGAGACGGGTTTCGTGTGTACTCGAGCGGGGAAACGCGACTCCGCCCAATAATCGTCATCGACGTCGTCATCGTCGTCGTCACAGGAAGATCATGCATGTTGAAACAATTTTTTTTCCAACTTCCTTATTGTGTCGACAATCCTATTTGTCCCTAAAAATCCCATCTTCAATATTTCATCTAGACAATCAATTTGTTCAAAATAGTTTCATCTAAATTGAACGAATTATTAAGTATAAACCAATACTTAATAATTCGTTTAAGTTTGATGAAACTATTTTGAACAAATTGGTTTTCTAGATGAAAAATTGACTTTTATTTCACGAATTTATGAAGGAATTGCAATTTTTTGAGATTGTAATTGTCATAGTCACAGGAAGATTCTACACGTTGAAACTATTTTTTTCCAACTTCCTTATAGTGCCAACAATCCTATTATACAAATATGCAATCATTCGTTCCACTTTGATGAAATTATTTTGAACAAATTGGTTTTCTAGATGAAAAATTGCAGAATTGCAATTTTCTGAGATTGTAATTGCCATAGCCACAGGAAGATTCTACACGTTGAAACTATTTTTGTCCAACTTCCTTATAGTGTCGACAATCCTATTATACCAATATGTAATAATTCGTTCAACTTTGATGAAATTATTTTGAACAAATTGGTTTTCTAGATGAAAAATTGAAGAATTGTAATTTTCTGAGATTGTAATTGTCATAGCCACAGGAAGATCCTACACGTTGAAACAATTTTTGTCCAACTTCCTTATAGTGTCGACAATCCTATTATACCAATACGTAATAATTCGTTCAAGTTTGATGAAACTATTTTGAACAAATTGGTTTTCTAGATGAAAAATTGAAGAATTGCAATTTTCTGAGATTGTAATTGTCATAATCAGAGGAAGATTCTACACGTTGAAACTATTTTTTTCCAACTTCCTTATAGTGTCGACAATCCTATTATATCAATACGTAATAATTCGTTCAAGTTTGATGAAACTATTTTGAACAAATTGGTTTTCTAGATGAAAAATTGAAGAATTGCAATTTTCTGAGATTGTAATTGTCATAATCAGAGGAAGATTCTACACGTTGAAACTATTTTTTTCCAACTTCCTTATAGTGTCAACAATCCTATTATACCAATACGTAATCGTTCCTTCAACTTTGATGAAACTATTTTGAACAAATTGGTTTTCTAGATGGAAAATTGAAGGTGGGACTTTTATTTCACGAATTTATGAAGGAATTGCAATTTTCCTGAGATTGTAACAGCTTGTGCAGTCGTAGACGTTTATGAGTGGGTGTGGAACGTCACGAGATTGCAAAAGTCTCTCTCTCAGTCTCGCAGGAGTAACGGAGAGAGAAACGAGAGAAACGAAGAGGACGAGAAACGTCGAGTTTGTGTATGGGAAAAGAGACTTGTCTTTCTGTTTGTCCCACTCGACTCTCTCGCACGTACAAAGCCGAACCAGCCGCCAGTCGCCAGTCCTTGTACGGCAACTCGTGGAGGGCTTGACGACGAACGATCGCCAACACGTAGCGATATCTCCCTCGCGTCGTTCTCTCTCTCTCTCTCTCTCTCGTTCCTCGTGAACTCTCCACGTAGAAAACGGGGATAACTCTCGCGACGAGATATTTGGAGTTTCAAGCTGGTTCCCTACGACCAAACATTTTCCAAACAGCAGACACAGGTCATTCCCTGAAAAATCAACAATTTCCAATTTCAATTATCTCAAGTAAATTTGTACTTCACATTTCAATATACCCAATCTCCTTCAGTCCCTAAAAAATCAACAGATCCATTTATTCCAAGAGAAATAAAATTCCTATGGAAACAATTACAAAGCAGATGTGAAAAATCAGAAAAAATTCTCAATCCCACACAAAATTCACGCTATATGAAAAAAACGCGTAGGTGTAACGATTCCTCGACTCGTGGCGAGAACCGTGAACAACTCATTATAAGAAAAAGAATAGGAAACCAAAAATATAACAAAGACGTGAGTTATGAGTTAGTCGAACAAAAAGTTTCAAATAAAAAAAAAAAAGTTTATCGAGACTTTGTGAGAAATATCTAACGAACCAGTGGAGGAATATTAATAGAAATTGGTCGAAAGACGATGCGTTGGAACGAAAACACCTTGAGAAAATATCGTGTAATACTTATCGACGAAAACCTATCGGATTACACGATGGAAGAGATTTTCTACCTAAAGTAGTAAACAATAGTTTTTGTACGAACTCTTCGCACCTGCCTCGTGTGCATACTACAAGATTCTTTTTTTTTTTCTTTTGCTATTTACCACAATGCCGTTAGAAGGCTTTCACGCAATATGCCGTTTGCCTGCACAAACGTTTAACACCTTCGCGGTACATAAAACGTCGTGAAGCATTTTCACACCTCCTGTTGGAGTAGACGTCGTGTACATAGAAGATTTAAATTCCCACAGTTAGTTAGGGAGAGATGTTATCGTCGAGAATGAGAAAAAGAAGAAAGTAAGTAAATTTTGGAATTAGCAAAATAAATTGAAATTGATGAAATATTGAAAAATGTGAGAATAGAAGATTTAAATTCTCACAGTTAGTTAGGGAAAGATGTTATCGTCGAGAATGAGAAAAAGAAGAAAGTAAGTAAATTTTAGAATTAGCAAAATAAATTGAAATTGATGAAATATTGAAAAATGTGAGGATAGAAGATTTAAATTCCCACAGTTAGTTAGGGAAAGATGTCATCGTCGAGAATGAGAAAAAGAAGAAAGTAAGTAAATTTTGGAATTAGCAAAATAAATTGAAATTGATGAAATATTGAAAAATGTGAGGATAGAAGATAGTTTGTTGTGTATAAAATACTCGTGTCCTTAATACGATTTTAATCGCGTCGAGTGTTCGAGGAGAACCCCCACATTGAAAGTAATCCGTACTTCCTCGTTCCAGAGGCAATCGAGTGACCGTATTTGGAACGATCGTGGAATTGTTAAGTCGAGTGTGGGAAGATAAATATCCAAGAAGTAAGAGAGATCGGCGTTTAGTAGTAAAAGGAGACGGGTAAACGTATACGGAAGCCTCGTCACGCGATATTACGTATCGAACACGAGTATTTTTGTATTTGTGGTATGTAGTTCCGGGATTGGCCGCGAACCGGGGTGGCGCTAGTGTCGCTCGTCCGACTAGACTTCGTTTTTTCTACTGATTCTTTAAAAAGTGTGTTACACCTTGAAATTAATTTCTTTTTGACAAAATATGGAAATAAATAATTGTCCAGTATACATAGGCGATCCCTTGACTGGAAAATAACGATTAATTTTTTAGAAAATTAAAAAATCTTGAGAAAAATGAAATTTGTAAAATTTCATGTTACAATGATTTTTATAAGACGACTCTCTGAGGAAACGTGTACGGAAGCCTCGTCACGCGATATTACGTATCGAACACGAGTATTTTGGTATTTGTGGTATGTAGTTCCAGGATTGGCCGTGAACCAGGGTGGCGCTAGTGTCGCTCGTCCGACTAAACTCCGTTTCTTCCACTGATTCTTTAAAAAACGTGTTACACCTTGAAATTAATTTCTTTTTGACAAAATATGGAAACAAATAATCGTCCAGTATCCACGGACGAACCATTGACTTGAAAATAACGATTAATTATTTAGAAAATTGAAAAATCTTGAGAAAAATGAAATTTTACAAATTTCATTTTTCAAGTTTTGAGTAAACGTCGAGACAATTTTCTACTTGGAATAATAAAGATTTGAAAAAATATTCCCGCGCGGTTCTCAGCCTCTCGCGTATAAACATACGCCTGCAGAACTCGGGCAGCGTGAAAAGTTGGTCAGACCACCGGCTACTCGGGTCTTACCTCCTAGCCCCCCTTCCCCCTCTCCTCTCCTCTCAGTCGTCTCTTCATCTGGCACAAGGACGTATCTACTCGCTCTTGCCATTTATCCAACATCCCTCCTTCTTCTTGTCCAAGACGTGACGCATACGTGCGTTCATATACTCTCGTTGAAACTGTCTCTCCGCCAGACTTCTGGGCATGACTCGAAGGTCGAAACTTTAACGCGACGTTACCCATAAGGGTAATGGACGCGACGAGTTAAAAACGACACTAGTCTAAAGTGAACTAAATTCATAAAAATATTATTTAACTCATTAGTGATAAAAAAAAAACAACAGTGAAGAATCTGTCTGACCAATTCTGGTTCTTACTACTTGCTCCCTTTACATCATAAAAATGTAAACAAATTTGCAACTGGTCGTCGACGATTAATTTTCGATAACAACGTTATCATAAATTCGACGAAATGTTTTCAGGGGAGTTGGTGGAGGATTTATTTGAGAAGTTGAGAAAAAAAAGAGAAAATTTTACTGAATGTGGCACAACAAGAGGAAAGAGATAGAGAGGCCGGAAAAGGGCCTGGTGAAAAATAGTAGAGTAAAGAAAGGGAGCGAGAAACCCATTGTCTTGTCGTCGGGTCGTATATGTCTTCCTGAAAGTTGCGTCAGTATTGTTTGCCTCGCATCAACTCCGGCTAAACTACGAGTTTCTACACACACGTACAAAACTAGTCTTCGTGTCTTACCGCTCCATTCCTCCATCCTCCTCCTCCACCTCCCGCTTTATTGCGCCACATTCAACGCCACAGTTTTACCTCACGACCCTTCTCCCCTTTTTTCTTTCCATCCCAAGCTTTAACGCGTGCCTCGAGGCGACGACTTTTCCTCCTTTCTTTCACTCGGAAAAGTAGAAAAAAAAATGAAATCCAAAATACCAAGACTGTTCCTCTTGTCTTTCCCAAGGTACAATTCCATTCGTAAAAGTCAATATTTGTTTCGAAACGTAACGACTGACCTTTTTAAAAAATCTGCAACGATGCAAGTGGACGAACGGGAGAAGCGTGGCAAAACGAAACTTGTACACTCGTGTGGAAACTAAATAGAGAATAACGACACCGAAACTCGAAAGAATTTAAAAATTTACATATTTAAGAAGAATTGTAACAAACTCGCCGGAAGTTATAAAAGGAAAGACACTTCCCTAGAGACAAGTCGAAAAATTGAGTCAAGCGTGTAAAATAGGCTTGAAATTTCACCGCGAGGGGGGAAAACGAAAAGAAAGAGAGCAAAGAAGAGAAAAAGAAACGTTGAAGCGCGAGGGCAAGAGTGACGCTCTAACCGAGGAGCTTCTTCGGGGCGTACTGACGATTCGTATGAAATAGCTAGAGTGAAAAAGCTCGAGGCACTCCCGCGGATCAGAATCTTTCGCTGTTAGAGGAGAAGAACCGGAGTCACTGAATCAACCGAGGCGCCTTCGCATTGCCAAGAATAACTCGGTCTCCTACCCCTTCCTTTCTCTCCCACTCGCGAGAGAAGATATCGAGTGTGTCGTTTTTGCAGAGCCAAGATGAAAACCACCTAGCCACGCGTCATTTCCTTCCTCGCACTCGTCACGTCGTTTCTCTTTAATCCTGAAATTTTATCAAAATTAAAACAGGGCAAAAATAAATCTCAAAATGATGAAAAAATCATACTTTGTCCTTGTACAAAACAAGTTTTTATCAATTAGAAACATTGGAAGAAAGGTGGACGAGTCTAGAAAGGGATTGGAATAATTGGGATTGAGTTTTGTAGGAGTGGGATTAAAATCGTTATTGGGTCAAGGTGAGCCAGTCAGAGTTTCAAGGTCATTGAGATTTTGATTCTCAACATGAGCTAGCTAGTGGAGATACACACAAGCTCGATATAGCGTTCTCGTGTGGGACAGCCAGGAACATAATCGAGATGGGAGGAATTGATTCCTCGCTCCCTTTTGTCAAGGGGTTGTAGTTATCATCCCCTTTCTCCTCTAGCCAACTCTGTGACATAAGATGAAAACTACCTAGCCACGCGTCATTTCCTTCCTCGCACTCGTCACCTCGTTCCTACCACCACGTCGTTTCTCTTTAATCCTGAAATTTTATCAAAATTAAAACAGGGCAAAAATAAATCTCAAAATGATGAAAAAATCATACTTTGTCCTTGTACAAAACAAGTTTTCATCAATTAGAAACATTGGAAGAAAGGTGGACGAGTCTAGAAAGGGATTGGAATAATTGGGATTGAGTTTTGTAGGAGTGGGATTAAAATCGTTATTGGGTCAAGGTGAGCCAGTCAGAGTTTCAAGGTCATTGAGGTTTTGATTCTCAACATGCACTAGCTAGTGGAGATACACACAAGCTCGATATAGCGTTCTCGTGTGGGACAGCCAGGAACATAATCGAGATGGGAGGAATTGATTCCTCGCTCCCTTTTGTCAAGGGGTTGTAGTTATCATCCCCTTTCTCCTCTAGCCAACTCTGTGACATAGGAGAGTGGGAAAAGCTAGATAGAGGGAAACGTATACGACTAAAACACCTGGTCGTGCGGTCGCAGTTGCATTCCAATCTGCCCAACCCTTGTACCAAGTTTCCATCCCTTCTCTCCAACACGTTTCACCCCTACACTGTTCGATAGGAAAATTGATACAACTCCAACCCCTCGTTGGATCCGAGAACTCGTCGCGTGACGAGAAGCAACTCCCCAATTTGGGTCAGAGGAGAGCTTTATTGGAACGAATCATTCTCCCCTTTCCTCGATTCGAAAACCGATAAATAATTCATTTTCCACCGCTAATTTTCCGACGAGGATTTTATCTCCTGACTCTGCCACGAGAGGCTTTGTGCCAAGTGAATTTACATGTGGAATCGACGTTTCGATTCCGGGGAATAATCGAAACGAGCCACGTGAATGAGAGGAGAGAAAGAGGAAAGGCTGTTCGTTAAGGGAATGGACAAAAAAAGAAAAGGGAGAAGAGGGTGAGGATGAAATCTCGAACTCGTTGGGAATTGAACGGCGTATGAGTCTAATTAAGGTCTTGGTCGTGTTCCAAGAGAGACACCGTGGTTAGTTCCTCTCGATCTAGAAGCCCCGGGGTCGTGGTCCAGGTCTTCTCTTCTTGTCACGAAGTCCCAGCTTCCTTCTCTTGCAATCTTTCCTCTGTTTTTTTTTTTTTTCTTTAACCATTTGTCGAGTGCACATGAAGATATAAACTAGACGCATCATTTTTAATCACGACAATTTTTTATAGCTAATTATCATTAGATTAATTAATCATAAAAGAAGAAAAACGATTGGTCCAGGTTTTGTCTAAATTGTGAAAATAACTTACCATCGTCGCTGATCTCCAAATTCGTGTAACTGTCCCAATGGAGAATGGGATCATGATGGGCGGATGCATGAGGTACAGCTGGTGTCGGTGCTGGAACAGGACCATCCTGACGTCTCGCATCAGTCGCGAAGTACAGAGTGACGACACTGTCGGTTGGACAGCGAGGATCCTGACACGCTACGTCGAGCTCCGAGCGTGGAAACGAAACCACGTTTTCCGTTATGACGCAGGTGTGGAACTATTTCCAGGGCAAAGAAGGAAGTAAGAATTAGAGAGAATGGAAGACATAAAATATTTAATAAAAATATAAAAATATATAAATATAGAAATATATGAAAATGTAAAAATATATAAATATATAAATATATGAAAATATAAAAATATATAAATATATCAATATATAAATATATAAATATATATAAATATATAAATATATAAATATATATAAATATATAAATATATGAATATATAAATATAAAAATATATGAATATATGAATATATGAATATATAAATATATGAATATATAAATATATAAATATAAAAATATATAAAAATATAAATATATAAATATATATAAATATATAAATATATATAATTATATAAATATATAAATATATGAATATATAAATATAAAAATATATAAATATATGAATATATAAATATAAAAATATATAAATATATAAATATATGAATATATAAATATATAAATATATAAATATAAAAATATATAAATATGTGAATATATAAATATGTAATATATAAATATAAAAATATATGAATATATAAATATGTAATATATAAATATAAAAATATATTATATAAATATATAAATATGTAAATATATAAATTTATAAATATAATCAATATATTTATAAATATATCAATCTTCTAACAATTTAATTAATTGTTAAAAGCATTTTTTGTTACCTGAAGGGAGAACATGACTTCTCGACTCTGCTTGGAGTAAACCCTGTGATAACACTTTATCAGAATGTCACCCCTCAATCTCAGACCACCAAGATTGATCGTGAATTCGCGTGCGTTCGTTACGGAATAAAGATCGGACGTGTATACGGGTGTAAGACCCTCGTAGACTTTGAGAAAGGCGCGACATCCTGTTGGCTCGAAAAGTGGCACACCGAGGACGGTAACGTGTGTGAGATAAAGAGGCGATGGGCTTATCCTCAAGGAACCGGCGAGAAGACCACTGAAGTACTCGACGTATCTGTAAGCAAAATCAATTTTCACTCATTACCATCCTGCGTTTTATCGTTCCCCAACCTTCTCCACCGATCCTTATCGACGACACGTTCCCCCATGAGCGATAAAAGATCTACATTTCTTTTTTACTCCTTCCTCTTCTCACAGTTATAAAAAAAAAAAAAAGATAAATGAGCAGAGGCAAATTAACGCAAAGATATGCTAATGCGAAAGGCTCTTTCTCCCTATAGCTAGCCCGAGGGCTTTGGCGAGAGTAACGACAAACTCGAACGATTTGTGTACACCCTAAGGTCGTTTTCTTCCAGCTCAAGATCATTATTGCTAACTTACAGTGAATTAACTATAAATGAACATTAAGGTAGTCCTATCGTTACAGCGTTTCCGTTAGATTACACTGAAAATTTGCAAAAATGTTCTTTGATGTCATATGTATATGTGTGTAAAATTTCAAGGTCCTTTATCGACTCAAAAATCACGATATTTATTCTTGAAAAATCGTCACTTTTCGCAATCTCCCATAAGAGCCCGTGTTAAATATCGCAACATTATACAACGAGTATCTCGATCATTTGGTCGATGAAGCCTGTTGAAATTTTGCACACGTTTTTATACGACATCAAAGAAGCTTCGATTAGTTTTTATAACAAATCTTATGGAAAACAAAATTCATGATTTTGTTTATTATATAACAAATAAACTTTCCGTAGGATCAATTTGAATTTTGAGTATGTTGTTCCTTAGTCGATTTGCAACAACTTTTCTTAATGAACTTTAACGCTTGGTTCACTTCCAATGTGAGAATAAATAGGAATACAATTTTAATCCTGCGATCCAACGATAGGACTAACTTAAATTCCTATTTTACAATGATACAAAATTCACAAAAATTGTGTATTATTATTTCTTGTTTCGTGCCTGCGATGCGAAGGTACGTGAAGATTGCCAATCTTGTCGTCGAGGAATCGTCTCATCGCGAATCTGTCCAAAGCTTGATCACGACCACCGCATATACTGCTGTAATTCATGTACGCCGATACCGCTACACCAAGACGTTCCTTTCCACCTCTGAAACAGAATAAATATCCAACTTTCTCATTAAACGTATTTTTTCTTATTATTTACATTTTTACCTCGTCTCAATTTTAACCGTCTAGAGTGTAATTACAGGTCGTTGTAATGCTATACCATGCTTGGATACGTACGCAACGAGTAAATTGTGGGTTTTGCGGGGAAGAACTGTCCTTCCTCTTTCTCTTTTCTCCATCTTACCTGGCGTGCAGGACAACGACGCGGTTCGGTGCTGCATTCAGCCAAGAATCAAGCTCCTTGCAGAGTGCACAGAGTCTCTCAAGACTCGGTGCAAGTCCCTGAGGCCAACCAGCTTCTCGAGTGTTCGATTCTCCATTGCGTCCTGGTGATGACAAATTGAAAATCTGTAAATTCAAAGGAAAAGTATTATTGTTGAGAATGTAAGAATTTAAGTGTGACCTTGACCAAGCTTCAAAGTCAATTGGTCTCATGCACGAGTATGACAGTGAGAATTTTAATTCCACATTGTGCTGGGTGCGTTTACTAATCCGGTAGAAATAGAGGACAGAAGGGGTTTGATTAATGAAATTCTAATTAATGAAAATCTGTAAATTCAAAGGAAAAGTATTATTGTTGAGAATGTAAGAATTTAAGTGTGACCTTGAGCAAGCTTCAAAGTCAATTGGGCTCATACACGAGTATGACAGTGAGAATTTAAATTCCACATTGTGCTGGGTGCGTTTACTAATTGTCATCCGGTAGAAATAGAGGACAGAGGGTGTTTGATTAATGAAATTCTGATTAATGAAAATCTGTAAATTCAAAGGAAAAGTATTATTGTTGAGAATGTAAGAATTTAAGTGTGACCTTGACCAAGCTTCAAAGTCAATTGGGCTCATACACGAGTATGACAGTGAGAATTTAAATTCCACAATGTGCTGGGTGCGTTTACTAATTGTCATCCGGTAGAAATAGAGGATAGAGGGGGTTTGATTAATGTGAAGCGAATTACCATGTAATTGTCGGCGTGTTTTCCTCGCAAGAGCGTTGTTGCGTGCTCGAGAACACCCTGAGCATCTTCTCTGTACCACAGTGCGATTATCCTTTCCGTTACGTAGCAGAGTTCCATCACTTCACTGACACGTCCACTTTTGCCAATACCGGTACACGTGGCGTCTGCACCGACCCCGGGTGTTCTCGATGACGGTGTCGATGATGTTTTCTGCAACTACAAACCAAAATTTATGTTATAAATGGAGTTATAAAAAAATTGAGCTTGAACGAAAAATTAACAAAGGTGGAAGACCTTGATGAATTTTGGAAAATAACGAATCCAAATTATAACAATCTTTCCTATGATGACTATTTTCGTCAAAGGTTCTTAAGTCTAGTGAAAACAAAATAGTTAAATAGTTCTCAATCACTGCACTTGGTAATTGCTTGGTAAAATAAATAAAATAAATAAAGTAAATAAGATAAATAAAATAAATAAAATAAATAAAATAAATAAAATAAATAAGATAAATAAGATAAATAAGATAAATAAGATAAATAAGCTAAATAAGATAAATAACATAGATAAGATAAATAAGATAAATGAGATAAATGAGATAAATAAGATAAATAAGATAAATAAGATAAATAAAATAAATAAAATAAATAAAATAAATAAAATAGATAAAATAAATAAAATAGATAAAATAAATAAAATAAATAAAATAAATGAAATAAATAAGATAAATAAGATAAATAAAATAAATAAAATAAATAAAATAAATAAAATAAATAAAATAAATAAAAAGAAAATCTAATTCATCGTGAAAACGCATTTTTGTATACAACACATTGAAAGACCTTGATGAATTTTGGAAAATAACGAATCCAAATTATAACAATCTTTCCCATGATGACAATTTTCGTCAGAGGTTCTTAAGTCTCGTGAAAACAAAATTGTTAAATTGTTCTCAATCACTGCACTTGGTAATGAGATAAAAAAGAAAATCTAATTCGTCGTTGAAACGCATTTTTGTATAAAACACATTTTTTTTTTTAATTGTCAGTGGAGGAAATTTGGAGCAAGAGCTCCGTTCGGTAGAACGTTCAGGATGAGACTAAAGCTTCGTGATATTAATTTCGTCTCGAGAAAATTGGCGGATACGAGGATAAAGTAGCGACGATAATTCTGTTCGTGCGAGAATCGCGTTGGGACGAATGGTTGAAGAGTCGAGGCTCGTTTTCACATCTGACCACGTACTGACCGTTGATGCAACTGATGTATATATATTTTTTGTTATATAGATAGAATGATAAATGTGTATAGATATACGAGTGAAAAATATCGTGCGAGAAAGACGATAGGGGAATAATATCGTGCGGCATTTTCGAGGCGACTGTGGAGTACGATTCTCATGCATAAATGCAACGAGAGTAGTTTTCTGCTGTTCTATTCCACCGACGTGATGTAACGAATTCGTGCAGGTAACGCGCGTGACACGGTGGATATTTTCTTCTATCTCTGTCTGATTTTCTTGCATCTCATCTTGAGACCCGGTGCTGTTTGGATGGAGGAGAAATGTTGTTACAGAGTTGTCCAATAATATTTTAAGCTTGAAGAAATTTTAGGAATTTTTGATAAAGGGTAATATTATTGTCAGACCTAGTGATGTTTATTTTCAGGAGAAATATTGTTATAGAGTTGTTCAATAACATTTCAAACTTAGAGAAATTTTAGCAATTCTTGATAAAGGTTAATATTATTATCATCCCAAAACCTAGTGCTGTTTGTATCTAGGAGAAAAGTTGTTACAGAGTTGTTCAATAATATTTCAGGCTTGGAAATTTTTTAGCAATACTTGATAAAGGTTAATATTATTGATAGACCTAGTGATGTTTATTTTCAGGAGAAATGTTGTTACAGAGTTGTCCAATAATATTTCAAGCTTGGAGAAATTTTAGCAATTCTTGATAAAGGTTAATATTATTGTCAGACCTAGTGCTGTTTATTTTCAGGAGAAATGTTGTTATAGAGTTGTCCAATAATATTTCAAGCTTGTAAAATTTTTATCAATTTTTGATAAAGGTTAATATTGTCATCGGAGAAAAATTGGTTGGATTTATTTGATCAAATATTTTATAAAAATCTGTTTTTTTTTTTTTAATTCTAGTTATGGGGGAATTTATAAATAATTTATTGATTTATATCATTGGATGAGAAATTTAAAGAAATGTTAGAAGTAAAAAATTTTTTCAATGGTTAATCGTCGATTGTCATTCTCTCTACGCAATGCAGATTAGAGAGGGGAGAGGGGAGGGAAGATAAGCTCGAGCCTAGAATGCATTATCGCATGTTTTGCAACGAGGATAAAATAACGAAGCAAGGTCTGACGTATGGGTTGAATGTTTAACGCGTTAGAAACGAACAACTGTAAATTTTTCATGGTCAAGAGACTCCTTCCTTATCAATCCTCTTCCTCTTTATTAAATCTTTGATTAAAAATTCAATCAAAATAAATTATCAAAATTAACAATTCGTGAAAAAATGTTTTTTTTTATTTTGCGGAAAATCTATCTTCGTCATTATCAATCCTCTTCCTCCTTATTAAATCCCTGATTAAAAATTCAACCTAAATAAATTCTCAAAATTAATAATTCATAAAAAAATAATTTTTTTTAATTAAAAAAAAAATGTTCTTGAATGAAAAAAAATATTGTTTCTATTTTCTTTTTTTTATTCTCCATAAAATCTGGATCACGTTTCAGGACTCTCGGCTCTCCGTGACAGTAGAGATCGCGTGATTTCCAGAGGTCTGGCTAGTAAAGAAAGACCGAGACACGAATGGAAAATAGATGACAACAGCGAGTTCACCAGTGATATGTTGTCTGTGTATCAGGGGGTGCAGGGGGGGTTGGAGGGCGAGGGTGAACCAGCAGGAGGTCGGTACAGACGTTCGCCGTTAGTTTGATGGGACCAGGACGAGAAAATCGAGAATGAAGAAGAAGAAAAAAAAGGGGGGGAAGGTGAAAGAGGACGAAGAGGAGAAATCTTGGCGAACGTCGTGTCTGTTCATACCTCGTCCTTTTCTACTTGCCCGCTCTTCTACATGTTAAACCAGCCTCCTGCTTGCATATATACAGGGTGAATTTTATAAGGTGTCTCAAACTTTATTTTAAGGTAGATGGAATCATTACAAACAAAATTTGTAAATACACATTAGGGATATTTTTAATAGTTTACGAGATATAAACATTTTTAAATTGGTCCAATCAGAGCGCGTCGAGAGGTGTTGGCTCCGCCCACTCCCCACCCTAGCAGCCAATGCCCGAGAAATAAAAATGAGTGGGTGATAATATAATAAAATGGATTGCTCTGAATTTTGTAATCCCAAATGTAACGCCCTATACGGTGCTATCTCTACGGCTAGAGTGGGGAGTGGGCGGCGCCAAGGCTTCTCGGCGCGCTCTGATTGGACCAACTTGAAAAATTCATATCTCGTAAACTATTCAAAATATCCCGAATGTATATTTGCAACTTTTGTTTGTAATGATCTCATCTACCTTAAAATAAAGTTTGAGACATGTTTATAAAATTCACCCTGTATATAGAATCTTGATTTTTTTTTCATTTTCTCAATCCCTGGCCGCCGGCTTGTCTACGGTTAGTGCACTGCAAAACGCCTTGTCTTTCTCTTTCTCGTGGAGAGAGGATTATCTAGTGTCTCTGTGTTTCTCTACTTATGGCCTAGATGCAAAGCAGAGAGAGAGAGAGGACGACAGTCGTGAGGAACAGATCGTTATCGAGATTCGTATCGTGAGATTTTTAGAGGTAGGAGCGAGCTGGGGAATGTTTAAGGTTCGTCATTGGATACAAAAGTTTAATTTTATTTATTAAGAATTTATTAAATTGCACGATTTTTATTTGATTGAGAATTGTAGAGAGAAGTTGAATATTTGGGAAGGACAAATTTGATTAAATTTATTAAAATATAATAATAACAACGTGGATTATTGTTTTTATGAAATTATTTATTGTTTTTTTAGGTATTAAATTTGATTAAAACTTACATTCGATATAAATTCGAGAGAAAGAGAGAAGGTGCAGCAATTCATCGAGATGAAATTGTGCGATTTGAAACGCGAGGCACGTGTAACTATAAGAAAGGGATTTATCGTGGTGGGACGAGAGAGCGAGAGTACATAATCACGACGGTTTTCTGCTCGGAAACGTGTTGGTGGAAACAAAAACACGAGTTCGCCAATGAGAGAAGGCTAAAAGGCACACCTCCTGCCTCGACTTCCATCGGGTTATGGGCCCATAAACGTATATTTTTAGAGTCCCAACCTTCGCAGAACCGATGAACGTATTTTCAATTTTTTCTTTTTTTTTTCAATTTTAAATTCTCGGTCTCGCTTTACAAAATCGTTAAAATTTCAATTTGCGGCTCTACGTACTGTAACGCGCGTGTCGGTAACGTAACTCCGAGCAGGAAATAGAGAAGAGAGGGGATATTTGATGGTTTGCCCTCGAGCAGCGTGGGTGGCCGAGATTCGTCACGTTTTAAGGCCTTGAACTTTTCTTTTTTCTCACGAGTTTGAGATAGAAATTATTATTATTGTTTTTTTTTATTTTATACAAATTAAGGGTTGATTTCTTTTTTGGTTTGCTAAGGATTGAATATTTTTTCGATGAAAAAAAGTCAAATGAAAAAAACCGTTCTGCAGAGGATTCGAACCGACGACCCTCGCATTACGAGTTCGGAACCTTGTCGCTGCACCAAACTACCGCTCCAATATTTCTTTTATTTTTACTTATTTTGAATAATACGAGACAAAGTCGAAATTATTATTATTATTTTTTTTATTTTATAAATTTTATAAATATTTTATTGAATTAATAATTTATATTAAACTAATTAAATTAATTTTTTTTATTTCCCAGGGATTAAATATTGTTTTGAATTTTTAATTATATTGAGAAATATGGAGAGAGAAAAGAAGGTGCGAATTTTCGGATTTAGAAAGTGAGTGTAAAATTGTTCAACGAGAGAAAAGGGGTGAAATTTTCGTGCGAATTATTCTCGTGTGTGCGAATTTTCGAAAACGTCGGTGGAACTTCCGGTAGAAGAGGACGAGTAGAGATTCTCGACCTTTTCAAGAACGATAAAAACACATTTTCTCTCTATATCGTTCGTCTTTTTTTCTACCCCCAACCCCTAGGAAAAAGAAAGAGGAAGACTGAGAATTTATCTCGAAAAGTTTTTCGTACATTCGAGGAGACAACGGGGAGGAAAGCGAACGAGAGAAGAAAGAGAGAGAGAGAGAGAGAGAGAGAATCAAATAACGCGAGAGTAAAAGACTTTCTCGTCTGGCTTTCAAATTGCTTTTATTATTGCACTACTACGAAGGGTTTTGCCGGGTACGACGTTTCACCTAGAAGCGAAACGAACAAGGAAAAGAGGAGAGAAAGTGGAATTTCAAAAAAAAAAAAAAAAAAAAAAAAATGTTTTCAACGATGGAGAGAATTGAACCGTCAACGAAATTTCCTTGCTAGAGAAATAAGAATTTTCATTGTTTTTCTTCAAATTACAATGGGTGAAATAAATGCAAACAAATTTTTTTTTTGTAATTTTTATTGATAAGAAAATAATCGAAAAAATCAACATTTTTCTTACTTGATGTTTCCCAGCGCCCATTCCACTCGAGCTTCTCCCATTCGTTTGAGTTCCATAACCGCCATTGTGCTGTAAACAAAAGAAAAACAAACGAGAGGTGAAAATTTTATCAAGTTTGGAATTTATTAAAAATTTGCAAAGTCGACGATTTTGTTGTTCACGTGATTGGTAATGTGAGATAAGAAAATACATCTTTAATTTTTGTTTTAAAGAGTTTTGTATGAAATTCTCGAATCAATAAAAATAAAATAATCAATTTTAATAAAAAAATCATTTTATATAAAAGTCTCGAATCAACCAAAATCAAATAATCAATTTTAATAAAAAAATCTGAAATCAATCAAAATCGAATGATCAATTTTATATAAAATTCTCAAATCAATCAAAATCAAATAATCGATTTTAATAAAAAATCATTTTATACAAAATTCTTAAATTAACTAAAATCAAATAATCAATTGTAATAAAAAACCATTTTATACAAAATTCTTAAATCAACTAAAATCAAATAATCAATTGTAATAAAAAAACATTTTATATAAAATTCTCAAATCAACCAAAATCAAATAATCAACTTTAATAAAAAATCATTTTATAGAAAATTATTAAATCAACCAAAATCAAATAATCAATTTTAATAAAAAATCATTTTACATAAAATTCTTAAATCAACCAAAATCAAATAATCAATTTTATATAAAATTCTCAAATCAATAAAAATCAAATAATCAATTTTAATAAACAATCATTTCATATAAAATTCTCGACCAAACGAAAATCAAACAATAAATTTTAATAAAAAATCATTTTATATAAAATTCTCAACCCAACCAAAATCGAACAATCTCAATGACAAATATTTTTGTATAAAATTGTCCCATCTACCAAAATCAAATAAACGATATCGATAAAAAAACGAAAAGAAATAAAATAATAAAGAATAATAAAAAAAATAAAGTCACACGCACGTGCGTGCAACGCACCTCGCGTTAAACGCGTATCGCGGTCTGTGCCAAACGGTAAAGGCGAATACGATGGAAGTAGTGTCACCAGTAGCAAGAAGCCAAGGCTACCTCTTGGTATTCATCCTCTTCGTCTCGCCATCTGGATTCACCGTTCCAGCCGTGTTTTTTTGCATTATTGTTGGCGTCGTCGTCGTCGTCGTTGTTGCCTCGACGACGATAAATCGCGTTGTTCGTATTACGCGACGATCCTACCTCGCTTCGACAGCAACGAGCTCTTAACCAAGCACGGGAAAGCGACGAACTACCGCTCCAATTCGTCATGTGGACGATTATTTATTGTCTTTACAATTTTATTTTATTTCTTTTTTTCACGAAAATTGCAAATTAATTTTTTTTAAATATTCAAATTTGACGAAATAATTTTTTGTATTTTAATAAATAAATAGTTTCGTTTGTTTTATTTATTTATTTATTTATTGTTTAATCTTAATATCGACAGATATTCTAAAATAATTTTTAAAAAATATTCAAATTTGATGAAATAATTTTTGTTTTAAATAAATAAATAGTTTTGTTTGTTTTATTTATTTATTTATTTATTGTTTAATCTTAATATCGACAGAAATTCTAAAATGATTTTAAAAAAATATTCAAATTTGATGAAATAATTTTTTTTTAAATAAATAAATAGTTTCGTTTGTTTTATTTATTTATTTATTTATTGTTTAATCTCAATATCGACAGAAATTCTAAAATGATTTTCAAAAAATATTCAAATTTGATGAAATAATTTTTTTTTAAAATAAATGAATAGTTTTGTTTATTTTATTTATTTATTTATTGTTTAATCTTAATATCGACTAAAAACTGGAAAACGTTTTTAAAAAATGTTCAACTTTGATAAAATAAAATAATTTTTTTAAATAAATAAATACTTTTGTTTGTTTTATTTATTTATTTGTTAATCTTGCTATGGACAAAAATTAGAAACTAATTTTTAAACAAATCTTCAAATTCGATGAAATAAAATTACTTTTTTTTTTTTTTTTTTTTAATAAAATAAATAAATACTATTGTTTCTTTGTTTGATTAATTTTTCGTAAAATCTTAATATCACGTTTCATCGACGATAAGGGAGGACGCGTGTCGCAGTCACGCGTTTCCGGCGGACGATTCTCTCGGGCGGTAACGTCAGTCCCATAACGCAAACCCTCGTCGAATAATTATCGTCATTTTTATTATCACCGTCGCGTACGATCATTCTCTCCATTTTTTTATCTCGATTAAAAATCATTTTTTTCAATCGATCTCGATTATAAAAACATAAAATTATCTCCGCGTTATCAACAATTTCGTCCTCCCACAATCTCCCAAATCTCCGCATGGAACAATTTGCGTGAAAATGAAAAAAAAAACAATAAAAAATAAAACAAACAACAAAAAACCACTCGAAGGAAAAAAAATCAAATTTTTCAATTTTCAAAATCGCAAATTTCGATCAGAAAGTAATTGATCCGATCCAATTAATCTCCTGCCTAATAATAATAATAATAGTAACAATAATAATAATAATAAAGACAGAAGAGGTGGGGAGAATTTCGAAGGGTCGCACGGACGCCGGTTTCAGCCAGTCGCACTTTCTCAACGAGTTCTTTCGCGAGCGTAAATTTGGCAGAGAAACTTGGTCGCGACCTGGGTCAACTGGGGCAAACGACTGCGCTGCTCCTGCACACACGGGAGCCGCCCCGGCGCGCGCCGCTGGTGCTGCTGCTCTGGCGCTGCGGTCGCTGCGGACGGGAGGCGAAGCTCCGATGCATCCCGGCGGGCTCGCGAGTACCAACGGCTCGTGCTTCCCCCACTCCGCCTACCAAGCTGGAGTGGGGGGGGGGGGGGGGCAAGCATGAGGCTACCGAGCTTCTCCCACTCTAACTTGGTACGCGGAGTGGGGGAAGCATGAGGCTACTGAGGTGGAGTGGGGGAAGCATGAGACTACCGAGGTGGAGTGGGGGAAGCATGAGGCTACCGAGATGGAGTGGGGGAAGCATGACGCTACCGAGGGAACTCCCTCCAGTATGCCGCTGGCCGGAGAGCCAAAAGGGTGAAGGATGCGCGTATGGAAGGATCAGAGAGAGACAGGGGGAGAGAGAAAGGGGTGGAATTTCTCATCCCTTTTCGTTTCGTAGCCATGGTGACGATCGCGTACGTCGTATAGTTGGGAAATTTCGTACGTATGTACGTGTTATATATAGATTTAATTTATCTATAGGTAGAGGAATGGTACGTAAGGGCTCTTGGTCCTGCGAAATGGTTTGCTCTCTTTCTATCTTGCGTTTCGTGGAACCGGGAGGATCTCTTTGCGGAAATGGACAGGGCGAGGTTGTGTTTTTTTTTCACAGTTTTTTTAACGGTCCTATTTTTCATATTTTTCTATTAATGTTTGATTTTGGAAAATTTTGGGAAAGAGGAAATATTGGATTTTTGAGAGAAATGAATTTTTGGTTATTTTTTTTTTCTTGTTTTATTTTTTTTAAGGATTAGATTTGTAAGTTTGATTTTGAAAATTTTGGAAAAGAGGAAATATTTGATTTTTGAGAGAAATTAATTTTTGGTTATTTTTTTTTTGTTTTATTATTTTTTTTTTAAGGATTAGATTTGTAAATTTGAGAGTTTAATGGATCGAGTCGAGAAAGGAATTCCAATGTACGTTTATCAGTTGGTTGTTATCGTGGCCTAACGAGAAATATTCGTTACCCACGTTTCTCAGCAGGGAGATAAAATTTTCTTAGATTCGCCCGAAGGAGTAAGAGAGGAGGAGGATTTTATTTTGCTCGGTCGTTACAAATTGCTGATGCGATTCCTGGTAACCTGAACTCCGAATGTGGACTAGAATGCGTTTAATAATAAATATATGGGGCATTCCAGGCTAAATTGGACAATTTGTAATTTTTGCAACTCCAATTTTTTTAAATTTTTGTTCTGTTGTTTTTTTTTCATATTTCCTAGTAATCTGAGCTCCGAACGTGGACCAGAATGCGCTTAGTAGTAAATATATGGGGCATTCCAGACAAATTGGACAACTTGGAATTTTAGCAACTCCAATTTTTTTTTATTTTTGCTCTATTGTTTTTTTTATATTTCGTGGTAATCTGAACTCCGAACGTGGACCAGAATGCGCTTAGTAGTAAATATATGGGGCATTCCAGGCTGAATTGGACAACTTGGAATTTTTGCAACTACAATTTTTTTTTACTTTTGCTCTATTTTTAAAAAATTTCTTTCCACAATTGTTGAGATATCAATCAAAATATAGTCACGATCTTAATCAACGAGTAATTTCCTATAAAATAAAATCAGAATATAAATACACAGGTGGATATCTGGCTTTCCAGATTCCAGGAGAATTGCGAAATTTCTCCCTGCTGGTCACAAATCACAGCGAGGGATAACGTTCGTTCGCTCGCTCAAGAGAGATTAAAATAAACGAGCCGAAAGGAAGTGGCTGGTTAGTTTACGATCCCAACGTTTTCCTCGCTATATATTCCCCCCCCCCTCTCTCTCTCTCTCTCTCTCTCTCTCTCTAAAACCAGACCGTGGAAAAATTCCCAAAGGTCCTCTCTCTCTCAATTTTCTTTAAATAAATTTTTTTTTAATTTTTATTGTACTCGTTCGAAAATATTTATAAAAATAGAATGACCCTAAGGGTATATAGATTTTGATTTTTTTTCTATATCGGCTGAAATATCGACGTTAAGAAGATTTCACATATTCGAAAACTCGTATCCGATCTTCTTTGCTTCAAACTGAAATTTCTTCAAAACTATTCAACATTTTTCGACGATTTTTTTTTACTTTTGTTGGGAAAGAGTTTATTGTTAATTCTGTGTAGGGTTTGTGAGGATATTCGAGATAGAAAATTTTTGGGAACAATTGAAATTCGGAAAACATTGTTTCGAAAAATGTTTATTTTCAATGTAACTTTTCTCAGAAACCGTACGTTTGATTTTGACCATTTTTGTTATGGGCGTATATCAAAGTGTTATAAACAATGTGTCAAAACATTTTTGAGATATTTTGTTTCAGAATTATTTGACATCGTTTTGAAATTTTGTTAAAATTTTTTTCACCACTTTTTTTTAACTTCGAATTCATTTTTCTCGGGTCTGACTCGTTTTTTCCAAAAAAAATGGCTCGTCACATCCTTCGTTTGGATGTGTTTGTTACGTCAGAAAAAAAATATGCCGATACGACGAGTAGATTTCGAGAAAAGTTACATCGCAGGTAAAAAAACGAAATTTTTCAGGAAACACGATTTTTCAAAAAATTATTTAACACACTTCCACCGCTCGGAATTTCATGAAATTTGAATCACGTATCAAGGAAGACACGTGCTTTCAGAAAAAAAATTAAAAATATGTTTTTTCCAAACTTTAATAATTGCCTGAATATTTTAAAGGTCGACGATCTCTCTCGAATAAAAATGACGTTTTTTTTTAAATTCTCTCTCTCTCTCTCGCCTTGTGCACATTTATACAGCTCGACTGTTATAAAACGTTTCTTGTCTCTTTGCCTGGTTCATTGCCACGAGAACAACTCGTACGATCAGCTTTGGGCCCAGCTGCGAAGCGAGCCGAGAGTTGAAACAATAAATGCTTAACCAGCGAGAAATAACCGCGATTTCGCTCGAATTATTTCGCCCTATGGACGACGTTTTTTACGACCTCGCGAGAATAATTCGACGAATACGTGGCGAATTAATTATTGCCAATTTTTTCTTTTTTTTTTTTATTCAAATTTTACGATTTTTGAAAAATTGTTATTTTTACAACGAAGAAAACATTAAATTTTTATTATAGAGATAAATTAAATTTTTACAACAGACGATTTAAATATTAATTTTTTGAAAAATTAAAAATTTTAAATTTTGAAAAATTTTAATTTCTGAAAAATTTTAATTTTTGAAAAATTTTAATTTCTGAAAAATTTTCATTCTTACTTTTGGAAAACTTTTAATTTTGACTTATTGAAAAATGTTTATTTTAACTTTATGATAAAATCTAATTTTTACTTTTCGAAAAAATTTTATTTTCCAAATAGTTTTTTTTTTTTTGACAGAGATAAATATTTTGCTAATTGAATATGAAGCAAAATTGAATTTTGACGTTGACGAGAAGGAGAGGAATTTGAAAAAATAAACAAAACGAGAATGGTCCACGACCTCGTGAAAGATTGATTTTTTTTTATTTCGAAAAGTCGAGGATAAAATTTTTTTCAAGGCTGTTGATTTTTTTTCGTTCGAACTAATTTTAGGTAGACTCATTGTTTTCATAGGGTAAATCATAGATTCGTGATGAAAAATTTGTGTTAGTTATTTCAACGATCGTTCCGACAGGAAGTTTTATAAAGTCGAGACGCTCGCTGGTCACAGCCTTGACATCGTCGTTTCTCCACGACTCGTATATGCCAGCTCGTAAAAACGAATACATAATCGTCCACGTAAAATTTTGTACGGGATAAATTATCTAATTAAAAAAAAAATTGTTACCATAAAAAAAAAATTAATTGCAATTAATTAAAATTTAATTAATTGCAATTAATTTTCTTTTGGAATTAATTTTTGAATAAATGGGAATTTTAATTGAAACTTTGTACGCGGTAAATTATTTAATTAAAAAAAAAGAATTGTTACCGTAAAACAAAATTAATTGCAATTAATTAAAATTTGGAATGGAATTTTTAATTGAAACTTTGTGCACGACAAATTATCTAATTAAAATAGATTATTTTTCTATAAACAAATTAATTTTGATTAATTGCAATTTGTAAATGGAGATTTTTATTGAAACTTCGTACACGATAAATTTAAATTAAAAATAAAAATTGTTTTTCTATAAAAAAATTAATTGCAATTAATTAAAATTTGTAAATGGAGATTTTAATTGAAACTTTGTACACGATAAATTAACTAATTAATAAATAATATATATAATAAATAATAAAAATAAAAATAAAAATGTCTATAAAAAAAATTAATTTTATTTAATTAAAATGTGTAAATGGAATTTTTAATTGAAACTTTTTAGAGGAAAAATGGAATTTACTATTTAAATAGGGAGACACAATGACGCCAGTCCGTTTCTCCCTTGGGGCTTTAATAATTACTCGACCGAGGCCTTCGACGGGTCGATTACGTAAGAGCAAAAAAAAAAAGAAAAAAAAAGATTTGCGTTAAAAACGCGTGTAAAATAACGTAGAAAGCGAAGTACGATGATGTCACGGGAAGTGACGGCAGCGATCTCGCGAGTTCATCGATATAAATATCGGCCCACGCGCAATAATAAGAATTTTACTGGCTGTTGGTTCGTTATTTGATATTTAGGAAACAAAAAAAAACACAAAAACCGGAAATGCCCCGGAGGGTTACGTTGGAATTTATTCGTCGATTAAATAATTCAATTAAATATCTCAAATAGCTAACGGAGTTGGATCAAATATTCGTTAATTACTAATTATTTCTCACTGGGTCTGGATAATCCTGTATGTAAATACGATAAACGGAAATAATAATAAAATAAATAAAAATTGATAAAAATTGATAATAATTAATAAAAATCAATAAAAATAAATAAAAATTAATAACAGTTAATAAAATGTAATAAAACTTAATAAAAATTTATAAAAATTAATAAAAGTTAATTAAAATTAATAGAAATAAATAAAAATAAATAAAAATTTATAGAAATTAATAAAAGTTGATAGGAATTAATAAAAATTAATAAAAGTTAATTAAAATTAATAGAAATAAATAAAAATAAATAAAAATTTATAGAAATTAATAAAAGTTGATAGGAATTAATAAAAATTAATAAAAACTAGTAAAAATAAATGAAAATAAATAAAAATTAATATGAATTATTAAGAATTAATAAAAATTGATAAAAATTAAGAAAAATCAATAAAAAAATTAATAAAAATTAATAAAAACTAATAAGAGTTAATGAAAATTAATAAAAAAAACGCAATAATAAAATAAGTAAAACACCTAAAATTGCGTTGTTTAGATCCTTCAAAAATGATGAGAGACACGCATTTCGTCTCTCGCGAGCGAAATTCGTAGCCAAGCCTCTCCCCCTCCCCCTTCTCTGAGCCCCCTGTCCCGTTTATCGGTCAGCCAAGTCTTATCGACGAGTCGGACGACCTTATTGCATATCCAGAAGAACGTTCGTTATTGCGCGAAAAAAGCGATAAAAAAAAAGAAACAAGACACGCTTGAGAAACGCCGAGAGAGAAAGAGAGAGAGAGAAGAAGCTTCGCGAAGGACGTGAAGAAGAGAAAAAAAATGATATAATAATCGTTACGTCACCGATGCCCCCGGAAGATTTTGATAAAGCGTTATCTTCCCCTAAGAGACGTGTAATAACGCTCATTAAGAATTATTTAACTACGCGATTTATAATAATAATAATAAAAAAAATAATAATAATAAATTTTTTTTTATTCTTTCGCTCGTTCTCACGAACTCGAGTCGTCGCGAATTAACGTGACTCGATTTCATTATTCGTGAATCACGTCGAGTGACTTTTGTTCGACAGGAAATGCGCACGAGGTTAAGGTCGATTTCGTAACGTCGCAAAAAAAGAGAAAAAAAAATATTTATTTTTGCTAAAAATAATCTTCCATATAAAAAAATCAAATCGAATGTCTAAAAATAATTCAAATATTGAAAAATAAATATAATTATATTAATTATAATATAATATAATATTATAATTCATATAATTATATGATTATAGTATAATAGTATAATAATAACAATATTGAAAAATAAGTTAAATTGTAATTTCAAATATTAAAAAATAGAATAATTAAAAAAAATAATTTGTATATTAAAAAATAATTCATATATTAATTTCCAAATATTAAAAAATAATTCACATATTAATTTCAAATATTAAACAATAATTGAAATATTAATTTCAAATATTAAACAATAATTCGAATATTAATTTTAAATATTAAACAATAATTCAAATATTAAACAATAATTGAAATATTAATTTCAAATATTAAACAATAATTCGAATATTAATTTCAAACATTAAAAAAAAATTCAAATATTAAAAAATAATTGAGACATTAATTTCCAATATTCAAAATTAAAAAGTGAATTTATGAAAATTGCAAGAATCGAGGGGGGGGGGGGGGGTCAAAGGGTTGAAAAAAAGAGAAAAGTATTTTTTGCACGTTTTTTTTCAACCTCGGTTTACCCCGAGCGATGAGGGTGGTTTGAGACGAGTAAGAATGAGAAGGGCGGAGAGGGGGGGGGGTAGATCGAGTGGGTAGAGACCACTCCAAAGCACCCCCGAACTCGATATGGTGGTTTCGTTTCAGTTTTTGGCAATCTTCCAAAAGGTACGGAGAGACGTCGAATACAATTTTTTTTCTTCTTATAATTCTTTTTGTTTTTCCTAGTCCAAACGTCTGGGAAGTCACTCTTGACAACCCCCTCCCCCTCCCTCAAAAGTCTGGCACATTTCTCGAGAGTCAGGAAAGGGAGGGGGAAGCGAGAGGAAAAGGCTCGGCACGAAAACGATCTGTACGTGTACACCAAGTACTTAAGGGTTGTTTTATATCGAAAGGGTTGTTTTTATATCGTAAGGGTTGTTTTTGTTTTTCGACTTCTATAGTGCCTCGTTTTTTTTTTCCAAGGCAGGGAAAAACTACCAACCTCTATAATTTTATGTGTACGTGTATTTTTGTTCGTGTGTTTCTCGCGAGGGGATGGAAAAGGGGCGAGGGGGTAAGTTTTGCATTGCGTTCACGTTTGTCGGAATTGCGGGCTTAAAGTCGAGAGGACGAAAATTCACGATGCGCTACAGACTATGAATAATACGTAGGGTACTTAGCGAAAAAGGGGTTGGTTGAGTGGAACCGGAAGTGGAGGGGGAGGGGACCTTGGGGGATGAAGAAAATTGTCCAAAGAGCAACCACTTCCAGACAAGTTTATCGACTCACTTTACTTACAAATCTTGGAATTTTTATCATTGCTATTTGATGTAAACAAAAAATAATTATTAAATTTAAAAAAAATATTAATATTAATTAAAATGTAAAAAATTTATAAATATTAATTAAAATGTAAAAAATTTATAAATATTTATTAAAATTTGAAAAATTTATAAATATTTATTCAAATTTAAAAAAATATATAAATATATAAAATTTAAATTAATTAAAAATAAAAAATTGGAGAAATAAAAATTTTTTTTTTTCATTCATCAAATTTATCGACTTTACTTCCAAATCTTTACTTTCAAATCTTTGAATTTTTATCATTTTTATTTGACGTAAACAAAAAATAATTATAAAATTTAAAAAATCTATAAATAATTATTAAAATTTAAAAAATTTATAAATATTTACAAACATTTTTTTAAATTTATAAATGTTTATTAAAATTTAAAAGATTTATAAATATATAAAATTAATTAAAAAAAAGAAAAATTGAAGAAATTAAAATTGAATTTTTGTCATTGACATTTGAAGTGAACAAAAAATAATTATAAAATTTTTAGAATATAAATATTTATTAAAATTTTTAAAAATCGATAAATATTTATTAAAATTTAAAAAATTTATAAACATTTACCCAATCAAATTTACAAATATATATAAAAATTTTAAAAATATATAAATATATAAAATTTAAATTAATTAAAAAAAAAAAAAAAAATTCAAGAAATTAAAAATTAAAAAAAATTTGTTTGTCATTCGCCGAGCGTTGCGTCAGAGCGTGATAACGATCGCAAGAGTGTGCAAGACCGGAAATGGATAATTTTTGTATTTTATCGTACAAATACGAATGTGGAAGGGGAGGTAAATCGACCGATGGATCGAGAACTGATATTTAGTCTCGAGTGTGTAATTTGTTTTTTTTTTTTTTTTTAACACTAAGTGCAAGTCAGATATATCGATTGCGATTTATATCGTGTAAATTTGTCACGTAAAAGAGTAGAAAATCAGAGAGAGAGAGAAAGAGAGAGGTGAGCTAGCATCGTTATTGCAGAGCAAAGAGTTCGCCGATGCAGATGGCTTTGAATTCGCACACTGGTTGACCGCACCATGCGGTTCAACCGATAACCAATCTCGATTTCTAATCGCTCACGGTGCACTGGCTCGATACAAACAACGCCTCTTTCGCTCGTGTACCTCGCCTCATCCTCGTTCCGAGGAATTTCAACAAATTCTTCGAGCTAATTTTTGATTCGCGTTTGGAGAAAATTAATTTTTTTACATTTCTATTACGAAAATGTATTTTAAAAAAATCAATAAAAACAATAAATAAATTAATTGAATTGAAAACAAAATTATTGAGGTTAGAAAAAAAAAGATTGGAAAAAGTGATAAGAAATTCCGATGGACAGTGACGAGAGAGATTCTCAAAGCTGTAATCCAACCGCGAGACGAGAAGGAGGAGGAGACTGTAGATTCGCTTCCGTGAATGGAGAACGGCGCGCGCCTTCGTTCTAACACGGAACAAAGTTGCGCGAATGTCGTTGTACACCCAACCGTAAGTGCGTGCGTGCGTGTGTATATATACGCGTGTGCAAGATTGCACACTGTTACTTGGGTACTTTTCCGATATAACTGTGTGCTTTGTCCGTCGCTTTGCCGAGCAAAGGAAGCCCGACTGCGCTTCCTGGTTCTCTCGTTTCTCGAACGCGAGACGCACACGGTGGTTTCACGCTGTGGCGCCCGATGCACAGCAAGGAGAGAGGAGACTTTATACACGGGGGCGGCCGCCGGTCTTGTACGAACCCTACACAGCGCGTTTTTAACATTCATATACATATTAATATATATATATATTTTAATATTTATATCGAAATTGAAAAATAGTCGAATGAAAAAAACCTTTCCGCAGGAGATTCGAACCGACGACCCTCGCGTTACGAGTCCGAAACCTTGTCGCTGCGCCAACTACTGCTTCGAGTTTTTGATGTTATAATAATAGAATAATTATATCAAATTATACAATAATAATAAATAATAATAATAATAATGTTTCAATTTATTTATATTGTAATAATAATATAATTATATAATAATAAATAATAATAATAATAATAATGTTTCAATTTATTTATATTATAATAATAATATAATTATATGAAATTATTATTATTATTATTGTTATAGTAAATTCTACACTAAATAAATAATAATAATAATAATGTTTCAATTTATTTATATTATAATAATAATATAATTATATAAAATTATTATTATTATTATTATTATTATTATTATTATTATAGTAAATTCTACGCTAAATAAATAATAATAATAATAATAATGTTTCAATTTATTTATATTATAATAATAATATAATTATATAAAATTATTATTATTATTATCATTATAGTAGATTCCACGCTAAATAAATAATAATAATAAATAATAATAATAATGTTTCAATTTATTTATATTATAATAATAATGTGATTATATAAAATTATTATTATTATTATTATAGTAAATTCCACACTAAATAAATAAATAATAATAATAATGTTTCAATTTATTTATATAATAATAATAATATAATTATATAAAATTATTATTATTATTATAGTAAATTCCACACTAATATTATATTTATTAATGAATTAATATAATATATATTTTTTAAAAATTGTAATTAAAAATTGTGCAAAATTATTAATTATTCATTGAAATTGTCCCAAGAAAATAACTCATGAAAATTGTGGCGACGTTCCAATTCTCTCGGCATAAGGACGAATTTGATCTTATGAATTTTATCAATCTATTTCAATTAATTAATCATTTAATGAATTTTTCGAATAAATAAAATATCGAAAAAATCGTTGAATATGCAATAAAAAAAAAAAGGAAAGAAAAAAGAAGAATTCGGGGATAGAAAATTCTGATGAAAATGGGACGAAGGAAAATAAGAAGCTGGTGGGAAAGGTTGGAGGGTTCCGTTTCCGTACTCGGCGGTGCGGTCAACGAGGATTGAGAGTCTCTCGTAAACTTCGCGGTTCGTCCTTTCCGGGTTTACCTCTTCTTCCCTACTGCAATGTTTTTTTTTCCTACCAACGTATCTCACCGCGAGATGAAACCTGGAAAAAATTTCCGGTCTGGTCCACAGCGTCGCATTCGCAATTCTTCGAGCATTTTGCGCCCGATATAAAAGCGCGGGAGCGATGTATGGGGCGTTTCATGACAAATCGATTAAAAAAAAATATCGTAACGTATATTTTTTTTAATCAATAAAATTTCTTTTCCCTTCAATTTAGAAAAAGTAATTAGCTAAATAACATTTTCGATTATTTAAAAATATAAAAAAAAAACAAAAACAAAAACGAGATAACGAGCGATCGAGCCGACTCACCGGCGTGGAGTGCTGATAATATCGCCAAAAATCCGTAGATATCATCGTTGGTTGTTGATTCGATCTACGACGTTCTCCACCCTGATCGAATCGACAGGATTTTCCACTGTACGTGACGTTTATAATTCCCCTCCCTGCTATCTTATCCCGTCGCCTATTCACCTTGCGACGATCCGATTAAATATCCAAGTCATGACTCGAAACGATCGAAAACACTCGATTAAAAATTTTATTTATTTATTTTTTTTTTTTCAATTAAAAAAATTATAATTCAACGAAGACATAATTTTATCGAGTTGAATCTCGATCCGCGTGAAAGATAGACACTTCATTGTTGCGTAAAAAAAAAATCGTTGATAAAGAATAATTACGCGAGGAGATACGAGGAATTATCGAAAATGTGAAAAAGGGGTTAAAACTGGTGAATTGTACGAATTAACGCGTAACCCGCTCGTATACACGCGGTACGGTCCGCCTCGCTCGAGTACTCACGTCGATATGCCGGCTGGCTAGACTCCTCCCGGAGCCGCGAGAGAGAGACCCCCCACTCCTGGCGCGCACCCCCACTCCACCGCCCGTACGCTGGCTAGCTAGCTCGCTCTCGTTCTATCTCTCTCCCACCCGTTCTTATTCGCGCTACAAGGTTACAATTCTTTCTTTAATTAATGAAAATAAACACAGGTCCGACTGTGAATTTAACTACGATTATTAAGCTTGAAAATATTATTTCCTAGCGTTATGAATGAATTTAGAAAAAAATTTTAATTTGCGATAAATCGTGGGAAATCAAATGGAAAAAAAATTATTATTTTTGGACGATTGAACAAACTGGCAACGTGGGTAAAAAAAAATTTTTTTTTTTTTTTTTTTTTTTCGTTGGTAAGACACGGAATCGATCTCGAGGATTTATGCAGATATCTTCGCATTCGTATGGACAGGATATCAGCCCGGGTTGGTATATATATAGATATAGCACTCGTGTGTATTAACCGCGTCTCGATCTGTTGGAAATGCTCTCGGGGATATCTTTCCCTTTACAAACCGGTTCGTCTCTCTCTCTCTCTCTCTCTCTCTCTCTCTTTCTCTCTCTCTCTGGCGGTCCAGG
Organism: Netelia fuscicornis; assembly: GCA_946811545.1. Classification (NCBI taxonomy): domain Eukaryota; kingdom Metazoa; phylum Arthropoda; class Insecta; order Hymenoptera; family Ichneumonidae; genus Netelia; species Netelia fuscicornis. The sequence goes on along the minus strand of OX328014.1, from coordinate 45,302,591 downwards.
ATTATTTGTCCGGAGGACAAACACGCGATCGGCGTTCGCATCGAAGCACAAATTTATATGTATAGATATATTATTGGCTTGGCCAAAAAGTAATTGCGTTTCTGAAGCATGGGGGCGTGTGCTAGGGGGTGGGAAAAAAACGCAGTTACTTTTTGGCCAAGGAAAAAAAGGTCAATAATCGTCCCTGAACTTTGATTTTTTTCTTTCAAAATGTTATTTTCGATAGGCCTGCTTGAAATTTGTCGAATTTGAGAAAAGTTTGAAACGAGAAATTGCAAATATCGAAGATTATTAATTATTGATTAAAATTTTTCTTTAATTACAGATATTATCGGCTTGGCCAAAAAGTAATTGCGTTTTTAAAGCATGGAGACGTATGTTAGTGAGATGGGAAAAAAACGCAGTTACTTTTTGGCCAAGGAAAAAAAGGTCAATAATCGTCCCTGAACTTTGATTTTTTTTTCAAAATGTTATTTTCGATAGGCCTGCTCGAAATTTGTCAAATTTGAGAAAAAATTCAAACGAGAATTTACAAATATCGAAAATAATTATTGATTTACATTTTTTTCTTTTTATTTATTTTTTTTCCAAGGTTCGCGGGTACTTCCGGTGTGCCGTAACGAACGAGAGGGGAGGAAGACGTCTGCCCACTGAATCTCGAAGTGGTATAGCCCCGGCATGATGACAAATTGCCCGGGCCAAACGAGAAACGCTCTATCGTTTTATTTTTTGGAAGGAGAGGGGTTTGTGTTTTTTTTTTCACAAAAAGCAAAAAAGAAAGAAAGGTTGACTTACGACCTCTCGACACACGCTGGCAAAGTGCGCACCCCCTTGCGGCTCGTACATCATCTTTTCTGTCCTGGGGAAAAACGCAAGACGAAAGAAGAGAAGAGAAAGGAGGAAGAGAGAGAGAGAGAGAGAGAGAAAGAGAGAGAGTTCAATGGATTAACGATAATTTCTACAAATTTACATTTGTCCGAAGAATTCTAAAAGACCACTTGTCCTAGTTGGAAAAAAAATCAACAAAAATCAATAAAAACAATATTAAAAAATTACGTTGATTATTGTTTCCTTTCCATAATTAATTATTTCCATAATTAAATTTCAATTTTCATTATTTTTTTATAATTAAATTTTAACGTTTATTCGATAAATTTAAAATTTTTAATTCTGTTTTTTTTTAAATCTTAAATTAAAGAGTTTCCCTCCGAAATTAATTTTTACAAATAAATTCATTTTTGTACATTTTCGTGAATTGAAAAAAATAAAAATAAATAAAATAATTAAAAATTGAAATAAATGAAACAAATAAAAAAAAATAAAAAAAAAATAAATAAAAATATAAATAAATAAAATAAATAAAAATACAAAAAAAATTAAAATAAATAATGTAAATAAAAATAGAATTATAAAAAAATATTAATAAATAAAATAAATAAAAATAAAATGAAATAAAACAAATAAAAATAAAATAAAAAAACTTATTTTCGTGAATTAACAAATGTTGTTTAAATGAAATAAATGAACAAAAAAATTAAAACAAAAAAATTAACTGTCCATATATTTATTTTGGGGTGGCGGGGGATGGAAACACCCGCACGTTCCGGTAATCGGAAAGTAAAACGAGCGAAGACTGACGTTATCCACGAGGTTAAATATAGCCGGAAGTGTTTTCACTCTCGTTCCTGCCGGGTAGTTACACGAGAGCCAGGGCGACGAGAGAGCACGTTGCTCGTGCTCTCACGTGCCCCCCCCCCCCCCCCCCCCCACGTGTATGTTTAAGGGAGGGAGAAAAGTGGTAGTAGCAAGGAAGCTGAAACACCGGGGTAAGCCTGTTTTCCCCTAAACTCGTCGGGTCTGTCGACCTACGACGTTAACTCCGTCCGTCTCGTCTCCGAGATCGACTCCAGGAAGACGAGCACTCGACCAAAAAGATCTTTCGGTCGCGGTAAACAAACTCGATGGACCGTTTACAATCGCGAAATTTACGAGCGAGCGACGACGAGCTTGGTCCAACGAACGATCAAAGTTTTAAAATATTGTTAATTTTTTTTTTAATAAATTTATTTATTTAGTTGGATTTTTAAAGAATTTTTTGAATTTTGTTTAAATTGAGATATTCAAAAATTCGAGAATTGAATAAATCTGAAAAAAGGTAGTAGGAATTATGATTTTTCGAAAATTCAGATTTTTTTGTAAATAAATTTATTAAAATTGATTAATTTTTGAAGAATTTTTTGAAATTTTTTTAAATTGAGATTTTCGAAAATTCAAGGATTGAACAAATCTCAAAAAATATTGCAGAAATTACGATTTTTCGAAAATTCAGATTTTTTTATAAATAAATTTATTAAAATTGATTAATTTTTGAAGAATTTTTTGAAATTTTTTTAAATTGAGTTTTTCAAAAATTCGAGAATTGAATAAATCTGAAAAAAGTTAGTAGGAATTACGATTCTTCGAAAATTCAGATTTTTGTATAAATAAATTTATTAAAATTGCTTAATTTTTGAAGAATTTTTTGAAATTTATTTAAATTGAGATTTTCCAAAAATTTGAAAATCGAACAAATCTTAAGAAAATTTGTCAGAGTTGCAATTTTTGATAAAAAGGCTCGTTTGTCACACACGGTTCGCTAACTAGGTCGCGTATGTGTCTCGTATCCTTCGACGAGACAGTTATTGACGAAGAGAAAGATAGGAGGGTTGAAAACTCGAGGGTGCACACGCTTTTACCGCAAAAGGCGAGAAACGACGTAAAGTGACGTTTCGTTCTCTCGCTGTGGTCCAGGGGAGACAGACGAATGACATCTGGTTCTTCGCTCATTCCCCCACTCCTCGAGTCAAAGCACCCTCATAATCCAGACACGAAAGTCGTAGTAAGAACCCTCCCCTCATTTTTCAACCCTTCCTCTCAATTGAATTATTTTTTCAAAAAATAATTTTTCAAAATTTTTTATATTTGTATTTTTGACAACATTTAATTTTTGTCAATGTTTTTTCTTAAGTTATTTCTGTAAATAATTTTTTTGTTCTCATGGACGATTTTTCCTCGACTCTTTCCTTTTAATTTAATTAATTTTTTTTTCAACTTATTTCTGCAAATAATTTTGTCACTCATGGACGAATTTTCCTCGACTCCTTTCCTTTTAATTTAATTAAATTTTTACCAAATTTTATTCCAACTTATTCCCACAAAAAATTGTTTTATCTCCAAGTTGAATTTTTCTCGACGTTTCGTTTTAATTTAATTTTTTTTCACATCGTCACGATCATTAAAAAAAAAAAAAAAGATTGAGACGATGGTAGAACATAATAGAAGTTATCGAATATCTTGGGGCTTTGATCGTTCTCGAACGAGAGCCGGACTCACGATCGATCGATTAAGCCGTTAATCATCGATGACGTATCTCTCTCTCTTCTCTCCTCGTCCTGAGTATCGTCGTGTCGTTTCTCTCTCGGCATCGTTATCGCTATCTACGCAACGAGCGTCTGGCAGATTAATCAACTCTCGAACTATCTCTATTCTTGTTTCTCTTGCGAGAGAAAGAGAGAGAGAGAGACAGCAACGTCGCAGCCCAGATGTTATTCGAAATATATATTAGAATCTTCCATTATGTGATATCCGTTCTATATATATATACAGGGTGAATTTCATAAAATTGTAACAGGCTTTATTTTAAGGTAGATGGGATCATTACAAACAAAAGTTGTAAATATACATTTGGGATATTTTTAATAGTTTACGAGATATAACGTTTTTAAAGTTGGTCCAATCAGAGCGCGCCGAGAAGCGTTGGCGCCGCCCACTCCCACCCTAGCCATAGAGATAGCACATTATATGGCGTTACATTTGAGGTTGCAAAATTCAGAGCAGGTAATTTTATTTATTATATTATTACGCAGTCATTTTTATTTCTCGGGCATTGGCTGCTAGGGTGGGGAGTGGGCGGGGCCAACGCTTCTCAGCGCGCTCTGATTGGACCAACTTTAAAAATGTATATCTCGTCAACTATTAAAAATATCCCAAATGTATATTTACAACTTTTGTTTGTAACGATCCCATCTACCTTAGAATAAAGTTTGAGACACCTTATGAAATTCACCATGTATATATATAGAGAGACATAGAGATAATAATATCGCGCCATTAAAAGTTCTTATAAATAAATACAATGGAAGAGAATGCGATAATATTAAACAAGGCGGTTCAACACAAACGAACAATTATGAAATAAATAGCAAGCATTCCTTCAAGGGTTGAATTGTTTATAAAAATTATAAAAAAAAGCAGGATATAATAATTATTAGGTAAATTAATAGTTATTTTTTAATATTTTGAATATTTTATGCGAAAGTTTGTAGTAAGAGAATTTATGCAAATTAAGAGAATACAGAATTAAAAATAATAATAATAATAATTAAATAAATGAATATTAATTTTACAGTATCTTTTTATTATTAATCTGAAATTTGATAATAAATTGTATTGTGAATTTGTAAACATATAAAAACATTAATTAGATAAATGAATATTAATTTTTAAATATCTTTCAATTTTTAATCCGAAATTTTATAGTAAGAGGATTTTTCTTTTTCGAGTATCGCTCGAGTACCCACGTTCTCGAGAGGCTGAGTTTTTCTTTAGGGCCGATAGCGAACCGTTTGGATCAATTTTCTATTCCCGAAACAGTCGGGGCACGAGTGAATTAAGGCTTTTGCCGCTCACGACGAATTTATCACAACTCGTTTAAGCCTTATCTAATCGCTCGACAAGCTGCGCAGTGCCCATTGCCCCCTGTGTGCAAATAAGTTGCATAAAACACCGTTACGGTACCGAGGGCACGTGTAATTTCCATTAACATTTTTCCCTTAATTTTTTTTTTATTTTTTATTTTTTTTAAAGGAAATTACACGTAAGCCGTAAATTCTGGCTGTCCGAGGGCAGGGAAGGTGGAGGGGCGTGCTCCAAGAATATTTTTGATTGGGGTAACAATTTTTTTTTTGAATTGACAGATTTTTTTTTGGCGGGAAATTTTGTTTTTTTCAAATTACGAAAATTTTATGAAAAAATGTTCGATCGTTTCTCAAAGTATTCGAGGTGGAAAGGCTCGAGCTAGGGGATTGATCGAACTCACGAGGGTTCAAAGACTCGTCTACTTGTGTAAAAACGAGGTTTTAAGGGTGCGCGAAAGGATCGAAGAATACGAACGAAATTCTCTTATCGGGTCGTTCTAACATCTCGCACGCGATTTAACGACTCTCCTCTGTTTAAATTCTGGGTCACGATGCGCCCCTAACTCAACAACACACCCTCTGACGCAAATCTACGAGATTTCTTTTTTTTATAAATCGCAAAGAAATACGATTTTTTTTTAATATAAAAAAAACGTTGAAATTTAAATTTCAAATTCGACGTTTTTTTCGATTAGACATAATTTTAGATATAAAAAAATTAACCCGCTGATGCAAATCTAAAAGATTTTTTTAAATAAATTACAAAGAAATACGACGATTTTTTAAATATACATTATAAATAAAAAAATTATTTTTTATATTATTATTTTTTTCCCATTGGATAGAAATAATTTTGGATAAAAAAAACAAACCCTCCGATGCAAATCTACACGACTTTTTTTTATAAATAACGAAAAAATAGAATTTTATTAATATAAATTATAAATAAAAAAAATAAAACCAAAAGTTGAAAATAAAATTTTTAATTCGACAATTTTTTTTGTCTGGACAGAAATAATTTTTGATATAAAAAAACAAACCCTTTGATGCAAATCTACACGATTTTTTAAAATAAATAACAAAAAAAAAAAACCATTTTTTTAAATTAAAAAAAAAACTGAAATTTTTATTTAAAATTCGCCAAATTTTTTTTTCAATCACAGCAAAATAATTCTCGCCATAAAAAAAACATAGCCTTTCATTGTTTTCGAATTTTGTGATATTTTTGGGACGACCGGTATATCACGTATAAAATATCATAAGCTTATTTCCGATCGGTCCCATACAACACGGTCGTTCGATCGTCTCGGTTATCGTCGAAGATGCAAAAGTCCTACGTCGCTTAGCTCTGACCTACATGTATATAACATTTGCGCATGGCCTTTCGTATCGGTGACAGCACTCGCGCGACTGTTAAAATACGTTACGATAGAATGTGGAACGTCCCAGCCACGCCTACTCGTAACTCTTTATCCCTCGTACACGAGCTCCTCTGATAAGCGAGAGAGACAATTTACGACTTGGACAATTTTTTTTTTTCAATTTTAATTATTTATTTATTTTTTTAAATTTATTTTATAGAGAACAATAAAAAATTATTGCAATTAAGAAAGTTAAATTTGGGACTTACCGTGACTTGGTGACCATTGCTGGTTGGACTTGGACTCGGACTGGACGTTGAATTGGAAGAAGAGACGTCTCCTTGTCCGATCGTTCTCTGGGACGAGGGTGGACCGTTGACCGATGGAAAGGCACGAGCTGGATCAGCTTGCCATTGTTTATGAATTTGTTGAGAGGTGTCGCGAAATCGTGCCCCCTGGAACGAAAAAAAAAATTTTTTTTTAAATTAAATTTTTTCATTAATAAAAATATTATTTTTTGATATAAAAAAAATTCAGGGTATCAAATTCCAGTGTCGTATAAATAGCCAGTCATTGGTCTGCCAAGGACTTTTAAGAATCTCTCGAGAAATCTGCATGATAATTTATGCGCGGAGCCGAGACGTCTGCGCGAGGCCGCGCATGCGCATGCGCATAACGTAGTCTCGTAAATCGCGTAATACGAAACCGTGGCTGGAGAACTTGAATGGTACACGAGAGTGAGAGATACGTTGCGAGAGAAAGAAGAGAAACAAAAAAATATAGGTCTCGATTGCGACACGTATCGTCGTGGTAGAAAGAGAGAAGAGAGAGAGAGAGAGAGAAAAAAGGGAGTCGATTAGTTTCGGCCGTTTGCCCCCGAACAATCAATACGTGATGAATCGATCTTTCCACCGGAACGATTCTGAAGGCTTCTCGTATTTTATATACGATACGTATTACTTTTTTTCATCATCTCATACGTATATATATACATATATTTATTTCTTTTGTTATATCTTTATATATTAATATATTTATATCATATTTTAATATTTTATATATATAATATTAATATAATATATCATATTATATTATATTATACTATAATATATTAATATTACAATATAAAATTTTATTGACATTAGCGGGAATCGAACCCGGAACCTTCGACGCGTGAGCCACAAACGTTACCACTACGCCATTGTGTCACTACTTATTATATTATAATATATTGTACTATAACATTATATTATGATATTATAATATTATATATTATATTAAATATTATACATTATATTAAATATTATATATTATATTAAATATATTATTATATTATGATATTATAATATTATTATTATATTAAATATATTATAATATTATATATTATATTATAATATATAATATATTATATTATATAGAATATTATATATGATATATATAAAGGTATGAAGTTGGCTCTCCCACATCGACAAGTATAAATCGTTGGTCACGATTGCGCTCGTTTCACTCGAATCAACCGACGGAATCTCGATGTTTTATATCGACCGCTTGGCAATTAGATCATCGGAACTAATTTATGATAAGAGTAAGAAGATAGTTGAAGAAAAAAAAGAAAAAAGAAAAGTTCAAAGATGAGTCGAACGTTTATAAAAGAAAATCTGGGTTAATTAGAATTTTTTTTTATCTCTTCTTTTCTTTTTTTTTTATTTTGACGAGTTGGGTAGTAATGTTTTTGAAAAGAAGGATAAACGTACCGAGGTAAGAGAAGACTCTCGCCGGGACGAAAGGCAAAGTGATCGCGTGCGAGAGAGCTATTCGTATGAGAAGCTAAGCGAGAAGACTTCTTCTCTTTACTCGCGAGGAGATTTTTTTCTCTTTCTCTCTCTCTCTCTCTCTCTCTTGCACTCGAGCACACGATAATTGCACTTATGCAACGAGAGACCCGAGCGGTAATAACAATTAGCGACCCGGTAGAAACGTAGTACGAAATGGAACGTAAATGGAACTTTCGATCTGTATTAGCCAAGCTGGAGGAAGTTCTTCCCACCTTTTTTTAATTTTTTTTACTTAATTTATAATAATTATTCTCTCGTAATTAAATATTCAAAAATTGCTGCGACTGACCTAGAAAATAAATTGTTTTTTAATAAAAAGAAATTCTTTTTTAATAAACAAAAAAAAATCTTCTTTAATAAAAAAAAATTCTTTCAAATAAAAAAAAATTCTTTCAAATAAAAAAAAAATTCTTTTTTTATAACAAAAATTCTTTTTTAATAAAAAAAATCCTTTTTTAATAAAAAAAAATCCCTTTTTAATAAAAAAAAATTCTTTTTTAATAAAAAAAAATCCTTTTTCAATAAAAAAAATTCTTTTTTAATGAAAAAAATTCTTTTTTGATAACAAAAATTCTTTTTCAATAAAAAAATTCTATTTTAATTAAAAAAAATATTAAGAAAGAGATGGAACGATCGAGATGATTTTTTCTGTTTGTGTCTACCTCGTCGAAAAGGTCGTCGAGTAGTTTGCGAGGATTCTTCGGCTTCATTCTACCGTTTCACGGTCCTCCTCTTCGTGACTGGTCCGTGTGCGTTCGAACATTGGTTTTAGTTCGTTCCTCGCTCTTCGTCCCTCGGAATTTATCTCGCGAAATCTCACTAAAGAGTGAGAGATAGAGAGAGAGAGAGAAAATATTTGTCTGAGTTGTCCGGGCTTGGCAAGCGCCATACACACACAAACACACACGCTCACTCGTATAAAAAAAAACAAAAAGAAACGATAAAAGAGTGCGAGGCGCTCTCGAAATGTCACGGGCAGCGCGTCCGCGTCAGAAAGCTGCTCGTTTATTCCTCTTTTTTCCTCCTTTCTTTCTTATTTCACATCGCCTTCTCTCGGTTCACTTTCCTTTAAGGATTCGAGCGTATAAATTCTAGCTTCGTGTTTTAGGAGTTTATATAAACATAGCGATGACGTTATTTCCCCGAAGGTCGAATGCACTCGCACAAAACGCGAATGTCCCACTGGTTTTTCGAACGATAAATTTCAACACTTTTCATTTGTAAATTCAAAATATAAAAACAAAATTATTATAAAAATACAATTTACTGGTGTAATTAAACGCCGAACGAATGAATTAAAATATAATTAATTATAAATAAATGCAAATATAGATTTTTATAAATTTAATCGCGGTTTGAAAATAATCATTTGGGACGAAATTGGTCGCGAGGGCGGGAATATTTGAAATTAGTTGCGACGGCCGCCGCTGCGGTGGCAGTACCTCCCGGGGCGTTACCGGTGGCGCCATCCGACGGAATTTTCCGAAACTAAAAAGCCCGCATACGTATATAGGTATACATCGAGCTGGCCAAAAAGTAACTGCGTTTCTAATACACGGTCGCTTATGGCAATCTAATGAAAAAAAACGCAATTACTTTTTGGCCAGAGAGATATATAGATATAACGTTGGGGAAAATTATTTGAAAAATTTTTTTTCTTTTTTTAATCGTTTTATAAGCGTTCCTGCGATTATAATATTCGACGTATATATATTTTTTTAATAATACAGATATACGAGTCTGTGCTAAATCGAGAAGATGATCGCATCGTGGAGGCACGTGGCGGACACGCGACTAACTTTTTGCAATTAAAAACAACGTTGTCGCAACAATTATGAGTTTCCTATTCGCGAAGAAATCGCGTAATAAATACAAGCTATTTGCGTCGAGGAGAATATGTGCGTGTACACAAAGCACGGTAATAATCCCTCGACCGAGTGAGAAAAGGATCTTTCATTCTCTCTCTCTCTCTCTCTTGGGGACTCGCTTATGGTTCGAATAAATAATTCTTAATTAGGGGGAGTCGCGAGAAGACTCGACAGAGACGCGATACTCGTACTAACTATTGCGAAAACGCGCATGCGCTTTTAATTAACCGAGCGAGGATGGACCGAGTGTGCGTAACGAAAACAACAAAAAATAAAATCACATGTATGGGGCGTTTCGAGCAAATTTGAAATATTTTCTGTCTTTCAATCGATCAATAATTTTTTTTTATCGAGAAAAAAAGAATTATTTCGCACGGAACGTCCCATACGCGTTGCGCAACACTTTTTTCTCCCGCGAAAAGAACAAATGTATGGGGCGTTTCGTGCAAATTTGAAATATTAATTTTTGCAATCGACGAATAATTCGATCAACGAAGAATAAAAATTTATTTTTATGGCAAAAATTATTTCAATTAAGAAAAAAAAAAATTAGTTAATTAGAGAAAATTAATTTTATTTAATTAAAAAAAAAACTTTTTCCATAGAACGTCCCATACGCGTTATGCGACACTTTTTTCTCCCAGAAAAAAAAGAAAAAAAAATGTATGGGGCGTTTCGTGCAAATTAAAAATATTTTTTTTCTCAATCGACGAATAATTTTTTTAATTAAAAAAAAACAAATTGATTTTAATTAAGAAAAGAAAAATTATTACTTAATCTAAAAAAGAAAAAAGAACTAATTATTTCCCACAGAACGTCCCATAGGAATTGCGCAACGCTTCTTTTTTTTCTCACAAAGTGCGACGTTACTTTTCTTTCTGTCTCTCGAGGAAGCGACGTGTAGGGAATGAAATGTCGCTTGCGAAATTTTCCCAGCGGCAATTTAACGAGTATAACGGGCGAGTGTAAACGCGAATCGCGATCACACGTAGGACGAACCGATCTTTGTAAATTTTTTTTTTTATTATTATTATTACCACTCATGTTTCCCCCCTGTCCTCTCGCTTTATCCTTGAACAACCATCGTAACTGGTTCTCTCTCTCTCGACACCACCCACGCACTTCCGGCCTCGGGCTTTTTCGATATACCTCGATACAATTTTCTCTCTCTCCTTCTCAAGATCGTTCGGACGTTACTCGAGACTCGCCCCGGCGGCGGCGACTCGGACACGGCGAGGACTCGTAAATAATCGCGTTTCGATTCGCGACGAGATCGAAACGGAGACGAACCTAATGTTTATAACGTTGAGAAATATTATTAAGTTGTTGTTTTTTTTCTGATTTTGTTTTCTTTATTTTTTGTTTGCGTTATATAGAACGATTGGAAGATACGTGTTTTATGTTTTCCTCGAGCTTCGAACCTTCCCCCTCCTCTCCCTCACTATCTGTCCGTCTGTCTGTCTGTCTTCTCTTATTTTCGAACGGTATCGCGCCTCGCGTTGCGGTGCGCATGCGCGAGAAATATACGTGACCACGTACTAATTGGATATTCGCGGCCAGCGGGAAACGTCCGAACTGCTGGTAGATTGCACATTGATGTATGGGGCGTTCCGTGTTGACTCGATTTTTTTTTCAATTTTTTTTTTGTGGACAAACGTTTAAATTGTTGAAATTGGAAGGAAATTTTCGATGATTTATTGTAATTGGACAATTTTGAGAAAATATGGTGGGAGTGCTTTTTTTTTTTATTACGGCGTTGGGCTTCGAATATTTCTAGGAGAGATATGGGACGAGGGAGGAATTTATGAGGTCCATATTATTGCTGGATAAGCGAGTTATCTTGGCGCGTGTATAAGGCGTTTTCTTATCAGTCCGTTAATCTCGATTTATTTGCCATGACCTCCATCCCTATTGTCGATATAAAACGAATAGGGAGGGAGAGAGAGAGAGAGAGAGAGAGAGAGATTGATTGATTGATCCCTTTATTATGCCTTAGTATACTTTGGGGCAAACTGTGACAATTTTTCGAGGTACAATAATTAATATTGTAACCTTGTTCGGTTTACATAAATGTTCACAAGAGAAAATTTAGAAAATAAAAGTTGATAGAAGAATAAAAGTAAAAATAAATGAATAGATAAAAAAATAAATAAATAAATAAATAAATAAATAAATAAATGAATAACTAAATGAATAAATAAATAAATAAATAAGTAAATAAAATGTAACTAAATGGTTACACGGTCTAAGGCACGGTTCACCCGTTGAAAAAGGTAGTGGTCTCAGGATCGAATCCTCTGCGTGACTGTATTTTTTTAAATAAATAAATGAATAAATAAATGAATAAATAAATAAACGAATAAATAAATAAATGAATAAATAAATAAACGAATAAATAAATAAATAAATGAATGAATAAATAAATAAATGAATGAATAAATAAATAAATGAATAAATAAATGAATAAATAAATGAATAAATAAATAAATAAATGAATAAATAAATAAACGAATAAATAAATGAATAAATAAATAAAAGAGAGAGAGGGGGAAAGAGAGCGAGAGCACCCTAAGGAGTTGCTCGTGACAGGGGACTTCCTGTCAGAGGGGGGAAGAGACTGGTCTTCAAGCCTTGGATATACATACATACATAGATATATAAAATAAATGCCCTATATATAATATATATATATATATATATATATATAAACAAGTTAGCTGGGTCAAGATCCAATCACTTCCATCCCTCTTGATCTCGTTTTACCAAGAGTTCTCGATCCTCGATCCCCACAACATTAATCAAAATAAAAGAAACAAAAACAAAATTTATAACGCCCAACAACTTGACAATTTTTTTTTACACAACAAATTTAATTCCCATCCCAGTCTAAAAAAAATTAAACATTTCCATCCTTATCTATTTTTACATACGTAAATAAATTAATAGAGAAACGGTTCGCTATCGAAAATGTTAAGAAATCTTAAAAAAAAATTTTTTTTTTGATGCGATAAGAAACTGGGGCAAAGATAGGACCAAATTCTGAAAGACAGCCAGGGTTCCTCTCTCGATATGCAAAGCTTTTCGTGCGAGCTTCTATCACCAACCGAGAGAACCGTTCGTACGAAATGCACTTCTCTCGCGTTGACGGAGAACCCGAGGGTGCAAGGGAAAAGGGCAAGGGAGGAAAGAGGGGGGGGGGGCGACGTGGTGGATGAACATCGAGCACTCTCCGGAATGATGTTCGCGCAACGACGAACACGTAGATATATATACACCGAGAAATATACGAAGGACACGAAAAGCTTTTTCGGTCGAGTTTTTGATCGAGTATCCTTGCGAGAGAGAAAAAAAAATATTGCCACGGGTATAAAACGGTCGCTGGCTCGTGGAAAAACTTCTCTACGAAGTGTGAAAACGATGAGATAAAAAGACGACTTGTTTTGCTATTTTTGTTTCTTTTTTTTTTATTTGCACACGTGCTTTCTTATGTTAGAAAAATACCTGGGGGAGTAAGTTATTTCTTTTTTCGAGCGGATAATTTAATTTTTTTTTTTTGGTTGGCTTGAGAGATTTTGCGAGCACAGATATTTTAAAAGTAAAGTGAATTATTTATTTTTTAGATTATTTTCTTGAATGTTTTTCTTTTTTTTTCTAGTTTGAAAAATTTCATAAGCACAATAATTGTTAATTCAACGAAAAATAAAATAAACGAAAAATTCAATTATTTAACGAACAATCTCCTTGTTGACTATTTAAAAAATTTCCCAAGCTCAACAATTTTAAATTCAACGAATAATTAAATAAATAAACAAAAAATTAAATTATTTAACGAGCAATCTCCTTGTTGTCTATTTAAAAAATTTCCCAAGCTCAACAATTTTCAATTCAACGAAAACAAAATAAATAAATAAAAAATTAAATTATTTAACGAACAATCTCATTGTTGTCTATTTAAAAAATTTCCCAAGCTCAACAATTTTTAATTCAACGAAAACAAAATAAATAAACAAAAAATTAAATTATTTAACGAACAATCTCATTGTTGTCTATTTAAAAAATTTCCCAAGCTCAACAATTTTAAATTCAACGAAAACAAAATAAATAAATAAAAGGATCGATATACATCGAGTCGAAAAAATTCGAGCGCCGGATTAAAATGAACGAGACACGGTTTATTTTAAAGGCGCTAAAAACATGCGCACCGAGACACGAACGCGAACAGACTGTTTGGTGCGACACTCTCGCTGCTGGGACCGCAGCCTCGTCGTCGTCGTTCGTCGTTCGTCGTCGTCATCGTCATCAACCGAGCACATGCATTTAGCGTATAGACGACACAAGCACTTGGCTCTCTCTCTCTCTCTCTCTCTCTCTCTCTCTCTCTCTCTCTCTCTCTCTCTCTCTCTCTCTCCCTCTCTCTCTCTCTCTCGGTACGTTCTTACGATTGTGTCGCATGTGCTGCTGTCTCGAGTTTCGCGTCAGGGAGCGTTTCGATCGGGATTTAAATATATTTATATACGATGGAGAGCCAAAGAAATTCTTCGTCGATCCAGCCAACCCTCCAACCCCCTCGCAACCCTCCAGACATTTTTGAAACGTGGCCAACTTTCGATTTTTTTTATTTTTATTATTATTATTATTATTATTGTAATGGCTAGTCGATATAACGCGAGAAATGTGGGTCAGGAGAATATAAAAATTGTACGACGCAATAATCGTCGTTTTTGAAAATTGATTGAGGGAAGAAATATTTTGATTTTTTTTTTTAATGATTTTAGAAAGATTTTTTGACATTTTATTGTGCAGTGTTTTCGAAAGATTTTTGAATATTTTATCCGGCGGGTATTGACGAAATTGTTTTTGGAAAATTTGTTTCGTAACGATTTTTGCAAATTTTGGTTTGTACAATTTACGAAATATTTTACAAATTTTTATTTCGTACGGTTTAAACAAATTTTAGCTAGCATAATTCTCGAAAGATTATTGACAATTTTATCTCCCACAATATTCGAACTATTTTTGAAAATTTAATTTTGGAAAATTTCCAAAATTTAATTTTACACAATTTTGATAAAATTTTCAAAAATTCGCACGAGTGTCAAATTCCTTGGAAAGAATCCAGAAGAAAAAGAAAACAGTGAGATACGAGCTCTCGTACATTCCCCGTACAAAGTTCGAGCTCCAAAAAAAAAAAAATAAACAAAAAAAAAAAAAATAAAAAACATGCGCGCGCACGCGATGAGATTGAAGCCGAAGCGGTGAAACAAAGTGCATAGGTGTTGCGTGTTCCGTTGGTCGGAACGCGCGGGGCCACTACCGTATTAATTATCGTCGGTCTTACAAACGCGCCGGTCGAGACAAAACGTCCATAAAAGTTGCCCATTTTCGTTCCATTTGTGGACGAAGCTGCGCGAGTCGTCGTCCACGAAAGCGAGAAGGATGATAGCTCTGAGAATGGAGGCGAAGATGACGAGACAAAAAGAAAAAGGAGGGAGTAGCGAAGTTCGCAACGGGTCGACGAAGATGTCGAGGACATGAGAATAATAATAATAATAATAATAATGATAAATAAAAAAAGAATTGACTGAGACAATCGTCGAGGCGAGTCGAGGCGAGTCGGGAGTCGACGTAATATCGCGCTGCCGATCCGCTAGATGCATTATTTATATAGTTATACGTGGCTCGAATAGATTTTAGAACTAGCGCGCCACCTAGCGGTTTACGTTTGTACGAAAATCACTATTTTGTTGAAAAAGTCGATAATGGAACGGGAAAAAATGTTTTTTGCGTTATATCGATGTATTTTGGATCTTTGAGGATGTAAATTTGTATTAATAAATGGGAAAAGTGAAATTAATTACAAAAATTATATGTTTTTGCTTTTTTTAATATTTTGGCAGAATCGTGAAAATTGTGAAATTTCAAGTTAATATAACTCGGCTCCTGTTTGAGCGATTTAGGGTTGTTTATAGGGTTTGAAAGGGTTAAGAATAGACTTAGAGAATGCCGTTGGATTTGTGGAGGTAGCTTGAATAGAGCGACCGTGGGAGAAGTTTGAAAAACACTGAAAATGACAAAATTTGCAAATATCGATGATTCGACTTTAAAAATCGTCAAAAAATTCTAACACGATGACCCCAACGGCATTTTCAAGCTTGAAAAGATGCCAATCGAATGGGCTCAGAACCAATTCGCCAGCTCAATTTTAAACAAAGTTATGGTCACTATAGTAACACCCTGCACTCCTGGCAAAATCCCAAAAAAAATGTTTTTCTTTCAAATAAATTTTTTTTCCGTCATATATCGATATATCTATCTCCCCTAATCTAAACTTTGATTAATTACCCCAAAAATTGCATAAATAAAATTTTTCTATCATATCAACTTTATGAAATAATTTTTGTTCTATGAACAAAAATAAACCTAATCAACAAAATTCACTATTACAAATCGTATATTTATTTCAAGAACGATTATAATCGACGATAACAACGATAAACACAAGGGAAATGATACGAAAGAGATTAAAGATCGAGAGATTTTCGTTCTTATCATTCTTATCACTCTTATCAATCCCATATTTTTCTCGCCAACTATTGCAATATTATGTTGGACTTTGATGTTTCATCTCGTACATTCGCGTTTCGTTATAACGGTATAATACCAACAACGCGTTATTATCTCGCCCCCGGGGTCCGTGTGTTGCGCAATTGATAAGGGAAAAGCCAGTCGTGGGTTCTCCTTATCACGATTGAGGAATTAACCGGCCAGTTCTATATACATCGTGGCTAGATAATGAGATATTCCCGGCCATGGCATAATACGGTCCTATACGCTCGTCTCTATGGGGCGTTCCATGTCAACTGCCCCCCTCCCAAAATTTTTTAAACATAAATAAAATATTTGTTTTATGAAATTTAATACTCACAATTAAAACGAGTAGGAATGTATGAAAACAAAATTTGTATGCGCTCGTCTCTATGGGGCGTTCCATATCAACTGCCCCCCTCCCAAAATTTTTTGAACAAAAATAAAATTTCATTTTTTATTAAATTAAATTCGGGGAATTTATTTTAAAAATTTGTTCTATGCGCCCGCCTCTATGGGGCGTTCCATGTCAACTGCTCCTCCCAAAAATTTTAAAACAAATAATATTTTTTTTATTAATTTAAATTCTCACAATTAAAACTATTAGGAATTTATGAAAAAAAAATATTTTTATTCCCTCGTCTCTATGGGGCGTTCCGTGTCAACTGCCCTCTCACAAAAATTTTTAAACAAAAATAATATGTCATTTTTTATTAAATTAAATTCGGGGAATTTATTAAAAAAGAAATTCTGTACGCTCGCCTCTATGGGGCGTTTCATGTCAACTGCCCTCTCACAAAAATTTTTAACCATAAATAATGTTTCATTTTTTATTAAATTAAATTCAGATAATTAAAACAAGTGAGAATTTATTAAGAAACAGAATTTTTTTTATTTAAATAATAACGTCTCGACACGGAACGCCCCATAGGTGTCCTCTTGCCGCCAAGTGCTGCCTACACACGTGTTCGATACGAGTCGGTACGTATCTCATACGGGATGAAAATTCTCGTCTCACCTACGTGAGAGAGAAAAAGATGAAGAGGCGGGGGAGAGGGGAGGGGAAGGGGGCTGGCCAAACCCCCGCTATGCGAATGGACAGAGAGAGGAGGAACCCGGTGGAAAGAAAGTACGAAGAAGACGAGGAAGAAGAGGAGCAAATAAAAAAAAAAAAAAAAAACAATAAAAAATCGCTCGCGGCACGTCCCACGCGAGTCGCAGGATATGCTCGCATGGTAATGCGCAGAGCGAGTCGTTTGCACGCGTGGCCCGGGGGCCCCTTTTTACCTCGCCGCGCTTCACGTGTAGACCCCCCACCCCCCTCCTTCTTTTTCTTTCTTACGTTCCCGGGGCCAGTTTCGTTCGAACACTCGTGCAAACATCCACGCGACTCGATCGTCCCTCTCATTACTTTTTTTCGAAAATTAAAATTGAAAAAAATAATTTTCGAAAAATTAATTAAGAATTTTTTTTTTCTGAAAAATTATGAAATTTTTAAATCGCGGGTTCAAAAAATGCTAACATCCACGCGACTCGAACGTCTCTCTTATTATTATTTTTTTTTTTCGAAAAAGAAAAGAAAAATAAATAATTTTCGAAAAATTACTTTTTTTTTTTTTTTTTTTTGAAAAATTATGAAATTTTAATATTGCGGGATCGAAAAATGCAAACATCCACGCGACTCGAACGTCTCTCTAATTATTTTTTTTTTCGCAAACGAAAATAAAAATAAATAATTTTTGAAAAATTAATTAATTTTTTTTTAATTATGAAATTTTAATATCAAAAAAATTCATTTTTCAATTTTTTTTCTGAAAGTACATATCTTTCTTGATACGTGGTGCAAATTTCATGAAATTCCGAGGAGTGGAAGTATGTTAAATAATTTTTCAGAAAATCATGTCTCCTGAAAAAATTACGTTTTTTCACCTGCGATGTAACTTTTCTCGAAATCTACTTGTCGTATCGGCATATTTTTTTTTTGCCACAACAAGCACATCCAAACGAAGAATACATCGGCCCATTTTCTTTTAAAACGATTCAAACCCAAGAAAAATATAATCGAAGTTAAAAAAAACGTTGTAAAAAAATTTTACCAAAATTTCAAAACGTTGTCAAAAAATTCTGATACAAAATATCTCAAAAATATCTCGACACATTGTTTACAACACTTAGACATACACCCACAACAAAAATGATCAAAATCGAACCAACGGTTCCTGAGAAAAGTAACATCGAAAATAAACATTTTTCCAACCAACATTTTTCAACTTTCAACCCTTCCCACAACTTTTCTATCTCCAATATCCTCAAAAATCCTCCCCAAAATTATCAATAAACTCTTTCCCAACAAAACTAAAAAAAAAATCATAGAAAAATATTGAATACTTCCAAAGAAATCTCAATTTCAATTATCAATCATTTTTTTTCCATCGATCAAAAATTACAAAATTCCAATTTCGATTATCCCCCTCCCCCCCACCCCCCTTAAGGTATATTTATACTTATGTATAAACATGGATGAAGGAGAGCGTGTTACCGCGTAACGTGAGCAACTTCGTACACGTTCGAGAACGCGTTATCGTCGCTCGTAAAATCGGGCCAGGAAGGCAGAGAAAAGAGCGAGATGGAGCGAGAAGTGGGGGGGGGGGGCAGAGTGGAGAACGAAGGGGGCAAACACATACTCGCGTTTCTAAGAACGTTATCGATGCCGCAGGGGCTTGGGCGAGTTCTATTAGTCTTTTATACGTACGCGTAGTAAAACGCGAGGCGTGGGCGAACAGCGTATTATTATGACTCGAGATTTAATGCCCGGAGGGTAAAAAGGGGGTACGATGAGGAGGGGGAGGGGGAGGGGATACGTTGGTGTGCGTGTTACACGTTACACGCTCGATCACCGAGAGAGACTAGAGGCTTGCGCGATTATTATGAGAAAAGAGGCTGGAGAGACTCTCGACGTGTTCGTTCGAGCACGATTCTTGCCTTGACTTTAAGAACGACATTTTTTTTTACGAATTGCGATATTAAAACAAAAAAAAACAATGTTTGATAAGGAATTAATTTTTTGTTTTGTTAAGATTTTATTTTTTATTTTTGGTTGGGAAACTGTAATAATAATAATAACAATTATTATTATTATTATTATTATTGTTGTTGTTGTTGTTGTTGAAATTAATTTTTATTTGTTAAATTATTTTTTATTTTTATTTGAAAAAAAATTAATAGTCGTCCTTCGTCGACGTCGATAATAATAATAATAATAATAATAATAATAATAATAATAATAATAATAATAATAGACCACGTGGGGGGCGGACACGTATACAATCGAAACTTATACGGCTAACAAGGCAAAGGTAACCCATTAACATGGAGACTCGCTCAAAAAGTAAACGTTTAGGGCCGCTGCCCGGGGGCGATCGCCGGGGCACACCTGGAGCTGACGCTGGGTGTCACAGCATGCGAACCGTCAGCGGTGAGGAGTTGAACAGGCGGGCTCCCACCGACAAAGATACTACAGCCGATATCAGTGACGATGGTGACAGGCCAACAGACCGTACAGATAGCCCATTAGAACCTTTTAGCCCCAGCACAGTATCATACACACCTTCCAGAGCATCATCACCATCGATACCATCGTCACCTCCCACACATTCATCACCCCCCATTACTAGTCTTAGTACCGATCCACCCATACCAGCCTTGAATGTTGCGCGGGGGGCTAGCGCCTTCATGCCCGCGTCCACCAAGGCTGGAAAACTAAGAGTTCGCATGAGATGGAGCAAGGAAGTAAACATCTTTATCATGCGAACCTACCTCCATATCACTAAATTAGAAACAGACATGACCACATGCAGACAACAGCTTCATGAACTTTTTACACGACAGTACCCAGAAATCAGCGTCTCAGAACAACGCATTGCAGATCAGAGGAGAACAATAGTAAGGAATAAACTTTTATCTCAAGCAGAAATAGACAAATTAAAAGAAGAAGTGCGGGTACAGTTAGAAGAACTGAATCACAATCCACCGCCGGAAACACATATAACAACAGAAAACACAACACAAATAGAGCAACATTCACACACACAATCGCAACCTAGCACACAATCACAGCCTTACATCCACTCCCAAGCACACTCACAAAGTACACACACATCTACACAAACTGAAAATATAACCATTATACTAGAAAACGATGTTGAAATCATAGAAAATCTCAATCAAAATCAGTTAACAAATACACAAACTCAAGAAATACACGATAAATTTAAAACCGCACTAACACAATACTCTGGTATGGACCCTGCAGCCCGTCCAAAACTACCCAAACTCAAGTATACCCCAAAACTCACTCATCTAGTACATATATTTAACACAACCATATTAAATCAATACATTACAGAAAACACAAAGCTTGTAGACATACACACATTAATTTACTGCACAGCGTTAGTTATTTCTGAGGAACTTAACTATAAAATAACAGAATACACAGGCAGCGCTATGCCAAAAACTACTAATAAACCACCATGGCAACAAAGACTCGAAAGAGATATTGAAAAACTGCGAGCTGACTGTGGTAGATTAACACAATACATTAACAACAACCGAACTAATAAAGTAATCAAAAGAGTTGAGGCAATAGTTAAGAACATGACCATTCACACCAGACACGAAAACGACAATAGAAAACTTGAAGAATTCTTAGACACATTAAAACAGAAACTCGCACTAAAAGTGCATAGGATGAGAAGATACAATAAGGCACAACAACGCAAAAACGACAACGCCATGTTTACAAATAACGAAAAAAACTTCTACAGACATTTACACAAAACACAAACAAACATCACGCCTGACACAAATACAGAAACACCAACAACAGAACAATTAGAGACTTTCTGGGGTAGCATTTGGGAACAACAAGTGCAACATAATGATAAAGCTACCTGGATAACAGAGGAAGAAAATAAATGGAGTGCAATAGATGAAATGGAATTTAGTGAAATTTCTGAATCTGATATACACAATACTACAGCAAAACTACACAATTGGAAATCACCTGGAATTGACAAAATACACAATTTCTGGTACAAAAAATTAGACTCACTACACAAACCCATTGCTAAAAACATTACAGACATAATCTTAGGACAACAGAACATACCTGACTTTATTGCAACTGGAATAACGTATATGCTGCCAAAGTCTCAGCATTCTTCACAACCCTCACAATACAGACCAATTACCTGCCTACCCACAATATATAAGATCATAACTTCAGCAATCACACAAAAAATCACCAAACACATAGAACACCGCAACATTATAGCAGAAGAACAGAAAGGGTGTAGGAGAGGCCATATGGGATGCAAGGAACAGTTAGTCATAGATTCAATAGTCCACAAAAATGCCACCACAAAAAATAAAAACCTACACTGTACCTATATTGATTACAAAAAAGCTTTTGATAGTATCCCACATTCATGGTTAATCCAAATATTACGCATATATAAAATAAACCCAAAAATAATAGACTTCCTGCATCACATTATGGCCCGCTGGAAAACGACACTACAATTACATCACAACAACAACACAATCACAACGCGACAGATATTTATTAGGAAAGGCATATACCAAGGGGACTCCCTAAGTCCCCTTTGGTTCTGCCTCGCACTGAACCCTTTATCTAACCTACTCCACAACTGTAAAGCCGGATATAATCTCAAACATACTACAACAGACGAAACCACAATCTCACATCTCATATATATGGATGACATTAAATTATACACCAAAACAGAAAAAGAAATGAAACAGTTAATAGACACTACGACAGAATTCAGCAAGGATATCAATATGGAGTTTGGACTAGATAAATGTAAAACACTACACATAATCAGAGGAAAAATAAAACCAGGCGACTATAATATTAACACTACGGACACAATCACAGCTATGGAACCAACAGACTTATACAAATATCTAGGGTACAAGCAACTTAAAGGAATAGATCATACAGCCATTAAGAATACGCTGAACACGGAGTATAAAAGGAGAGTAACCGCAGTTTGTAAAACACAACTCTCTGGAAAAAATCTCATCAAAGCACTGAACACCTACGCAATCCCTATATTAACGTACTCATTTGGAGTTATTAAATGGTCCAAAACTGACATACAACAGATAGAAAGAACCACACGCACTACACTTACCGGACACAATAATCTACACCCCAAATCTGCAATAGAAAGGCTTACCATCAAACGACAAAATGGAGGGAGAGGCCTCATAGACATTTACCACCTTTGGCAAAAGCAAATTAGTAGACTCAAAACATTCTTTTACACTAAATCTAGCACTAGTAACATTCATAAAGCCGTAGCTGCAAACGATCACAATTACACTCCACTCAACCTACTCGAACAAACAGACACACAACACAACCACACTTTTGACCCACAAGCACAAAAGGTAGAGGACTGGAAGAAGAAAGTCCTGCACGGGCGACACCCTCATGACCTTGAACAACCGCATATAGACACAATAGCATCAAATAAATGGCTCAAAATTGGTAACCTTTTTCCGGAAACTGAAGGTTTTATCATAGCTATACAAGACCAAATTATCAACACTAAAAACTATAGGAAATATATCATCAAAGACCCCACGGTAACTAACGATAAATGTCGCAAGTGCCACGCTCAACCAGAGACCATACAACACATAACAGGGGCATGCACAACACTCACACAGACGGACTACACTCACAGACACAACCAGGTTGCAAACATCATTCACCAAAAACTAGCACTCAAACACAAACTTATACAAGACACAAACACACCCTACTACAAATACAAACCTCAAACGGTATTAGAAAACCCTACACACAAACTTTATTATGACCGCGCTATACTTACCGACAGGACAGTTCACTATAATAGACCAGATATTACACTCCAGGATAAAGTAAATAAAATCACATACCTTATTGATATTGCCGTCCCCAACACACACAATGTACAAAAAACAATAGGCGAGAAAATTAGTAAATACGCAGAATTGAAAGAAGAAGTTACCAGAATCTGGAGACAAGACAAAGTCTACATAATACCCATAGTCATCTCCACCACAGGTGTCATACCTAATCACCTTCATCACAGCCTCAAATTAATAGACTTGAAAGACTCCACCTACATCCTACTCCAAAAAGCCGCAATTCTCAATACCTGTCGGATAGTTAGAAAGTTCATGGATTTGGATGAAAATGAGACAGTTCCACATCACATCCCGTCTACACAATAAACACACACCACATGCTACATTTACTTGGCACTAGCCCGTAAATGTAGTAAAAACTAGCTAAGAGCTAAGAAACGAAACTGTTTTCCCCATAATAATAATAATAATAATAATAATAATAATAATAATAATAATAATAATAATAATAATAATAATAATAATAATAATAATAATAATAATAATAATAATAATAATAATAATAATAATAATAATAATAATAACAATAATAATAATAATAATAATAATAATAACAAAAATGCCACCACAAAAAATAAAAACCTACACTGTACCTATATTGATTACAAAAAAGCTTTTGATAGTATCCCACATTCATGGTTAATCCAAATATTACGCATATATAAAATAAACCCAAAAATAATAGACTTCCTGCATCACATTATGGCCCGCTGGAAAACGACACTACAATTACATCACAACAACAACACAATCACAACGCGACAGATATTTATTAGGAAAGGCATATACCAAGGGGACTCCCTAAGTCCCCTTTGGTTCTGCCTCGCACTGAACCCTTTATCTAACCTACTCCACAACTGTAAAGCCGGATATAATCTCAAACATACTACAACAGACGAAACCACAATCTCACATCTCATATATATGGATGACATTAAATTATACACCAAAACAGAAAAAGAAATGAAACAGTTAATAGACACTACGACAGAATTCAGCAAGGATATCAATATGGAGTTTGGACTAGATAAATGTAAAACACTACACATAATCAGAGGAAAAATAAAACCAGGCGACTATAATATTAACACTACAGACACAATCACAGCTATGGAACCAACAGACTTATACAAATATCTAGGGTACAAGCAACTTAAAGGAATAGATCATACAGCCATTAAGAATACGCTGAACACGGAGTATAAAAGGAGAGTAACCGCAGTTTGTAAAACACAACTCTCTGGAAAAAATCTCATCAAAGCACTGAACACCTACGCAATCCCTATATTAACGTACTCATTTGGAGTTATTAAATGGTCCAAAACTGACATACAACAGATAGAAAGAACCACACGCACTACACTTACCGGACACAATAATCTACACCCCAAATCTGCAATAGAAAGGCTTACCATCAAACGACAAAATGGAGGGAGAGGCCTCATAGACATTTACCACCTTTGGCAAAAGCAAATTAGTAGACTCAAAACATTCTTTTACACTAAATCTAGCACTAGTAACATTCATAAAGCCGTAGCTGCAAACGATCACAATTACACTCCACTCAACCTACTCGAACAAACAGACACACAACACAACCACACTTTTGACCCACAAGCACAAAAGGTAGAGGACTGGAAGAAGAAAGTCCTGCACGGGCGACACCCTCATGACCTTGAACAACCGCATATAGACACAATAGCATCAAATAAATGGCTCAAAATTGGTAACCTTTTTCCGGAAACTGAAGGTTTTATCATAGCTATACAAGACCAAATTATCAACACTAAAAACTATAGGAAATATATCATCAAAGACCCCACGGTAACTAACGATAAATGTCGCAAGTGCCACGCTCAACCAGAGACCATACAACACATAACAGGGGCATGCACAACACTCACACAGACGGACTACACTCACAGACACAACCAGGTTGCAAACATCATTCACCAAAAACTAGCACTCAAACACAAACTTATACAAGACACAAACACACCCTACTACAAATACAAACCTCAAACGGTATTAGAAAACCCTACACACAAACTTTATTATGACCGCGCTATACTTACCGACAGGACAGTTCACTATAATAGACCAGATATTACACTCCAGGATAAAGTAAATAAAATCACATACCTTATTGATATTGCCGTCCCCAACACACACAATGTACAAAAAACAATAGGCGAGAAAATTAGTAAATACGCAGAATTGAAAGAAGAAGTTACCAGAATCTGGAAACAAGACAAAGTCTACATAATACCCATAGTCATCTCCACCATAGGTGTCATACCTAATCACCTTCATCACAGCCTCAAATTAATAGACTTGAAAGACTCCACCTACATCCTACTCCAAAAAGCCGCAATTCTCAATACCTGTCGGATAGTTAGAAAGTTCATGGATTTGGATGAAAATGAGACAGTTCCACATCACATCCCGTCTACACAATAAACACACACCACATGCTACATTTACTTGGCACTAGCCCGTAAATGTAGTAAAAACTAGCTAAGAGCTAAGAAACGAAACTGTTTTCCCCAAAATAATAATAATAATAATAATAATAATAATAATAATAATAATAATAATAATAATAATAATAATAATAATAATAATAATAATAATAATAATAATAATAATAATAATAATAATAATAATAATAATAATAATAATAATAATAACAATAATAATAATAATAATAATAATAATAATAATAATAATAATAATAATAATAATAATAATAATAATAATAATAATAATAATAATAATAATAATCCCGTGTCGGGTTGCTGCATCCCGCATCGGGCGCCTCCCCAGGTGGCGGATAGGGGGACGCCCTCCAGATATGGAGGGTACCGAGAATCTCGGGGTGGACCAAAAACACATTACACGCACACACACACAGACACGTACACAAACACGCTCGAGAGACACTGGGGATGTAAATGATCAGGAACCCTATAAACGGGGCCCTGAGAAAGTGAGTGGCCGGAGCCTCTATAAACGGGGCTCACCGGAAAGCGAATGACTGGGATCCCTATAAACGGGCTCTCCCGAGGAGTGAATGTACCTGTCTCTCATATGGGCACTCATACCCACGCACACACCACAAATAGGGAACACCACACACAGGGGGGGACACAAACCGCAGGGTGCGGGAGGGCGTAAAAACCCTTCTCGTCGGGAAGTGACGACCCCGTGGACACCCAGTAAGTCTAGGTGAACTGAAGTCGGGCATATACCCGATGGAGGCCCACCTAGGCGAACACAAATAACGAAACAAACATGAACGGACATGGACAAAACAAACTACCCCAGGTGGTAACCCCTACACAGGGGGAATCCACCCTGAGTTCCGATCGGGTGCAAGCCCCGGTGGCTCAAGGCAGCAGCACGGATTCTGGGGGCTGCAGAACATGCCACACAACAAACTCGGACGGACAAAAGACGAACGAGAAAAAGACGGTCACAGGACAAACTAAACAACAGTTTGGCGCAGGGAGGGCGAGGCTCAACAGCGCACCAAGCGTTGCGGCTTTCGTCAGCTACAGGACCGCTATTGACAAAGGACAACCCACGGACGCGATCACGAAACCGGAACAAACAGACCTGCGAATCATTGACGAGCTCAGGAATCAATTAACGAGAATCCTCGAGCGCGTCAGGATGATGCAGGAAAAGACAGGCATACAGAAAAACGTGAACAAAGAGACAAAGGACGGCATTAAAATTGTTTTGGAGGCTGCTGAGGTCGCTCTGAGTAACTGCGGAAAACTGAGAAACCTAAGAACAGTCAGACACAACGAAAAAACATCCACGGACCAGAACTCGAAACGAAAACGCGACACAGCCAGCATTAGCCCTCCGCAGCAAGCAGCAAAAAAACCGACAGTGACCGAAAACGTACAACGGACAGATACGCTGCAGCGAGAGGGAGGCTGGCAAACACAGACGAATAAAAAGAAACGGAAACAAGGAAACCAACAGACAGACACGGCGAAACGGACAAACGAAAACAAGGAACTGCAGAAACGAGACAGACAGCGCCCCGCGCCTCGGGGGACGGCTGTCCTTGTCAAACCCCAACAAGGGAAGACGTACGCCGACCTAGTCCGACAGATGAAGTCAAAGGTAGACCCCGCGACGGACAACGTGACGGTCAGGGGATACCGTAAGACAAAGGACGGAGGACTGCTGCTCCAACTACAGACGGGACCTGAGGAGAGCCAAAGCTTCCAGCGCTCCCTCCAGAGCGCTATCGGACAGGAGGGACGCGTCCGGGCCCTGATACCCAGTACCTCGCTGGAGATCATGGATCTGGACTGCATCGCGACTGCCGAGGAGGTTGCGGCTGCCCTCGAACAAGAAACTGGACAGAAAGGGGACACGAAAGTACATGTTTTCGGCCCAAACAGGACAGGACAGTGCATGGCAGTGTGCCAACTGGACGCACACAAGGCCAAAGCACTACTTGACAAAGGACGAATAAAGATCGGGTGGGTAAATTGCCGCGTCAGACTAAGGACGACGGTTACAAGGTGCTACCGGTGCCTTGGCTACGGCCACACGAGACGAGACTGCAAGGGACCAGACAGGACGAACTCTTGTTGGAAGTGTGGACACACGGGCCACGCCGGCAAGACGTGTAACGACCGACTGACTTGCTTCCTATGCGTGGAGGCTGAAAGGCCGGAGGCGGCGCACAAACCGGGCACCGGGCTGTGCGCCGTATTCAGGGAAGCGCTGGAGGAGGCCAAGAAAAGGACTAAGACATGACAAAGGTACTACAGGGAAACCTGAACCGGAGTCAAACGGCACAGATGCTACTACCCCAAGTAGCCGACGAACTTGACGCTACGGTACTGATACTCTCAGAATACTATAGACAAATGACAACCCCGGCGTGGCTCTCAAACAACCGAGGCACTTCCGCCATCTGGGTCAGAGGGCAGGCCGCTTCCCGGTTATCGTCTCGCGGTGTGGCAGACGATTTCGTCTGGGCTAGGGTGGACGATGTCACTTATGTCAGCGTCTACCTGACGCCAAACTGCACCGCTGAGGAGTACGGGCGGAGGCTTTCCGTTCTCGAGGATCACCTCAGACAGACGACGGGACACATAGTTGTTGCGGGGGATTTCAACGCTAGAGCGATCGAGTGGGGAATGACCATGACGAACAAACGAGGACGGTTACTGCTGGAGATGGCCGCAAGGCTCGATCTAGCAGTCGCCAACACCGGAAATACGCCGACATATAGAAGACCGGGCTTTGGAGACTCCATCCCAGACGTAACGCTGACGTCCGAAGGTATCCTCCCACGGATTGGGCGGTGGCGGGTGGTCGAGGACTATAATGCCAGCGACCATCAGTACATTGCCTTTGAAGTGGAGGAGAAAACCAAAACGCGACCGCAACAGACGCGGCGGCTCCTGCGGTGGAACCTCCGAAAACTCGACGAGGACAGGTTCGCAAAGGAACTGATGGCAGCACCAGCTCCGCTGAGAACCATACCTGACGAACTTACTGGAAGACAAAAGGCCGAAAGGCTAATCGACGAGACGACGAAACTGGTACAGCAACTGTGCAAAAACACAATGCCGAAAAAACGCTACGGATGTAATCGAAAACAACAATACTGGTGGACAGACGAGATAGCAGATCTGAGGAAAGCCTGCTTTGCCTGCAGGAGGAAACTCACTCGGGCAAAGGGAGGACCGGAGTCGGAGATGCTTAGAACAGCCTACAGGACGGCAAGGAAAAAACTGACGACGACAATCAAAGCCAGTAAACAAAGGTGCTGGAGAGGGCTTTGCGACGAGGTGGATAGAGACCCATGGGGTACCGGGTACAAGATTGTGACCGGTAGACTCGGGTCCCGAACTCCGCCCGGCGTAATGGACCCTCAAACAACACAGACAATTATCGACGGACTCTTTCCGACACACGAGAACAGGACAGAAACAGAGGACGAAGAACACCCAGGGGAGATACCGCTCTTCACCGAGACCGAGCTCTTAAGGGCAACCGCCTCGATGAGGGCCGGGAAGGCCCCGGGACCAGACGGCACGCCGGGAGAAATCCTGCGGATGATGGGCAACCTGAGGCCGCAGATTCTCCTAGACATGTACAACACATGCTTGACGACAGGGACTTTCGGCGAGCGGTGGAAGGTGGCTAGGCTGGTTCTCATTCCTAAAGGAAAGGGGGACCCTCACTCGCCATCGGCCTATCGCCCGCTTAGCCTACTCGACACGACAGGAAAGCTGTATGAACAGCTACTGAGACCGAGACTGACGAGTGCAATCACAGAAGCTGGAGGACTATCGGACAGACAGTATGGCTTTCGGAAAGGACGATCGACGATTGGCGCGATACAAGACGTGGTGGCGGCTTTCAACCAGCTTGAAAGCCAATGCCACGGGGCTCGCTCGATCGTATTACTGGTGACACTGGACGTACAAAATGCCTTTAACTCGGCAAGGTGGACTGACATCCTAAAAGCTCTCAAAGGAGACTTCGCGGTACCGAAGTATTTGATGAGAGTGATGACCGACTACCTACGAGACAGACGGCTCACATACGAAACAACAAAAGGACCCAGGACCCGGAGGACCACGGCGGGGGTCGCTCAAGGATCAATACTGGGACCGGACTTTTGGAACGGAATGTATGACAGCCTGCTGCGGCTGGAGATGCCGCTGGGGACTTTCTTGGTCGCTTACGCTGACGACGTGGCGGCCGTGATCGTCGAAAGCGATACATCTCTGGCCCAGCTCCGACTAAACCAGGTGATGAGACGGGTAGAAGGATGGATGACGGACCACCGACTCCGACTGGCTACACACAAAACGGAACTGATGATTTTGTCGAGGAAACGGATACCGACGATCATTCCTATGACAGTTGGGACACAAACGACGACGACCAGGGGGGAAATCAAGTACTTAGGGGTCACCCTAGATACGAAGATGACCTTCTGGCCTCACATAAAACGGACGGCCGAAAGGGCGGCTGAAAGGGTAGCAGCTTTGAG
This sequence comes from Netelia fuscicornis, assembly GCA_946811545.1. NCBI lineage: Eukaryota > Metazoa > Arthropoda > Insecta > Hymenoptera > Ichneumonidae > Netelia > Netelia fuscicornis. Next base: position 45,272,156 of record OX328014.1, on the reverse strand, counting down.
CCGCCTGATGGCAAATACAAATGGACCGAGGCCGAGTAAACGCAGACTATTAATGTCGACGACTCACTCGATCCTTCTATACGGGGCAGAAATATGGGCGGACACACTGAACGTCAAAAAGTACAGAACCGCAATGACAACGGTACAGAGACGCGGGGCACTCAGGATTGCGTGCGCCTACAGGACCGTCTCCGCAGGAGCGGTCCTGGTTGTGGCGGGCGTGGTCCCGATAGACCTTCTTGCGCGCGAGCGTAAGAGGATCTATGCCCGAAGCAGGACGGACGGACGGGCGGACGCGGCAATAAGGGAAAGGGACATGACCATCCAAGAATGGCAAACACGATGGACAAACGAGACGACCGGAGCATGGACAAGACGATTGATACCGGAACTAAAACCGTGGATTGGAAGGAGAGGCGGGGAGGTGAATTTTTACCTTACGCAGTTCCTGACGGGACACGGATACTTCAGACGTTACCTACACAAAATGGGGAGGGTACGGACTGCAGACTGCAAGTACTGTGGACACGACCAAGACGACGTGGAGCACACGTTTTTCACATGTGACCGATGGACACAGACGAGACGAAGACTAGAGGCGACGGTGGGAACCATCACGCCAGACAACATTGTTAGCGTGATGGCCCAAAATGACGAACGGTGGACCCTTGTGGCCACCTACATCGAAACTGTTCTTAGGAGCAAAAATGTAGACGGATGCTTGAATGATTGAGCAAACGAGAGGGTGACTCTTCAGCAGCCTAGACCCGACAAGAGACCACGTAACAGACAAATTTGACTTGGACAGGACTACCCGACGGACGCATGCGAAAGCAGTACACGGACGGGAAGCGGACGGAAGTGGATTTCTCTCGCCTGATCAACGGTCAGGGGAGGGAGGGTTTAGCTGGTAGGCATCTTACTCCATCGGATCGAGAGGGGGCTACCATCCCTCCGCTCTGCCCAGTGGAGCGGGATGAGAGTCCAGCACACGGGCGCGGACGCTCCTCCTGGAATTGGAGGGCAACCCCCAACTTCGGGCGTAGCGGAAACGCCTACGGTCTATAAAAGATTTTCCCTATGTTTTTACCACGATAAAAAAAAAAAAAAAAAAAAAAAAATAATAATAATAATAATCGATATAAATTTAGTTTTGATAACAATTTTTTTTTTTATTAATTAATGTTTTATTTTTATGTAAAAAAAAAAGAATAGTCGTCCTTCGTCGACGATCAATAATAATAATAATAATAATGATAAACAATATAAAAATGATTTTTGATAACGAATTAATTTTTTGTTTATTATTGTATTGTTTTTTATTTTTATTTGAAAAGTCAATAATAAAGAATAAAGAAAATTTAAAACGAATTAATTTTTTTATTAAATTATTTTATTTGAAATTTTTGTTTTTTATTTAAAGAAAAAATGAAGAGTCGTCCTTTGTCGTCGTTGTGGCGAGAGCAAACACGAGAGAGTGGCTCGTACAAGAGCGCACAACCCTCGGTCCAACGTGGGTGGCTGGAGTTTAAGTGCTCGTCGCTAAAAGCCGCTCGAGAGCAGCTTGGAATATTTTGCAAAATTGCAATACAAATAACAGAACACGAAGCCTCGAAAAACCTTTTAGTAAAATTTTTTATCTGAAAAAAAAAAAAAAAAATTAAAAAATTTTTTTTTTTATTTTTTTTAAATTGTTGGACCCTTCGGAGATTAAATCAAACGAAAGTGCGAGTAGACTAGTGGTCGGGGACACTTCCGGTCGTGCCAAATCAAAGTTTAATCGGCCCTTGTAAAAAGAACGATCTTAATTTACAAACGTCGGATGTCGGATAAAAATTAATTCGATTAAAATTAATTAATTCGTTGGACTGCGGACTCATTTTAATTGAGAATGAAACGAAGATTGACCGAATGAAAAGAAGGGAAAGGGTCCTCTCTCTCATCGCGGGTCGAAACGGTCGAATAAATTGAAATAATTAAATTCGAATTATTCGATTCAAATTCGATAAAAAATTGATAAATTAAAAAAAAAATTATTAAATTAAAAAAAAAATTTTTACAATCAGAAAAAATTTTTTGCAATAAAAAAAATGTTTATCTGATTAAAAATAATTAAACAATTTTTGTTATTATATTAATTCTATAATTCATTAAATTATAGAGATTAATTCTGTATTAATTTTATAATTAATCAAATTATGGGAAGAATTAATTTAATTGTAAGTAAAAATTTTTTTTTTCATCGCTCAAAAATTTCATCACTTTCCGTCTCGTATGTGCCAGGCGAAAGCCGAGCCTTTCCGTGTTTACATTCGATAGAAGCGATCGATAAGTGAGAAGAGCCGTGCGTAAATAGGCTTCGCGCCGGTGAGCCGGGACTGTTGTATATAGCTATACAAACACGGGCCCTCGACTTTGCCACAGTGACCCACATATAGGTGTGTCGACCTACATTCCTTTTTCCCCATTCTCACAATTTTTAAAGCAACGCTACGTAGATGGATTATTAAATACGATAAATTCTGACTACGTGACATTGAAAAAAAAAGAAACGTACATGGGCGAATAATTTTTTTAATAGAATTTTTATTTCAAGAGCAATTAATTAATTAATTGTTCTAATTATAATTAACTAGTCTCGATGGAAACTAAATGCGATAAATTTTGACTACCTGATAAAAAAAAATGTCCATGGGCGAATAAATTTTGAAACGATAATAGAATTTTTATTTCAAGAGCAATTAATTAATTAATTGTTCGAATTATAATTAATTAGCCGCGAGGGAAATTAAATGCGATAAATTTTGACTACCTGATAAAAAAAAATGTCCATGGGCGAATAAATTTTGAAACGATAATAGAATTTTTATTTCAAGAGCAATTAATTAATTAATTGTTCGAATTATGATTAATTAGCCTTGAGGGAAATTAAATGCGATAAATTTTGACTACGTGACAAAACAAATGTCCATGGGCGAATAAATTATTTCTGTCCAATTGTTCTTGAAACAATAATAAAAATTTTATTTCAAGATCAATTAATCAATTAATTATAATTAATTAACATCGATCGAAATTAAATTCAATAAATTTTGACTACGTGACATAAAAAAACTATGTTAACGAGTGAATAAAATTCTTTATGTTCATTGTTTTTTGAAACAATAACAAAATTTTTATTTCAAGATTAATTAATCAATTAATCCTCCCAATTATAATTAATCAGCCCCGATAAACCACGCCGGAATTTTTTTTCCTGTTTATTCAATTTCTTTTTTAAAAAACGCCCGAATTAATTCGCGTGGGTGAGATCAACTTGGTCCTCTCGTGTCCAATCAACTTGGCGCCAATTAGCCGGATTAATCGTCACTAATTTCGTCCCAATTAAATTCGTCACGACTCGTTCGCTTCAATTTCGTCATCGATAAATTTTTATTATTATTTTTTCTTCCTAAAATTAAAAAATTAAAAAAAAAGAAAAAGAAACAAAAAAAATATGAAATAAAAAAAAAACACTGACCCATCTTCGAGGAAAATAATTTAAGGCCCTAAATCGATTTTCCGTCTCTCTCACACGCGTTCACGGTGGTCCAGGATTTTTTTGGCCCACGCTGCCGGTGTTGTGTTCGCGAGGAACCAGCCGGAATAAAGAACGAGGAGACAGGTGGAAAAAAAAAAAAGTGAACAGAATTGGGCTCGTAGAGATCGCAGGGACACGATGGGCCCTTTTTTATTTCCTCGCAACCAACGCCCTCGAGACTCTCGGCCCAAGGACCTTTGGAGGGAGCGGCGATATTTCAAGGTCATCGAGGATGCGCGGGCACGAGGTCGTCCATTTGTCGTTTCGGCCTCGACGAGATATCGCACGTGCTCGAAAAATTATTTTTTTTTCATTGTTTCAAGGACTTTGAAAAATTTTTGAATACAAATTTCCAAGTAATTTAAAATTGAATTTATTTTCTTGTTTTTTTTTTTAGTTTTTTTTTAGTTTATAGCAATATCGTGTTTTATTAATTTTGAAACGAACGAAAAAATTAATTTTGAAATGAAAAAAAAAATGAAATAAAAAATTAATGGAAAGAGGGAGGAGCGAGTTTTAAATATTCAAAGCATATCGTTCCTCGAATATAAATTTTCGTGCGGGGCTTGCGCGATTCCGGTTGAGATTTAATGCGTGGTCCTTGACGAAACTCGACTCGTGTATAAATGAGGGAGGGAAAAAAATAAATTAAAATAAAGATCGAAATAAAAAAATAAATAACAAAATCCGAGTGAGGACACGCGTTATTAGCATAACTAGCCTAATCGAGAGAGGAGGAAAGAAGTAAAGTAAAATGAGATTTGAAAAAAATAAAAATTAAAAATTAAAATTAAAAAAAAATAAAAATTAATATTTCGAGTGAGGTCACGCGTTATTAGCATAACTAGCCTAATCGAGAGAGGAGAAAAGAAGTAAAATAAAAGAAAAGAAAACGAAAATATAAATAAAAAAATTAAAATAAAAAAAAAATTAAAATTAAATGAAAAAAAAAAAAAGGTTAATTAAAATTTCGCGTGAGCAAACGTCTTATTAGCATAACTAGCGTAATCGAGAAAGGGGGGGGGGGGACGAATAAAACAAACTAAAAGAAAAATCAAAATCAAAATAAAAAAATTTTAATTAAAAAAAAAAAAAAATTCCGAGCGAGGAGACGCGTTATTAGCATAACTAGCCTAAGCGAGTGAGGACGGTGAGTCTCGCGCGCGCTAATAAACGCTCGAGCCGAGAGGAAAGTGCGAGCCCGAAGCACTCGACTCTCTTCGTTTCATCGCTGTCGACACGGACATTCGGTGTGTAAACGAGTGGTAGCTCGTATACGAAATTACCTGGCGCCTCGTTTAATTGGCACGACGAGCTACCCAACAAAACTATCTGGTATATATACATTTCGAATAACGAGACGCAAAGATGGCAAAAATATGCAAACTGCAACTGCGCATCCGCACGTTTCCGCTACATTTCTCCATCGACGAGCGATAAATATTTCTTTTAATTATACGAGAACAAAGAAATGAAAAATTCTACGGTTTCAAGAAAATTAAAAAAAAATTAGTTTTTTTTTTTTTACCAATTATCGATTACTAAATTTAATTAAATTTAATTGCAAAAATTGTATAAATATACACATATATTAATATACATTATATTAATTATATAATATCATATATTATTATAATAATATAATATATTAATATATTAATATATTAATACAATAATATAATATATTAATATAATAATATAATATATATTATGTTAATATATTAATATAATAATATAATATATATTAGGTTGATATATTAATATATTAATATTTATAATATAATATAAAATTAATATAATTAATATAATTTTATTATATTATATTAATTATATTAATATTAATATAATATTATATTAATCACATTAATATTGATATAACAATAATAATAATAATAATTAATATGATTATATTAATATTATTAATTTAATTAACATAATATAATATTAATATATTAATTAATATTATTTATAAATAAATATCTATAATAATAATAAAAATCGTATATTCGTGCCCGAGGCGCGTAAGCCGAGATTCTTCGTATGCGATAAGAAATGGGGGGGTGGGGGGATTAGCCATAGGAAACCGGTAGCTAGTTGTAAGAGGACCCCAAAGGGTGGAGGAGTGAAGAACGTAAGAAAAGAATGGAAGAGAAAGAAAGGAAAACAACAAACGAAAAAAAAACACACACAAAAAATCGCATCGTGCGGAGAGACTTTCTCTTCCGCCTTGAGATAAGGTACCCCACACATAGAGGGGGGGGGGGGGGGGGGGCAGATCCCAGGCGTGCCGCGACCACGCGACGCTGCGAGGAACAAACGAGCCTTGCATGCATAAAGAGGAAAAAGGCTTCTACTCACTGTACCCTTTCTTTCCAGCCCCCTCCCCCCCCCTCCCCCCTCTCCACCAACCACTCCACCACCTCCTCCTCCTTTCAGTCCTTATATTACTCCGTGACCACTTGGTCGCATTTAGCTTGGCTCTTATACGTGTGCGCTGGGACAAAGTCGAACGCTCTTGTATAAAGAGCCATGGCCAATAACACAGAATACCTCCCACGTGTGTTTACCGTATCGTTGCACAGGCAGAAATATAAGACGGGGAGGGGGGAGGGGGGGGGGTGGCGAGACCACCGGAGAGGTGGGATTTTTATTTAAGATTTGCGAGAGTGGAGAGTGGAGGGGGTTGATACAGAGAATTTTTTTTTTTAGGGTGGGGGTGGATTGTTATAAATAATGAGATTTTGTGAAGGGTTGGTGTTCGACGAATGTGAATTATTTCACGTTTTTTGATGGGGAGGGAAGGATTATTTTGGGATAGAATTGATTTAGATTGTGATGGGGTGAAATGTTTGAATTTAGTTACGGCGGCGACCGATGGGGTGGCAGCACTTGATGGGATGTACCACTAGCGCCGCCATGCGGAATTTTTTACTTCAAATTTCTAAATTAGAATTTCTATAAAACAAAATTCTCATGTATTGTTAGAATTCTAAAATTAGAATTTTTAGAAAATAGAAATCTAATTTATTATAATTTTTTAATTAGAATTAACATTCTAAAATTAGAATTCGAATTCCATCAAAATTCTAAATTTAGAATTCAAATTCTATCAAAATTCTAAAATTAGAATTAACATTGTATCAAAATTCTAAAATAAGAATTCAAATTCTATTAAAATTCTAAACTCAGAACTAAAACTTCTATCACAATTCTAATATTAGAATAAAAGTTCTAGCAAAATTCTAAAATCAGAAATTAAAATTCTATAATTCTAAAATTAGAATAAAAATTCCATCACAATTCTAAAATTAGAATTAAAATTCTATCAAAATTCTAAAATTAGAATTAACATTGTATCATAATTCTAAAATTAGAATAAAAATTCTATCAAAATTCCAAAATCAGAATTCAAATTCTATCAAAATTCTAAATTCAGAAATTAAAATTCCATCACAATTCTAAAATTCAATTTCAAATTCTATCAAAATTCTAAAATTAGAATTCAAATTCTATCAAAATTCTAAAATCAGAAATTCAAATTCTATCAAAATTATAAATTAAGAAATTAAAATTCCATCACAAGTCTAAAATTCAAATTCAAATTCTATCCAAATTCTAAAATTAGAATTCAAATTCTATTAAAATTCTAAAACCAAAATTGCAAATTCAATTAAAATTCTAAAATCATAAATTCAAATTCTAGAATTAGAATAAAACTAAAATGCTATTTCTAAAATTAGAATTTCAATAAAAAAAAATAAATGGACTCTTTGACAATGCTTCTTATAGCCGTAACGCGTGCGTATCTCTCGCAGGGTTAATAATGCTAATGGGTTGCTCGGTGAGCTACGATAAACAACGGTGGAGAGGAGCACAACCTGAGCGTGTCACATCAATATTCATTACGGTGCATCTCGTCGACACGAGGCGTATAATACGCATCGCACTTGCTCCTATACACTTATACATAAACATACGTGTATACACAACGATCTTCCTTGTATCTATGACGAATAATTTCGCCACTGCACAAGAAGGCCCCCGGTCACGTGTTAAGCCAAAAGAGCCGCCAATACGAACTACCGATGAAACGCATTTATTTTCTCTCTCTCTCTCTCTCTCACTCTTACAAATGACACACGACGCGAGGGTAACACGTGCCAGTGTACAACACGTGTTTAAACCTCCACTTGGCGCTCGAATATTCTCTCTTCTCACTCGCCCATCAGCCAGGAATTTAATTTATCTACCTGGAAAATAAAAACAACAATTTTTATTTCTCCATCTCGATTCTCGTGTAATTTTTTTTTCCGCGCAGGAATTTTTTGATTGGTGCAATTTTCGATCAATGAAATCGCGACCTTGTCAACAATTTATGTACTCGTATTTTTTTTTTTTTACGATTTTTTAATTTTTTTTAATACGTGACTCGCCTTTCACTTACTCGCTTCTTTGTATCGTTGATTATCCAGCCGGGTATTAATTATATACGGTTTATGTACAGGTTTGAAATTATAAATTTGTAATTTAATAAGCGAGGAGTTAGTTTCTTGGCCGAAGTGCGGATAAGCTGAATAAACTGTGAAGTGAATTAAGTCATTATCGCTCGAGTGTGGCATGTGCCTCGTTGCACCGAGTGCTTCACGGCGCATTGCACTTTTATTCCATCATCGTCGGTTACTACTCTACCGCGTACGAGGGGGGGCTCTCCGATTAACACTCATTTCATCTTGACAGCACCGTTTTCTTTCGCTTTTATTGTCATTATTATTATTATCCTCTGAATTTTTAATCAACGACTCGATATTACGCCCGAGAAACACGCGATTACAATTTATAAACGTCGTTGAATCGAGAATTTTATCTCGTGGAATTATTTCATTTCAATCAATCAAATTTATAACGAGAACGGAATTTAATTGAAACTGATATCAAATTTATATTAATTCGATTAAAGTGAAAATTTATGATGGAAATATTGTTTGTTTTTGTTTTGTAAGTATTTTCCATTTTTTAAAAAATGTTCACGGGTTGGATTTGAACTGTCGACCCCTAGCGTCGTAGTCAGAGACCTTATCCACTACGCTACGCTCGTTACAAATATTTATTTTTGTAAATACAATTTTAATGTAATTTAATTATTGCTATTATTATTTTATTATTATTATTATTATTGTTGTTGTTATTATTATCCTCTGGATTTTTAATCAATAGCTCGATATTACGTCTGAGAAAAATTCGCTAAAATTACAAAATTCATTGAATGGACAATTTTATCTCGAATAATAATTTAATTTCAATCAATCAAATTATGACGAGAAGAAACTTAATTGAAACTGATATTAAATTCATATTAATTCGATTAAAGAGATATTTACGATAAAAATATTGTTTTCATTTTACATTTATTTTCTGCTTTTTAAAAAAAAGTTCACGGGCGGGATTTGAACAGTCGACCCCGAGCATTGTAGTCCTAGACCTTATCCACTACGCTACGCTCGCTACGATTTTTTTTTTTTTTTTTGTAAATACAGTTTTAATGAAATTCATTTATTATTATTATTATTATTATTATTATTGATAAAAATATTGTTTTCTTTTAGTAAATAAAATTTTTAATTAAATTCAATCAATTATCGGAGAAGGATTAAGGGGAAATTTTTTATTTTTGTTTAAAAAAATCTCGTCTCTCGTTTTTTTTTTGTTTTATCGCAGAGATCACATCCGCATCCTGGGCAATGACGCACCAGCGTGATGTCACACCGTATGCAGATATAGCCGAGCTACGTAATGGAACCGTACTCCCTGCGGTGTGCGGCTGCGACGCAAGAAAACCAAGAAGGTCGGGGGAGGGTGGGGGAGGGGGGGGGGGGGCGTGGAGAATCAATTTTATGCAAAGGTCGTTTACGATCTCTTTACGCGTCGTTCGGACCGAACGTTACACGGAATGCCAATTTTTCCTCCATCAAACCGGTTTTTGATCGAAAAATCGAACGAATAAATAAAATCGAATGAGAAAAGAAGAAAGAAAAAAAAAATTAAATAAACTCCCAACCGTTTCCGCTACCTTATCCTCGCGGCTACCTTTATCTCTCAATCGAGAGAACTGTAAACCGCCGAATCGAGTTATAAAAATAAAAATTTTAATCGAAAAAAAGAAAATAATTTTGATCGTATTTTCGTCCATGAATTACATCAATCAAATCGATCGTTAGAAAATAAAAGTGTTAATTTCGAGATAAACACTTCTTTTTTTTTTTTACTGTAAGATCGATTTTTTTGTATCGATTCAAATTTATCATCGACGCGAGATTTCGAATTAATTGTTTAATTATAAGCCACGTGGTCGCGAGATATTTTTTGCCACCGTTTGGAGATTAAAGGAGGAACGAAATTTTTTTCGAACCGATCGTTAACGTTTTAGGGGGGGGGGGGGGGGAGTCTTATTGCGCCTGGAGCAACGCCGTTTATAAAGAGAAGCTGCTACACACACGGACGTAAAGGCCAAGAGGGAGACGAACCTTCTTCTCGGAACAACTATTTCGGCTCGTTTGGGAGTTTGGCAAGACCGTGGCCTTGAAAGAATCCTCGCCATGGCGAGAGATCGGTAAAAAAAAAAAAGAATTCTGAACAACAACAAATTCCCATCGTATTTTTCCAACGACTCGTCGACTTGTTTTTATTCTGAAAAAAATTATTTCAAAAATAAAAATAAATTTTTTCAAAAATAAAAATAATTAAAAAAAATTTTTTTAAATTTTTTTTTTTTTAATTAAAGGAAAAATGGATGGATAATTTTGTTGCGTTGGGCAATAACAATTTATCATTCGATGGGGGAGAAAGATGTAATAAAAATAAAATTATTAATTTCTTTAATTAAAAAATTTTTTTTAAATTAAACAAATTTTTTCTTTTTTTGAGGAATTTTGTTTTTGTTAATAATGAAAGTTTGTTTCAATTGGAAGAGACTTTCGTGAGATAAATAAAGGTATTAATGACTCAATTTATAGGCAAGATTAGCGTCGGCCGTGGAAAGAGAAAAAAAAAGTGAGAGGAACGAGAAAACATCGAAGATTATTTCGTGAAGGAGCGATCTCTCTCGTGTCGAGCATTTTCGATTTGCATTTAGTTTCATCGGCGAGGCAATTAAAACGAGATTTATATCGGGATTCCTCGCAAATGGAAATTTTTTCAAAATAATTTACGAATTTTTATTTACGAAAAAAACGTAAAAAAATAAATTAATTGAGATAAAAGGAAATTAATTAATTAATTATTTATAAATCAAGTAATTTAAAAAAAAAATTAATTACAATAAAATCATCAAATCAAATAATTAAAAAACAATCGATTGAAAAATTAAATTGATTTTTGAAAAATTAATTCGTCGATTAAAAGAAAAGGAATTTTTGTTTTTTTTTTTGCTTTTTTGTTGCAAGGAGGCTCTTGGAGACCGAGGGCAAAGAGAAAAGGAAAAGTCGTAAGACGGAAAGCTCAGAAAAGCCGTCTGCGTGCCACGGTTATTTTTCACTGGCTCTTGGCCAGCGAGTTTCTCTTCGCGACGGGTCCTTTGCCCTCGGTGCCGCGAGTCGTCGCAAAGTTCGCCGATGCGACTTTACGTCCGAGCGCGATCAATCCGTCTTTGCCCTCTGCCACGTCTTTGACTTAACAAAATAAAAAATACAAATTAAAAATTAAAATAAAAAATTTCAATTAAAATTGAAAATAAAAATTACAAATCAAAATGAAAATAAAAATTACAAATCAAAATGAAAATAAAAATTACAAATCGAAATAAAAATAAAAAATAAAAATGGAAAATAGAAATAAAAATAAAAAATTAAAATAACAAATTTCAATTAAAATTGAAAATAAAAATTACAAATCAAAATGAAAATAAAAATCACAAATCAAAATGAAAATAAAAAATAAATAATAGAAATAAAAATAAAAATAAAAAATAGAAATAAAAATAAAAAATTTAATAAAAATTGAAAATAAAAAAAAAGCGATAAACGATAAACAATTTTTTTCCCATCGTGAAAATAAATTCCACAATGTTGTCGACACGGAACGCCCCATAGATCTCGTTTTATTTATTTGTTTTTTTTTAATTCGCCAAAAATCATTTAAATATTGTTTGTTTGTTTTGTTTTTCTCAAGATGAAAAAAAAAAATGTGAGAATAAAGTGGAGGAAGAATTTGAAAAATCACACGCGGTGCGATCGAGCGAAAACCCCCGGGTGGGCGATCGGTCGCGGGGGCGATCCTGAGGTGTGCGTGCCTTGTAACGTCTCGCCACTATTTTACATTGCTCGTACAAATTTATATATATATTTCTAGATAAGTATGCGAGACGTAGTCGACAAACGGCGTATGTTCTTATCTAATCGTTGTAACGATGGGTGGCACGGGGGAGGGGGGGGGGGGGGGGGGTCGTTATCTAGAAGTATACACGAGCCCACGTAACACCTTGGAAGCGAACATCGCGAGGAGAATCGCGACTTGGTAAAACGAAGCGAAACACAATTTGAAATTTTTCATTTGCACAAAAAAAAGTAAATAAAATTAAGTAATTTTGAACATTCGTTAATTAATTAATGAATTTTTGTTTTGTTTAATTGGAGAATAATTTTTCAATGGGAATAATTGAATATTGAGATTTGTAATTGAATTGTTATTTTTTGTATAAAACGAACTTGTAATTTATTAAAATTCAAAAATTAGAATTTCTAATGAAATTTCTATGAAAAAAAATTCTGAAATTGGAATAAAAATTGGAATTAAAATGCTATGGAAATTCTAAAATTAGAATTAAACTGAAATTCTGTTTACAAACGTTTCCCAAATTCTTGATTTGCACAAAACAAAATAATAATAATAATTAGCGAAATTTTAAATATTCCTTAATTAACGATTTTTTTGTCCAATCGAATAATAATTTATAAACGAAAATAATTAAATGTCAAGATTTGTAATGAAAATTTTTATTCTCATTGAAGCTTTATTTTTTTTTAAGAAAAAAAAAAAAATTGTTTTTCTTCCCTGGCGAACGAAGCTCGTTCGGAGATTTATCTTCCGCCGCGAAAATATATTCCGTTGCAACGTATACGCGCCGTTCAAATACGACTCGGTCTGCGGTTCTCACCCCCTTGCGTGTATAAATATATATACGAGGGGGGAGGGGGGGGGGTGTCTTCGCATGGTTGGCCACACGTATACACAGTACGAAATAACCGAAAGAGAGCGAGAGAGAGAGCAAGAGCGAGAGAGAGAGAGAGAGAGAGAGAGAGAGAGAGAGAGAGAGAGAGAGCTCTGGCGAACTTAATATTTGGTCGGTCGAGGTTCTCTCTGGAGGACGAGACGCCGTCTGCCTCGCGGATTTACGGCGTGACGAGCAAAATGAAGGGTTAAACAGAGAGAGAGAGAGAGAGAGAGAGGGAGGGAGGGAGAGAGAGAGAGAGGAGAAAAGAAGAGACGAGAGAAGAACCTCGGCTGCATCTGAGAAACTTAACACCAGCACTCAACATATTTCTCCCAGGGAGAAAAATGTAGTTGAAAATAGTCATATCAAAAACTACCCTTGATATAAAAAAATTAAATGCTAGTATCGTCACGACAATCTCCTCGGCAAAAAGAGTTTATAAATGAAAAATAAACGTAGCTTGATATCAATTAGTATTTATCCCTAACTATATATATAATGATATATGATATATTATATATTATGATATATGATATATTATATATTATGATATATTATATATTATGATATATTATATATTATAATATCATATTATTTTTATACGAAATATTATTCTTTTTTTTTTGCCGGTAGGGGATTCGAACCATGGACCCTTTGCGTGACAATCAAGCACCTAACCAACTACACCAAATCCCGTTCTTTTCATGATATATAATAGTATGCTATGATATTACTATAATATTATATATTATATAATAATAATATTACAATATTATTATAATATTATTATAATAATATTATAATATTATTATAATAATATTATAATATTATTATATTATTATATTATAATATAATTATAATTATATTATAATAATATTATAATATTACTTATTATAATATAATATTACAATATATTATATTACATGATTTACATATTTCCAAATACATATTAATATAAATAAATTATATAATAATATTATTATTATTATTATATATCTAATTTATACAATAAAAAATATATATTTATATGTATATATATATAAATATATATGTAAAATTAGAGAGGGTTGAAGCGGTGAATCAGTACTACCTCGCTTGTGGAGCCGTGACCGTTCATCTTGCCGTCACCTCTGGTACCACATTACCACCGTCTCTCCTCGGGATGCGCTTCGTTGCTCCGTAGATCGCACGTGAGATTACCCCGACGACTTTTTCTTTTTTTTTTTTTAAATCTTTTTTTCACCCCGAGTACCAGGAGATCACGACACAAAATTCCCTCTCTCTCTCTCTCTCTCTTTCTCTCTTTCTCAACTTATATATATACGCACACACTTGTAAATTAGCCAGACGACGATCTCCCGAGAAATTTACGAAAGATTATTTTCACTCGCGATACGAGAACGAGCCGCATAAACACCAAGGCAATCGTCTCTGCCTCCAAAACAAAAACAAAAAACAAAAGAAAAAAAAAGCGCGGGTAAATTTGAACGAGACGATCGTTCGCGAGGTTTTAACTCCGAAAAGCTCACCCCGAAGAACGTATCCTGTTTTCTCTCGCCGAGAGACGGCTCTCTGATATTTACCGCCCTCTGTGTGTCTTTTTTTTAATTTAAAAAAAAAATTCAATTTTTTATTTTTTGTTTTTTTTTTTTTCAATTTTTTTTTCTTCTCAACTGGCTCTCGTTCCTCGAGACGACTCGGTTTATAAAGTCGAAGATGAGATCTCTTTTTCACACTGGGAAGAGAGAGAGAGAGAGCTCGTGCACTGCGAAAGGGGAGAAAGAACTCTCTCGCCTCGTTCGGCCGGAATTATCGGCCTTCTCGGGTCAAGGCCACGACACCTTGCCCATTCATTTTGGCACTCTCTCGCCTCTGCCGCATCCGCCGATAAAACCGTATTGAAGATATTTATATACGCGACGCAAATAAAAAAAAAATTATTTTTAAATTTTTTTTTAAACAAAACAAAAATAACAAACAAAATATCGAATCGTTCGTGATACGACGAAACGACGATCGAACGATAAAGATGTTATCGATTATACTCGATCGGAGCTTCGAGATTCGCGCGAAAAAATATTTTTAATGATTTTCTGTTTTTTTTTTTTTTTTTTTTTTTTTTTTTTTTTATGAAGAGGATTTTTTTTTCTTCTGCTCTTTGGTCGAGATTATATTCGCGAGAGTCGACACGTGTGGGTCGATGCCTCGAGCACGAAATTTACACACACACACACACACACAAAACACTGAATTTCTTTTTTTCACGAGAACACTCTCGAGGCAAGGGTTTTCTATTCGAGAGATATTGCGAAACCGGAGAGAGTTCGAGGTCAAACTCGTGGCTTTTGTGAAAACTACTTCCTCCTTGGAGCTATTTCCATCGTTGAAATTTTACACGTTTGGTCCAATTAATTTTATATTATTTTCAAATTAATATATTTATTTCTACGAAAATTTCTGTTTGTTTCTTTTATTTCAGAAATAAAAATGTACCAGGCAATAAATCGATCACTGCATAAAGTTAATTAATTAATGAATTAATTAATTTATCGATTAATTGAGAATTTTAATTAATGTAAAAATCGAATTTTTTATTTAAAAAGAAAATATTTATGGTTGGTGGATTTTTATTAATTGTGAGATAAAAATTGGTGAAGATCGAGCGCGCGCTCTTTGCCACGTCCTCCGCGTCGGAGAGTTCCTCGCGGACTGGAGAACGGGGAGAGAGAGAGATGGGTGGAAGCGCGCGAGCGCCGAGACCGGAGTATTGCCGCTATCTCTCCTCGCTCGTGTACGTTAATCTCGTCTCTATAAATATATATATATATGTGTGTGTGTGTACGTAAGGTAGGTAGGTAGGATTTGGCACGAGAGATTGGCTGGTATCACCGACACCCCTCGAACCCGGCTTTCCGGTTGCCCTTCGAGGGCTCTCGCCCTTCCCTTTCCTCCTTTTCCCATCCTTCATTCTCTCATTCATTAGTCACTAATTATTATTACCAAGAGAGAATCATTGTATCCTCGATTATCTCCCGAAGTCTCGGCTTCGATTCTGGGAATGATAATTGACAATAACAAAGATTAAAATAAATAAACATTAAAAAAAAAAATTTTTTTTAATGTATTAGGAAAAAATATAAATAAATACAAATTTTCCTGGTAAATGTTTCAGTTAGAGATACGAGATTGACTCCCGAAGTCTCAGCTTCGATTGTGGGAATAATAATTGACAATAAAAAAGATCAAAATAAATAAAAATTAAAAAATAAAAATTCTACTAGGAAAAAACAATAAATAAATTTTTTCCTAATAGATATTTAATTTCGAGATACGAGATTATCTCCTGAAGCCTCAGCTTCGATTCTGGGAATAATAATTGACAATAACAAAAATCAAAATAAATAAAAATTAAAAAAAAAATTGTGCTAGGAAAAAAAAATAAATCAAATTTTTTCTAATAAATATTTCATTTCTAGATACAAGATTACCTCTCGGAGCCTCTGCTTCGATTCTCCGAAAGATAATTGACAATAACAAAAATCAAAATAAATAAAAATTAAAAAAACAAAATTCTACTAGGAAAAAATAAATAAATAAAATTTTTTCTAATAGATATTTTTCATTCCGAGATACGAGATAATCTCCCGAAGCCTCAGCCTCGATTCTAGGAATGCTAATTGACAATAACAAAAATCAAAATAAATAAACATTAAAAAATAAAATTCTACCAAAAAAGAAAAAAAGAAATAAATTTTTTTCTAATAGATATTTCATTCCGAGATACGAGATAATTACCCGAAGCATCGGCTTCGATTCTCCGAAAGATAATCGACAATAAAAAAAAAATCAAACTAAAATAAAATAAAAAATCCCCACTCAAAAAAAAACAAACTCCGAGTACATATTTCATTTCAAGATACGAGATTGCGGACCGATCGGATTACTTTTGCAGGGATACGCGAAGACGATACGCCCCGAGTTGTTGAAAAATAAAAATTAAAAAAAAAAAAAAAATTATTGCTCGTATGTGTGTAAAAGTTGTTATCTCTGTTAGACCGCTTTCTTTCCTTCACCCGGTAAGATACACACTCGTCCACGGTTCATTCATCTCTCTTTTCCTCTATACGGCCTTTCGTGATCTCGCGAGAGCGCGGGCGATTGCCACTCGTATATATTTATATATATATATATACACCCACCTATATGGGAGAATCCCGTTATTACGTAGATCAGTTACTGTACGATCACGAGATCGCCTCGATTTCCCTTCCGCGTGTCAGTGAAAAACGTCCGTAGTATCGTAATAAACCGGGAAAAAGTTGACGATTTGAAAAATTAATTATTTGTCCAATTAAAAATATGTAAAATAATTTTATATACATTACTGGTGTAATTAAAGGCAGGAGGAATTAATTAAAATATAATTAATTATAAATAAATGCAAATATAGATTTTTATAAATTTAATCGCGATTTGAAAATAATCATTTGGGACGAAATTGGTCGCGAGGGCGGGAATATTTGAAATTAGTTGCGACGGCCGCCGCTGCGGTGGCAGCACCTACCGGGGCGTTACCGGTGGCGCCATCCGACGGAATTTTCCGAAACTAAAAAGCCCGCATACGTATATAGGTATACATCACCCTGGCCAAAAAGTAACTGCGTTTCTAATACACGGTCGCTTATGGTAATTTAATGGGAAAAAAACGCAATTACTTTTTGGCCAGGGTGATATATAGATATAATGCTCGGGAAAATTTTGGACTATTTTAAAAACGGTTCCGCGAGCTAATCGATCGCTTTATAATCGTTCCCTGACGCTCTATCCGAGGATATTTTCAGAATTCTTAGAAATTATTAACGCTGATCTTACATACAAAATTATTTTAGCGCGCAATTTATTGTCTCTTAAGAAAAAATAAAATTATTGCACGAAATAAAAATAATTTCCTATCACAAAGTTCGTTTTGTTAAGTAAAACTGGAAGCCGCGATCGCTATTACGTCGCTGAGTTTGCCAAGATCAACGGTCTTCACACGCCTTGTCTCGATGACTCGACTTGGCCTGCGCCTTCCTAGCATTTTAATCCGTTTGCAAAAGCTACATATATACATATATATATATATATACACGTAGCGTTTAGCAGCTAAAGGGAAAAGTCTCTTCCCTCTCCCGGAGCTTCTCGCCAACCCAGGTTGACTCAAAGTACAGAACGCTCGTTCATCTCGTTCCTGGTGCGAGATGATCGCCAAGAGGCGAGATGGGCAACGTCGCCCTCTCCTCGCTTCTCAACCGCACTCACAGTAGAACGACCGAGAGTCTCTCTCTCTCTCTCGAGTGAATTTTTATCCAAGTTGTAAGCTGGAGAGGATGCTCGCAATGTATATAGTCGAGAAAAGACTTTTCTCTCCCTCCACCCACCCTTCTCACTCTGTCTCTCTTTCTGACTCTTGGTCTCTCTCTCTCTCTCTCTCTCTCTCTCTCTCTCTCTCTCTCTCTCTCTTGCGCTTTCTTGTCTCTCTCGCGCTTTCTTGTCTCTCTCTCTCTTTCTCGCATCGTCGAGAACGGAGATTAAGCGCATTCGCTCGACGAACTTGCCGCTGGTTTACCCGGTTCTTGTTGCCTGTTTACGATCCTGGGATGGCCAAGATCTCTTGCCCGGGGAGGTATATACGGTCTCCTCTCGCGCTCGTACAACACGAGTAACCAGGTATGGTCTTCGACTGCTCGGGCATGTGCACAACCATCGTCTCTCCCTCTATGTACAGGACGCGTTATCTCCTCCAACCCCTTCCTTCTTCTTCTTCTTCTTTCTCTCTTATACCTTCTTCAATTTTTATCTTCCCTTTTTTTATCTCCTGTACTTTGTGTGGCTCGTGTAGACTCGATGGCTACGTGAGACGTCGAACCGCCACTCTCTCGCGTGAATCGCGGGCATCCTCCTCTTCATTCTCGTATCACAGCGATGCCAATGAAGAAACGTATGTGTGTGCTCATGTTTCCACTCCGGAGTCCAAAATCAACCAAATTGCAGGAAAATCACAATCCTGAATCGTAATTGTAATTGGAAAAAATTGGACGTATTTTGTTTCTAATAATTAGTCGTTTTGTTTTTTCAATGAAATGTTTAAATTATTATTATTATTGAATTGTTTAATATTGAAGGATTTTTTTTGTTTAGTTTGTTTGAGGAAAAATAATGTGGTTAAATTTTTCGTAATCGATGGAGAAGTGTAAGAGACACGTTGGATCGAGACGCGGGTCGTATTAAACGTTGAGTTTTGCAGCTGTGGACTCCTCCCCCCTTCTTTCCTACAGGTTCGTCAACGGACCTGGGAGAGCAATACCACGAAAGAAAAGACGAGAAAAGAGAGAAATATCTCATCGCCATCTTGGGTTAACAAGGACGTCCCACCTGGACTTTTCGACCCTGAAGCTATCCTCACTGTCGTGTCTCGTCTCATCCGTGAAGTGATGCGAGCCGTGGTCCGAAACTGGACGAAATACCTTGCGCCCATAACCGGCGGATGGAACGTTACGGTTCTCTCACGACGGACGAGAGATTGTTCGCGATAGCGGGATATCGGTTTCCGTGCGATTGTTTGCTAATTTTTTTTGAACAAATACAAAAAAAAAAGGAAAAAAAATTCAACGACTTGAATTAAAGGAACGTCGACTTGAATTACGGGATCGTCGAGTTGAATTGAGGGAACGTCGATTTGAATTAAGGGAACGTTGATTTGAATTGAAGAAACGTCGACTTGAATTAAGGGAACAGTCGACTTGAATTAAGGGAACGTCGACTTGAATTACGGGATTGTCGACTTGAATTAAGGGAACGTCGATTTGAATAAAGGGAACGTTGATTTGAATTGAGGAAACGTCGAATTGAATTAACAGAACAGTCGACTTGAATTAAGGGAACGTCAATTCGAATTGAGTAAACGTCGACTTGAATTAAGGGAACGTCGACTTGAATTAAGAGAACATCGACTTGAATTACGGGATCGTCGACTTGAATTAAGAGAACGTCGATTTGAATTAAGGGAACGTTGATTTGA
The DNA here is from genome assembly GCA_946811545.1 of Netelia fuscicornis. Lineage (NCBI taxonomy): Eukaryota > Metazoa > Arthropoda > Insecta > Hymenoptera > Ichneumonidae > Netelia > Netelia fuscicornis. The sequence continues at coordinate 45,252,311 of OX328014.1, read as the reverse complement.
ATTGAGGAAACGTTAACTTGAATTAAGGGAACGTCAACTTGAATTAAGGGAACGTCGACTTGAATTAAGGGAACGTCGACTTGAATTAAGAGAACATTCGGCTAAATTTCGTCCATAGACTTGAATAAATTGTATAATTAATATTTTAAAAAATCAAAGAGACACGCGAGACGATTTCTGGGAAAGAAACTGCCGTAAGATAAAAATCTCTGGACGCTTTCGAAAGCCACGACGAGGATACGCGCGTTCCGTCCTCGTCTCGTTTGGAGGGAGTTCCCGTATCGATTTCAGCGAAGGGCGATGAGAGCCCGAAGAGAAACTGACCCTCGAGGCCAAATATCTCTGGCGTTTCGACTCGAAAAAAATTCCTATATTAAAAAAAAAGGAAAGATTAAAAAAAAATTGATAAAAAAAAATTCATCCGCGCGAATTTCGATTAATGACAAGGGGAAGCAAAAAAAAACAGCAATTCGATTCGATCTCGAGCTCGACAGAATCCAGGAAGTTACGTTTTTCTTCTCTTTAACAAAAAATAATAATAATAATAATAATAATAATTCGTCTCAAATCGATCGAGCCCGAGATAATTTTTGTAATTAGCTCGAGCCAAATGCGATTTTGACGATCACGATCGATGAAACAAGCTGAAAAGAGTCTCGAACTTTTGAGAAAGCAACGAGGAGCCCGTCGACTTTTATCCGCGTCCGAAGAGATTAACTCTCTCGTTATGGCGTCATACCCGTTTAACGTCTCGTTCCGCGTATTAAAGACGATGTTGCCAACCGTGTACAAATAATGACAAGAGACGATCTCGATAAAAGAAACAAAAAAAAAACAATTTTTTTTCAACATTAACAAACACAACAAAATTTCAAAAAAAATTAATAAAATTTAAATATTTTAATAAAATTGAATTTTCGTAAGTCCCAAAGGGAGAAAGGGGCAAGAATAAAACGTGAGACGAGCCAAGGGTAACGGAGCTTCACCACAGGCTTGCAGCAGCCCCCCCCCCCCCCCGCCATTTGCCTCGTTTTACGATACGCGAAGCCACATTGTTTCACGATGACATCGATACGCTACCGTTTCGACGAGCACGCCGGTTACTCGGTACACCCGTAGGAACGAAGGAGAAGACACGTGCAAATATCTATATACTCGTATATCCCTCTATAGCTCTATACGAAGGAACCAGAAGAGTTGGAACAAATGCCGTAGAGGTAAGAGAAAGAGGAGGATGTGTGGCAAAACCCACACGGGCAAAATAAAGTAACTGAGAGTTGCTTGCTCGCTGTCTCACTTTATCTGCCTCCGTCCTCTTTCTCTCCTTCTGGGCTGGCCAGTTAACGCATTAGTAGTCGAGGGCCGCGTGACCTGAGTACACGATGTCGCGGGCGCGAGTTCAAGGAGACGCGAGCCACACCAACTTGAGGACGGAGGGAAAACGAGTATGGCAAGAGGAATCGAGAATCTCCCGTCGGCATCCAAACTCCGGGTCGCGAATCGCACTCTTCCTGATTTTTTTTTCAATTTATTGCAAGTGGAAAATAAAAATTTGATTTTTTTTTATAGGAACAATGTTTATTTTATGATGAGAAAAATAATGAGAATTGTTGGAACGAATGATATGAGTCGATGGATGAGGAAACGTATGTGCTACTGTACGGGTCCCGGAGCCAGTCCTATAAACGAGTATAATGAACGATACAAATCATCGGGAGTGGCATCGTGCGTGTGGCGAATACAAATTACGTCATAATTCGTACGATGCTGACACGGGACCGTCGGGCGAGAGGATCGTCGGCGTTAGCACGAAAACTGATACCGAGAACGCCCCCCCCCCCCTCCCCCTCTATCGGTCCTGCTGACGCAAAGGGAATAACCGACGCGGCTCCTTTCAATGGCTTACACTAGTCGAGAAGTCGTCACGAGTCCTCTGCCTCGAATTTCAAAAATAACTTCTCTTTGTCGCTTCGTACAAATCTCATCGATTAATCGACAAGTCGATCACCTTTTTTTACAATGTTTTGGCAATCGTCATATGTGAAAAGTGTCTGTTAATATTCCTCCTCCGAGAAATCTTTTTTCCACAAAGTTAACAGCACTTTGGATTTTTTCGTCACGTCAGCCATCCGTTCCCACTCAAATCTCAGCAACGCATGAACGGATCAAGTTGACATTCATGGCACAATTTTATTTCACTATAACCTTTTTATGTATAAATCCATTCGGACTTTGGGCCAAAAAGATATTTTTGGGTTCGTTTATGTCCGGATCTCAGCAATCTAGGAACCAATGTTTATGTAACTTGTAGACTTGCTTTATAAGACCTCAAAGAAGTGTCTTCTAGAATTTAAAGACTTTCCAATTCTGTTAACCATTCAATTTAATAAAAAAAAAAGTTTTTTTGCAGTTTTTTACTGGTTGCATGAAAACGTGTGAACAAAATTTGTTGATTTTCGCCTTTTACTTTCATTTCAATACATTTCAAGTTTTCCAAGAATTTCAAGTCATTTGAACAATTGTAACATAGAATGTTTACAATTTTTCAGCATGTTTGCCATAAAAAACAGTAATTGAACGAAAGTTCATGAAATTCTTATTCTCCAGTTCAAATATCAGGAATGAATTAATTAAAATTGAAAATTATGGTGTGGGTGCCTATTAAAACGTCCCTAAGGGACATGTTAATCAACATTCAAAATATATCATGAAATTAAAATATGCAATCCTTATATTGTCAAGTTGTAACTGCCCACTAATTCAAATCTAAAAATTCAGTCATCACCTTTCGAACAATGGCTCTTACTGAAGATATATCAAGAACAACACACATAAGTTCTATATTATCAATAATAATCCACAATAATATAAAAACAACACAATATTTCAATACTTACCTAACAATTCAAGGAAATAAATTTCTCCATATTCTCATACGAGATTTAAAAACATAAATAAACATAGATAAATGTGTGTAAGAGAAAGAGTTTTGTTTTGTCAACTGTGCCGGTACTAGAGGGTTGGCACCGTAAACGTGGACAAGGGTAAAGCTAGAGTGAGAGAGGAGAAGGTAAGAAGAAGAAGAAGAAGAAGAAGGCAAAGCCGAGTATAAGTAAGGCTCGTGCCCTGCCCGGTGACTGAACCCACACAGAGAGTCGAGAGAGAGTATAAACCGAGAAACCCGAGAGCTCGACTCTTCCCCGGCTTTGGCCTCTCTCCGTGCACAACGCGTATACACGCTAAAGAACGATACGTGTATACACAGAGATCAGGCGAGGCTCGAGCCAACGAGACCAACGGTCGTAGAGGACGAAACGCGAGGAAGAACCGTGATTCTCTTGGATAATATAACTATATCGTAAACGTATGTAAGCACGAGGCCAACATCATCCTCTTTTACCGTACTGAAAATTGGTATGAAGATCTAGTGGATTGACTCCGCTACTTGTTAGGCGGTTAAGCCTTAACGTACTCAGTGTAAAGAAAACACTGGGATATTAATATCGGTGTATATTTACTCCAACTCCTGTAACAATAATTATTAAAGGTATTATTACTTCGAAAAAGAGATAATGGCTCGATTATAGAGCCAGATGGTGGTCCTGGTATTCTAGGAATTGATAGAATAGATATATTTATTATTTGATTATTATTACCGGGCTAGTTTATACTTTGTGTGAATTTTTTTGTTTGGCTCGTGGAAGATATACGTTGCAGGAGACAAAGCCCAGTGAGTTCTCAGGTTTCTGCGTTACAAGAGACGAGCTTGTGTCGTTGAGATGCGAGGGGAGTAGTGCTAGTTAGAGTTTGCGAAAAACGAGGTTAAGTCTTCCAAGTTGCAATTTGTCGTAGGAAAGTCTCGTGACAGCTGGAAACTCAAGATATTCGTTTGTACGTTTATACACAAATGTAAAGGATAGGAAGCATGGTAGGAAATAATACAGCGTTGTGGCTTACCTTGTCTTCGCAGGTCTTGTGGCACGTGTACTTGCATACTGTCAACAGAAAGAATTGAAGGATACTCGTTAAATGACTGTATAACAGAAAATTGTGGAAGATTTGATGAATTGTTAGTTTTTGAAGGAGCACGGGACGAAAAACAATCCCTGGTTTACAATTTTTCGTAACAAAATGGAGAGCTCGACGCGAGCGCACAGACGGCACGCCTCGGTACTACGTAGCAACTCCGATGGTAAGGAAGATTCCTTTTACCGACCTATGGTAACGCTCGGTCGGTAATACCGGCGGGTAAAGTCGATATCTAACTTACCTCTGCAGCACGATGCCTGTTTTATCATGGACTGGTGGCAAAGATGGCATGGTCGAGATCTTCTCAGCTGCTTCGTACGAAACACATGACACTGCGGCTCAAAATCGCTCTGCAATCATAAAACCAGACGATACAAGATTAGCCCTAATTCTACTTCGACAAATACAGGTGTCGTAAAGCACATTTTTTTAAATTGTAGCGTTTACACAACGTCAAGAATTACAATTTCTCTTTAAAGAAAAAAAAAAAAGAAGAAGGAATATTAGCTTAACCCAAATGCTCTCTCTATCGCCTTTGACACCTGCTGTACACGTGTCGTCAAATACAATTTCCAAGACGCGACCCAGAAATTTCTTCTCGCATACAAAATATAAATAAAACACACAAACTACACCAATATCCAACTAGAAATATAAAAATTATCCTACAATTTCGTTAAACGGACAAATTTAAAGAAAATTGTATAACGTCATCGAACGATAAATATCGCGAGACGAGAGGGCAAAGATCGTGATTGTGGTATCGCGGATGCTCGAGAGTCTCTCGTTGGGTCATGATGCATGGACCGGGACAAAACAACAGTCCGGTGACCAAGGTAAATCGTTCCTATTCATCGTGACGCAGGAACTTTAAGGTGGCATTGTAACTCCTGGTACAAACTTATATATAATCGCATAAGCTTTATAAATACACGATGAAATGGGCTCGTGCGTGAGTCTTGGATGGAACTTGGTCGATCGTATACACGGAAGATTTCTCGGTATGCGCAATGCACAAAGAGGGATATAAAAGGTGCCCGCGGCGCACTAGGATTCTAAGATGCGCGGCTCCGATTACACGCACGCGATCCACGCGCACGGGCCTTCTCGGGCCTATCTATATGCACATTCGTTTCACCCTCGGCTCTTTGGCTACCTGGGAAGCTCTGGACGCTCGTTTATCCTTTTTTTTCTTATAGTTATAGTTTGCGCGAGGCACGTCTATTCTTCTTCTGTCTCAGGATTCTCTCGCCCGTTTCACCGCAAACGTTTGCTTATCGCAAGAAGACCCAGCACGAGCGGATAATACAGGAAACACAACGGCTGGCTAGATCGAAGATCGTCCGGTGCGGTGGAGTCGAGGATTCCAAAGCCCTACGGATCTTCGGCTGAGATTTTCCTCGCAACCCTTGAACCCACGTGGCCATTGAGATTTTAGCTTTTTTATTTTGCACAAGTAGAATTCGATTCTGATCCGAGATATTACTCGTATATCATACGTACCATACGATCCAACGTTTCTTTTTTTGATTTTAAGAATATTTTGTTTTACCAGTGAGGTAAATAATTCCAAGAGAAGAGAATTCGTATAAACTTCCCGTGCAGAAATTTTGGCAGGGATATACAGCTGGATTCTGACTTGTATCCCGGGCCCCTAATCGGGATCTAGTACGATATCGGATCAGAATGGAGGGCTAAATGTAAGATCCATAAACTGGATTCCATTAGGAATCCGGGATCCGAATCCGTTAATGACTCTAACTGGATTCGAGCAGGGATCCCGATCAAATCACGTAAGAATAATGAATTGCTGAAAGCATTATATTAAATACTAGCTTCTACCCGCGACTTCAATGAAACAAATTAAAAGCAGCGGGATAGGCTGAGAAAATAATAAGTATGTATATGAAAAAAGTGAATGTAATTGTACGATCCAAGAATTGTATAGCACACTTATTGGAGTGTGAGCTAATTCTTTGCAGCACGTTCCAGAGAAAACGTAATACTTTTCTGCACAGTTTACGCATTTATAATGCCAGCGGACGCATGGTTCATTTGTGAGAAGCGGGATGGCCATGCGCCACCTGTCGGTCGTGACCGGTACTACTACTACTATATCTGTATATATTCGTATTGGTCATAAAATTTACGCTCATCACAGGCTTCGTATTAGGATTGAGTCGGTATACCCCGAAAGTACAGTGGCGCCATGGTTTCGGAATATCGTCACCCACGCAAATTTGTTCCGATGTGGAAAACATCTGGTTCCTGTAGGTATACCCGTTTTGGGACATCCCTGCTATATCCTGATCAGGATATGATTCGCATGCCGCGAAAGTACAATGGTGCCATCGTTTCGAAATCTCGTCACCGACGTAAATTTCTTCCGATGCGGAAACCATCTGGATTCCTGTAGAGACACCTGTTTTGGCGCATCCCTGCACATATCCTGATCAGGGTATGATCAGTAGTTTGGTATCCCTGTCAACATTTCTACCCGGGTCGTTTCGAAATCTCGTCACCGACGTAAGTTTCTTCCGATGCGGAAACCATCTGGATTCCTGTAAGGACACCTGTTTTGGCGCATCCCTGCAAATATCGTGATCAGGATATGATCAGTAGTTTGGTATCCCTGTCAACATTTCCGCACGGGTTCAATACGATGGTAAAGATGGAGTACAAAAAATTCCAAGCATCGATGCGAGAAACAGAGGAGCGTGGGATAATGACGTTAGGCTCGTACGTCGTAGCACATGTTCGCGTCTGGTCCGGATTCGAACGGGTTCGTAGTACTCCGAAGAGATTTTTCGAGTGGTATCAAGTGCGTTGGTACATCAAGCTTCTCTCTCTCTCTCTCTCAGGCTCTCCTCCTACATTTCTCTTCCTTATGCCTCCCTCTGTTCAAACTGGGATGCGCGAAAGCGCGGAATAGAACGACGAAAGAGGCCGAGTGTATCGAGCTTTATGGATAGAAGGCGCGTAAAGAGTGAGAGGGAGAAATCGAGCTCGAAAGAAGGAACAGAGACGAGCTTTGTCGGTCGACTCCACTGATGAATTTCTCTTTCTCTGTCTCTCCGTGTCTCGCTCGCAATGTTTGCGATTCGCCTCAGCCACCAACACTGATACGAAGGCCTGGAGAACGTCCCACCGGAACACTTGGACTTGCATTAACCACGCAGACAGCAACGATGCGAGAATTCGTACAAAAGCCTGGAAAAGAAAGATAGAGGTAAAAAAAGGGAACGATCAAAGCGATGCTTTTATCATCGAGCCAGGCTTGGGAAGATTTTACATGGTTGAAGGAGAAAATGATTCCAGAATCTTGAAAACGTGAATGATAAAAAAAATAGAAAAAAATATCAAATGTTTGTAAGAAAAAGAATTGATTTTGTATTTTTTTTTACTCAGGTGGATTTTCCTGGATTTGATTAATCGCATGGTCGATTGTTTTCTCTCAGTCTCGATATTTTATCAGTGACTCGTCATCGACGCTGCTACTGTTCGGATTTGTTTCTTTTGCATCTCTCACGAACATCACGTACCACGTTACTCATTGTATTCTAATACGAAAGGCTGTATTGCTGTGGACGTTACATCACGAGGTCGAACGTTGCATGAAGCGTGTATCTGTGTTCCACCACGGAGAGAGAGAAAGAGAGATGGGAATTAATAAATGCAAATCGCTTGAGAGACTCTCGAAGAATCGAAGCTACGTCCTCGTTTAAGCTACTGAATCGTTATGTTAACAATGCCTAGTGAAAATGGTAATGTCTTGGAAAGATTCGAGCGGTTAAAAAGTGAGAAAATGTAAGAAGTATCAGTGGTCTCGATTATTTTAGGTTTTCACCATTTTCCAAATTGAGTCACATTTTGTTTTTCTCTGTTTTGTTCCTTGTGGAAACTACTGGTTTCCATTTTGTTTTTTCAGTCTTCATGGACCTTTTGTGGCTAAATCTGTGTTCCAGTTTCGTTCCAAATTCTTTGAAACCAACAATGTCCCATTACTGAATATTCCTCAGACAATCATCGACATCCCATTCGATCCAAACCAAGTGATCTCTGGGGTAATTAAGCTTGACACAGTCCAAGGACTTTTGTACACAGTCAAATACAGCGATATCGTTCAGTCTTTATAGACTTTGTGTGGCTGAATCCTTTTTCCAGTTTCGTTCCAAATTCTTTGAAACCAACAATGTCCCATTACTGAATATTCCTCAGGCAATCATCGACATCCCATTCGATCCAAACCAAGTGATCGCTGGGGTAATTAAGCTTGATACAGTCCAACGACGTTTGTACACAATCAAATACAGCGATATCTTCCACGTCGAAAATACACACGTAACAATAATCGTCCATCATGGATCGTCAGTGAGATTCACTCTCCTGAGGTCGTATATGCTCTTGCGGTTTGTCCAGCAAACGATGAAGAAGAGAACCTGCGAGGAAATATCGAAGAAAAAACGAAACAATAAAAATACTCTCATATATTTTTAATGACAACATCTCCATGCCACAGGAAAGATGGCACATGTACTCGAGGATAGGAAGGAATGTTGTAAATCTGTCGGGAAGGGCTCCTCGCACGAAAGCCGGGTGCGCAACAGGAACGACGTAATGGCTATAAGTACGTTATCGCTATATAAATCTTGGTCAGATACGCGTGGTACGTGTACGAGATCGAAGGGCTTTCTCTCTCTCTTTCTTCTTCCGCGAAGAAATCTCGCGATAGCCATTTACCCTCTTTAGAGATCGCTCTCGCGTGTATTACCACCCGGGAAACACGGGCGAACGAGGTGAAACGGAGAAGACAACAGGGACAAAAAATTGCCTCGGGTATAAAATAAACAAACATAAAACAAGACCGGAAGTGGCAGGATAAAAACACGGAAATTAAACCCTTCGACCTTGATCGAATTTCTTTCCTAACGATCGATCTAATTACCCCCAGAAAAAATACAATCTAAACCATACCGATCGTCTCTTCTTTACCGACACAATTTTCTCCATCAATTTCATCCAGAAAATTAGTCAAAAAAATTAATCAACTCCCAGTGACCCAATGATGAAAAAAAACGAGATTGTGAGACGTCTTGTTATTATCCCTAATCTATTATTACGTCGATGGTAAAAGGAAGCGTCATTACAGACCGAGTTAACGATCCAAACGTACCCAAAGCTGCACACGCACACCGACCCCCCATCTTTCCCTCATTTCTTCCAAGAGTTCAGGGTAATGCCGGTTCGCAGAGATCGGTACGAGCACATACAAGAAGAAAAATAAAAAAAAAAAGAAGAAGCCTCGCAAACGAGAAAAACATGACACGGTAACCCATCGCGGTTAGTTTTGTCCCGAGAATTTTGCCGTTGCAGCGTCGTGTAACGAGAGAAGATCTGGCTAGTTTAAAACAGCCCGAGGCGCGGTAAGGAGGACGAGGGTGGAAGAGAAAGACGAGGCAATAATATTCATACGAATCGTGACGTGTGTTAGCCCGGTTCCTTTGATCCAAGCCACACACACACACGACTCGTGCCACATAGAGCGAGAATATAACCGATGTGGTAAAATCGGTTAAAGCGTCGCCTTTAATTTCGACCGATCTATCATTATCCTCTTTCCATTATCGTAGAAATAAGTCCAACGTGAAATCGTTCCCACGTCGTCAATGTTCCCTCTTTCCTTCCATCCTTTATCTGTAAAATTAAACACAAAGAAAAATTAGCAAATGCTACCGATCGGTTGGAAATTTATCTTAGATAGAAAATGTGCAAAAAGGGACGGAGAAGAAGGAATAATAATAATAAGAATAACGACAAAGGTGAAATCTTGGGGTGAAGTGGCTGAGCAGAAAACATATTGTATTATCAACTAGCGGAGATCGTTGCGGTTATTACGCTCTCCCCGGTGTGCACGAGGAGATTACCGACTGATGGTTAACGACCAAGTTGGAGAAGCCAAGGTAGACTCTCGGTCCCTCTTTGCACATATATGTGTGTATATATGGAAAATATGTATTGAGAGCTTACATAGTTACGTGCGTTTATGCAGGTCCATGGAGGTCGGTTAACTCGTGTGATCGATGTGTTCCGTTGCCTCCCGTGGCTCCAACGGAATGTTCCGACACCCGAGAGATCGACGAAAGTCACGCAAAAGCACAAGCGACGATTTATCTCGTCTCTTTGGCGCATTCCATTCTTCCCCGCGTGGGTTTTTGCAGACCTCCCTAGAAGACTCGATAATTTTCATTGGTGAGTAAGAAAGAATAAATGATGTTACGATGAATCGATGGATAGAAGTAAAAAAAAACATACCTTCGATTGCTTTGTCCCAGGTTGCTGGTAGCGCCCTCTATCCAGCGGTGGGTGAAACAACGAGGATTGCATCGTAAAACGTTCAACGGGGTCATTTTTAAAGTCGTATCTTTCACACTTTTCTTCCTTTTTTTCCTCTCTTCTTGCTTCTCGATTCTCTTTCACCTTCGCCGAAGAAACTCGTAATTTTCTTTGCCGAGAGAGGGAGGGAGTGAGTAAGGAGAGAAAGAGGTATAAATGTTGAGAAGAGAAAAAAGGAATATAGCCAGGAGGAAATGATCTATAAAGGAACGAAATAATTCTTTATGAAAACCGTGGGTACTATATTACGCCATCTAGGGGCGTACGGCTTCATTAAAACTCCCAACAATCGAAGTGAGGCTTACATACGTGTATTAACCGCGGGTTCTTCGGTGCGTATATTAAACGAGGCTGACCGTTGGTGCCACGGCCAATAATAATAATAAAATTTTTAATCAAAATACATATATAATAATAATAATAATAATAATAATAATAATAATAATAATAATAATAATAATAATAATAATAATAATAATAATAATAATGTATAATATTATATATCATAATATTATATGAAATAACATTGTCAGCTGTTGGTGTAGCGACAAGAGTTCGGATTCGTAATGCAAGGGTCAACGGTTCGAGACCTCGTCGGGAGAAAATTTTTTCTATAATAATATTATATAAATAATAATAAAATATATAATATACGATATGATATATAATTATAATGTTTAAATAATAAAAAATAAAAATAATAAATAAATAAAAAAATAATAATAAATAAAAAAATAAAAAAAATAATAATAATGGAGAGAGAAGAAGGAACTGGCAGGGCATATGGGGCGTCGAAGCATAAAAGCATCGGGAAACGATCTCGAGGAACACACGTGGTCCACAGCGGTGATGCTGCGAACGTTCTTCTCGTATGACTAGAAGAGCGAGACGGAGAGAGGGGGAGTAGAGAGAAAAGCCTATAGGGCGTGTGTATACGCGTTACTCGGAAACGTCATAATCTCGGCCCACGCGTGTGCTCTCTTGCTCGACCGAACGGTTCGGTACAAGAGAAACTCGTTGTAGCAGTAGTTATTAATGCGTATGCGGTTCATCGTGGCAATTCGTACATTGTATGGAAGATTAATATTGAAAATAGGGCAATGCGGGTCAAGATGTTTTCTTCCCCTAAAATCCCACACAAATTGTAACGATAAAGAGAAAAAATCTCTTGAGAATTCGTGCGCATGCGTACGAGTGTTATTCAAATTTTGCTGGAAATACGTTTATATCGATGAGGAAAAAAAAATGGAAAAATATATATATACGAAGGGGAGTCACGTTCGCGAGATAAAAAGTTTTCACGTGGGTGTTTTCGGTGGATAATGCATGCCGCGAGAACTTCGCGAGTCAACGTGAGCTGGCTCGTAAGCCGATGGGAGATAGAGAGGCATAAATAACACGCGCAGAGAGAGAGAGAGAGAGAGGGAAAGAGAGAAATGTTAATCCGACATTGCGAACGAAGCGCGAAGATTTGATTTAATTTTTTTTCCTTTTTTTTTTAATTCCGTTCATTCATTCGCTCGGTTTGTGCCGCAAGGCTGAGCGACGACGATGCAAGTTCTTGCATAACTACCAGGGATTTGTAATTAACGATTATTCATCGTGCCACGTGGTTTTTCCTGACGAACGATTTTCTTTTTTTTTTATAAGAAAAAAAAATATATTCTTGCGACGAAGGTGGAGAAAGCGACGACTTGGCAGGCGACTCGTTGAAAAGGCTAATGAGAGACGATTGGTAAGGGAGAGGAGTGCGAGACCACACGTGAAAGAAAAGAAACAAGCTTATCAATTATCGTTCAAGGGACAGCGAGCATCGTGATTTTAATTGAAGTAATTAGAGCTACGAAAAAATTTACCTCGATTAATTAATTAATTTATTATTAAATATTTTGTCAGCAATGATGAAAAAAAAAAACAAAGTAAATTATTTTTCTACCAATTGTTCGATTCTACGAAAATTACGTACAGGCATGTAGGAAGCTATGCGAGATCTTATCGATATGGTACGAGTCCTTCGATCACGCGCGCTATGTGGTAAATACTTCTGTCTCTCTTCCCAGCGATGAAGAAAAAAAAAAAAAAAAAAAAAAAAAAGCATTGAGGAGGATTCGATCCACGCGCGGCTCGTGCGTACGTTCGCTTCGTTAAATCTACTCACGTACGCATTCCGCACGTTGTATTTTATATATATATTTATTTTCCACCGGGGCTGGGAAGGGTTTGCGCGTGATAAATGATTCGAGACACTCGAACTATAACGGAAAACAAAATAAATAAATAATAATTAAAAAAAAAATCAATAACACTATTTTTTTTTTAATTAATAATTTTTTTTTCTAATCACAAAAATTATAAATCAATCAAATTAATAACACTAATTTTTTGTATCAATGAAACATCCTTCTATCAAATTAACGAAAAAAAATTTAATTAATTAAAAAAAAATCTTTAAAATTAATATTAAAAAAAATTGTTTATCTTCAATTTATATTATTATTATTATTAATTTTATTTCCATAACTCTGTACCAATTTATTTTTACAAAATCTCTTCAATTTATCAAAAAAAAACAAAAAACATGAATTAAAAATAGTTTTAAAATGATGAAAAACCAGCAAAATGTGTCGAGAATACGATATATATATATTTTTTTTCTTTATCTAATCGGTATTGACCCGATCGCGACCCTAAACGTTGAATAGAGATGATAGATATAGTTGCGTAACGGGTTAATTAAGTACAACGGGATGATTGCTGGCACGAACGCATCACGAGGTATTCGAGGTACGACCGGTGCATCCTTTCCTTTGAAATAACATAATGACCCCCCCCCCTCCCCCCTCCCTCCCTCCCCACCATCGAACGATTCCTAGATCATCGGCATGACCAGCACAAAACGGTAAAAACTCGACTAACGACAGGGCCCGTTGACAGCTCGAGTTTGCCGTGAATGAGAGAATGGTCGATACACGACTACCGTGTTGAATTTTTTTTTTATTTAAAAAAAAAAAATTTTTTTTTTATTTTTGTTTTTTTTTTTAATTTTTTTTTACTCGTGTCTCTCACAAACGTCAAACAAGATTAAAATAAATTCGTCGAGATGTTTCTTTTCTTTTCAAATGAATTTTGTTTTTTTTTTAATCTAGTTCCAAGGTGAAAAATCGACGAAAATAAAAATATATCAGGAGGCTGGAAAAATTTATCGTTCGTCGAAATTAAAATTGGATACGAGAATTCATTAAGTGGGGATGGCTATAAAAATAAATAAATGTACCCTCACCTCTCTGGACGTCTACGATCGGCAATAAAAGCGAAATTATAGTTTCGTTTAAATCCGGAAATTGACAATATATTTTTTTTTCTTTTTTTCAAGAGACTTTTATAACGGAAAATAATGGAAATGATTTGTGAGAATTTATGTAACGATTTTGTTGTTTCGTTACGTCGATATAATTCCAATGCTGGGAGATATAAAAATTGTTTCCAACGATTGTTGGCTGTCGCGATGATCGAATTTTTTATTTATTTTTTATTTTTATTTTTCTCGATTCACGGTGGTTGTGTCTTTGATGGACCAGCCCGCATATCTCCGGGTTGCGTAATGAAATATCTCGTGTGTAACATCACGAGAATCGTCTCTGACTTTCTCTCTCTCTCTCTCTCTCTCTCTCTCTCTCTCTCTCTCTCTCTCTCTCTCTCTCTCTCTCTCTCTCTCTCTCTCTCTCTCTCTCTCTCTCTGTCTGTCTCTCTCTCTTTCTCTCGCTCGAACACAGACACGATGAATGAAGTCTCAGAGTGTTCTCGAGAGTTCCTTCGCAGCAGCCGAGATACTAATTGGGTAAATAAATTGTTGGCTCGTGGTGGGGAGTGAGAGGCTTATCGTTCGAAGCGAGAAAATTCTGGCCTCGTCGTGTTTTCTCTACGAGAGAACTTCGACGTTCCATTTTTCATCTTCTCGACGATGAATTATTTCTTTTTAATTTAACTCGGAGTAACTATCATTAAAATTGATAAATAAATCGACTTTGACATAAAAATGAATGCGTTTAAATTTATTTATTAATGTTTTTGCAATTAAAAAATTAAAATTAAACTTTTTTTTTGTTTTTTTTTTGAAGAACGATAAAATGCCACGAAGCATAATTCCTGTCGACACTATTAGCGCAATAATAAGCTACTTGTGGCTGGCGTACGCGCCCGAGTTGGCAAAGACAGTGGTCGGGGTTTATTCGCCCGAGAGTTTTTCCAACCGGGTATGAGTAATCCACGGGCTAATCTCGGTTCTCTACGAGTGTGAATCGCGATTCGAGACTTTCAACGAGCGCGAATAGTTCACGATTTTCCAAGTCGAAGACCCGTGAATCACACGTTCCACTCTCGATTTAAATCACAGAATGAATTTTCTCGACGTTACAATTTTTACAAGGATCGAGACAAAAAAAAACAAATAATGATAAGAATGATAAAAGGTCTATAAAAATTTACCTTTACCAGTTTTATGAGATTTACGCGTTAAAACTTGTCTCACTCAAGCAACATGTGTTTTATGTTGAGCGAGAAATTTCACGCGTCATGGACGATCGAGTGGGGGGGAGGGGGGAGAGCTAATGAGACGTTAATTAATGGGACGGTAATGTTCGCTACGCACGCGACAGCCGGACACCATTGTGAACGAGTCACTCGACGCATCACTGCATCTACCGCTCGATAATTAACACGCGATGATTAATCGATTTACAATTTTTTTAATCGTTCGAATTAATTAATTGATTAATTAATTAATTAATCCAATTTTTCTATGTATGAATTGATTAATTAAATTGGTTCAGTTGTGAAAAAACAATTTTCCAATTTTCCCAAATATGTGTCCGAGAGTGGGAATCGAACCCTGGTCCGCTGGGTGCGAATCCGGAGCCCTATCTCCTAGACCACTAGACCCTACAATTTTTCTAGATATGAATTAATTAATTCATATTAGGAAAAATTGGAATCTTGGAATTGGGAAAATAGCTTTCCATGTTTTAATTAATTAAAATTATATCAATTAAAATTTGATAAATTAATTAATTAATATACGGAAAAATATGTTTCTAATTCTAAGTTTCCAATTTTTCCAAATAATAAATACGAATTAGAAAAATATTTTTTCCATATATTAATTAATTAATGAATTAAGAATTAATGAATTGAGAATTAATTAATTGAGAATTAATTAATTAAGAAGTAATTAATTGAGAATTAATTAATTAAGAAGTAATTAATTGATAATTAAGAAGCAAATAAAATAGTAAAAAATTAATTGAGTCAGAAAATATCGTTGATAATGTGCGCACGCGCGAGTCTCTCGCGTCGAGGCGCGATATTCAAACAAATAAAACGACCACTTCGAGAATTTCGACCAAGTCAGTTCGAACTCCTAAAGTAACGGGGTTTGACACTCCGGTCTAAACACAGACGTGTGACAACGACGAATATAAATAACGAACTGGGCCAGCGCGTGTCGACGAAAAAAAAAAGAAAAAAAAAGCAAATATACAAATTAAAAAAAAAACTAATTAGGAAATTCTCGACACGTCTTTTATTCGAAGAATCGTAAGATCGATCATCTTACGATCCGGTCCAAGGTGAACGCATCGAGAAATAAGATCAACGATCTTCTTGTCTCCGTTGCAACTTCGATCTACGAGGAATTTTGATCAGATGAAAAAAAAAAAAAAATTTATAAAAATAGGACGAGCCAAGATTATCGGTGGAACGAGATGCGGTGTTCGTATATCGGGGGAAACTCCTTCTCTTTACTCCCGACTCCTCGATGTGTATGAAAACGTTCGAGAAGCAATTTTACCTCGCTCGGTTCAATTGCCATTAGTACAGGGTGAGGAGTATCGAGGAAGGTTAAC
This sequence comes from Netelia fuscicornis, assembly GCA_946811545.1. Lineage (NCBI taxonomy): Eukaryota > Metazoa > Arthropoda > Insecta > Hymenoptera > Ichneumonidae > Netelia > Netelia fuscicornis. The sequence continues at coordinate 45,235,989 of OX328014.1, read as the reverse complement.
ACATGGCGAATATAATTTGGTTCGCAATTTGGTCGACGTGTGTGCGTTGTACGTAAATAGGAGGGCAAAAGGAGGGTGAGGTAAGGGTGAAAAGGCCCGGGTCAACGAGATATCGCCGATCAAGTTCAGCAGCCAGTTAACCGGCCGGTTAGCCTTCTGTCGTCTAACAACTTAATGACGGGAATTCACCACTTACCGGCTTCTCCTCTTTCTCTCTCGTTCGGTTTCTTTCCTCATCTTTCTACCGAGAGATTGATAGCCATCTCGCCTTGCCCAGTTTTCTTATAGGACGGAATTGAGACAGTTTTATAGAGCTATTTTATTTACTTAGCGAAAATAATGAAGGTTCGATTAAAAAAAAATTTCAACCTCGTTTCAGCCTGAAAAGTGTGGGACGAAATTAGGTTGAGAGGAGGTTGAATTTTTGTTTTAAAGTCCATCTAGCTTTGCCACGTTTTCTCAGTTGACGAAATTGAGACAGTTTTATCGAGCTATTTTATTTTCTTAGCGAAAATAATGAAAATTTGATTAAAAAAAAATTTCAACCTCGTTTCAGCCTGAAAATTGTGGGACGAAATTAGGTTGAGAGGAGGTTGAATTTTTGTTTTCAAACCCATCTAGCTTTATCAAGTCTTCTTATCCAACGGAATTGATAACAACCGATAATAATAAGACTTTGATTAAACATATTTTTGAACCTCCTTTCGACCTGAAAAGTATTGGACGAAAATTAGGTTGAGAGGAGGTTGAAATTTGTTTTTCTCCATTATCGCCCTGGTCGACAGCTCGTCATCATGAATATTTTTAAAACTTTATATATCAACACCAAGTCGACCGAGGATTCGCGAGTGTGGAAGGATACGTCCTGTTTTTTTAAGAGTGTTGATTCTAGTGGATCGAGCGATGCGCGAAACAATATTTTTCGTCTCGTTTAATCCGCGTCGTTACTCGTCGCGTTTCAGACATTTTCGAACGCAATTACAAGCTTCTTTATTCAACATCGCTTTATCCTCTCCTGACGATTATTTTCAATGAAAACACACATTAATCACCGCGACCTCCTCAGCCTAACAAACAAACAATCTCCAGAATTCAAGTTCGAAACTCCCAATAACCAACGCAAAAAAATATTTTTAAAAACTCATTTCTATATTTGCAACAAAATTCCCATTCGCCAGATAACGATAAACGTCGATAAAAAAAAAACACCGATCCATCAATGACTCCAAATAAATTGATTTTCCTCCCGAACGAGCAACGCTCCTGTCCACCTCAAAAAAAAAAAAAAAAATTAGTTCGTCGTTTCACCGCCAGAGGGAAACTGCGAGAGATCGGTATTGAAATTACCATTCTCGATCGAACTTTTCTCGTATCGGGCTCTCCCCCGAGTGATAATACGACGATCTCAGTCGCGATCGCGAGATCACGCAACGAAGACGAGGAAGAAGAGAGAAAAGAGAGGAAAACAAAAAAAAAGATCGTTACCTCGCGACTCTACCGGTGAATTACCTCGTGACGATTCGAACACGGAGTCATAACCGTCACGTGAATCGCTCTACGCACGGTTAAGCTCTCATCTCTCCTTATCGTTGGATATCCCCCCGAGTTAAAACTCGAATTACGAGCAAATTCTCTCTCTCTCTTTTATGTAACACACGTTCGGTAGACCGTTTCGTTCCTAGCTAAACTTTATTTTTTGCTTCGTCAAACGACGATTCTCATACGTCCCACAGACGTCTTCGCGACGATCGCGACAGCTCGTGAGATCGTTGACAAAAAATTAAAAACAAAATTTTTCGACAAAAGGAAGAAAACAAAAAATTGTTACAGTGAAAAAGTTGAAGATCGATTTGGATTAATTACCGGCGAATCGAAGAACGATCGGCATGGATGTGAGTTTTAAAAAAATCGTTATTTTACTTCGAGTGTGAATTTAGAAAAAAAATTGTTTTAACGTGTTTTGATAAATTTTTTTTTTATTAATTTGAATTTTTATCGGTCAAGGTCGAGGACAGGATGACTGGGTCACTGGAATGGCCAGATTACGTGGTGATCGGTATCGTTCTGTTTGTCTCAGCCTCGATCGGTATTTATTATCGTTTCACCGGTGGAAGACAAAAAACTTCTGCGGTAGGAAAATTAATGTTTAATATTCAACGAACAATTTGAAACAAAAAAAATAATGAAAATCGGTTGGGAAAATTGTAAAATTAATTTTGTTCGTTTTAAAAAAATTTTGATTTTTGTCTCGAACGCGTCGATAGGAATATTTTTCGGCGAATCGTTCAATGAGCATCCCTCTTCTGGCGATCGCTCTCATGGTCGCTTTTCTATCGGCGATCGCGATGCTCGGTATCAGCGGCGAGAATTATATCTACGGTGCGCAATTTACGATCGCTAATTTGGGATTTATCATCGCCACGCCGATCGCCGCCTTTCTGTACCTTCCGGTCTTCTTTCGACTTCAATACATGAGCGTTTACGAGGTAAAATAATTCAAAAGTGTAAAAAAAAAATTTTTCAAATTTTCAAAAAAAAAAATTATGATAAAAAAGAAATTTTCAAAAAAAAATCAAATTAAAAATAGAATTATGGGCCTTCATAAAAAGAATTTGTAAGATCAAAAGCAAAATTCATATTTCCAAAAAAGAAAAATTTCAAATTAAGAAAAAAAAAAATTTCATTTCTTTTTGACGAAATTTTGAAAAAAAAAATTTTTTCAGTATCTCGAAAAACGTTTCGGCGTCGCGGCTCGTATGACAGCGAGCGTCGCAAATTTTACCCAAATGGTACTTTACACCGGGGTTGTATTATTCGCGCCTGCCTTGGCACTCGAGGCGACGACCGGCTTATCCAGCACAACGAGCATTCTTCTGATAGGACTGATCTGCACATTTTACTCGAGCATCGGTGGAATCAAAGCTGTACTCGCTACCGACGTTTTTCAAGGATTTCTCATGTTTGCCTCGATATTTTGCATAATCGGAGTTGGAACTTACGATCTCGATGGAGGTCTTGCCGAAGTTTGGGAGATTTCGTCGAGAGGAGGTCGTCTCGAGTTTTTCGAGTAAGTTGAATCAAATTTCATTAATAATAATAATAATAATAATATATAATTATATCAAAATAATATTAATATAATTATAATTATATCATATATATTAATATAATAATATAATAATATAATAATATAATATTATAATAATATAATAATATAATAATATAATAATATAATAATATAATAATATAATAATATAATAATATAATAATATAATAATATAATAATATAATAATATAATAATATAAGAATATATTAATATAATATTATAATAATATATTAATATAATAATATATTATTATAATATATTATTATATTAATATATTACTATATTAATATATTAATAATAATATATAGATGATATGATATAATATAATATAAAATAATGTAATATAATAATATATTAATATTAATATGATTATATATAATAATATAATATAATATAATAGAACAAATAAAGATGAGAAATATTTTTGACGTCGCAGCTTCAACATCGACCCAACCGTGAGGCACACATTTTGGTCGCTGACATTTGGCGGCGTCTGCTTCTTCCTCTCGAACTTCGCCGTCAACCAAGTCCACGTGCAACGACTTCTTTCGGCAAAGTAAGTTTTAAAAAAAAAAATTTTTGTTTTTTTTTCATTTTTAAAAATGTTCAAAATAATTGTTAACGATTTTTCATCGTAGGTCACTAAAATCGGCGCAGATCGCACTGTTCCTCAACACGCCGATCGTCATAGCGATGATCCTGGCAACGTCCTTCTCAGGACTCGTACTTTACGCCTGGTTCGAAAATTGCGATCCGATCGCTTCCGGTCGCGTCTCGTCCTTCGATCAAGTTATGCCTTATTTTGCAAAAATTCGTATGTCAAAAATACCAGGACTGACGGGATTTTTTATCGCCGGTATATTTAGCGCATCATTGAGCACAGTGTCGGCCATGTTGAATTCACTCGCAGCAGTTGCGATTTCCGATTACATAACGCCGATTTATCGCAAATGCGGTAGCGAATTTCCGGATTCGAAAGGACCACTTTTTGGGAAACTTCTTGGCGTCGTTAACGGTCTCTTGTGTATGGCGATCGCGTTTCTCGCATCGAGACTCGGTAATTTAATTCAAACTGCGTTAGCGATCAACGGTTCGATCGGCGGTCCGGTATTAGGACTCTTCAGTCTTGGAATCTTCGTCGAGGCGGCGAACGAGACCGGCGCTGTGATCGGTACGCTCTCGAGCCTCGCTCTCATGATCTGGATGACCTTCGGCCATCCTAAGCCTCCGGTTGCCGAACTTCCGGTCTCGATCGACAACTGTCCAAACGCCACGCACCAGGACACTCTTACTTTTCGAAGGATTCACAACGCCAACTTCCAGTACGAATCGATTTTTCTTTCGATCGGCAAGAAACCAACCGATTTTCTGCCGATTTTCTGCCGATTTTTGCCGATTTTTTTACCGATCTTTCTTCTTTTATCGCAGATTCGAATCGAAACACGAGTACTTCTATCTCTATCGAATTTCTTACATGTGGTACACGCCTTTGGGACTTACAACGACCTTGGTATTTGGATATCTAGCTAGTGTCATCGTTCGTCAACTCTCGAACAATTCCACTGCCGAACCGGATCCAAATTTGTTCACGCCGATTTTAGCCGCCAGGATCAAACGTAGACGCGAGGACATTGCGAAAACTACGACGAGTCAAGTTTTCGTTCTGAACACCAAAGAAATCGTTCCGGTCGAATGAACGTTTCTTTTTTTTTTACTTTCAAGTGTTAATGAACAAAAAAGAAATCGTTTAAAAAAATTAATTATTTTTATTAAACGATTTCTTAATTAATTATTTTTAATAATAATAATAATAATAAAGCATGGTAAGAGTATTTTTAATAAAACAGTATTTTGCAACGAGATGATTTATCGTCGCGTTCAATTAATCGCGTCTGCGTCGATGTTGTAAGACGTCATTGAGAAACTCTGCGATCGAGTGATCGTGATAATGGCGTACAAGAAAATTAAGAAAAAAAGAAGAAGAAGAGGAAGAAGAAGAGCGAGGATGATAGAGAGTCGAGCTGAAAAGAGGCGAACTACTTGACTGACTAACGTAGGCTTCATGGAATTTATATGCGCGTTCCGCTATCGTCGAGGGCGAAAGAACAAGCTAATATGTAGGTCACCGAAGAGAACTGAAAGATCATTATTCCTCGCTACTTTTAATAAACTCCGATTCCGCTCGAATTACGAAATCGAGACCCGGAAAGAGTGAAATTCATTTTCAAAAAAAAATCTACAAATTCAAAATGGGACATTTCCTTTTCGAATTAACACGTCCCAGTTTGCAGTCTCGTCGTGAGACAAGCTGACACGTAGAGGGGGAGATCGGTAGGGAAAAATAATATTTATATAATATTATATAAAATAATTATAATATATAATTATATTAATATTATATTGTATAAAATAATTATAATATATAATTATATTAATATTATATTGTATAAAATAATTATAATATATAATTATATTAATATTATATTATATTAATATATAATTATATTAATATTATATTATATTAATATTATATCATATCAATATTATATTAATATTATATTATATTTATATTATATTATATTAATATTATATCATATTAATATTATATTATATTAATATTATATCATATTAATATTATATTAATATATAATTATATTAATATTATATTATATTAATATTATATCATATTAATATTATATTATATTAATATTATATCATATTAATATTATATTATATTAATATTATATTATATTAATATTATATTATATTAATATTATATTGTATTAATATTAAATTATATTAATATAATATTATATTTATATTATATTATATTACATTATATAATGTTATGTTATGCTAGAGTCAGCGGTGGCAGAGTCGATTAGGTTCTGGCTTGACACGCAGGCGTCCAGGGTTCGAATCCCCAGCCAGGCAACGAAATTTTTCCATAATATATTATATTAATATTAATATTATATTAATATAATAATAATGATAAAATATTATAATAAAATATATATATAATATTATAAAATATAAAAAAGAAAAAAAAAGGAGAACGCGAAGAGTGATGCGCGTAAGGTGGCCGGTAGTTTGTTGATCCAGGCGCGCCCAGCAATCCTCGTGAGTATAAGACTCGACGGATCGTTGCCTCGAGCATACACACACGAAAAATAATAAAAATATAAACGTGAAGCAAGAGACGATCGCGGCTTCTTTCTTCCCCTCGTGAGAACGAACCCAAACTCTCCTCGAGTAAAAAAAATAATTCTCTATATACGTTTACCCAAACACCCACCACGTTCTCCATTAAAATGATTAACGATCTTTTTTTTTCATCCCTTATTTTTCCCAGAACCTCGAGGTCATTTTATTTATATTTAAAAAAAATTTTTTTTTTTGTTAAAATGGAAATTCGTATTTTTTTTCTTTCAGACACGAATCGACAATGCAACGAATAAGAAGAATTTATTTATTTTTCGAGAGGGAATGCGGCAGTCGTTTCGCGCATGTGGAGGAAGAGGGGCAATTTTTCTTTTTTTTTTTCTTTTTTTGCAATTCCACGACCGTCTTGGCCGCTGGCCGAGGAGAGATCTGCGGAAATCCGTACAATGAAAGGTGAACCGTATGCCTGGCTCGTTTTTCGCTCCATCCTTCGTTTTCTCGCTCTATCGCTCGAGGGGGTTGTAGAGGGGGAGGGAGTCCAAGAGGATGGAACAGGATCATGAATGGTACGTTGACCAGCCAAGAGAGAGAGAAAATATTCTTTTATACGAGAGAATCGAGAAGAGACCGGCAGCTTCCAGCCACGTATATATTTTTCTACAGGAACCTCGTGCTTGTATTTGTATGTCTGTATAGACACGTGGCTTTATTATTGTGTTTATCCGACTACCGTAAATTTTCTTGTACAGCAAAAGACATTTTCAACGTACACACAATGTAGGAGAGAATTTATTCAGGAACGAACGCATTCGAAGGAATTTGTTCAAAACTCGAATTTTCAAAATTTGAAAACTAATTCTTGGCTATGAGCCAGTATTGTTTATTTAAGGGAACATATCGAGGGATGAAAGTTGAAAAAAGAATTGAATTTTTTTTTTATCAATGCAAAAAGTTAAAAAAGAAATTGCAAAATTGAAAGAGCTGTTCTCTTAATTCAATACAATTTTTATTTCCTCGCCTTTTTTATTCTCGACCAAGAGACACGAATTTTTATATTGTTTATTTAAGGGAACATAACGAGGGACGAAAGTTGAAAAAAGAATTGAATTTTTTTTCATCAATGCAAAAAGTTAAAAAAGTAATTGCAAAATTCTTAATTCAAAACAATTTTTATTTCCTCGCCTTTTTTATTCTCGACCAAGAGCCAATTTGTATATTGTTTATTTAAGGGAACATATCGAGGGATGAAAGTTGAAAAAAGAATTGAATTTTTTTTCATCAATGCAAAAAGTTAAAAAAGAAATTGCAAAATTGAAACAGCTGTTCTCTTAATTCAATACAATTTTAATTTCCTCGCCTTTTTTATTCTCCACCAAGAGACACGAATTTTTATATTGTTTATTTAAGGGAACATAACGAGGGACGAAAGTTGAAAACAAAAATTGATTTCTTTTCATCAATACAAAAAAAAATACAAAAATTGCAAAATTGAAACAGCTGTTCTCTTAATTCAACACAACTTTAGTTTCCTCGCCAATGACGGTCAATTACGATAAATCGATCGTTTTCCCTCACTCGTTTCGTTCTAATTGAGAGAAATCGAATATCCTCGGGCTGAAGTGTTCGATTCGGTGATGTAATTCGATCCAATGCCATATTGGCTGTTAGGGAGAGGCGAGGGTGATGGAACAAAGCTATCCCAAGATATACAACACCCAGTCGATTTTTCGACCACGCTGTATACACACGACGTCCCATCGATGCGAAAACATTTTATTCGTGGGCGTTTCTCGTGTATCGCCTGGCAAACCGTACACTCGATATCAAATTCGTCCAACGTGAAATTGACCTTGAGCGTTGCTGGAACAATCGAAAAAGGAATTATCAAATTGTAACGAGTGTTGAAAAAAAATTTTTGAAATATTTCTTCTCAAGCCTGGGAGGGTTGTAACGACCTGGTGATATTTCTTTCTTCGAGAACGAGATGAAAGTTGCGAAATGGACGAAGTAGGGAAAAATGGCAGCGGGGGGTTGAAAAGTTTCCTAAACGTGTCAAGTTTTTGCTCTTTTTTTCTTCTTCTTGTTCCTCCACTCGATCTCATCTTGCCAAACGGTAACAGATGCTTTTTTCTCTATCTCTCTTTCTCTCGGGCGATCGTGGCAAAGCTAATCTTCCACGTCTCCTTCCTCGTACTTCTTATTTTTTTTTTTTTTTTGGCGATTTTCTCGTTTGCCAAGAGCGTCACAGCTGTTGCTCGCACGGTTCTTGGGTAATTCGAGATTCGTGACGGAAATCTGTATTTTCGTGAAGATCGTGGTTGAAATAAGGGAACGGGCTCATGGTTGACGAGGTTGAATTATGGGAACATCGACGATAAAAGTTTTCAAAAAATTCCCAAATTTTTCTCCCAGTTAAAAATTAGACTAGAGAATGAATAATCGTGGTTGAAATAAGGGAACAGCCCATGGTGACGAGGTTGAATTATGGGAACATCGACGATAAAACTTTCCAAAAAATTCCCAATTTTTTCTCCAGATTAAAAATTAGCCGAGAGAATGAATGATCGTGGTTGAAATAAGAGAACAGCTCATGGTGACGAGGTTAAATTATGGGAACATCGACGATAAAAGTTTTCAAAAAATTCCCAATTTTTTCTCCCGGTTAAAAATTAGGCTAGAGAATGAATGATCGTGGTTGAAATAAGGGAACAGCTCATGGTGACGAGGTTGAATTATGGGAACATCGACGATAAAAGTTTCCAAAAAATTTCCAATTTTGTTCTCCAGATTAAAAATTAGCCTAGAGAATGAATGATCGTGGTTGAAATAAGGGAACAGGCTCATGGTTGACGAGGTTGAGTTATGGGAACATCGACGATAAAACTTTCCAAAAAATGCCCAATTTTTTCTTCCGGTTAAAAATTAGCCGAGAGAATGAATGATCGTGGTTGAAATAAGGGAACAGCTCATGGTGACGAGGTTGAATTATGGGAACACTGCCGATAAAAATTTCCCAAAAATTCCCACTTTTTTCTCCCGGTTAAAAATTACCCAAGAAAATCAATGACTGTGGTTGAAATAAGGGAACAACCCACGGTAGCAAGGTTGAATTATGGGAACACCACCATTAAAATTTTCCCAAAAATTTCCAATTTTTTGCCCCCTCTTAAAAATGACACATCCAAATCGAAGATTGATTAATAAATTCATGAAAAAAAAATGTAACGAATCTCAGTGATAAATGTTATCGACCCTATATCGTTTCGAAAGGGGCAATGACCTGGCGGAGTATCGACTGTCGAGGTTGACTCGCGGTCGAATCGGTACCGAGACGATAGTACCGAGACCTTTCTCTCTCATTTTCCAACCGCAAATGGACATTAGTTATACGCTCCAGAAAAAAAAGTGAAAATTATTTATTTATTTTTCACGCGGTTGCGATTCTCGCGGTCCAGACTCGTCTTCTATCGCGTCTCTCGTATTTCACGGCTTTAACATTATTATTTATGTATACACACACACGTCTCTCTCTCTCTCTCTCTCTCTCTCTCTCTCTCTCTCTCGCTCTCTCTCTCTCTCTCTCCCTCTCTCTCTTTCTCTCTCTTTTCCTCTCTCGAGCGACTGGTCGACGCCAAACGTGAAATCTATCTTCGTCTGGAAGAAAATATGCTCGTAATCTTCGTTGCACAAAGTGCGAATGAAAGAAGCGTCGACGATTTTGAGACTTGAAAAAAAAAAAAGAAAAAAAAAATCGTCCTGAATGAAAAAATGTGACCGTCCCTTCGTCGCCAGCGACGACGAATAATTCATGCAAATGTGAGCGAGAGCGCAAAGTACAAGCTCGTGAATATAATAATAAAAAAAAATATATAAAAAAAAAAAAAAAAAAATTACCAACCCACGCCGATAATCAAGATCGAACAACCGTGACCGCCACTGCGAAGCGAAACATACATATATGTTTATATATGCAAGTTGGAGCGAGAGCCAGGCTGCTGCTTTGGGGACGAAATCGAATGCGAGAAAACGGAGCGACATTTTAATTTTAAATTTCGCGCGCTTGGGCGACCCAAAATTTTATTCCTTTTTATTTCCTCGTCGTTCTTATTTATTTTTTTTCGTTTTCTCAAGCAAGAGGTCGAGTTCTTTGACCCATCGACCTCTCGTTCTTTCAATCTGTTTTTGTTTCCCTCGAATTTGTTGAAATAAATAAATAATTAAAATTTAAAAAAAACAACGCGAAAAAAAAGAAAAAAATATATTTTTAAACCAAACCACAAACCTAAATCCAAATCCAAACTCAAAATTTCATTTTTTTTAATTTTATCGTTGTTTTTTTCCCAAGCAGAGGTCGAGCGCTCTTTGACCCATTGACCTCTGGTTCTCTCAATCTTTTTATTTTTTGTTTTAAATTCTTATCTTCCTCGAATTCATCGAAATAAATAAATAATTAAAAAAACAAAAATAAATAAAGCGACATAAAAATTCGTCTCGTGACATTCGTCGACCTTCATCATCGCCAAGGGGTGGAGGGGGGGAAAAAAATATTTTTAACCATACGCGTGGTCCGGAGACGAAATTAGTTCTCGACGTTTCAACGTATTTCCGGACGAAGCGACGAATTATTATTGTTATTATTTTTTTTAACCGTCTCGCCCTCGCTCGACAAAGAGAGAAAGAAATTTGACAAAGACGATACGCGCGAATCTTAACCCAGCTGTTCCAAGAACTCCCCCCTCCTCCCACAAAAAAAAGAAGGGGGATGATTCGTCAGTCGCTCCAGGAATTTCCAAATTTTTTTTTTTTTCGTCTACCAAATTTTTTTTTAACGATTTAAAAAATTGTTTTTTTTTCTTCCATTGGCTATATAGAAAATGTTGCGGACATGTGCGACCGTCCGAGACGAAGGAAGTCTCGGAGAGTCGTGAAGGGAGAGGAGAGGGGGCAATGACAGTATTATGGGTTGGTTTGACCCCGCGGATCGAGTCTCGAAGACTTATGGTGTTCGCGTTGTTGCGTCGTCTTCTCGTCGACCAACCGCCCACCAGGGTTCGCCTCGAACGTTCGCATATTTCGCATTCCCTTGCCGAGTTTTTATTTCGCGTTCCCTTTGTCCAATTTTATTTCTATTTTCATTTTTTTGTCTCTCTCTCTCTTTTCTTTTCTTATTTTTGATGCACGTTCCCTTTGTTCGATTTGATTTTTGTTATTATTGTTTTTTTATTAATTTTTATTTTTTTGGTTTTGTTTCACGTTCCCTTTGTCCAATTTTGTTTTTATTATTTCTTTTTAATTTTTCTTATCTTGGTTTTGGTTCACGTTCCCTTTGTCCAATTTTGTTTTTATTGTTTTCTTTTTAATTTTTCTTTTCTTGGTTTTGGTTCACGTTCCCTTTGTCCAATTTTGTTGTTATTATTTCTTTTTAATTTTTCTTTTCTTGGTTTTGTTTCACGTTCCCTTTGTCCAATTTTGTTTTTATTATTTCTTTTTAATGTTTCTTTTCTTGGTTTTGTTTCACGTTCCCTTTGTCCAATTTTGTTGTTATTGTTTCTTTTTAATTTTTCTTTTCTTGGTTTTGTTTCGCGTTCCCTTTGTCCAATTTTGTTTTTATTATTTCTTTTTAATTTTTCTTATCTTGGTTTTGTTTCACGTTCCCTTTGTCCAATTTTGTTTTTATTGTTTCTTTTTAATTTTTCTTTTCTTGGTTTTGTTTCGCGTTCCCTTTGTCCAATTTTGTTTTTATTATTTATTTTTAATTCGTCTTTTCTTGTCTTTGTTGCTTGGTTTTATTTCACGTTCCCTCTGTCCAATTTTATTTTTCATTTTCATTTTATTTCTCTTGTCTTTGTTTTTCTTATTTTTGTTCCACATTCCCTTTGTCCAATTTTATTTTTATTTTTATTTCTTTTTAAACTTTTTTCTCGTCTTCTTTTTTCTTGTTTTTTGTTGCTTTGTGTATCGAGAAGGCTCATCGAGACAAATGGCAGTTTGAACGAGTCACTGATTGGCCACTCTGTCAATCAACTCGTTACGACTCCCTACGACCTCTACGCGCGACTTAACAATGTGTGTTTGCGAGATAGGAAAAAGAGAATGAAGGAAAAAAAATTTGACACAAAAAATAAATTTAAAAAAAATTGACGTCGTTGCTGAGACAGTTTTTACGACGGTGATAAATTAGCGAAGAGGTTTTTGCGTCGGAGAAGTTGAACGCGGTTAAGTAGACTCGGGTTCGACCCTGCGAGTTTTCTCGAGCGATGAAGACCGTGACGAGAATTGGGAAGGGCGAAAATTCGTTACTATCTCTCTTAGAATTGACAACTTCCAATTTTTTGTATCGAATTTGAATGAAAGAATTTATATAAATTTAATTTAATAAATTCCCCAAAAAAAATTATTTTTGTAAAATTTCAAATTTCAAAAAACGAAAAATAAAATTTCAAAAGAAAAAGAATCTTTTTTTTATTCTCAAAACCATTTTGTAGTTTAAAGAAATAAAATTTCAAAAATTCACGAAGAAATTTATTTATTACAAAATTTGAAATTTCAAAAATCGAAAAAAAATTTATTCTATTTTCAAAAAACAATGAAATTTGAGAAAAATTTTGAAATTTTAAAAGAAAAAGATTTTGTTTCCATTTTCAAAACCATTTTGTAGTTTGAAGAAATAAAATTTCCGAAATTCCCGAAGAAAAAATTATTTTTTGCAAAATTTGAAATTTCAAAAAATAAAGAAAAACCGAATTTTCAAAGAAAAGAATGAAATTTCAAGCAATAAACGTCCAATAATTGAGATAAAATTTTGAAGATTAAAAAAAAAAGCAAATATTTCAAAAATCTAAAAAAAAATTGTATTTTTTGAAAATTTGCCAGAAAAAAAAATTCAAAAAGTGTAATCTTGTCGATATTTATGTCTCTACTGTTTGAGAAAAGCTGGAACTTCCGTGTTATCGTGACGATTGTGTTTTTATTTCACGCGAAGAATTCGGCGAGATTCGAACAAGGAAGGGGGGGGGGGATATATATGTAGGAGATAAAGGTTGGTTGACTGGCTGTCCCACGCATAAAAGAGAAGCCTTCCCACATCGGAGAGCAACGGGGGAACCCGTTGGCGCCGCTTTGAAGACGGCCGCCAACGAAGCCAGCTCAACGTGTGTCTCGAGACTAACTCTCTCCCCCCTCTCCTCTTTTTCCAAGATGCGAGAGAGCTCCCGAGACGCATAGCGAGAACAGCAGCAACAGCGATCGACCCAACCACGCGGAAGTCAAATTTTGTGATCGTTCCGGAGATAAGAAATTCTCGTCCAATTTACGACTAACCCCATGGGCCACAATCGTTGTCGGCGCGAGCCAAAATTTTTCCTCGTTTCGAACGAATTTCATGAACCCTGTCGTTAAAAAACGATGGAATCTTTGATTCTTGATCTTTATCGAATCTCCACTGGAGTGTTTTATTGTCATTCAAATTTCTCTCGATTTTATCGGAGGTTTGGTTTATTTCTGTTGCCATTTTGGGGTTTTCACGACGGCCATTTTGTTGATTACTTGGCGGCCATTTTAGTGTTTAATTGGCGGCCATTTTGTTATCTACACGGCGGCAATTTTGGTATCTAAACGGCAGCCATTTTGGTGTTAACACGGCGGCCATTTTGTTATCTACACGGCAGCCATTTTGGTGTTAATACGGCGGCCATTTTCTTGCATACACGGCGGCCATTTTGATGTTAACACGGCCATTTTGTTATGTACGCGGCGGCCATTTCGTTGTCTACACGGCAGCCATTTTGGTGTTAACACGGCAGCCATTTTGTCATCTACACGACGGTCATTTTGTTGTTAACACCACCATTTTGTTAACTACACGGCGGCCATTTTGTTGTTAACACGATCATTTTGTTATCTACACGGCGGCCATTTTGTTATGTACAGGTCGGCCATTTTGTCCTTGACACGGCGGCCATTTTGAGGAGTTCAAAAAACAAAGAGAAAAATACAATTAACCCGTGTTTTACGACTCGGTAGCGAACACTTCGGAGTTCACGTATGTTTTGACACGGTTCAAGAATGTTCTCCACTCGAGATGCCACGTTAATCTCAACCCTCCGTGGAAAAATCCTGAGAGAAACTTTACCGAGTGCTCGGGGGACACTTGAATAATAATATTCGTCTCTCTCACGTTGGACTAACGAGCCCGGGATTTACCCGGGGACTTTAACACAACGTGAGACACTGTCGCGAGTTCTCGATACGAGAACCTAAAAAAGCCCTTGGACTTTTTTTTTTTATTTTTTTTTTATTTTTTTTTTATGTGAAGGAACGTTCGACCGGTCGAGAGAAATATTTTTCGCCGAGTAACCCGAGAAGCCTCGACACCGAGGGAGACACCAGGTTGTACAGGTGAATGGAGATTAGACGAGAAAAAAATCAATCAAAACAATTCGCCAGATTCGACGTTGTTCTAAATTTTCAATTTTTAATAAAGAACAAAAATTATTTTGTTAAAAAAATCAATCAAAAAATTCGCCAGACTCGACGTTGTTCTAAATTTCCAATTTTTAATAAAAAGAAAATTTATTTTATTAAAAAAAATACTTAACTAATGTTAAAAAATTTATTTACCAAGAAAAAAAAATCAATAAACAAATTCGCCAGATTCGACGTTTTCCTAAATTTTCAATTTTGAATAAAAATAATTATTTTATGTAAAAAATCTTTACAAATCTTTACAAAAATTCTTTACAATCCAAAATTCTTTTAACGAGCCCGCAGAAGAAAATTGAACCTTCCTCTCTCCCCCTCGATTCTTTTTTCCCCAAGTCTTCCTATTAAAACGTTCCAATCCTCGACGAAAACACGCGCAGTTTTCACGGCTCTTAATTTCCTCCGACAAACGACCCAGGAGAAAAGAATTTCCGAGAAGGAACAGAGAATATAATCCGGTTGGACACGACCAAATATTTCCAAGTCTTGACCACCCCAAGTAAAAAAAAGAGAGAGAGAGAAAAAAAAATTTTATTTCATGCTTCGAGAAAGACTGGACCGGACTTAACGGTCGGATGTGTCCTATTGTGCGTGTGAAAACATGTTCACACGTGTAGAAAATAATGGACGAAGGGACCGGAGGGTAGCAACCCCCTGGGTCAAAAAAAAACTACCCCAAAGGACCAAAATTAGAAGAGAACATCCCAAAACGTTCCTACTCGTTTATCGACGTTTCCCCATCGCCAAAAAAAGAAAACAACTCAAGCCTAACCATTTTCCAGCCTCTTCGAATCGCCCTAACGAGCGTCTCTTCAACCCCAATTTTTCTCGATTCATCGCGACCTCGGATTTAAAAAAAGGAAACTACTTTTTCAACGTCCTTTAACAATGCAGGTCACGAGAATTGTTACCCGCATTTTTCTTTGGATTAAAAAGAAAATAAAATTCGTTCTCACCGTCGATTAATTAAAAATCCATAAATCAAGCAATCAGCTTGAATCGTTAATAATTGTATTTTAACTTGATTAATGACTGGGTGTCATTGTCATTGATCAAATAAATTTCAATCTTTCGGATCGTCGTGACGAAAGAGTTTTGGCCTCGAATTAACGAAAATATCTCGTACGTGACCCGGTCGAGATCTTGGGACGGTGGGAAAAAGAGAGAGGTCAAATATACAGGGTCAGATTCATAAGGTGGCTCAAACTTTATTTTAAGGTAGATGGGATCGTTACAAACAAAAGTTGCAAATGAACATTGGGGATATTTTTAATAGTTTGCGAGATATAAATGTTTGAAGTTGGTCCAATCAGAGCGTTGGCGCCGCCCACTCCCCACCCTAGTCGTAGAGATAGCACAGTGCAGAACGTTACATTCGAGCGTCATTTTATTTATTATTTTATTACACAGACATTTTTATCTCTCGGGCATTGACTGCACTAAATTTTCTCCACGGCTAGAGTGGGGAGTGGGCGGCGCTAAGGCTTCTCAGCGCGCTCTGATTGGACCAACTTTAAACGTTTATATCTCGTAAACTATTAAAAATATCGCAAATGTATATTTGCAACTTTTGTTTGTAATGATCCCATCTACCTTAAAATCAAGTTTGAGACACATTATGAAACTCACCCTGTACAATCTCATCGTCTATTATAATCTTTTTTTTTCTTTCTCAATACTCGACGATTTTTTTACACATGGTAAGAGAAATTCCGTCGCACGAAACCCCAGGGAAAAACGTGTCTCGATTCTCGACGGACGAATTAATCAGTCGGTTGGCACGACCGGAGAAAATCAATTTCCATACCGGTTTCTCTCTTCCATGGAGCGAAAAGGTCGTGAATCTCGATGTGAGATTTTTTCTCATGAAAATTTTCTTTTTTTAAATGAAAAAAATTTCTAAAAACATAAAAGATCGTTCTTAACATTTTTTCCTACGTCTATAAATTATGAAAATAGTGAAAAAAAAAATTCTGGTCCATTTTTTTGGGAGGCGGATCTTTTTTTATGTGTTACAACGAGGGTGGAGGTAAAACGGTTTAATGGTCGCTGGGAAACGTGCTCGAACGATACGACGACACATTAGTGGCTGGGGAGAGGAGAGGGGGAGATCTCGGCTTCTCCCGACTATTTAGATATGCGCGTCGATCTCGCGGTTCGACTCAAAGGGAAGCTGCAACGACGAACGGGAGAGAAAGAAATTTTGTTAGTATGCAGATCGCGTCGGTGGTTTCCCATTGTCGAGGAAACGAACATCCTCGTAACGAGGCTGATTTAGTCGCCTTAATTAATTCAAATCTCCCGCCATTTTTCACTTTTTTTATTTAGCATTTCGAAAGGACATAAAGAAAATATTGATATTTGAAAATATTGATAATATTTAGGCGGGAAAAGAAGTCCGCCATTTTGAATTTTTAAATTAAAATTTTGTAAAGGAGATAAGAAAAATATTGATAATATTTGAAAGATGATTAATCGTGGGGTACACTAATGAGTGTTTGTTTATTTGCAAGGGACGTTTTTATTTACAAGGGGTTGTTTTTATTTCCAGGGGGTTGTTTTTATTTACAGGAAGGGAGAATAAAAGGAATCTTGCGAAAGGGGAGAATGATCGAGAGGATTCCCGACCTGCACCAATACAACCTTGCCGAGAATCTCTCCCCTCATATACATCCCCTATAAAAATGCAACTACCCTCGTACCCTTGATCTTCCCTTTTTTATTTTTTTTACCCCTGGGAGCGAGCTCGAAAAAAAAAACAAAACGTGAAAGGCGAGATAAATACTCGAGCTTAGAGATCTCACACGTACTGGTCCATTTTTTTCATCCCTTAAATCCCTTAGACCCTTAAATATTAAAAAATTAATAAAATACGTAAAACAAATTAAAGGAATAATTAAAAAAAATATTTATTATAATATTTTATGAAACAATTTTGCATTGCAAATTGAATATCGAAAAATTAATTTGTTCACCCTTATTATTGATAACGAGGCAATCGTTATCGAGATACGATTTTCTATAATTCGTTCGATTTCGTGATCGACAAGATGGAATTTACTCGACGACGTAAATAAAAAAATATTTCCGCACGTTTCCCTTTCACCCCTCTTGTCGTGACGAGCCCCTTCGAGGGGGTAAACAAAATAAATAAATAAAATAAAAATGGAAGAATCGCGGTCTGATTTTCCTCGAGGGGTCAGGAAGGGCCAAACTCGAACCTCTCGACTCGGTTCTCGTTTTGTCGTTGCTACGAGAGAAGAACCTTTCGCGATTGCTAATATAACTATAGAGAGAATTTCTTGGCTCTCTACTTGATATTTTATACTTCGTTCCCCGTATTACGTGTCATAGGTCAACATACACTCCTCGTTTTTATCGTATTGTCACGAATTCGTCATATCTATGTACAAACCTAACTTTCTCCTTGTACGAGATCACGATCCTCTTGGACATTTTCCCATATATTAATTTTCATAATAAAAAAATAAAATTTGTCAATTAAACAAATAAAATACAAATTCTGATTAACAAATTCGTTTTATCGATTAATTAGTTTATTTACTTTTCATTTTTACCTTTATTGACGCATTTAATTCCCTTAGTTCCCGGCGACGCCGCTAGATGGCGTCTTTTCTCGCCGCAAGTTTGCCACGCCCGAGGTATAAAGGGAGTCTCGAATGCTCGTCTCGATTTTCGTTATTATAAGTAATAAAGCTTACGGAAAGGACAGCAGGGGGTTAGAAACGAAAGTCACGAGGGTGAAAGTGACACCGAGAGCCGGATATTAGACGTCGGACTGGTAAAACGGAGGGTGACTAATCTCCTTCTCTCTCCAGGGACAATTTTTATCTAGATCCTTCGCCCTCTTATATTTATTTTTATTTACCCAACGATCATTTCCAACTTCCCCTATTGCTACTTTCTTTTTTTTTTGTTATCTTGGATGAGAAAATTTTCTTCTTGAAAATTGACTAACGAAAAATTGTCTCGGTCTGACTTATCGCGAAACTATTTATCGCCATTCTCTCATTGCTCGTTCTATATCGTCCACTCGGTGAATGAAAATTACCAAGTCAATAAGGTATGACAAAATCGTTCGATACGAGAATCACGCCGTGTCGTGTGCCACGTTTCCACGAGGCTTATAATTTCAGGTTCTAATAACGTAATTACAGGTAACGTCGATTATATGGATAAGGATATAATTGTCGTTACTGAAAGGAGTCGTCGACGCGTTATTTCAAGGATCATTGATTCTCGAGAATTCTTACCCGAGGGCTAGCTTATTTTTTTATTTTGTTGTTAATTATTTTTAATAATTAATTTTTTTTTTATCAAATCGAGAATTTTTTTTTACATTTGTTATTCAATTTTATCCTTTTATTATTAATTATAAACAAAACAATTTCTCGTTTTACCGTGAGTCTAGTCGAGAAGAAATTTGGTACGAGTTGAATACGAAGGTATCGTTATCGAACGACTAAACGCAACCCAAATGGAAATACGATCGTAAATACTCGAGAGGAATCATCGAATCTCCTTTACGAACCTTCGCCATCCATCGCCCCTTTCTTTCTCTCTCCGCTTCGATTAAGATTAAGTACGAATGCTCGTAAAAAACAATTCGTTCTCGCGTGAACTCTCAATAAAAGTAAAAAAATAAAAATAAAAAAGAGGTAAAAAAAAACGTTCCATATCCATAAAACGTCGATACCATGGAAAATAAATTGTCGAATGAGCTAATGGAAATATTTTCAAATTTCCCGCCAAGATTTTAAATAAATAAACAAATAAATAAATGAATAAATAAATAATTAAATGAATAAATAAATGAATAAACAAATAAATAAAAACATAAATAAGTGAATAAATAAATAAATAAATAAATAAATAAATAAACAAATAAATAAATGAATAAATAAATAAATAAACAAATAAATAAAAAAATTAATTAATTAATTAATTAAATAAGTGGTTTTTCCATCTCGCAAAAAAAAAACGAGAGAACGATGGAAGCAAAAAAGGAAGAAAAAAAAAACCGAAGATGAAAATCGAGAATGCTCGCGGTACCTGCTGCCGCTTAAGGTCGTGTGTAAGGTCAAGCGCGTGTCAGCATCCGGTCCGACGTTGGTCCCGTGCGATCTCGACGAAGAATGCACGGGACAATCTCCGGCGATTCGAAAAAAAAAATTTTTTTTTTAATGGAAAATAATAATAATAATAATATAATAGTCGACCGTGTTGGTTTTCCGAGCCGAGTGGAAGAGACCCCTGCGAACCCTCACTCGCCTGCTCTAATCTACGATCGGTTTACCTAAACGCCTTCACCGTATCGCCCCTTAACCGATCTATCTCTCGCCTCCGTCTTCTCCAAGCCTCATTTATTTTTTCTCGTCTCGTTCTTTAGAAAATAACGATTTTTTTCCTTTTTATTTATTTATGGGAAATATTATTTAACGATTGTTTTTAATAAATGGCAATTATTAAAAATAATTCCAAATTTGAAAATATTAGAAATAAATTGAAAAATAATTGAAAATAAATTTTAAAATAATTGAAAATAAATTTTAAAATAATTGAAAATAAATTTCAAAATAATTGAAAATAAATTTTTAAATATTGAAAATGGATTGAAAAATATTGAAAATGGATTGGAAAATATTGAAAATATTAAAAATATTGAAAATAAATTTGAAAATAAATTGTAAAAAATTTTTTATACAGAATTCAAAATTGTTCGACCCTTTTTTAAGCTTTACATTTCCTACACGAGATTTTGTGACAATGAGGACAAGATGAGAGAGAGAGAGAGAGAAAAGAAAAATTTTCCCTGATGACGCTTTTTTCGTCGGCTGTTTTATTCAAGCTTACTTTGCCCCGCTCTTTAGCTCGACGCCCATTGTTCGCGATCAACATTGTGACGACGGGGTAAACGGGTCAATGACGAGAAAGAAGCGAAGCGAAGAAGAAGAAAAAAAAATATATGCACTAGTCCAAGACACACATCCGAGTAAAAAATAAATCGGGCTGAACTTCTGTAAAAAAAAAAAAATTATTTCCAAAATTTATTTCCAAAATTAATTTCTTCCTAATTTTCCAAAAAAATAATTTTTTTAAATTTATAGTCAAACCACAAATCCGAAAAAAAACAAATCAGACTAAATATCTGCAAAAAACAAATTTTTCTTAATTGCCAAAATTTATTTCTTCAGAATTAATCAAAAAGAATTTTTTTCTAATTAGAAAAAAAAATCTAAGACCACAATTCTAATTGCCTCATGTCGATCGCACGAATCCTTGGCACGAAAATGGAGTAAAAGACGGTAATGCGCGAACGTCAATTAAATTGCAATTTCGATTTGTAACGCTCTCTCGCGTTGTTCATAATAAATGTATACAGGGTGAATTTCATAAAGTGTCTCAAACTTTATTCTAAGGTAGATGGGATCATTACGAACAAAAGTTGCAAATATACATTTGCGATATTTTTAATAGTTTACGAGATACAAGGTTTTAAAGTTGCCCCGCCCACTTCCCGCCCTAGCAGCCAATGTCCGAGAAATAAAAATGTCCGCGTAATAATATAATAAATAAAATTGACTGCTCTGAATTCTGCAACCCCAAATGTAACTCCCTACACTGTGCTATCTCTACAGCAAGGGCGGGAGTGGGCGGGTCCAACACTTCTCGGCGCGCTCTGATTGAACCAACTTTAAAAATTTATATCTCGTAAACTATTAAAAATATCCCTAATGTATATTTGCAACTTTTGTTTGTAACGATCCCATCTACCTTAAAATAAAGTTTCAGACAATTTATGAAACTCACCCTGTATATATATATATCTACAGCGAAGAGAGAAAGGCTAAGAGAATTTAGCGAGCGCAGGGGCGAGGCGGGAGGAGGAGGGACGGTTTAAAAGGAACACACAGGTGTATAAGCAACAGCAGCACCAACGGGGAACCGATAATTGTAGTACGAGCCGCGATTATAATAACAGAGCTCTCTCGTGCTATGGGCTCGCCATAAAAGAGCGTTGGCTCGCGAATCAACGTAGATATATTTATAATAGACTCGCATTGAACGCGGTAGGTACGTACCTATGCCAAGAGGTAAGATCGAAGCCTGCAGCGAGATCGCTGAAGGAACGCGTATATGGGTCGTTCCATGCGGAAATTCAACAAATCCCTCAAACCTCACGGAATTCAACCGTAATTTTTTTCCCGATTACTACGAATCCAATAACTATGTAGAAATTTTTGCAAATTTTTGGAAACGTTTATCATGCGATAATAATTTTTTTAATTTTTTTTTTTTTGAAAAAGGAAAATATTTAAAATTTGCGATAATTGAATTTTTTATCCAATTTAATTCTAATGCTAATATAATTTTTGTATATTTGTCCCGAGTAGCTTTTAAAAATCTTTGAATTTTTTTTTTTCAAATTTTTTGAAAATTAGTAAAAAAAAATTTTTTTTATCGGTTTTTGCATGGTCTAAAAAATTTGTAAAAAATCCTAGAAGCTTTGTAAGGAGCTGAATAATCGTAGAAAAAATTTGGAATCAAATCCAAGAAGATGGCGAGCACATTGTCCATTCGACCTGGAACGCCCCGTATAATCGAGCATAGAGGAGGCGCGGGTGTTCGTGCTGCCACATACGTCTAGTAGTCAGTGGGCTATTCGCGCACGTGAAAAGAAAGAAGCCAAAAGAAAAAGACTCGAGACAAAAAAAAAGTTCACGTTCCTTTATGCTTATCGTTGCATCGCGATCGTCTTTCCTCCTCCGCGAAGAAAAACGTAAATATTCGTTTACGTGCGCTATTTGCGATAACACGAAGCCTCGTCCGCGAGCTTTCCGACTCGTTTTGCACCAGGAAGAGTAAAAACAAAAAACAAAATTCCTCGCCTTATTCTCCACCCGCAATTTTTTTATAAAAAATATTTAATCGTCCAATAAGTTACTCAACTTTTAATTAAAACATTTAATTAAATTATTTTATATTTTATATAATTCATTTTATATTTCATATTTTATATTTTATATATAAATTATCGATTAATAATTCATCGAACTTTTAATCGAAATATTTAATTAAATTATTTTATATTTTATATAATTTATTTTATATATAAATTATCGCCTAATCATTTATCGAACTTTTAATTAAAAAATTTTGATTAAATAATTTTACATTTTTTATTTTACATATAAATTATCGATTAATAATTCATCAACGTACACACAATTCATATTTACCTTTGATCGACTGGCTCGATAAACCCCCACATAATATCCTCTATAACTATAACCAAATAATAATCACATGAAATCAATTAAAAAAATTTTAATTAAATTATTTTATATTTTTTATTTTATATATATAAATTATCGATTAATAATTCATATTGTACCTTTGATCAACTCGCTCGATAAAGCCCCAAATAATATCCTCTATAACTATAACCAAATAATAATCGCTAGAGAATAATTAAAAAATTTTAATTAAATTATTTTATATTTTTTATTTTATATATATAAATTATCGATTAATAATTCATATTGTACCTTTGATCAACTCGCTCGATAAACCCCCAAATAATATCCTCTATAACTACAACCAAATAATAATCGCTAGAGAATAATTAAAAAATTTTAATTAAATTATTTTATATTTGTTATTTTACATATATAAATTATCGATTAATAATTCATATTGTACCTTTGATCAACTCGCTCGATAAAGCCCCAAATAATATCCTCTATAACTATAACCAAATAATAATCGCTAGAGAATAATTAAAAAAATGTTAATTAAATTATTTTATATTTTTTATTTTATATATATAAATTATCGATTAATAATTCATATTGTACCTTTGATCAACTCGCTCGATAAACCCCCAAATAATATCCTCTATAACTATAACCGAAATAATAATCGCTAGAGAATAATTAAAAAATTTTAATTAAATTATTTTATATTTTTTATTATATATATATAAATTATCGATTAATAATTCATATTTACCCTTGATCAACTCGCTCGATAAACCCCCAAATAATATCCTCTATAACTACAACCAAATAATAATCGCGTGAGAATAATTAAAAAATTTTAATTAAATTATTTTATATATATAAATTATCGATTAATAATTCATATTGTACCTTTGATCAACTCGCTCGATAAACCCCCAAATAATATCCTCTATAACTACAACCAAATAATAATCGCGTGAGAATAAGCGCCAGCACGATATCGATTTTTACCCAGTTTGAAATTTGCTCGGGGAAAGCAGCTCGCTAAGAAGCAACAAGTTATCTCCCTCTCTCTCTCTCTCACACACATTAGACGCCACGAGCCACGCGCTCTGAGTGTAAATAAACCCGAGCGTCCATTCACCGTCCTTCTCTCGCTATTGTTATCGCACCATTCTTATCACGCCATCTCCCTCTATCTCGTTCCGTCACCATCCACAGACATTATGAAATAAATTAATACTTTCACTCTTCCGCAGACTCCTACGGATGAATCATAATTTATTCCCCAGTCGTTCTCTACGATGCGAGACAATTAATTCCTTTGTCGCACGCGATTTATGAATGAATTTATACATTGACTACAAACGAAATAATGAAAACAAAAAAAAAACCCTTCAAATATTAATTAAATAATACACAAACAAACAAAACAAAAAAACCCTTCAAATATTAATTAAATAATACACAAACAAAACAAAACAAACAAAACCAAAAAAAACCTTCAAATATTAATTAAATAATACACAAACAAAACAAAAAAAAACCCTTCAAATATTAATTAAATAATACACAAACAAACAGAACAAACGAAATAAAAAAAAACCCTTCAAATATTAATTAAATAATACACAAACAAACAAAACAAACAAAATAAAAAAAAACCCTTCAAATATTAATTAAATAATACACAAACAAACAAAACAAAAAAAACCTCTTCAAACATTAATTAAATAATATTCAAAGAGATGAAAAAAAATTTTTATTCCCACAAGAATAAAAACAAATATATTTTAATTAAGATATTAATTTCTTGTTTTAATTAACGTCTCGCTTTAATTGAAAAGTAATATTACGTTTAAAATAAAAAAAAAAAAAGAGGAAATAATAAAGTAGGAGGGAAAAAAAAAATCGTTACGAGATTGAAAAACGTATAACGATGAGAGTATTAACGGTGCATGGAGAGAAAAAGGGTTCGAGCAGAGAAATATTTATGATCGTTGGAGAGCTAGTCGTACAAGAAACTATTATGGTACCTGTATCTCTATACTAATATACAATAACCGTATGTTCCGCCAAAGATGAAAGGAGCCACTCGTCGCGATAGCGACTCTACACGTGCCTCTGTGTATGTGTGTGTCTGTGTGCGCATGCGCATGCGCGTGTATATGCTGTGTGCGCATGCGCATATGCATGCGCGTGTGTGTGCTGTGTACGCATGCGCATGCGCGTGCGCCTGTGTGTCTGTGTGCGCATGCGCATATGCATGCTCGTATGTGTATCTGTGTGCGCATGCGCATACGCGTGCGCGTACGTGTGTATGTGTGTATGTTTGTGAATATTATAAAGTCTCTCTTCGCGTGGCTTCGTTATCGTTTTAATTGCCAGACGCGTTCCTAAAGATCGAATTTATATCGAGACGGCGGTTGGGGCGTTCCTGTTCAAGATTGAAAAATAAATAAATACAGAAGACGTCTCATCGAAGTTAAAAAAAAATCATAATTTTATATTAAAAATTGAAACGGTGTTAATTCGGTTGTTTCTTATTCGTCTGCCGTCGAATCGACGTCAACCTACTTACAGCGGGACGATGCGTGTGTACGCATCGCGGCTTCGTTTATTAGACCTCGCCTGTATAATAAATACGTAATTCCCATTCTTCACCAGAACGTGAAAGTTTCGTCGATCGGATCGATTGGCCGCTTGTATAAACAACCAGCGTTTCGCGATAAATCGTTTATTTCGATTCTTTTTTTTTTGTTATCGCCGGGCGAAACGATAAATTATTAAAACGGAGGAGGAAAAAAAAATGCTACGCATGGTTCGAGTTTCGATTCGAACAATAATAAGAATAAGAATAATAAAATAATTTTTTTATTTTATTATTATTATTATTATTCCGCATAGTTCGAGTTTCGATTCGAACAATAATAAGAATAAGAATAATAAAATAATTTTTTTTTTATTATTATTATTATTATTATTATTGCGCATAGTTCGAGTTTCGATTCGAACAATAATAAGAATAAGAATAATAAAATAATTTCTTTATTTTATTATTATTATTATTATTATTATTGCGCATGGTTCTAGTTTCGATTCGAACAATAATAAGAATAAGAATAATAAAATAATTTTTTTATTTTATTATTATTATTATTATTGCGCATGGTTCTAGTTTCGATTTGAATAATAATAATAAAATAATTAATAATAATAATAATAATAATAAAATAATAAAATAATTAATAATAATAATAATAATAAAATAATAAAATAATTAATAATAATAATAATAAAATAATAATAAAATAATAATAATAATAATAACAATAATAAAATAATAATAAAATAATAATAAAATAATAATAACAATAATAATAAAATAATAATAATAAAATAATAATAATAACAATAATAACAGCAGTATCGAGAGCGATAGAGAGATAAATATTTTTCCGACGACAGTTCGGGTGAGAAACGACGATAAAAAACAAAATAGAACAACGATGCGTGGAATAAAGAAGTGAGGTTATGAAAGACTCACCTTGACGAGCAGATGAACCGGCTGGCTGACCGTCAACGATTTTCCACGCCTCGTCTTGCCGCCACCTCCGCCCAAGCATTTTATCCACGGCATACCGAATCGCGAGTCCCCGACGCTTCTTCCTCCTGTTTCCTATCCGTCGGCAATGGAAAAAAAAATAATAATAACTCGGCACGATAGTCTCACAGTTGTCCGTTCGTTAGATTTTTTGTTTCACGTCAACGCGAACTCCAAACGTCGTCTTTTAATTTGCACACGAATTCCGGCAGCCATTTTTAATACGTTACGAACGACTTTTTCAAATAGTTTCGATCGTGGCGTGAGTAAAATAATATTTGGAAACTTCCGGACGAACGAGTGAAAAAAAAAACGCGACCGCGTCCCGCACTCGCGAATACTAAACTGCGACTGTCGCGTCACTCGCGGACAAAAAATGAAACTTCGCAACTTCCCCCACTCCTCTCCCACTAACTACTTCCCCCACTGGCCCACGACTACCCCTTTGATCACACTTGGACAAACAAAGATGGCGTCCGTAAAATGACAGTTTATTGTTCATTGATATTTTACCACGATTTTTCTCAGCGAAAGAATTTGTTTTATTGTTTTTCACGCGTATTACTCCATTTGCATTTTTTATCGTTACTCCATTTGCATTTTGTATCGTTACTCGGAGAAAGAGTAAATAGAGAATTGCGCGTGTCGATATTTCGTTAAAGCGATCGTCTTTCGACGAGGCAAACACGATCGTCGTCGATTAATTAATCGTACAAAATTAATAAATTAATCGTTAAAAAAAAAAGACGCTAGAGCCTCGTACGTTTTCAATGTTACGTTCACTCGCGAATTTCTTATTCTCACTTTTCTACATCCGCCATCTTAGTTCCGTAATCGCGCGGCAATTGTTTTTCCCCGGTGACACAGACATAAAAAAAATTGAGACAAGCGTCGATAAAACGTGAGAGTTGCAACAGAGAGAATTGTTTAATTCTCGATTTTCTCGTCGTGTTGACGAATTTCGTTTAAATCGTTTGACGAGACGAGACTGTTTCCTTGTTTCGGACTTATGATTTACGGGGTTGTATGATCGTTTTTATAATTAGGATTTTGTTACGGTTAATTGTTCATTGCGTTGACGGGATAAGCGTTGAAATTAGAAAATAAAAGTATCTAAGATGCAACGTTGCCGTCAACGAGAAGCCACGAGGTAACCTCGCTCGTAAACAGCGACTCGATCTTTCCGAGCGGCTAAGTCTCGCTCGACCAGCACGCTCCGCGGTCTTCGGTCGACTGACGGAGAACAGTCGCGGGAGAGAAGGCTACGCTCACTGCCCGCCGCTCGAATGGCGCCCCCCCACTCTTCGCTCTCCTTCCCCCACTCCCACTCGCCGCTACTATGCATCGCGAAAAACAGCCAACGGTGTAACCGGCCGCGACGCGCTTCAACACGATTGTGTACAACTTTATGGGTAAAAATTGATGCTCGGATAGGGGAACGGTTTTATATTTGGGTGGTAAAAATTAATTGCGTTTTTTTTTATAGGTTTTTATCTATGGAAAATGCAATTAATTTTTGGCCAGCTGAATTTTTACATTGTGTGTGTTTTTTCCAAATGTTAACGAACAAAGATAATCGTGGAAGCTGCCTTGCGATGCAGTGGGTAAAAAGGAAAGGTTTTTGGGTTTTCTTTGTTAGGATTTAGGAGGGTTAAGGGTTGGGTGGGCAAGAAGATAAAACTTTTTCAAAAACGGGAATAAATTTGGGATTCACTGAAGATAGCAAACGAAGCAACTTGTAGAAGTGAAATATTTCTTTCTTTCTTCTCTATATTTCAGGGACGCAAAAGCAGACACTAGGAAGATGCCGGAAACGGAAATGGCAAACAGAAACGCTTGAGGGACGTCTAGTTGGAAAGGTAAAAAAGGCCTTTTTTCTGATTATTTTTTGGCCAAACGATGAAATATTTGATAACAAAAGTTCTTCCGTATAAAAGATATATGTTTAGTGTAAACATTATAATTTTTTGAAAGAAATATATTTAAAAATAAGCTGTTATATATCAACGGCAGAGGGCGCTGCAAAAAAAAACAGATTTTGCGGTAATCACTCCCGCGCTGCAACGGATTATCTGAAACCAACAAAACAGGGAGGGGGGATCTTTAGTTAATGATATAATGCTCCGGTTGAACGAAGGGTTTTGAAAAATTTCCATTTTTCACAAAATGGCGGACGTTGAAATTCAAAAATGTTGTTTTGACCAAAATTTCACTTACATTTTTGACTATAAAAAAAAATAATTGTCCAAAAAAAAAGTCCTTCGTTCATCCGGAGGACAACTATATATAGAAGAAGTGATATAAATTTCAATCCGATCGGTAAAGCCGTTCTCGAGTTATAGTGATCACCGACTTCGAAAACATGCTTTCGAGAAAAACGAGTTTAAACGTTTTACCTACTTACTTTGTATGGCTCTAACACGACTTCCTTCAAAGTTATGTATTTCACGCGAATAATGCTCCGATTTAAATGCAATTTAGTCGTAAAATACTCGTGAGATATTGTACTTTTAGAAAATGAAAAAAAAATCAATTTTTTGAAAATTTCAACTAGACCTCCCCCTTTAAGGGAGCTTTCCAGTGTGAAATTTTCAAAAAATCGATTTTTTTTTTTTTTTTTTGCTTTATCGAATAGTATACACTCTTTTCGAAGAAGCAGAAGGGATATTGTATGGACTCGGCATCGCTGATTGACCGTAAGTAAACGATTTACCTAAAATTTCCTCGCTTGAAACTTTGAACGCGTTTTTCTCGAAACAGCATTTTTCAAAACGGTGTCCAACTTGGAGGGCAGAGTTTTAAAGCTATCGAGTTGAATTTTTTACACAATATTCTTAACGTCATTGTTTATCGTGCTATGGAAGCTTTTTTTTTTATATCTTCCTATTTTTTTGTAAAAAAAACTGTCAAAAAAAATGCTAAAATCGATACTTTTTGTTCAAACCGGCGCCATTTTTGCAAAAAAAAAAGCCTCCATAGCACGAAAGCCAATTATATACCGATCAATAATCTTTTTGTGTTTTTTGTTTCAGATCAAAATTGTGACCCCCAACGTGGACACCACATCCAAGTGCATTTTCTGCAACAATTGTTTCATCATTTTTATAGATATTAATTAATAAATAAATCGATCTTTAAAAATTGTTTTGTATTCTTCAATACCCAATTAATATACAAAAAAAAAAACCAGACCGATTAGATTATTTTTTCTTTAAAAAAAAAATCGCGATAAACAGCGATTTTTCGGGCTGTCACACTGGAAAGCTCCCTTAATGTATATGCTTGGCTTTTCCGCGATCACTACGCCACCCGGCGCTTCCGCGGATTTTTTTGGAACTAATCGCATAATCTCACTGCCCGAAAGCAAAGTTTTTGAAGCGATATTCTCTTTCTCTCCCACTTCGTATGTTAAACCGGACAAGAGAATGAAGGAATTGAAGAAGATAGCAGGAGACTGATGTGTGAGAGAGTGAGAGCGTCACTCTCTCTCGCTTACATCTCCGGCGTATTGGCTCTAGCTCGAACGACCGGTAGAGAGTATCTTCCTCTTCCTCGCCGACGTATGCTCGAGCGGGCGTTCGACGCTTCGTACGACGCGTACGACAAAGTTCTTGTGTCTGAAAAAAAAAAGCTCTGTGTGAGGCGCTCGTGTTTGATAAATAATAATTTAACAAAATTAGAGTAGTCAAAAGAGAAGTATGAATGAATGAATGATTCGTCTTAAGACATACACCCTATTAAAAATCGCCATTACGCAAGGCTACTCTTAAACCTAGTGATACAGGTAACGTATATAAAAGGGCTTAAACTTTAACGTTACAAACATTGTGTTCCACTTAAGGTAGTCCTATCGTTGGGTGGAGGATTACAATTGTATTCCCATTTTTTTCTCACATTGGAAGTGGACCAAGCGTTAAAGTTCATTAAGAAAAGTTGTTGCAAATTGACTAAAGAACAACATACTCAAAATTCAAATTGATCCTACGTAAAGTTTATTTGTTATATAATAAACAAAATCATGAATTTTGTTTTCCATAAGATTTGTTATAAAAACTAATCGAAGCTTCTTTGATGTCGTATAAAAACGTGTGCAAAATTTCAACAGGCTTCATCGACCAAATGATCGAGATACTCGTTGTATAATGTTGCGATATTTAACACGGGCTCTTATGGGAGATTGCGAAAAGTGACGATTATTCGAGAATAAATATCGTGATTTTTGAGTCGATAAAGGCCACTGAAATTTTACACACATATACATATGACATCAAAGAACGTTTTTGCAAATTTTCAGTGAAATCTAACGGAAACGCTGTAACGATAGGACTACCTTAAACTATCCCTTAAACTTAAATTTAAATTACATGTCAAAAGAGAAGTATTCCCTTCTTACCGAAGCTTTGTCTCATTCATATTAGAATTTATAAAATACATTATAAAAATTAACAAAACTTATAAATAAATTATCTCAGATCACCACCGGCCGAACAGCCACAGTCAGAGGTGGCGAATATAACAATGCAATCGGCTCGCCCTGATGGTCGTAGGAAACATCTTAAATTGATCTGCTTAACATGTCGAATTTGCTTTGCGATGTTGATGTCAGCACAGTGACCGACAGCAACATCCTACGGGCATATATTCTGCCAAGAATGCATAGAAGAAACTATCAACAGGCACCGAAAATGTCTGTGCTGCAATGTTTGCAGCAATGTAATAAATTGGCGATTGGTATAAACAAAATGTGTGTGCTTCATGGTTTCTTCGCAGACTTCACAATGTCAGGGAAGAAACATGGCAACTATATCGACTTGACAGAGGAAGATGAAAGGCCCGGCACGTTGGCAACGAGGTAATCGAAGCTTTGTCTAATTAATATTAGAATTTACAAAATGGATTATAAAAATGAACAAAAGTTATCATTTGCTGTCCATTGTTTCAGATCACTACCGCCTGAAGAACGTTCGATTCACGGTATTGTCGTCAACACGGCAATCGACGACAACGCCATCTGGGCACGTGTTCTGCGCGGCATGTGAACAAGACACAATCGACAGGCATCACAAATGTCCCACGTGCCAGGCCGAAATAAGCGCAGAGCTGTGTACCAGGCTTTACTTCTAACAATAATACAAATTACGGCCTACTAAGACTCTTTCCATTGGGAAACGATTCATCCTCATGCGGCGCTATGCTTAATCATATTTTCTTCTTATTTGAATATAAACTGAGAAAAATAGACTACCGATTATTGGAAAGAACGTAGGAACAAGCATCGAGCAAAATGTTCACGTTTTCACGTATAGGACAGTGGCGACCTGGTTTTTACAAACAATTGTAACGAGCGTACTCTTACCGCGTTCCACTAAATACTTGAACAAAGTTTGTCAAAAGTTATTACAATGAATCAAAAAATTGTACGCATGACATTCGAATTTCTTACGGATATTGCTTTTTTTTTTAAAGTGTCCGAGGTGGAACGCCCCATACACATTGCACTGCGACGGTTGCAAAATATTCCGCAGGGACTCGTCTTTTTTGAGACGGAGGTCTCTCGTGACAACTCGCTAATTACGTTTACACAGCATTGCGAATCCTGAGAGTAACGAGTGTGTAACTTTCATTGCTAGATAATTTCGGACCTGAATACTCAACTTTTGACATTGCATGGTTTGTCGTCTCATATACAAAAGCCTTACTACCGATTCTGTTATAAAACGTGAATGATTCATGTAGAAATTCGCAAAGACTTATTGTTCTATCTTTTACAGAATATTTATCCCGACAATGAGAAACGAGAGCACGTACGGTTAGCCACGATCGATATTCCAATCAGCTATAAAATATTAATTGGCAACTCCCACACTGGCAATTTTCAGGGTCCAATTTCGTGGTAACGTTATTTACGTACCGTCGAAGTTCCATTTATACCTGACTGTCGGTTCGGGCAAGCCGTTCGTTTCTTTCGCTTCATTCATTCCACGGTCCTGCTTATACTCTATATTCCTATACAGGATGATATATACACCGGCGGTATTGTGTGTATATATTTTCTATGGGCGGCGTGTGCCCTTTAATGCGCATTTCGGTGTCGACCCTCAGGCGCGTGCCGTATTATAGCTCGCACCTGGACATCCTGCGTTGGACATCTGTGCCTCGTCATCACCTTCCAGCCACACAGAACACAGGCCTCTCTTCATTGATGATTCCACGAGGGGTTTGCTTTCCTGTCCTTGATGGTGCCTTTGCACGCAGACATTATGACCCTGGAATTGCAGTAATTTTAGAATAACAAAAAATGTATCGGACGAGTATTAGGGAGATAATTAAAACGACAATCTAAATATCATCTCTCGCGGACTTTGATTCGAAACTCGAGGCTCGAGTCGCTTCTGTCTCCTCGAGTTCCTATAAACCAACGCAATGAGCAATGCATACCAAGCACTTTTGCTCGATTTGCGAAATGTATAGAAGATACGTGCTTCGCCGCAAAACATGAGGATCGACTTTCCCGTTTACTTATATATCGCAAGTGTGCATGTGTGTGTATGCCATAACATTAATCATCCGAGTAAATTGATAAGAATTACTCACTGAAAAGCATCTGCGTACTTCTTTCCACAACGTCTTGGATCTTGTACAAATTTTTGTCACAAAAAGTTGTTAACCACGTCGACTTCCAGTCATTCGCTAACTCTGGTGATACTCATCGTGTGATCTAGAACATTTTATCAAAGGTTACGCAATGTTGTAAACATAAAATTAAGCGCAACAAGCACAAAGATTAGTTGAAATAGATTATTTGTATACAAGAGATAAAATAGTGCGCGACCATTGAATTAACGGGTCACGAGTGTGAATTTCTCGAGGGCATAACGGAGCCGAGGGGGAAGACGATTCTGCCCACGTTTTGTCAGAGTCGTGGCCGTGGATCTCGAAATAAACGTGACGTCGCATAGAGAAGTGCGACACGACAGAACCGTATGTTTCTGTATGAGTGATGCGCGAATTGGAGTTCTACCGACACGAAACGTACGAGACCTATCGCCATGTATATATGACAAAGTCGTTGACGCTAGTATGTACCGCCGTTGGTTGAAACGAACTATCTTGTCTAGCTGACGAAACCCAGAGTCGGCTCGTTCGTCGCATCGCCGGAAGCAAACGGTTTCGACGCTAAAGGTTTGACGACTGGAATTAGCGCCGAACGTTAATCCCTCGGCCAAATAGGGACGAGCCTAACTATTCTCGTAGCATAGCTGTAGATGCGAAAATGCGTCCACGTGTACTGCTCCGCGATTAAAAAATTTCATCGCAGTTCGTTGAACCGTACACTGCATGTTCGAACGATGAAAATCCATTCATTAGCTATTCCGCGTACGAGTGACCCATAACTAGCGAAACTAGAAGATGCTCTAGGTGTCACTGAAATAAAACGGTAGCAAGGAATATACATCGAGTACCATAAAGAGATTGAGAATGCGCCTGTTAGAAAATGAATTCGCTTTCTCGCAGCGAGTTTACATTTTTACCTCGTACAGACTCATCGCTCATCATGGTTTTGCATAAACATTTTTTTTGTTCCTCCTTCCTATTGAGAATTCATGTTCCATCATCGCCAGCCACTCAACGTTTACGCCAAAATGATTAATAGATTCGACTGGAATGAAAATTCACCTGTTATCATCATAATTTACAATTTTTGGGATCGGCGCAGCGAGCGTTATATGTTCTTTTCATATTCCGGTTTATGGGGCCGCGGTTGGCAAATTCTTCACCGTCATTAATTCGTCCGACAAATTAGATGCATGGGTACGATATTATTTATATCGCAGATTATCGAGGCTTGAAAGTGTCGACAACTATCGTACAGACATGACGAGGCTCTTCGGAATTATTCGAGATAGAAATTGCTGGATCACGAGTATGCGTGTGTATAAGAGTGTCCGTAGGTAGGAAAGAGAAGAGACGTCCGCCTATAAATAACGCTCGTTGCATCACGCTGGATATGATACACTGATTTATATACGCATTATTATTCAAAGGCGTTTAGCGTAGTGCTCGATGGTCATCTTTTGAATATCTTCTGTAAATTTTATATTTTAACATTCATGTTAATATATACATACACGAATAAAGCTTGCATAAAAATTCATCTGAGAATATACAAAGACCCATACCGATGGCAACTTCTACGAGGGCACATGGAATACCGATGATCAACGAGGTTATGTATCGTTTGGCATCCGATCTCATATGCGAAAACTGATCGGTACGTAATTCTCCTGCCTGATAATTCTGTGAATAAGGCTTTGGGAGAGCCAATTATGTAATTGTTCCAGTTTTCTTACACTTTTATTATTTCTTTCACAACCGCAAAACACTGCAAATCACTCGAACGTTAGATTACGTGCAAACTCGCCTGTCAGTTAGGTTAGGTATTGGCGCAAATGGAAGTTATATCGAGCATGCGCAGTCGCGAGTCGGATCAAGTGCGAACGCACCCGAAAATGGCGTCGAGCGCGAACGGCGCGAACACATCCGTACGTTAGGTTAGGTATTGGCGCAAACTAAAGTTATGTCGAGCATGCGCAGTCGCGAGCCGGATCAAGTGCGAACGCACCCAAAAATGGTGTCGAGCGCAAATGGCGCGAACACATCCGTACGTTAGGTTAGGTGCAATAACATCTGACAGTTAAGTTAGGTTATGTGTAAGTTATCAAGACAAATACGTGAAAAATAATGATATAAATAAAAGCAATTAACGACAAATAGATAAATAAAATATCGAACATAATAATTGTGAATAAATATCGCATAAATTAACCAGTCGATGTAAACCGCAATTATCATTATATTCATTATCGTTCGAGGATCCATAATTTATTTGTCCGTGCTCGCGACGATTTGCAAAATTGCCTCGGAACGATGTACGAGAATGATTATTCATTGCGCCATTGAAAGGCTTGTGAGATGGAGGGGGCGTTTTCTTCAATGAGATTCAAGCTGGGACAGCGTGCGGCGAAAGAACGCCCTTTCACAGCACGCAGATGGTCCCTGTTAAAGTCATTATCGTTATTGTTTGTGCTTGCGTGCAGCACAAGTTTCTTCGTCGCAAAAGCATGCGAGGGTTCGAACGAATATGGGTTGGCGTCGATATAGACAGCAGGAAGAGGACCGAAAGAGGAGCTGCTGGGCCCTTCACCAACCGACAGAGATATAAATTGCTCAATGACACGAGAATCATGTGAGTCATACTAGGGAGTAGAAAGAATCACCGAAAAGTCATTTTTGAAACTATCCGCTGCTTAGGTTGCACCCTTGAATCAATGGTCTTAGGAGCTGCGTCCATGCGGCACAGGTAAACAAGTTTTTACTTTACAAGATTTTATTAACGAATACTTCTATAATGTTTATAAATCTCTTTTAGGTCTCTCGATGAAAAAGTAACCGTTGGGTCGTGTGAAAAATTGTACAGAGCTGACTGCGAGGTTTGAGTTTCGATAAAACTGTCAACGAGGTACGTTCGTCAATTGAACTCTCTCCAGGCCTTGCAATTATACCAACAACAATTTGCTTCCATGTAGGATTTCCAGGAAAATTCCGAGGCTCGCCCAACCCTTTCCCTCTCGATACATGGATTGTGCTACGACAAAATTGTAGCACTCTGACACAACATTTGCAACAACCCTGGTCATCTGGTTTGAG
This sequence comes from Netelia fuscicornis, assembly GCA_946811545.1. Taxonomy (NCBI): domain Eukaryota; kingdom Metazoa; phylum Arthropoda; class Insecta; order Hymenoptera; family Ichneumonidae; genus Netelia; species Netelia fuscicornis. The sequence goes on along the minus strand of OX328014.1, from coordinate 45,199,660 downwards.
CGACGTCGATGATGGGCCATTCGAAACGAGACTCTCGTTCTGCCCTTTGTATCGACTACGGAAACGTGTCGTCACTCACTCTCGACCATTCTCGCTGTTCTCGCTCATCCGTGAAGCCGGAATAAAACTTTCATACAATTGCATTCACGACCAATTACCAGCTTTCTCTGGAACGATAAAAGATTAAAAAAAGGAAAAAACAGAAACAACAAAATTCATTCGTTCTTTCTCTCATGAACATTTCTGTTCTACTTCCGGTCGCTCGAGTTTATTTCCTCGTAAAATTTATAATATTTGTGCGAGAACAGCGTGTCGTAAAGCGTGCGATTATTACGTGTTACAGTTATGATAAAAGAGAGAAAAAAAAGCCTATTCTCTCACTCGACAAAAGGCTCTGGCACACTCGACGAACCATTTAAAATATATTTGCGGGAATCTATTTATGTATGTATATAGAGTCAAGCTGTTTTCCCCGAGTGCTCGCATTTGTCGAGAAATTAGCATGGGCGCTCTCGAGACTACAGGAAAGAACCCCCTGAGCACTCGAGGCTCCGATTACGTTCGTTAGCAACGCAGCAAGTAAAATACGACCAGAGACCTCTCCTTCTTTCTCGAGGCGTTTATTTTACCTGCACGTGCATTTAGAGTTTTTGTTTTCGAAAGCAAAAGTACATTATTGACTCTCGATGGTCACTTAGGATTAAGAACTATACAAGAGTAACCCTTGTTTACTTTAATACTTTGAAAAACTTGCGTCAATAACAATTAAGTTAATGAAATACTTTGTCTTTAAAATAATTAAATTAAGAAGGCAACGATAATCGAATCTCAAGTGTAATGCGCTGCGGAGAAACACATTGACTGCGTGAAATTCTCCAGAAGTATTATTATACTCCTCGCTCTTTAGAATTGTCCCTGTCCGATAACATCAACACCGAGAAATTATGTCCTACAATTTCGCACAAACGATCTTTGAGTTTCATTGAGAGTCATAAAAAACGAGAGAATGAAAAGAAATAAGTGGAAATCATTGATATAAGAGACTTTTGTTCGTGACGAAAGAAAAGCATTCGGAAGTTTCGCTCGTTCTTTCTCACCAAAAGTAGGCTAACGCTTTTGAATTAATACTCTCACGTGCCTGGGTATCGAGTCGTGAATTGCTATAGGGGCAATGCTTGCCTGGCTGGAGATAAATTTACATTTGTCGTGCGATTTTATCATTTAAGACGCGTCCTCGTGCCAATGTACAGTACAAAATTGTGCACGTCTAGTATTTTTTTGCATCAACAGTCCATGTCTCTTGAAGACTTAAAATTCATGTCAGTTTTTCCCTTCTCGTTGATCCTCACTTTGAGTCATCGTTGGAAAAAAAAAAGCCCTGCTCGTACAATGAACTCAAACCGTACCGCACGTGTAATTTCTGTTACTTTTAACATAAACTCTTTTATATTTAATATTACTTAACCCTATTGTTTTGTACTTTACGTAATTTGTTTAACTTCATTGTGAAAGAAAATAGTTCTTCTGAAGTTTCTTTTTAGGTATCCGTAGCGCCATCTCTTGGACGCCAGGGGAATCTCACTCGACGACTTCTTTCGCTGTCGGTAGCGCCATCTCTAGGAAGACGATGGAAACTAACCTAATTTAATTACTAACCGGCTAAATTATTATTATTAATGCATTTGTTGATCTTATTATTGCAATTATAATAATAATTATTATTATTGTCACTGTTATTATTATTATTACCGTTATTATAACACAATTATTACTGTTATTGTTATTATTATAACTTTAGAGATAAGATAAAACGATGTTGCTTTTTATAATGAAAAAAAGAGCAGACACCTGAATGCAGTGTCAAGTTATTAACAACTTGTAACCTAGAAGCAGGAAAAATATGATGTATTCGTAACATTGATTCCAACACTACGCCCTGACAGTTAATTATAAAGCTCGATAATGGCATTTCTTCAATTAATGCTGAAGGCAAACAAGTTGGAAAAAACCAGACTCGCGTATCAAGACGAGAAGCTGCGTTCGATCGAAATATCCCGAGGTGGCAAAGTGCACTACACACTTTCGCAGAAGATAAGACACAAGAAAATAATGTAATCGCATATTAATAGAAATCCAATTTTTTCTTTTTTCTTCCCTTTTTAACAATTAATATACGACAATTCGTCGAGCCATTAAAAATGATTGATTACTTTTAAAATTATTTTTTAATTTATTTGAATTATTGTTTCATTGACAAAAATTTTCAGGTTGAAGAAAAAATTTGGCAGCTGTTGGCAGAAATGTACAACCTGCCCGGAGAATACATGGTTTCACAAAAAAGCTGTATTACTAAGAACGGAGGGAACCTTCGAGAACTTTGTACTGAAAAGTGTGATGGGATTCCTCGGTGGAATGTTTATGACCTACATGTTTTTCATGTTCTTTGTTTTTCAATTGAATTTTACACTCTCATCGGCGACTATGCTGTGCTCCATGTTTGGAATAATACTGACCATCGGCCTGGCTTTTTCTTATCGCGTTAGGTAATCGTATGAGGATATTGCGCCAGCGGTTTACTATTACGAATGGCGTATGATGCTAGAAAAGAAAAATTGATTTTCATTATTGTTTGCTCCATGACAGATGTGTTGTGTTTCTCTTGTTGCCACAATTTTTCTCCAAGCGTGGACGTCAAGCACTGATGGCTTATGCGTTTATATTGGCTCTAACTGGACCAGCGAAAAATACACTTCACAATATTAGTGTACTTTCAGAATCCCTTGCATGTGGTCAGGTACTAAAACAATTAATGCAAAATGAAAAGAACATATGTATACAACAAAAGTCATACCTTATTGATCTTAATGGTTTGTCCCAGGAGCAACTCAAGGAGGCTGTGAAATCCATCGTTGATCTTGTCAAGCAACCTTTTTATGCCCTGCGAGAGGCAATTGCAAAAGTTATAAAAACTGTCAAAGTTGTAGTGAAGAGAATACAGCAAGCATTGTTGGCCATAAAAAGAATGGTGCTCAGTATCCGTGAGTAATGCTTCAACTTGTCCAAATTTCCAATCCTGGAGGAAAAAGAAACAAACAATTAAAGGAAATTTGTCAATGCTTGATCAGTCCGAGTGGTCAAGGCTGTCTTTCAGTGGCTTGGTAGCGTTATCAACATATGCAATAAAAAATTGGGAACTCCTTTTGAACGTTGCCAGCGATCGTTTGAGGGTGCGGTGTCTGATTGTTACGCAAAGCTGGGACCAATATTTGGTACCGTGTGCAATTTGGCTTACGTGGTAGCAACTTTGTGTTACATCGTCAAGCCTCTTGATTTCATCTGCATTCTTGTCTCATTCGTTGCTGACACGATCGTTGGTGCTGTACGAAAAAGTAAACATTATTAAAAGTAACTCTAACATTATTATAGTCAACCATTGAAATTTGTGTTTACACCTAAATTCTTATCTTTTTGTTCCAGAGATAAAAAAGTTCTCCAAGCATATGAAAGCAATGTTTTACGTGAAGGTGCAATTCTCTCATTCGTTTCACTTTGAGACAAACAAGAGTCGTAGCATGGAGGAAATATCAACTGGCATTGTGACAGAAATCAGATCAAGAACCGATAGATTTTTGACATTATTCGACTTGATGAGCTTTATGACAAGCTTCTTCGTCCTCTTCATGCTGCTCAGGTGACACACGAACAATCCTGAAAATACATTAAATTAAGCAACTTAACTACTCTGTGTAATTAATCAATTTTCAGAATTATTCACTATCGTCAAAAGTGGCTGACGAATGAACGTTTTGACAATAGATATCTTACGGATGATCTGCGTCACATAGACATGATTCGTGCAAAGCAAGACAAAGAGACGGTATTGCCATTGAATCCACGGGAGAAGAATAAGTATATACCTCTGACGTCGATAACTCTGATAGGAGTTGAAAAAGTCAAGTTGATGAAATCCGCAGTGTTTCTTGGTTTGACAACCTTCAAGCTTTGCATACACATGATGGCAGATTACAGTCTGTACTGGATGCTGAGTACGATCAGATATCATGGTCGTTTCGAGACCAAGGTCCAGCGCACCAATGCTGTTGGAGTTTATGTCTCCGGGAATGGTTATCTCGCAGAGCTTTATCGCAGCATCGTCCGGGCCTTTTCACCACTGGGAACAGAAATGGAGATGGATACAGTTCCTTGTCTTCCAGATCCTATGCCACCTGATCTAGACAGATACACTCAGATCGTTTCACTGATTGTATTTTCCTGGTTTATGGCAATTTTTGAACCTTACGGTCTAAGACTCAGGCACGTTGTCATGACTTACTATCATCCGCAGAGGGCTCAGCAGCGAGCTGTCTGGCTATATAATCATATCCTAAGGTCGGTTACAATTTTTATTATAATTTTATTCCTTCGCTTTCAGTTTTGTTTTCACATTTCCTTTTTCCTTAGGTCGCGGGGTAGCTTTCTGAAATATGCGAGGCGACAGCTTCGACGCAAATTCGGTATGAACGATGGAAAAGCACGCGAACACGTTACATTCAAGGAACGAATGTTGGCGATATGCCCGATACTTGGTCATGTTTTTGAAGAGAACGAACGTGTCTGTTTGCTATGTGGCACGGTTGAACGTGAGAAAGAATTGCCCCACGTTAAGTGTCCAACACCGGGTTGCATTGGATTATTCTGTACCCAGTGCTTCGCAGATCTACAGAATCTTTGCACAATATGTCTCGCACCGATGGATTATGGTGATCTTTCAGATATGAGTGAGGAAAAGTGAGTTTTAGGGAAAGATACTTTGACAATTTCTCCAAACAACTTTGATTCCTCGCTGTCGCAGAGACTCATCCGATGACCAGCAGCCTCGGGCTCACAGAAAAGTTAAAAAGATTGAACCAAGACCAAGAAAAATTGTAGCGCAGGCTGAGGATGAGAAGGAACTGATACCGGAAACACCAGAAGTTGTTGAAACCGAGGCTACTTCCCCAACTGAAGACAGCGACATTGCTTCGTCAACAGAATACAGTCAATGTGAGAACGATTTCTCTTCTTACAAAACAATATTATCATCACTCTAATAATTTTAATTAATTACAACGAAGCTTATCAAGATGAAGAGCCGGAACAATTGGACTTGACAAAAGATCAGCGCATTCATTATAAAGACGTCGAGGCTCAGAGATTGCACGACGACGTAACGATTCAAGTATGCAGCATAGACAATAATTTCTCCTATCAATAATCTCATATACTTCCTAGATAATTGTCGATAATTTTACATTTTTTTGTTTTTCATCCACAGATCTTTAACGAGCCATTAAGAGGCGATGCAACATCCGGCACGGAGAGCCCAACCTCGTGTTTCGTCGTGCGAGCTCATAGAAAACTTAGATCAAGATTAGAACGAAAATGTTCGTCGAGCTCGTCGTCGTCTTCCATCGCTGATACCGAATCGTTGTCGACGATTGATGTAATCGAGGAGGACGAGGTCATTCATATAGAAATAGAGGATGATTCGGACAAGGGCATTCTTGGTGCAGGTGGAAGTGGAATATTGAAGAAGAAACAAGGCAGAGTCGAAAAAATTGTCGATGCTCTCAGTCGAGTCTCGTGGCTTGGCAGACAATCGGTGAGACGATGACAAAACAACGTCTCAACAAAATGTTAATTGTAATTATTTGTCTCAAAGAAGCAAGAACGTGGAGAATCTTGTGAGATAGAAACCCGACGACCCTCGTTGATGAACAGAGTCGTCGACATGCTGCAAACCACGAAACCCCAAAAGCCTGTAAGAACGTACAAGCAAGCCAGAAAGTCCCAGAGCGATGGGGAACAGTACGAGGAGTGTCTCTGTTCTTCCTCGTCCTCCGAATCTTCTTTGGACGACCAGGACGAGAAACGAGCTCTTGTAAGAAAACAGAGTAGGAGATCGTCGAGGAAGAAACCACGAAGATGTCGTGATTACTCAGACGATTATATCTATGAGACCAGCTGGGAATCTCATCGTCAACGTGGTGGTAGTGATACACCTAGATACGTCCAGTGTCCTCAATTCGACAGAGATAGATACTCGAGGCGAATCAACGTTCTGTCCAAAGGCACAATGTACAGGGAGATTGATGAGATTAATATGAACAAATTGTCAAGCAGGAAAAGTTCATCCGACAATTTGAGAACTAAGGAATCTTGGAACACTGGGGAAACAGAAGATAAACAGGTAAAACAGTTGTGAAAAAAAATAGAAATTAAATTCTATTGCATTGTTTTTATTTCTTCTATTTTAATTACACAGGACACAACATCGAGTTACTCTCCCAGCAGTGGAGACAATGCTACAGAGGAAAGTCCCTACTCTCTGGGAATGAGCACGATTGAGGAAGATAGTAAAGAGTTATCGACAACTGATGACAGAATGGAAAATGAAATCGTCACGTCTCAAAACGAGACCGACGATTATATCGACCAGACAGATTTGTCCAGTGCCAGGATGGAAAAACCAGCGAGGAGAAAACAGAGGATGCAATACGTGACGGACGATGAGTTGAGAGCAGCTCAGGAACGAAAAAGAGGAAAGAAAGTAAGGACGTCTAGACGAGAGGAAAGACCCGATGCTCCGGATCTCTACGATCCGTTGGCTGGTCTAGAAATTTATGGAGTGTACGGTAAGAAGAAACGGAAGATGAAGAGGCTTGAAGGAAATGAAGAGTCACAGGATACAACCGAGAAGAAGGAAGAGACTAGCGAAATTCCAGAAGACCAGACTGATAAATCAGCAGAAGAAGACAAATTGGAAGATACATCGGTCGAAACGCAGGAAGAATTGAAAGAAAGTGATACTGGGACTGAAATGTTGGTAATGGAAGCTTCTGAAACAGAACTACCAAAGTCTGAGAAGGAGGAAGGTCAGGAGATACCTGGAAGTTACCGGGAACATCGACGATGCGTGAAGAGATCAAAGAAAGAAAAATGCAGGAAGCGTAGGAAGAGAAAGGACTGGAAGAAAGAAGCCGCTGCGCCTGAAGTCCTTCCTGAGGCGAGGGAAAGTTCTACGCCTCAACAAACCGAGGACAGAAAAACTTGTGGGGTTCAAGCAAAACCCCAAGAGTGGTTCTACGAGGAACAGAGACAACTTTGGGAACAGATGTGCGCCAAAATGGCAGAATATTCTCATCGTTTCGGTTGTCCAGACAGACATTGTCAACCTGCTCCATATTTTCCTCACGACGGTTGTACGATTCCAATGTATAATCCAAATCTGTTCCGTCCTCCGTTCTCAAGACAGACGTGTCCTAGGTATATTCTTTCTTCTTTAACACGAGACAATCTTCAGTGAATTGTTTTCATCGTACAAACATTATTTTGCATTTGCAGATTTCCTTGCAGTGGGCGAATTACTGGACATGGGCAGAAGACTATTCCTCCGGTTCTCAAGAAATTCCTGCCCAAGTATCAACGTCCTGATTTAATCGACGAGCTGAAATCACACGACAGGGCTAGATTAATTAAAGAACGGAATGAAAGAAGACGTAAATGTGATTGTGGTCAGATGACGACTTTTGAAAGAGATCAAGGATCTTTCAAACGAAATATCTTATCAAGACCTTCAATCGTTGTACGTTAGATCTTACCTTGTCTCATCTTCATTATCTTGGCTCAAGTTAATTGGAGTTTCTTTGTTTAAAGCCCGAACGAACCGATGTACTTCCCTATCAAGAAACCGAGAGCTTCAAGGATTTGGTTGACGAATACAGAAGAATAACAATTCCTACAAAAATTGAGGAAACCTCAGGAGAGGACGATATGGATGTTCAAGACGAGGAGCAGCCCCTGATTTCATTATCTAAAAATGCAGACAAGAGCAAAGACTTGAAGCAACTTTTCCCACCAGAGTCCAAAGAGAAACGTCCTAGTGTCATTGCCAAAATTGGCAACAGGCTAGCAAGTGTCTTCAAGGTAAACCGGTTGACTCCTCCGCCATTGAAAATCAAGCGAGAATCGATGCTTTGCGTTTTTCCATTGTTTTCATTTCGAACTTGTAAATTTTCTGTAACCTTTCTCAATGTCCTTGTGTCAAAGTTTGGAGTTCTGATTTTAATAACCGTTTCTGATTTGTGAACTGTGACTCACAGGGGAACGGATGGAGAAAGAGCGCTGAGGTTCCTACAGTTTCTAAAATAGCTGACAGTGAATCGTGGAGTGAAATGTCGACGGTTGACAGACCTGTCAAGACTGCTGGAACTACGTCAGGCGAGGATACGACGGATAACGACCATACGACCGAGTGAATAAAATCTCAGTCATGCCTAATTTGTTGGAACGACGCAGGATGAAGAGACGACTCGAGACAGTTGCTCAACAGCCAGTTTACAATATTTATTACACAGACAATGTGCCTGTCAGGCAGTTGCCAAATCTCACGCAACATCTCGTGCAATCCTTTCCACAACTTGGTCAATCAATCTACCCTGCACCAAGATCTCAAGGATTACTCGCTAGAAGTAGGAACACTGAGAACCGAGCCAATCAGCCATATTTTCCTGAAGAAGATCAACGACGTTACCAACTTATGCGAGCTAATGAGTTAGACATTAAAGCTAATGTACCAGATTACCCGGATCGTCATAGAAGTTTACCTCAAAATCTTTGTGAGTACCAACCGCAAGATTGTTCAAGAAGCTTGGTTGAATCGAGCATACCTTATCGAAGCTGCGGTCAGATCAATCCTGCGAATCAACATATAACTCTACCGACTCAACCGATAGGATGTAATCAAGGCTACAGTATGAAGATTGAAGTCTTGAGTACACCGCTGAAGACTGACAACATTGTTGAGAAAATATTGCCTGAACAGGAAGAGTTCAATGAACTCAATAACTTTAGGACAGATTTACAGAATCGACCGGTATCTTCCAAGACTGCGTCACTGTGGGCCGAGGGAAGGAAAAGTGGCTCGTTCCTGACGAAGATAAAACGTAAGATACATAAACGAAGATCCGAATCTGTGGATGGTGACATGGAGAATGGTACGAGGACGTCCAGTGCCCAGGAAATCCTTGGTCCTAGACAACTCCTGGAATCGACGACAAACATGTGTTCCTCGGTAGGAAATACTGAGATTGCAACTCCGAGAGACCATGAGCTAGATCCTTCGACGGTTGTGGCAACGACGTTTCAAGAAGCTTTGAGAAGTCTCGAAGAAACTTTAAAAGTTGATGAATTGTTGGAATGTCCAAAATCTTCAAAGATTGGAAATTGTCAACTTCCTAACTCATCCATTTCGTTCGTCTGTCAGAGTTGCAAGCTTAAAACTCACAGCACTCTTGTTGATCATCCTGATTTGATAAAAATACGACATTCAAGCAGATCCACATCCGGTCGACTTTACCAATCCCCAGAAAATTCTTGCAATTTTTGGAAGACATCAGATCTAAGGAATACATTTGAGAGTAGTTTGCCTGATGTGAATTACAATCTGAGACGAGGAAAAGAGCGCTTGAACAATCACTCACCACCGGAAAGAGATCAACCCATGCGGCCATTGAGAAGAACAATGAATTCTCACAGTGGAATCGATCATCGAGAACAAGTCACTGGATGTTGTCATCCACCTCATGGAAATGTTGCTTGCTGCGGGCTTGTCATGTACGGCCAGAAAGAAACAATTCCCAAGTAGTACAGAAATTTCAACAAATCACTATTGACTCAGCTCAATCGATACAAAATTAACAATAATTGTTTCCAGCGCTGTGAACGAGGAATGTTGCACAAAAAATATTCCTGTTTGTGGCACAGTGAGCCAAGGACTTTCTCCACGGTTTGTAGATGCATAATTATTTCCTAGAAAATAAAATTTCCAATTATTCCAACAACTTCTTTAATTAGTGAATTTTTGTGCAGATGCGAATCTAACCTTTTACCACCGCATTATTACGTTCGAGATCGTTGCCACTGTCACCAACGATACCATAGACGTTATGATTCTCGACAGGAACGTGACTATCGACGTCGTTACCAAGATGAAAAGAATTCGGATTTTGTAGCTCCTCCAGTTCTCAAGTCATTGGCCAAGGCAGCTAATGTCGTCCTAACCTCAATATTTGGAAGATCCAGAGTCGTACGTTATTTTCGTCCTTCTCATTGCCTGCTAACAATTGGTGGGTCCACTAATTCTCTTGTTTTTCTCAATTCCTCTGTTCATCAACCACATGTTGCCAAAATAATTTTCTAAATTGGACAACTAACCTTAAAATGCCAAAATTCCCTGTGGTGAAAGAAAATTGGACCATCATCTCGTTTTACAGCAAACCAAAAGTCAGATTCAGCATTCCATGCGACTGGATCGTGATCAAAGAGGCCAGGGTTCTGTAACAAGAGGACGATAAAAGTTATTCTCAAGAATGTCACGAAATTTGCATTACAACGTTGGAACGAGAGATCATGGCTACAAATGTACAACGAGGTGGTTTTGGCTTCGAGAAATTGTTCAGACGCATGAGTCGTTCACCCTCACCAGTCAAAGAGGCTGAAGAAAATCCTGACAAAAAATTGGACAGAGACACTACCTCGTTAGTAAATTGTGGAACTTCAAAATCTGGCAAATCACTCGGTCAAAAACCAACTGATAGGAAAAATGAGTCATTCGATGGAAGAACCTTGGCGAATGAAATCAATGATGATGCCAGCCAGAAGACAGACTTCACAAAAAAATCCACAAAGAAGAAAAGTAAAGATGAAACGAAAGCGAATGAAAAAATGGAAGACCTGGAGACTTGCAAGGAATTAATAATCAAGGATGATGCGGGCCAGGTAAAGTTGACAGAAATTATAAATAATTCCATCAAGGAAGCTGTTTTGAATATCGTCAAAGAAGGAGTGTGCCCTCTGGCCGATTCTCTGGATGCTCGAGGAAAGGAACCGATGAAGAAACTGGCCCCTGCTGCTGTGGAAGAGACTCAGGATAAGGAGAATAAGCCTGGCAACTCAAAACGTCTCTCGTCACTTTTGTCAGCGGAGAAGACCTTTGATTCTCACTTGTGTCGTAGTCAGTTCCAACCATCTACTCAGTATCAACCTTCAATTTCTCCTCGCAGCCCTCAGAGAGTCAGCGAGCATGAGAAACCCACGATTCCTCAATGCAACCACGACCTGTGTCCTCGTGTCGTGAAAGAACGAAAGCCAAAGTGTATCAAGCCGAAAGAAAAGAAACCTCGAGAGATTTGTCAAAAAATTCCACGTCAGGTCAAAGGCAGCAGCCACTTCAAAACCGACAATCGTCGCATGACTGGTAACGTTAATATCTACATTTGTTCAGAAGCAAACGAGAACGCAAAGGACCAGAACAAAAAGCCTAAAGCAGATGAGGAAACTTGCCTCGAGGAATCAGAATCAGCTTCGGAGACGAAGACATGTACAAGTTCTCTCAGCGTCTCGACCAGCAAGTTGATCGCAGCATTGAGAAAGAAACGTCCCAAGAATATGGATGATTCGTCTTTGACCTGTCTCTGCGATGTTACTGAAAGTTGTCCCAAGCAACAGCGCAGCATTGATAAAATAGAGGATGTTTGTTGCATCTGCGACGAAAATGGAGAGCCAGGATCGACTGATACTCTTTCTTCATCGAGCAGAGATGATTATCTCTGCGGTGATGCAAAATTCAGTGATTTGGACTTTCCTGGCTCTGGTACAGAATGTGACTCGGTTGTAGAAAGCCTCAATAATTATTCTCCATGCACGACAGAGGATTGTCCAATTCGTCAAGACAGTTGTCAAAGAGGGAAGACCGAGGGACAGGGAAAAAATCAGGAGAGGGATGTGGAGGAGCGTTGTTCCTGTTGTGATCTAAAACGTTGTCAGCGAGAGTGGAAGAGCCAGCAGGAAAAAACGTGTCGTCGCGAGTCTCGTGAAAGAACGAGCTGGACGCAGCGGGAAGATAATGGTCAAGAAACTAACAAGTGTCCTTGCATTGTCGAGGAAGAGGATGAGGATTGTTGCGCTGAACGAAAAAAGTCAGAAGAATTTACCATTTGTGTGAACCAGCCTGTCGATGAAATTCCTGGAGATGCGTCTAGGATAAACGACCTGGATAAGAACCCATCGCAATCCAGTTCTAGCGCTCTAAAAGAAACAAGGAACGGGTCACCAAAGTCTGTTCCTACACTGCAAATAGCTTCAACGCAAGACATCGAGACAGCGGATAATCAAAATAGCAGTAAAGTCTCCAATGATTCCAAGACAGTAAAACCAGAGACACCAAAAAAGCTATCTAAGCAGGTCGAGAAAGTTGCTGATCCTTCAGACTCTTCCAAGAATAACAGCGGCAGTCCTACAGTGACTGAAGGAAAACGAAGAAGCTCATTTTTCTATCGTTCTATGAAGAAAGCCATGAGCATGGTCAAAACTAAAAAGGAGGAAGAACCTATTAGCACGGAAGAGGCTGAGAAGCCAGTAGAACCAACTCCCCCGGCTCAAGAAAAATTGGAAACCAATACAGTATGCGGTGATGAGAAGGAAGAAGAACCCTGCGTTCCATCATGCTGCGAGAGAGTCAAAGAAAAACCTACCACCACGTGTCCAATTCCATTAAACCAGGAAAAACGTTCAATGTCAAGAATAAGTACAGCTATAGCAAGCAGAAGAAGCTCAGGAGGTCCGGGAAGCGACAGTTCCAAAGCCAACATTCCAATTTGCTCGTCCCTAATTAACAAGAAAGAAGAACCCAAAGATCAGTGCAAATGCAAGAAGCCTCCTGAAAGCTGCGAATGTTCCTGTCGAAAGCCGGAGCTCGTCAAAAACGAGGGTTGCAAATGCTGCCCCATACAATGTCCAAAGGTAACTAATGAGCCAAATCCATGTTGCACAAAGCTCGAGACGCCCAAGTGCTGCTGTCCTACATGTCGAAATCCTGCCAATAGATGTCTCTGTCGTACAACAAAGTACCAACCGATGGAGCCAAAACCACCAGACTGTTGTCCAAAATGCAAACGTCCTATAGAACAGTGCAAATGTTGTTGTTCCCAGCAGGACAAGCCGGAGGAAGAATCTTGCAACTGTTGCTGTCGTCCCAAATCTTTGTGCTGCTGCAATCCGGTTAGAATCGACACAGCGCAGTCCAAAAAGTGTCGACCATCCTGGGAAAATTGTCAGCGCTGTACCACTTGTTGCAGACCTAGAAATGAATGTCGCTGTCAGAGAAGATGTTGTGAAGACCGAGGGATGAAATCAATGATTTGCATGTACTGCGACAACCCACAGGACATGTGCATCTGCAGAGCACCTGTACGAAAATGTTCCCAGTGCTGTTTGCCACTGGATGTTTGCAACTGCAAACCAGCACCATGCTGCGAGTGCAATGGTCGTGACATCCTTATAACCGATGACTGCAACGAGAGGACTATGTGTGTAACTGCTTGGAAGCCCAGACGCAACGTGGGTCGTTATTTTGCAAGATCAGTGCAGGACCAGACTGGGAACTCCGACGAGGATTGCGTTTGCTGGGAAAAGTCCAAGCCCTATGGGTCAGACAGACTCGCTTATCAGAAACGCGGTGCCTTTTCCGACGTCATGAATGAACTCCAGCAGAAAATCAGTGGTTCAGTTTGTTGCAACGTGTGCGGGAAGGAAGCATGCTGCTGCTGCTGCGTCCAGAGGCAATCTGAAGAGGAAATAAAGATTAGACCTTGCACAAGGTAACACAAAAAATTCAAACTCTTTTTCAACTCAGAAATTATATACTCGCAGTTATGTTCCTTAAAACGATGTAAAAACTTTACAGCAAAATGGGAGAAAGAAAAAGTCCTGGAAGATCTCAGAAGCGATCACGAAGCAGATCACCAACCGATAGCTGCAAATATAATCCTCGAAGGAAAAATGGAAGGCAGCCGACTAAGAGTTGCGACAGATGCGAGACATCACCGTGTCGATGCGGAAAAAGCAGCAAGTCATCTCGAAAGAAACCTCAGGCAAAGTGCTACTACTGCAAAAGATTGCCTTGTGTGTAAGTCCAGACGGAAAGTAAAAATCTATCGTTTCCTCGATTCATTGAATCCAAGGCTACAGACCATTTTTGTATTTTAGCTGCTCGGTCCTCGATAATCCACGCTCATTAAGGAACGCCGATTCATCGAATCGCCGAAGAAAGGAATACCGTGACACGTTGGAAGAAAAGATCATCGATAATGACAATCGCTATCGAGCTCGTGATACCAAGTGCTTTGTCTCCTGTCCAGGAAATCAACAACCGCTCAAGAAACATTGCTATCGTGTAAATTCTAACGGGCATCCTTTACATCCTAGTCAACGAGTCGTATGATGTAAATTCAATTCTATTTTCTCGTTCTAACAACCTAACGTACAACTTTGTTGTTTGTCGTCTCGTGTCGTAAAGTTTCCTTCTTATCGCACAATTTACATTTTTTTGTCACATTATTAAAAATACAATTCTTTCCATATCATACGATTAAAACAGATATCGCGTTACGTTCGTTAACGATGGCAACATCGTCGTTACTAATGGGCTAGAAATAATCATTAAGCTCGTGCGTTCGTTCATCCGGAATAAACACTTAACACTAAGATACGTTATTCTACATATTAGATGTCAATCCAAATTTATTAAGACTGTCGACACGAGGCTTAGACGTGTCTAAAGATGATTGGATGAAAATTCTTTTACCCAGAAATCAATCATGCCCCGCCTCTTCGTGGAACAGCAGTTTATAACGCAAATATTACTACAATAATATTTATACACGTGTCGAAAGACTATCAGTCGTTACACCTAGGTCGACGAACAATAGTGTTTTGCCAATGAAACAAAAATGACTATTGCGTAGTCGTTACCGAATGGAATTCTTCTTTCCTTAAACAGCCAAGTTGCTCAGGCATGAAATCTTCGTTTGACCAAATTGTATCTAGGCATTTTTAATTACATTGTAAGCTTAACGAGTAGGCTTGCTTCGTTACATGAACAATAATCGACGGTGGATTGAAAATCCAGGCATACATGTCCGTTACTAATATCCAGATTGGCGAAACGCGTTCTTCGACACGAAGAGGGAACGAGTAGTAGGGGTTTGACTCGAGCTGCAGTATAAGATGCTGTGCCACGCTTGTACTAGAATCGTACGAACCGTAGTCGTGTGAAGACAATACACTCGCTCTCGAGTAAACCTTGTTCTTTTACAATTTCAATTAACTCGCTTTTTATTTATTTATTCTACGTACTAGTTACATTGTTTAACTCTCTTACTCGCTGTGAACATTGTTATCAATTCTTTAAATCGTGAGTTTAGTGCTGATGGAAACAAAAATGGAAGTGCATAGTCAAGACGCAGCAATTTTGGAAAATTCTTTGGACAAAAGTCAAAGCGCACCGGCTAATGAAAAAGTAACGAGACTGGATGATCTGATAAAACAATTGCACAAGGCTTTCGATACCGATCTCGTGGATATTGATCATGTTCAGGCTCTTATGGCTGCCTATAGAAGCAATCCTCAAGACTGGAAGAAGTACGCCAAGTTCGACAGATATAGGTACACAATTTTTGTACTTAGAAAGAAAACTAAAGTTTCTATGTTTCTCATCAATCATTCGAGTCATTTGCAATCGTTAGTTTGAAAAATAATGGAACATTACAATCGACATTTAGTGACAAAGATTCGACAAGATTCATTGTCTTCGTACATTGAGTAATAAAAGTCATGTTAGAATTTAACTGCACGATTTTTCTTTTTCTTCAAGCCTGTATTGTAGACGCTATATGCCGGCTTTAAGTTAACGGTAACGTGTTCCACCACGTGTATGTATACAGAGAAATATAACGGTATCGCTTAATGATATTTACTTCCAAAAATTAAGCAATCTTTATGAAATTTCTGAACATTGTAAAACTTGAATTGTACGCATTCTTAAATTCGGTGAGTCTAGAACTATCGCCACGGGGTTATCGGTTACAGATACAATTTCTTTTTCTTAGACGATATAACAAAACCAGTTCAAAGCAGCGCGGTATGATAATTCTTCTAATCGTTAAAGTTACAACATTTTGTAAATGTGTGCAAGCGCAGTATTTTTTCTCCAAAGGCTACAGCGATAGTAAATTATAGAGGAATTATCAATGTCCCAGACCATAACGAGAATTCTAGAAGAAAAGTTGTACGTGTGATTTCATATTTTACATTTTCTTTTTGTGATGGATAAAAAAAAAATTGATAGAAAGCAAAAGTCGTGGCAATTATTCGGTTCTCGTGTGGCCTCGTGTGCGCCCGGTGTTATTGAACGGGTGTTTTCTCGTTAGTTCACAAACAAGGCGTAAAAGTGTGGCAAAAGAGCGATAACAATGATTACATACGTACATTCTAATTTATTACCAATGGACCCTCCGAATCCATTAATCTCGTTTGCTCGCAATATCAACGTTTTCCTTACTTTTGTAAAATAATTTTGTTTCGATTAAATAATATAGATTTACACCGACTAAAGATTCTAGAATATTCTTCAATTCGTTATTTGTATTACACTATGAAAACACACGTGTACAATCTGCCAGGTAGACTGTGAACGACTACGTGGAAGCGTTTTTAATTGTTTTGCTCGTTTCTTTTTTGTTACTTTTTCTTTTCTCTACCGTTTATAATTCCCTTTCTACTCTCGCATTCTGGTCAATCCAGAGCATCGCTTTATCTCCCTGGTGTAACTCGCATTCGTGCAGGAACGAGAACAGGAAAAATAAAAGTGGCGGACGGAGATTGTGAAAGAAAAAGAAATGGGTGAAACTCGGCAATTATCCACGAACAGAGGGGAATCGAGTTTGCTCGAGGAAACTCGAAGTTTCCAAGTGCGCGAGGAGAACAGAAATGTCGAACGTGCCGGCTTTGACTGACTAACGCACAGGTGGCAAAATTCAAGGCGCTCGTTAATTACTCTATAACATTGTCGTTCCATTTGAGTTTAATTTTAACAATAAGAAGGAATATAAATCAAACAAACAAAATCAAGAAAATCAAACAAACTTGATGTTTCTATGAATGATAAACGACATGTTTTTCGTGAAAGCTAATTAACTGTGAACTCTGCAGATATACAAGAAATTTAGTGGACGAGGGAAATGGCAGGTTCAACCTGATGGTACTTTGTTGGGGCGAAGGCCATGGCTCGGCTATTCATGATCACGCTAATGCTCACTGCGTTATGAAAATACTCCAGGGAGAATTGTGCGAGGTAACTGTCCAAGCGACAGAGCTTCTTAAATTCTAGAAGACTTATGAAACTAACTTAAAGACTAAAATATAAAATAACATAAACGCTTTAACATTTGACTTAAAGACTAGATACTCGTGGCCCGAGGATAACGAGAATACGAACGACGACAGTGAGAAACTTCGCGAAATTGGTAGAAGTACAATTGGCCTTGACGACGTTTGTTACATCAATGATTCGCTAGGCTTACACAGAGTCGAGAATCCAAGCACGATAAACCCAGCTGTATCGTTACATCTTTATTCACCACCTTTCGAGAGTTGTTCGGTCTTCAACAAGCAAACGGGTCAGAGGTTACTCTCGAAAGTGACTTTTTGGTCGAAATATGGAGAGCGTCGTAATCGGGTAAGATTAATCATATCTTTAGTTTTTTTTTTTTCCCCCTCGTCTCTAATGATCCAGTACAAATGGATTTTACTCATGAAGCTTTGTTTTAAATTCAGGAAATTCAAGATGCCAGAGCACCGGAGGACAACTGAACCAAAAACGAATTATTATTTTATTCCACCGATGCAATTTTTAAATATCGTTATTTTTTACGAATGTTTATCTTTAGACAGTTAATTTATGAGCTTATTGTGTTTAAATTCAAGGGACAGACTTGAAACTCAGAGTTTTTGTGTAACAATAACGTGATTGAAATTCAGTTTATAATTACTAAAAACAATGAAGGCGGAAAGTGAAATAAAAAGAAGAAATGGTAAATCTCAACGATAGCTGGGTCATCGCGTTTATCGCTCGTCCCTCGGGTCAAACTAAAGCTGTTAAAGCTGCCTTCGTAGATACGCGAACGCGCGATTTTATACATTTAGTGTCTTGCAAAGTTGTATACAATTAATGCGCATCCCCTTATCTTCTTAAGAACGAATGTGATCAAATGAGTAAATAAATAATAATTTCGTAACATCCTGTTCTGATGATCCGTCAATTTTTCCAATCTATCTGACGCACGTTATTTACAAGTCGGTATTAACGTCCCTGTGTCTCTTTTGTTTACGTCAAACGTCGCGTATCGAACAACATTCGTAACGTTCTATAATGCTAGCTTATATCGATATTTACAAGAAAATTTTTTTGTAGTTTCTTCACTACGATTGAAGAACTTGTGGCAAAAACGACGTTCGCGTTTGAGGAAAAATGTCTACTGCGTTAATTAAAATCTAATCTGTCATAGTGTCCAATATCCATTTGACGTAATAAGCGACGTTTGTGTAAACACCGGGGAAACCCGTGAGACCGCAGCTATGCGCACCAAAACTAACAATTCCATATTGAATCGTTCGAGGCTTGCCATTGTAAATACCAACGGACTGTAGAGGTCCTCCGCTGTCACCGGAACAAGAGTCCATGTTGTTTGTTCCACCGGCGCAAATTTGCTTGTACCAGATCTTGGCTACCTGATGGCGATATGCGAAACGACAGGTTTCCGTGTCCACGATCGGTAGCGTGACCTTCAGCAACTTTTTACTTCTTATTCCAAATTCGGTCGAGCCCCAGCCTGTGACTACAACTTTGCTGGACTTCATGAATACTGCGTTGGCCAATGGCAGACAAATTGGACGCACGCTGACTGGATTGAAATCTGCCTCGGCGTCCAATTTCACTAGAGCAATGTCGTTGTGCAATTTCCTTCGTGTGAAATCTGGATGAACGTCGACCCTGTCGATACCAACATCCTGATATCTTTCCGCGCAATTGTAACCAACACCATCCTCGTATTGGTCGCAGTCACGTTCCTCGCTGAGGTCGTGATCGCCGAGCCTCACGCTAACTAACTTGAGATCTTGAAAATTGTAAAGGTTAGTAAATTTCTCTATTTCTTGGCACTGAAAACAATTTTCTAATTCTCATGTTACACTTACTCATTGGAAGTTCAGTAACGCAATGCGCAGCAGTGAGAACATAACGTTTACTGATCAACGAAGCGCCGCAGCGAAATTCCGTATCTCCTCCACCAACGTCATAAGCCAGAAGTGCCATCCATGGGAATTCGTAAATGGACGTGATATTCCCTCCAAAAATTCGTCCTTCTGGTATAGGACCGCAAAGATCTTCATTTATGAGTCGACGATTAGGATGATTGTACACAGGAATCGGAGCAGCTGGTGGTGTTGTCACCGGTGTTGGCATCGTCGTCTCAGTCTCAATATCAATCGGTACAATATCCGTTGCGATGGTCAAACCTGAATTGTCATTTTGAATTTCGCAACAAACCTTTGGATCGATTCCTTCGAAGCCACATTGTGCTTTTCGCAAGACATTCAACACCGGTGGCAGAAGAGGACGTCGTCTCAGAAGAGTCAGAAGACGATTGCACTGTTTTATGTTTACACAACGACCTTTGCTTCCCCATTGTGTATAACAATAACTATGAACTTGCACAATCCATAGAAAAGCAAGTACAACGAGGATACAATTAATTTTCATTTTTTCCACTCAAAACTTTGTCAAACTCCAGCTGAATATTTCACCTTTTTTTCTAGAATGTTCTCTTCGCTCTGGACACTCTCCAAGTGTTGTTTGGTAACAAGTGCTGGCTCGATCAGTGATCAATTTATGTAAACCCACAATTATCTTGCTCCTTTGTATACACTCCAATGCCAGACAAGGGCGAGCATTTGATTGGTCCTTATTGTTGGATGGAGGGAAGACTGATGAGCTCATTGGCTTTCACACCTGGCAAGACTCCATTTCACATAAAACTTAGCAGGCAAACCACTTCCACAGAAAATTTTGTCTATAGATGTGCCCAAATGCCAGAAACAATTGTGTACCTGCAAATGTATTTCAGATATATTATATTCTATGTCCATCATAAATGGGAAGCTATAGGTTACCCCGAGCTTCGTTTATGACAGGGGATTATCTCCCCTACCTGCTCTCCTAATCCTCAAAAAGGTTCGACAGCAGCATGTTTCTTGGACACACAAATTGCAATTAGGACTGCATTGTGTTAATGGCTGAAAGAAGATTATTTTTCTTTGTATAAATTTTGCATGAACGCTTTTATCAAAATGGCGACTTGCCATTGATTCTTCCAATAATGGATGGTTTAAGTAAATTGTCGTGTACTCACCGGTAAATCCTCTGTTATTTTTATTCCCATGCATAAGAAGTTTGAAAACGCCTGGTAAGTTGGAGGTTGGAGAAAACTCGGATACTTGTGGCAAGCTGAAGCCAACGATTGATGCCTTGGTGTATTTACATATTGCCTAGAAAACGCGAAAACAGCATTTACATGTCTCGGTGCAGAATCTTGTGACGGAGTGGTTAGAAATTCCGAAATTCGAGTTTTAAAAATTGTTATTTATCTCATGTTTTACTCGTTTTCTAAACGAATGCTGCCGTGTAACGGTTTCTTCTAGGAATTTGAACGCTGAGTGCGACGCAAGGGGGCGACACTCAACGAAATTCAACGGGCTTCGATGACGTAGGATGGTTCGCTTAGTCGCCGTTTGTAGTTCGCATTGTGCGGCGCTGCCAGTCGTCCGCGCTGTACCCCACACCCCCGTTATCCCCTTGCCAATTGCCATTCTAACCTCAACTAAATAGACAGCTACTGCAATCGTGAAAATCGTTATACTTCCGATAATTTTATACAAATGCATGGCGTGGTAAAAAGAATTATAATTGAATTCACAAAGAAACTATTGAAGTAGAGAACATTTGTTAGTCTTCAAAAAATATTGAATAAAAATTGTGCAAATTAGAAAATGAAAAAATTGCCAAAATTGTTTATATTTTTTTCGGAAGAAAAACCTCAAATTTGTGTGCAATTATTTGTCTACTACAAAGTCATAAAATCATATAACATATATATATAATGTTATATAATGTAATATAATATAATACGAATCTATACTATTATATACATATCTTCAAGTTATTTAATTATATTTTTGGGTTGCTGTAATTATCTATAGCATAATAGATAATGTTTGCATCAGCCATAGCCCGCGGCTGCGGCGCGGATTACTACTAGCGCCACATGGTGGCTGGCGACGCTAAAAGAACCACCCTATATATGTTGAGTGCCAGGGATCTGGTGCGACGTCTGCGCCTCCGGAAATGAACGGACGGTTGTTTCTATATTGGACCGAACGTTGGGGACGATTGACCCGCCACCGGTGGCGAATGTTTGAACTTATTCCTAGTACTATTCGGGGTACGTTGGCCTAGCGAGGTCCTAGTGATATTGTCATTCACCTTTTGCAATGGGCTAAGTTCATATTTTTTTTAATATAATATCTTTAAGCTCTATAGAGCGCAATGTTAATCGAACCTAATTTATATATTACAAAATACTGACAAGTCGGAATTGTATATATTTTTTATATTCGCGTTATGGAAAAAAAATTGTGAATCAATTTGTCGTCGATGTACATTTACAACGATGCACACTCGGTTGTCATTCTGCAGGGGTCAAAAATAGGGAGGGGATATAAATCAGAAGGGAGGGGATGTAATACAGAAGGAAATATATGTATATAAAAATGACGAATACCCGGCACGTCGGAATTTTCGAAAAATTTTTTTATGAGAAATGCTGAATAAAACTGATCGTATTTTGCAAACAACGACGTCGAACGCGTGTGAATATTATACGAAGGATAATGAAATCATTGTCGCACGTTCAGCGAGTGAGGTTTTTGTACAAAACTATTTTGAGGTTACATCGCGGTATGCCACCTGAGATACAAGAATTAGGGAATAATTACGTTCGTGACGAATTCAAGAGACACAAATCGTGCAATCCTGCTGAAGCTCACGTCTTTATGAACGAGTGGACCGTAAGCATTTGGGAAATGATCATAGCATTTCGAAAAATATTCAAGTCAGTTATTGCGGAATGTCCAATTGAGTTTTTGTGTGATATTATGTAATTGACATTTAAAAGGGCTACGCAACTTCCATCGCAGAACAGCTGGGACTCAGAGGACCTCGAACAGCCAAACCATTGGGAAAATGTTTAAACGCGGAAGACCTTGAGAGATTAAGAGACGAGCAAGTTTATCAACTGTACGAGCTCATGATAGCAGCCACGGGAAAGGATGACAAGTCAAAAGCAACTTGACAGAATCTAGAACAATACCTCGACCGACATTTAGATTAGAAAAATTGTTATCTAAACATAGTTGTTATACTTTTCTCGGTCTTTGCGAGATATTGATCAATTCTGAGCTGTGATTCTCAATAGTAAATTTATTGATTAACAGTTGTTAAAGTACAATCATCGATTTTCTAGGTGTCTTCTTTTGTTAGTCGAAAAAACAATTTGTGTAAGGTCTTTTTGACTTGTGATTGGATGTTTAAAGATACGCAGTGTCAAATTTAGTTAGGTTATGTTATAACCGATAACGTCGAGAAATTTTCGTGTTGCAATTTCGTGGGTACAAGCTTCGAAGCTTTATAATTCAATAAACAGGATTATATTTCCGGTATTATGAAAGCTTGGCGGGATTCTGCTAGTTTGATACTGGCGGCGCGTAATGCACAGAAACGAAACTCTGTCATTTCAGAATCTTCGGTAAGTTTAACATTGAAAAAGTAATTTGTCTAGCTAAACAGTCGTAATTCAGATAAATGATATAAAAAACTTAAATTTCAGTTTCGGTATGACTACAAACTGCTGACCATGCAGCGGAAGAAGACCGCATCATTCATGGCCGAGTCTTATGTGTTTCCTGGTGGAACGGTGGAACCTTCTGACGGCGATTTGAAATGGAAGAAATTATTTTCTAAATTTGGCCTAGAGAGTGATAGTTTTTCGTCGCTTTGTTCAAAAGACGCCAATAGGCTGCCAATATTCAAGCCTAGACGCAATGAATTACCTCGGGAAATATCGCTTCGCATAACAGCGATACGTGAGACATTCGAGGAGTGTGGTATATTATTGTGTAAAACCAAG
Source organism: Netelia fuscicornis (assembly GCA_946811545.1). Taxonomy (NCBI): domain Eukaryota; kingdom Metazoa; phylum Arthropoda; class Insecta; order Hymenoptera; family Ichneumonidae; genus Netelia; species Netelia fuscicornis. The sequence goes on along the minus strand of OX328014.1, from coordinate 45,176,483 downwards.
ACTAAGAAAGGAACTTTGACAGAATGGGCGGAACATTTTATCCTCGAAGAGATGAAATCTTGGCAATCTAAAGTTCACAACGACTCGATGGAATTCTATCGTCTTTGCGAAGATCTTGGTTGTTATCCGGATATTTGGGCATTGCACGAGTGGAGCAATTGGCTATCACCGACTTTTTTACCAAAGCGATTTGACACAGTCTTTTACATGGTGTGCATGCCTGCGCAACCACCCGCAGATTATGAAATCGAGGAAATGGACGGATTAAAAGTGAGTCCCGACGACAATTTATGTTGAACTCGTAAAAAAAAACAGAGATACAGTTTGCAATTAATTTCAGTGGGAAGACCCCAAGAATCTTTTGTGTTCTTCCAATGGTTATTCGTTTGGACCTCCTCAACTTTATGAACTGGCAAGAATAGCAAAATTCGAGTCTCTAGATAACTTATTGGATTTTGCTATTGCTCGTGCCAAAAATGGTGTTCGGGTTCATAATATCCCGGTAAGAGTCATTATATTAAAAATGTATGCCTTGTCATTAACTTAACATCCAACCTTGTTTACAAACCCACCAGGTCCGAGTTAAATTGTCTGATGGGCTGGCTCATCTATTACCTGGAGATAGCATGTATCCCGAGCAAGTCAGTTTAACGGACCGGCAAATTCTTGACCGGACACCGATGACGATGTCAGAATTTCGTGATCTATCACCAGTGAAGAATCGAATGGAAAGTTACAGCGTAGATGCTATGACACTCGTCGTGGACAATTTAAGTTGCCCAGATGGGCATCTCTCGCCTTTATGCATCGATGGTGTATCGATTATAACTAAGTGATTGCAAATTTCGTGATGTGGATCTTACATAAACGTCTGAAAAATAATATTACGGTTTGCTGTTCTCTCAGTGATGGGCGCAATGCCATGTGCATTCTGCTCATATTTGAACGTTTAGGAAGATGTTGCGAGGGAACAAGTGGGACCATGTGGAACTATTCATCCACCATGTACTTTCCAGGGCTAAATAAAATTGATCAGAATGCGATATACAGTCGATTTCGATGGGTTCGCATAACCTCAAAAAATCGACTTTTTGCGATGCTGTATCTCGATTCTCGTTCGTCCGACAGAAAATTTCACTAATAACTTTTAGAAGGCCCCTCCGAGACGAGACGAACGAGCCCAGGTACGTCTGGCTATCTCAATTTTTGCGGCCGTGGCAAAAGTTTGAAAAATCCGATTTTTCAAACGAAAGGGCCCGGATGAGGCCCTTATTTCTGGTCTTATTCGATCGGCAATTGCTCGCTAATGAAAATTCGATGCTTATTGTTCTCCATACTTCAAAAACTCTAGGAGAAACATAGAACAAACACCCCTTAAGGTCGATAAATCAGTGTGAGTGTATTCTGTTCTCCTCATATACGATTCCGTATAAAAGTACCCATAGTTCGACATTTGGCCGCTCAGATGTCACCCCGTCGACCAACTCTCGAGGTTTCATCATTTGTGGAGCGTTGCTGATCTTCCTCCTAATCTCTGGTTGCATTAGACTAGGTTAATTTTTTTAAAGAAACTTATATTCAAGTTCCATACGCCGGTTCGTTCGACGAATATTATTTATTTAAAGATTATACAACTAATTGGAAAATAGATAACCTATAAAATAGACATGGTTGATACAAACAGCGAATCAGCGAGTGACGGTAACGCGCCACCGAAGACTGCCAAGCAATTGGAAAAAGAGGCTAAAAAGCTCGCGAAATTAGAAAAATTTAAGCAAAAAGTTGACAAGAAGGAAACTGTTGCTGCTGTGTCAAGCAAGCCGAAAGCCAAGCCGGAGGTATATATTTTCTTACACCAACATATTTTTATGTTCAGTTTGAGCTCCAAGCACTTACATTATCATCCATATGTTTTATGAAGTAGATATAATCTTGTGAACTAGTTTGACAATACGTGACATACATACAGTCACGCATTGTCAAACTGAACACGTGTTACATTAGGAAAATTCATAGAGTTGAATTTGGCGCCATTTTCATTCAATTATGAACATATGATAAAGTTAAAGTTTATCTAACATTGTTATCAGAAAATCGAGAAGAAGAAAGAGGGTAAAGATTCTGCAGTTTACACCGCCGATACACCAGAAGGGTCTAAGAAAGATGTGGCGTGTTCAATGCCAGATGCGTATAGTCCTCAGTACGTGGAAGCCGCGTGGTATTCCTGGTGGGAAAAGGAAGGTTTTTTTAAGCCTGAATACGGGGTAAATATCAATCGAATTCTTCTATTAGTTTTTCCTGTGAAATATATTTCAATTATTTCACACTGACAAAATTGTAGAGAAAATCCATTTCCGAGCCAAATGCGAAAGGCAAATTTGTGATGGTGATACCACCTCCTAATGTCACTGGATTCCTTCATCTTGGACATGCTCTGACTAACGCTGTGGAAGACGCTATAACAAGATGGTGAGAAAACATTTGTGCATGGACCTCGCGGCAAGAATGAAACATGTGAATTTTCTAGGAATCGTATGAAGGGACGTACAACGCTTTGGAATCCAGGTTGCGATCATGCCGGTATAGCTACCCAAGTGGTGGTCGAGAAAAAGCTATGGCGAGAAGAGAAAAAGACAAGACATGATTTAGGAAGAGAGAAATTTGTGGAGAAAGTCTGGGAATGGAAACGCGTGTGAGTTCTATGATCGATCGGCTGGTAATAAACTGCTTCTCTATGGAAAAAGGTGTGTCGAATGTTGTTTCTTGTTTTCAGAAATGGTGATAGAATTTACATGCAATTGAAAAAACTCGGTGGTTCGTTCGATTGGGAACGTGCATGCTTCACGATGGATCCAAAATTATGTCGTGCTGTTACCGAGGCTTTCGTACGTTTGCATGATGAAAATGTCATCTATAGAAGCAATCGTCTCGTAAACTGGTCATGTACGCTAAAAAGCGCCATTTCCGACATTGAGGTCGACAAGGTTGAACTAACCGGTAAGACCTTGCTCTCGATTCCTGGCTACGATGAGAAAATTGTTTTCGGTGTTTTGGTGCATTTTGCCTACGAGGTGGAAGATTCCAACGAGAGGTTAGTCGTTGCTACGACACGGGTGGAAACAATGCTCGGCGATACTGCAGTCGCAGTTCATCCGAAAGATTCACGTTATTCACATCTCGTTGGAAAATACGTGAAGCATCCTTTCTGCGATCGACGAATACCGATTATTGCTGATAACTTTGTTGAAATGGAATTTGGAACTGGCGCAGTGAAAATCACTCCTGCCCATGACCCTAACGATTATGAAGTTGGGAAACGTCACAATTTACCGTTCGTCACCATCTTCGATGACGATGGCAACATTACAGGAAATTATGGCAAATTTACAGTGAGAACAATTGACACAAGAGATATGATATTATCATACATATAGTGCAAAATAATCATTTTCACAGGGTATGAAAAGATTCCATGCGAGAAAGGCTGTCCTCGACGAGCTGACGGTACGGAAGCTCTTCGTCGAGATGAAAGACAATCCAATGGTTGTGCCAATCTGCAGTCGTTCGAAGGACGTTGTGGAACCTTTGATAAAGCCTCAGTGGTACATAAAGTGCGACGACATGGCAGCTGACGCAATGAACGTCGTGAAAACTGACGAGCTCAAGATCATTCCAGAACAGTACAAGAAAACTTGGTATCATTGGATGGAAGGTATACGCGATTGGTGCATATCGCGTCAATTATGGTGGGGTCATCGTATTCCTGCTTATTACGTCAACTTTAACGACAACGTTGTACCGTCCACGATAAGCGACGACGACCGTTGGGTCAGTGGACGGAGCGAAGAAGAGGCTAGAGAAAAGGCTGCGAAAAAGTTCAATGTTCCTATCAACGCCATAAGCCTCAAGCAAGATCCCGATGTCCTGGACACTTGGTTCTCATCAGCATTGTTCCCATTCTCAGTTTTCGGATGGCCCGAGCAAGTATGTATTTTATACCATTTTTATTTAATATTAAGAGCGATAAGACTATCGATCTGGGAAATGAGTGAAAATTTTACAAATTACAGACTGAAGAGTTGAAGGCTTTTTACCCGGGTACCTTGCTGGAGACTGGACACGATATTCTGTTCTTCTGGGTAGCGAGAATGGTTTTCTTTGGCAAGAAACTCCTAGGAAAGTTGCCGTTTAAGTAAGTGAATATACAACATTAAGTATCCAAATTCAAATGCACTTTTACAATATTTCTATTTAAATAATTTCTATAGAGAAGTATATCTTCATGCTATGGTACGAGACGCACACGGAAGAAAGATGAGCAAATCACTTGGCAATGTAATCGATCCTATGGATGTAATTTGCGGTATTACTTTGGAGGTTTGTACTTCGATAATCAGGATTCTGATTAACAAGCCTTCCACTTTTTCCTATGGCTAACCTCTTTTTCAATTTCTTTCAAGAAACTTCACAAACAACTCGAAGAAACGAATCTCGATCCAAAAGAACTGAAACGCGCTATCGAGGGACAAAAACGTGATTATCCCCAGGGAATACCCGAGTGTGGTACAGACGCGTTGCGATTTGCTCTTTGCGCTTACACAACGCAGGGACGTGACATCAATCTTGACATAATGCGTGTACAAGGATATCGTTTCTTCTGCAACAAAATTTGGAATGCGACGAAATTTGCTCTCATGTACCTTGGCGATTTTAAGTACAACGATGAGACAGAGGTAAGAAACAAGAAATGAGAAACAAAAACTGAAATTGAGATTTTGCTGATACAGGAAAGGAGAAAAGATTTGTCATCCGCAGCGGTGTTTAAGTCGAGCGAGATCATGTCTTCATTAACGCTATTGTGTTGTTGTTGCAATAGAGATCCGACTGTGTTGGAAATGGGAGTGTACAAGTCGGCAGTAGGGAATGGTATTTGTCAACACTTGGCGAAACATGCGTCCAGGACGCTCTGAACGATTATTTAGCCGATTATCCGTTCCTGGATGGTTACACACCGTCCCAGTCGGACGTAACGGTGTACGAGGCTTTTAATAAATTATCCGTCGATTTTCGTCACAAGCCACATCTCCATCGTTGGCAAAAACACATTAGCACATACAACCATACAGAAAAATCTGCATTTCGCGCTGACAGTGGAGAACTGTTTTATCGTTGCTCCATGAAAGTGAATGGTAGATCAGATGATTGCGGATATCAGGTGGGCGATATCGCTTGAATCCTGCATCCGATTAGACCATTTTTTTTGTTTATTTTCAGATGAAACATTGCAAATATGTTTGAGTGTTGTCTTAGTTTTGTTTTGTCTTCGTCCCTAGGCTAGCAATAACCATTTTTAAACCCGCATCCAGTATGCTTTAATGTATATCTCGGTTTAGAACGAGAATACAAATTGATATGTGATTGAATCAACATTTCAGCTCACAGGAAATGAGACCAATGTGGATCTGTGGATGTTGTCAAGAGTGAGCCACGCGGCTAAAGTTTGTGACGAGGGAATCGCTCAATACGATTTTACCGCAGCTACAACAGCATGTTACAATCTCTGGCTTTATGATTTGTGCGATGTCTACTTGGTAAGCCTTAAAACATCTCCATTTTCTTCTCTCGAACCAGAAGATATTTTATATGTTTCCTTCATCGCAGGAATATCTCAAGCCAGTGTTCCAAAGTGGAACGGCCCAGCAGATATTGGCAGCGAAAAGGGTGCTGTTCGCAACTCTGGATGTGGGACTTCGTTTGTTGAGTCCCTTCATGCCTTTCATAACGGAGGAACTTTATCAACGATTGCCACGTACGAAACTAGCTTATCCGAGTATCTGCGTCAGTCCGTATCCAGAGGAAAATGAGGTAAACATTTAGATTTCTTGTTACATCAAGTTTCTGGAATCTTTTTAAGTTTACAACCATCCTTTGTACTTGCAGTGTCCTTGGAGAAATTTGGAAGTCGAGAAGGATGTTGATTTTGCTCAGAAAGTCATTAAGAGCATAAGATCAGCTAGATCGACATACAATTTACCGAACAAAACGAAAACTGAGGCTTATGTTGCGTGTAACGATGCCTCGCTGCAGCAGAGAATGGAGAGTTATTACTCGATGATTGGAACTTTGGCTTATTCGACCATTAACCTGGGCGAAGCTCCGCCAAATTGTGCGATTATTACTGTCACTGACAAGTTTCAAGTCCATCTCGTTCTCAAGGGTCTCATCGACCCGGTCAAGGAGCTCGACAAACTTGGCAAGAAGGAGGATTTGTTGACTGGTGTGATAGAAAAACTTAAACAAGCGATGTCTGCCAACGATTACGACACGAAAGTACCGGTCGACGTACAAACTGCCAACAAGGAAAAGCTCGAGAACAGCGAAGGTGAATTGGAACGTCTCACCGAAGCGATGCAAGCTCTCCGAACTTTATTATAAATTTTTACGTTTTTTAGCCGATGAAATTATACATAACCTATTATTTTCGTTAATAAAGTATTGCGAGGACGAAGTGGGACGAAAATGTGAGAAAGAATCACTAGAAACTACCATAACCAATATTTATTTATATTAAGCCATGTCTGACCATCATTACCCCACCGAGATATCCGGCTCTACCAAACTCCAACTTCCGGTTCTGATGAAACATGTGCTGTACGACAGTTTTGCTTTATCAGGTTTGTTGTTGATATCAGCTGTTGTGCTGTTTTTACGCATTGCGAGTGATATTATAACGCCGTATTGGAAATAAGTGTCGAAAATTATCGATGATTATAAAGAAGAATAATAAACAACTACGAATATAAATACGAATAACCTACTGTTGCAGTAAGTTAGGTTATACACATAAATCAAAACATGAAGATATCAAGATTGAAGAAGGTTCAGAAGAACTTGGGCTTCTACGTGAACAATTACAAGTTTCGTGAACCTTATCAGGTCCTTATCGACGGTACATTCTCATTCGCTGCCCTCGAAGTGAGTAACCTCTCAAAAATTTAATTCAAGTTTGCTCTACCAAATTGATGTAACGTGCATTTCTTTCCAGAACAAATTCAACATACAAGATCAGCTGCCAAAGTATTTTCAAGCAGAAACGAAGATACTTACGACACAATGCGTGATAATAGAGACTGAAAAATTGGGTTCTCAAGTTTATGGCGCTATGCTGATAGTCAAACAATTTGCAATTCATAGATGCGGGCATGAAAAGAATCCAACATCGGGTTCAAAATGTTTGCTCTCGATGATCGGTAAAGACAATTCCTCAAGGTTTGTTCAAATATTTATGGAAGTTTTATGTTCAAAAAGTTTGCTTTGTAATATTATTATTAATGAAACTTTCTCTTCTAGGTACTTAATAGCGACTCAAGATCGAGAACTGCAGGATCGGCTCAGATCGATTCCAGGTGTCCCGTTGCTTTATTTGCACGGGCGAGCACCGACTCTCGATCCACCTTCTCAAGCAAGCCGAGCTCATGCGAGCGAATTGTTGAAGGGCATAGGTATGAGCGTGAATCAGCAAGAGACGATAAAATCATTGAAACAAATTTCTGGCCTGGCGATCGAAGAGGAGATCAGAATAAGAAAGAAACGCAAGAAGGGTGGTCCAAATCCATTGAGCGTTAAGAAGAAAAAGAAACCTGAGAAAAACCTAATACAAAATCCAAAAACACCGGGCAAAGTGAGGAAGAGGAAAAAGGTTAAACTTGCCAGTCACGTAAAGGAGGCGCTGAAAATGTCCAAAGATAAATAAGGTCAGACTCGAGTGTATGAAACTCGGTTATTATTATTTATAATACAAGTTTTGTTTTTTTTTTTCACTTTATAATTAATAAAGTATCGCTCGCCCCAAACTTTGTGAAGTGTCTAATCTTGGCGGTCACGATCATCGTTCATGAAGAAAATAATGCTGATCTGTGCGATTCGTGAATCTTCGGGTATTGACACAAAAATAGAAAAAAAGAAAAATTGTTGGTATACAAAAAATGTACTGTTCGATCTGGCAATTCCAGCACTCTCGACCAAGTCTTTATGTCGGGTACTGCATCGTACTCGATTAAACCATAAATAATCTCACAAATAATAACATATCATAAGAAGCAAAAATTCCTGATCATCGGAGTAAGAAACTAAAAGTGTTAAAGGAAAACAAATTAAACGATGATTATCACGAATCGCCATTGCGAGTTACCAACTATTAACAAGCGTGTTACAGCGTTCCAATGATTTTCTCTTTCGTTGGACTCGATACTGTCGTGTCGAAAGAAAAAGAAAAGCAGGGAAAACCTTGTCAATTCCCCTCCGAAAGAGTTACGTTCTTAAAGAGTAAATAAAAATATGTCGCTAAGGAGCTAATATACACTTGTTAAGACTTGTTAGGGAAGGAATAATTTGCGAATCGTATCGACATTTCTCCTTAGTTTTTCTTTTCGTTTTCCTTTGAGGACTCGCACTTCTATCGATCTGACGATACAATTGAATAAAAACTATAATAGTGCCAGTCTTTAACGAGTCGGTTCAAAATTGTTGCCTCTAGCAACGGCGTGATTGTTTTTCTTTTCTTATCTTTTTCTCCGTTCGTTTTTTTCTCATCTTCCTCATATTATTCTCTTAGTTGTCTACGAAGTTGAAAATTTCACCAACGCCGAATCAGTCAATGATGTTGATTGAGAAGGGCTCGTGCTGCCATCCCAAGCATCCTCATGCGTCGAGCAGCACGATGATTTGGATTTGCAGCGAGGAAAGTTGCGAGCTGAGTCTGTAGGGTAATGAGAACTGTCGCCATGTGTCCCTGCGTCACAGGATCATTTGTGTCAAGATTTAGAATCGCCTCTTCCAACCACCTGCGAAACAAGACAGTATTGTTACAATTTATTTCCCTTGGTTAAATTTCCTTTCTCTAATAAACTTTTTACGATACAAGTTTTGTTCTTTTTCATTACCTATGCTTGAGTTCAGTGCGGTGTCCAAGATCAGCGGAGAGTTGTTGGACCAGTGATAAAATCACTGGTTGTTGAAGGACGCAGCGAGGAGCTTGTCCCGGAGGTCCCGAGAAACAGGAAAAGACTCTGGATGGTTCGGTCTTTTCGCAAACGAGAACGACGAGATCCAAATCACTGGCGCTCAGTGCTTGTTGAAACGCTGCATTCAACTGACCTCTTTGAAGAAGCGATAATACTCGTGCCTGAGTATCAGCGACCGCAGGCACCGATATGCATGGTGTTGTAGCGCGAGATCTGTAAGTTTGAAGAGTGTTTAAAAAATATCAAGGTACCTCTTGCCTTTAAATAACAGCAGGGAAAACTTACCTTGCTTCAGCAATATCGATCAATTGCTGATTGAGATTGTCACTGATACATTCACGAATGGTTTTTGTTGTCTCTTCCTGCAGGGTCGCAAGACTCTTCGTCATCTCGGTTTGCAATTCTTTACGAACGAGGCTGGTGCTACTCGATAAAAGTTGCAGCGAAGCCTCGTTCTGTTGCTCGTTGCGCCTCTGGCATTGTTTCTCCAGCAGCGCCTCAACATTTTGCAGATCTACAAACGAGACAAAGTATAAATATTTCTTACAAGTTTGTTCAATTTTGATCCATCGAAAACTCAATAAAATGCTTACATTCGTGAGTTCCTTTTGTAAATGTATCTTGTACTTGTCGAAACATCGACTGGCAAGCTTTTTCCATCCTGGGCAAGAGAACATTAGCGAAAGCTTCTTTGAATGCGTTTTCCAATGCTGGTTTGGCTGCGTTAGCCGCTGCGACAGCGATGGTGTCCTTGATATGGGCACCGCCTATCAATTGTGTCAAATTTTCCTTGAGAAGAGAATCTATCCTCGTGACGTCGGTTCTAAGATGCACCTTGAGTGGTTCGACGACATCACTGACGAGCTGAGGCAGAGCAGCTTCAATCTTAGTCGTAATCGACGTTTCCAGGGTATCGAGAAAGTCATTTTGTCGAGCGATTCGTGCGTAGAGCGTCTGTTCTATGGAAGCAAGTTGTTGTTGGGAAGCTCGAGCAAGAGCGGACTCGACCCTTGTTGCAACGGGGGTGTCCTGTCGAAGCCTCGTTACTTCCGCCCTGAGCTCTCGAAGCTCCTGTCTCTGTTCCTGCACCGTCTCAAGAATACTCTCCAACTTTTTGGTCAATGCAACGACGCTGTGATCATTGGAAATGTGACTTATCGCAATGTCAGGTTGATCATCGAAATAGACAGAAACCTCCTCCTCCTCTTCCTCTTCCTCGTTCTGCAAAATAATCGCCGATCCTTTGCGACTTTCTTCTTTCACCAATATGGCTTGAGTCTCATTTTTCATATCCTTATCAGGAAATTCCTCTGACTCGCTTCCACTTTTAGTTGGATGATCGCGTACCCAAGAGTAAGAGCCCTCGCTCCAATGTTCGCCTGGCTTGACAGACCACTCCTCGGGTTCTTCTACCGGTAATGCAACCTTCTCCATTGGCTTCTCTTCGGGAAATTTAACGAAATCTTGCATCGCCCTCTTGCCAACGTCTATGAGAGAAACTATTGGCATCGACCAGTCGCCACCGAGAGCCGTCCACTCGTCAGCGTTCAAGTCTGTCAAAACCTCTTCCTCCTTTTCCTCTTCGTCGAGGCCAGCGAGGTACAAAATTTCTCTAACCTCCCTCGAGGTGCTGCTACCACCGCTAGGCGGTGCTTGCTCGAGTTCGCTGGTTGCTAGTGGTGGCTCCGTGGCATTGAGCGCTTGAACAGCTTGAGCGAGTGATGGACTTGCCGACATCACGGTACCGAGCTCCGGACTCGCCGGACGCGAATCAAGACCATTATTTTCCTTCTTGGCTGGTGAACTAAATGCATCCGGGGTCATGAGGTTCAGAGCGCCGTTAATGTTTGTCGCTGCTTCTATCGTCGCAGAGACTGAACGATCTTCCTCTTCTTCCTCACCATTTTCCTCGACGGTCCCGTTCTGTTCATCGTGTCTTATGTGTTGAAGATCATCCGCGAAATCAAGGGAATCGTGGGTAAGCGTGTCCATAAGACAATTGTTCGTAAGTTCCCGAGGTGGACGAAAGGCTATGTGACATTCTTGGAGAGATTTTGGCTGTACGAGGTACATCCGTATCACAAGCTGATCCTCGCTCTCGTCGTCGCAGGGTGAAAGATCCTCGAGCGATTCGCCGGTTGGTCGAACTTTTCGCAGACCAGCATCGACGATCCCGAAACTCAAGATCGGATATGGCAAAAGAAACTCGGATATCGTACCGACGCAAGCGACACCGCTTTCACTGTCTTTGGTCAAACAAAGAATGTAAAGACCCTTGTTGCATATGTCCGAGAGTAGCAAAAAGCCAGCGCTGAGGTCGAGACCCGCTTTGAGCACCGGTACCTTCCCACTTATCGGCGATGGATCGAAACGTATCGTCTGGAGACAAACCCACTTCTCGCACGACCACACCTTAAGCTCGGAATTGTTGTCACAACCGGTTATGGCCAATTGCCAGAACTGAGCACTGCAATTAATTTTTTCAAACATTGTGCCAACAGAGACGTGGATGCCAGTGTGATAAAAATATACTCACTCGGGTTGATAATTCTTGTGATCATCGAGGAAGAACATTGATGATATTGGTCTACCATCGTGCGGTCTCCATTCGTGTAAACAGCTCGGTTGTTGGAGCGCCGTATCGTGTGTTAACACTTGGAAGAATTTAATTTCACCATCGAGACTGGCAGTGGCTATTGCTGTACCATCGGGACTTAGAATTGCCTCGACTATCGTTCCCGAATGCTGACAAATTGCCGTCATACTGCCGCTATTTCTTACTATTGGATCGGTCACCTGGCAATTTAAAAAATAAAAAATTAACCGAATATCACTTTTCCTTTATAGCGTGTGCAACTGATCAGATCTTAAAAAAAACGATACCTTTATCGGCTTCGATCCAAGAAGCGTCGAAGCATTGTCGACCGACCAGAGTTCGGCCTTTGAACCTCTTGTAACAATGAGAAATTTCGAAGCATCGTCGCCCTCTGTAATATCATCCTCGGGTATGTAAGGACACCATATAACTCTATGACTCGTTGGCGATATGTCGTCGGTCTCGACTTGAAGAATGAGTGTACACACGAGACCGGTGGGTGTTGAGTCGATCGTATGGACGAATAGACAGCCTAAAAAGTCTATGCAGGCTAGTACGACGCTGGATACTCGAGCGAAAGCCAGATCTTGAATAGCCCCTCGCATACCCCGCAGTAGAGCCCGCTGTTCCAACTCCTGATAAACGACTCTTACTACCCCAGCGCCTGTTCCAGCTGCGAAGCATCAATACCATTTTACAGTCTGGTCCTCGTAACAACTGGTTTGCTTGAATATTTGAAAGGTTTCAATTTTATTAATTGACGTTCTTACCCTTTATACTATAAGCAAGATATTTGCCGGACATGTGCACGGCCAATAGTTGACCGGTGTAAAAATGATGCTCCCATGTAAAATCGACAATATTCTTTAACTTGACTTTTGAACTGCCATGATCGTGTCCACCGGAAGAAGGAATCACAGTTACATTTTTGTTGAAAACCTCCACCGAGTGTTGGTCGTCTTGTCCGGTGAATGTTCTGCAATAGGCCAAATCTGGATTTTGGAGGCGAAGTTATGGAGAAACGACGAAAATTACATCAAACAATGACGATGAAATGCGAGTGAGTGAGAAAGAGGGAGCGAGGGAGAGAGGGAGGGGGAGAGAGAGAGAGAGACAGCCAGTGAAGATGAAAGATCGATTATTTGGTGACGAGAAGAATTTATACTTACATGGATTGCGAAAAGTTCCTGAGACTATCGTCTCCGGTCTTCATCATAATTGCTAATTTACAACTGGCGATCTTCTGAAAATCGGAGAGTACCGTACGTTACGAAAAATAGATACGAGGAACTGCCGGGTCCGAATGCCGAAATTCTAACCTAAAAGAGCCGGTGGCACGCTTCTGCGAAAGCCCCCAGCTCGTATCACACGCTCGTAATACCGACTTCAACGGTGATTAACGACTCGCCAAGCATCCGCGATTAAATATATTTTACCTCGAGAAATTACCCGTATCCTCGAGATCACGTTCAGAAGTAATTTTACTTTGACAAAGACTTCACTCCCTATCGCAGCATCTCACTCGGGATTGCTGAGATGAGATCGTAGTGAAGAAAGCTGCAGAACGGAGAATTCTGGTGAAAGTGGCAAGCCAACCTGTAGCTAAAAAAAAAAAGAATCCCCCAAACCGGAAATCAAGAAGGCTAGGGTAAAATATCTAGACGTTGTTGCTCCTGTCCCCTGCCGGCCGAGACGAGAAGTAAAAATGGTTCATAGCGGCGCTTGAGACGAAACAAAGGACGATTCCCGATGATCCTAAATCGATAAATTCATTATTTTATTGGAGTGCTGGGTCAACGAAAATGCCATCTGCGCCAGAATTTGTATGTATACTTTGTTATTTGTATTGTGCATGGCGTTATAAGTAGGTTTTACAGTCGTTATTTGCTTGTACAAATTCGAACATATTTAGCTGAGCATACACAGAGCCGAAGCGGAGGCGCGCATGCGCTAGCCCGGCATAGTACGAGTAATGGCGTCGATTCAACTGTCGTCGGTTCATTCGATCATCGTTAATCACAAAATTGTATGGCTTGGGGGATCGCCGGGTCATCAAAAGCATAGTATGCGGCCACGTAAGCATTGCTAACTTGTTATTTAAACGGTGTGAAGCATCGCAAATCGTTTTTATAGTCGTTATTTGTTTATAAAAATACGTTAAAGAACGTCCGTCGTAACGTGCTGTTGCATTAGTACTCGATCATTTTTAATAGCAACACTCGTGATTTTATCAAGACTGCAAATTACAACAACTTTTGTATTCAGTAATATACGTACATTAAGTTTACTATTTGCCTAATTCGCAATGTTGCAAGTCGCTTTTACAGTCGGCATTGTTCGCAAAGCCTCGCGAATGTTTGGTTAAGTTCGGCCAGTTGGCCAAGGGGGCGCGCATGCGCGTATCCGCCAAAATCCGCGACAGTTATGCAAATGGCGGCAGCGATGAAAAGTCGATCGTTGTAAATCCAAAAATTGTTCGTTTTAATCACACATCGAGTTAATGTAAAAGTTGTATTTCGTAACGTTAGTATCCAAAGTTTCTTATTCCGATTGGACAAAGTATACCAAGTAAGTTTTACAGTTATTATTGTTTAATAAAAACTCGCAGTTTTTTGTCAATGTTATTTCCAACGTGTTTAACCTCTAAATGTGTTCTGTCATAGTCATCTCAACTGCAAAATGGATCAACGATGGATCAAATTTGTCGTCACCCAATGCTACAGCAATGAAAGGTCAAGGAAATCTTTTATACGTGGACTGCAACGCAAAATCGATTCATTTACGATTTATTGAAAAAATCTCGATACACACGAGCTTTATATCATGGTTACATGCTTAATTGTATGCGTTTTTTTTTATTTTAATAATCGTACACCGCCAATACGCTATATTTACAGTATAATTTGACCAAGACGAGCTTTCGATAATAATATTAATAATGATATCGAGAAAAACGTATGAATAACGTTTACCTTCTCCATTCTCGGAACAGCCAGGAGGAGAAATTAATATCTATTTCTTTTCCATCATTCGCAAAAGTCTTATGCATTATACTTTCATTTTCCTCGTTATATCGAGCCAATATTATTTAATCCTCGCTGGCCGTGTACCGAATTATTTTTTTCTCGCGTTATTTTCCATGAAGCGTTTGATGAATTGTCCTTGCGCATGATACAATCATATATGCATTTATAATTATATGAATTTATCATATTTAAAAATAATATTATTTTTAAAAAGAAACCCTACAAAACGCGTAACGAGTCTGTTTTGTTTTAACGGGTATTGGAAAAATTTTGATAATAAATATAATTCGAAATTTGATTTTGTCGTTTCGCACGAAATATACTTATTGAGTGTCTCGTGGTAATTAACGAGAATATATTACGCTCAATAAGATTAAAAGAACACTATGCGAGAGCCACATTCGAAAGCTTTGCAAACCCACACGAAGAAAATATTTAACGAAAAAGTCAATTGAAATAGAGCGACCGGTTTCTTATCGCAACAGCATTTTTGCCTAATATGTATTTTTCAATTTTTAGCTTAAAATCGAGGAACGATTGATTGGGAATCAAATCCACTTAGCCAAGATGCGATCCAATTTACTTAACTAAAATAAATCTTGAGCCGGATACACAAGTTTGTGGTGAGTATAAAATTCAATATAAATATATAATTTATTCCATCGAGATAAAATATTCTATCGCATCTTAACTTGTTGAACTTGATATTGAATCAATCTTTGCAGAGGCAGCAGCACACTTTCCAAGATATATTTTCTTCGCGGGAGTAACAAAGCGTGAGTTAATTTTTAACAGAGGCTCGCTCGAGTTCCTGAATTATCCCGAGTAATGGCGAACCTTTTGTAGAGACCCTTAACTAATATTGTATAAATTATCGTTTAACGGCCGTGTCGTCGCGCGATTAGCAACGGTGATCACCGATATTTCTTCCTTTTTTCAGTTTTTCTTTCATTTTTCATTTTTGTTCAACAGCGCTCTTTGTCAAACCTCGTTGATCTTTTCTTTCCCCGCAATATTTCGGTACACACGGGTTGACACGAGAACACGTGGCTATATGGCCTCTAACTGCCATCGCTGGCAGGAATAGTCGAGACCATGATTGATCTCCACACCATTTTTTTTTCTCTTTTCTTTTTCGTTTTGCAGTTTTTTTTTTGGGCTTCGCCCGAGATGCTTTTTTCTCGCACTCTTCTCGATTATATTGTTCGTTGCAAAAACGAGTTGCACGTGCCTCTTGCCGGGTTCCGCTAGTTTATTCTTCCTTTGTGAGACATGAAGTCGATACTGTCTGACAAAAGTTTTTCCCGCGCTGCTCGTCTCATTCGTGAACACATAGCCAAAAGAGTTCCCGCCATTATGCAAACTAAGCCGCAGCCAAGTCCTACTATCGTGTTGATCAGACTCGATCTCAGGCAAACTCGGTCACCGGTTGGACTCTCCGCTACTCCTGTAATAAGAAATTTATGTTACAGAGATTGCTGCATCGTCAAGAGGTTTAAAGTTCCCGGGCTTTATAAGATGGAATAATATAATTTACCATTCTGCGGCGCGGCTGTCGAGTTGGGGAATAGCTCAGCCTCTGCTTCGCCCTCTTGAAGAACTCTGAGCGACTGGAAGAGATTTACATTCTCCGAAAGACTCGTTGCTGGTGTCGTTGGTCCTCCGATGGCCGTGCTCAAAGAACGTTTAGCAACGTTCTTGGAGTTTCTCCAATGGCAAGGTTGACTCTGTAATTAAAAACGTAAAATGAGTAACTCGTTCGCTAAAGTTTCAGGAAGTTGGATACATTCCCTCGTTGACGAACTAACCGGACATCTGCCGTGGCACATTCTCACATCGCATTCGATATAAAGGGCTGGCGAACCCGTAAAACGAAAGGTTTTCATGTAAGCAAAGACCTGAGTCTCGAAGAGACCACTTTCCGACCATGAACCTCGGAATCTGCTGATAAGCTTATCGTCGACTGGACATCCGTACTGATCTATCAATTGGATCCTCTTATTTCCACCATTGTGAGCATAGCAGTCGTTAACGACGATGTCGAAGCCGTCTGTCGATGGAAAATAATTATTAGGAATTTACAAGAAATGACTGAGAATTGGAAATATAATAATATAGTTTCCAGATGGCAAAGAGCTCATGCGTTCCAGTTCTAACAAATGGAACGAACAAGAAAAGATCTCCAGCTGGGAGTACTCTGCATAACGGCAAAATAATTGAGAGGAACAAAACATTTAATCGTATAATGACCATATTTGCTGCGCATATAAATGATAAGAGTCAGAGGATCTCCGACTCTCACAGGTCCGGCGACTCTGGTCCCGGTTGTCCCGTAGCCATATCTGATTTCCATGTAGCACTCGGGTGGCTGGAGAGTGAATACCACGGGATTTCCGGTCGCGACCCTGAAGCATAAAGAATGCTCGTGAACGACGAGTAGGAAGGAGAGTAAAAAAGAAGAAAAAGAATTCAGCAACATAGTCGCTCGTAGTCGTACCGATGTTAATCTTCAAAATTGCGAGAAAAAGTCGCTCGCGATGACGATCTTTTTTTCTGCGATTCCCACGGTATGGCGCAATACGAAAAAAACTAAATAAATAACAAGATAGCAAATAACTCACTCGACATCGAGAAATGGAAAGGTCACAGTTTTCCAGAAGTCGTAACCATACTCGCAGGTGACTTTAAAGTGTTCATCAAACTCTTCCTCGATCATAGGATTGTACTGCACAGTTACAGTATTCCACATGAGATTTTTCTGTAACAATAGCATAGAACTGTGAACAAATTCCAAGTTATGGAGAAAGAATTTTAGATTTTAAATGAAAGACGTTATCGATAGAGCGTAAAAGTTAATTACGAATGGTTGCAGATGTGAAAAATTCATGAGTGGCAGAGTACCAAGAAAAATAATTGTAATACAATGACTCGCTGTTAGAGACTCACGGTTGGATTTTTTCTACTGTCCTGGTGATGAGTGTTCTCGCCTAGGGTACCGCATCTATTCAACTGTATGTAAAACTCGTAGTAATCTCTGCCAGTGCCATTAACGTACATGCAATCGGGATCGTAAGAGTAGCCTGCAATTAAGAATTACATTGTTCGCTGTTATCGTCGCATTTCATACTTGGTTGTATTAACCAAAGTGCGTTACACGATCGATATTAATCGACGTTCCTAAGTAATATCTTAGTCGATCTCGATTCCCCTCTCTTCATACTCGTTAGTTCTATTTGTATTCCATTGTAATTATAATCCAAGAAACAATAGTGATGAAATGAAAACATAAGACAGAAACAAAGAGAGATGCGAGGGCATTTGAGAAAGTCTTCTCACCAGCAGAGTATAGTAATCCAGCGAAAGATCCATTGAATCCAATCCTGATCTTCATGTAATCGTCCTGACATTCTGCTTCGATGTCTGTAACAAAAGAAAACGTTGAAATTGGATTAGTTAGTTAGAAAAATCACACTTTTTGCAAGTAGTATTGTAAATACTGAAGACTAGCCTCGGTTCAAATTCGACAGCTGGGATTATCCCAAACCAAAAAATAATATCAGAAATTTTCTGCGTAGCGTCTGACCTAACTGCATTTTCGAAAATGTCAACAAATTTTGCCAATCTGAATCATAGTAATACGTCTGATTTTCGAAATATAGTTGAGTGATAGATCTAAAACACCGAAAAAACGTTTTTCATACGCCAGTAGTGTAGCGCCTAGCAAATAAACCATTTTCAAAAATTCAAAATGAGACAAAAAAAAAGAAACTTATAGCAGCCCGTCTGAAAATCTTTTTTACAAGTTAATTTGGATTAGTCGATGCGAAACAAATCAGTTTCTAGAAGAAAATGTGAGCACCTTATGTTTTGAGACGGTTTTGAAAATGTTAAAAAAAATTTACCGATCGGTAACATAGCAATCTGTCTGGAAATTATTCGACATGATGAAATTATTCAGATGTAGAGGCCAAATGCTACGTGCAAAACGTCTGAAGACAATTTCTTTTTGTAATAAAATGACAAAATCTATGTACATTTTTAATATGAGACGCATTGTGATAATACCGACTGCATTTTTTGTTTGACATAGCAGAAACGGGCTTCCATCTAGCTGCTACACTTTTAACCATTAATACCCGACTAGTTGGGTTCAGAATCATCTAATCTAACAATTTTATACAGCTTTGGCCATAAAACGATCATGCATGGTTTTGGTTGTGGGCTACTCGTACTATCAGCAGTAAGAAAATAAGCCAAAACAAATATTAATTTCACATTTATAAACGTGTTAAATTTGTAATTTCAGGGAATGGGATTCACACGGTCGTGCAATATCCGAGGATGATGTGTGCGTAGGTCTCCCAGGAGAGGGTTTCCGTTCGAGAATCCGGTCATCGATGCTGGTTCTGGTAAAACGAGTGAAAGTACAACCAGGGGAAAACGTAATACACTCGTCCATGGTACACAGTGGCCTAGCATCGCAGGAGTGCACTCTTCGTGTGATAAGAAACCGCAAGAGGGGACTAGTTATACGTCGCAATCAGCGTGTACATAACGACGTGTCCAAATGAGCGGTAGGATAGATAGAGTCGAGATATTTACGCTCGACGAACCAGCCCGGACGATGTGTGATACAACTTCTTATAACGATTCATTTTCATATTCTACTGGCAAGAATTTCTTTTCGTACATCAACGTTGATATACAAATATCTACAGCGAGCATCACGTGTCTGCGCAACTTAACTGAGAAAATAGGAACTTGGAAAGAAAATAGTAAAATAATCGGTGGTCAAGGAAGACACAAATTTTTCCATAGAATCAGCCATGCATAAAAAAATCAAGAGTAAGATCCTCAGAGAAATCTAGACAACGGACCACACGCGTACACAGGCATAAACACCACGTTCCTCATCGCTTTCGCTTTTTCCTCTGGACGCGATGAGCTCTCGGGCAGTGCGGAAAGAAATAGCCAGCAAGGAACAACGACCACGCTCGGGAGGTAAAAAATGGAGAGAGGAATTTTTTGCACGGCTCGTTCATTCGTTTCCGAGACGATCTACATGCGTCTGTACCAGGCTCGGGGCAATACAATGTAGCACAAAACACATTCGTGCAATTGTCGGTCGAAAAACTCTGTATAATAAGCGTCAAGCGTGGAATCTGTTCTTTTTACGTCGTCCATCTCTTGGTTAGAGATGCTGTCACCAGGGTGCGCTGGACACGGTCCGGCGCGCCTCTGGTGGTGGCGTCCCTAACTAAGCGAGCATCGGGTTGGAGAAAAACGTACAGAGTCCATCACACGGTGTACAGGAGAGTCGAGAATATGAAAAAAAAAAATGTGAAACGAAGAGGCAAATATAGCAGTTGTAAAAACGTGGAAAAAGCTAGCGAACGGAAGGATCTCGGAGTACTACGAAGCAGCGGAGAAAGGGAAAAAAGGTTGAGTGGTCGAAGTGTGTGTGTACGTTTAGGAGAAAAAGGAAGGTAGAATCGTGTAGCGCAAGTACACTAGTAGTAACACAGGTACTATAAAGAGGAATTCGAGTCCCTATTTCTCTCCCGGTCTCCTCTCCCGCGGAGCGATTTATGGGAATCGGCTTCGAGAATGCCGTACTAAACCTATAATCGTTTCTTCGTTCGCGTAATTGACGATTCCACGGGCGGTGCGGTAGAAAACTGGGCGCGCGCTGTGTTCTGGCCTTCCGGGGGTCCGACGGGGATGCTCCTTCGCGGTACACTTAGCCATATACTCGTCCAGGCATCGCCCCTCGCGACCACAGAAAACAGAGAAGACACATTTCTCTCTAGGTACTCACCGCGTTCTCTCTCTCTCTCACTCGTGCCCAACACCATCGTCTCTAATACGCCGGAAGATTTTACGGTTGCGAATATCTTTCTCGGTTCTCACTTGAATTTCCGCACATCTGCCACAGAGGGCGATCTTCTTCCATTTATTTTTTTGAGGTTAGGTACCTTCGTCGGTAAACGAACTCGCACTTTTTTCCAATGATTTTACTCAAGCTAGAGAAACGCGATGCGTAGTAGCAACGCATGTTCGTATTCGAATAATAATTTTACCCACAAACAAGCTTTTTTTAATCGACCCGGTCCATTATTCCCAAGATCTCTCACCTGAGTTGCAAGCCTCGCGCCGCGAGATGGCGCTTGCGACACGGAGCAAGGATAATGAAGATAGCAGACAGAGAGAGAGTTACGATCTCAAACGCGGCGACTGTACGGGAACCGGGCAAATACCAGTACCGCGAAGTGAATCGCGGTAGCTTCGGCAGTATATCTTCGAGTCTCGTCCCCCTCGTCGCGGTCGTAATTCTTCTTTTCCGCAGTTAATCTCACGCGACTGTGGGTAGCTCACGGTGTCCCAGTAGATGTCTCACTGTCGTCAGTTTCTTTACTCGTCGCAGTTTATACCGAACACCGAGCCGAGTCCCAATCGGAAACTACTGGTCGAACGTGACGGTGGTCGCGTTTGCGAGACTATAAAATACCGAGCGACACCTTGACATTGAACGTCGTTGATGCAAACTCCTTCGACTATTTACCATATAAAGAAAAAACTCTTCAATTTTTTCTACTTTGCCGATAGAAAACCAACTTGGTTTCCAACGCTCCGTCAATCCCCAGCGATCCAACGTCTGCTTGGTATCCTCGGTACACGCGTCTCTCGAGTATTTTTTTTCTTTTTGTTCGCTCTTTCATCGCGTCGGTCGGCGACGTCGCGTGGCCTACGGCAGCGGGAATAACGTAATGACGTTGCAATTGAGACGCGGCGTGTTACATACACGATATAAAAGGATGATGATGTTCGGTTGGTGATGGGCAAGGGGAGAAACGTAGCAACGGACAACATCGCCGGGAGAGTCTCGGTGTCGGATAGAGCCGGGATCTTCGCGTACGACTTCCGACACCGTTTTAATTGCCGAGTGTTAACGGTACATACATGTACGAGCCTCGAGTCTACGTTGTAAAGAAGAAAACACGAGCCCCCCTACGGGCTAACAGGCAAGTGATGAAAGAAATAACATCTTCTTGAACTAAGATGCTTTTTTTTTTGGAACGAATTGAACAATTTTTGGGATATTTAAGTAGGTAATACTAACGTTGTACTCGTGTGGTATTCGGTCTGTATCTTCTGTGCTCACGGTCCCAAGTTTCAGGATGTCTTCCCCACTCCTCCTCGGAGAGGCCCGAGGCACCGGTGCTCCCAACTCCACCACCGCCGCCTCCACCGCCGGTACCACCTCCGGCCAAGCCCTGAAGACCTTGAAGAGTTTGCAGCGCCTGAAGATTCGGACTCAGTGGACGACTCTTCAGCGACGGTACTGGCACGTAGGCGGCTCCCTCGCCCACGTAGACCACCTGGAAATCGTTTGTGAATATCATCAAAATACTTTGTTTCTCCCCCTCGCGACCACCGTGATGGTCGCCAAGTGATCAAGTTCGATGGAATTGTTTAAATTGATTTTCTTTTTTTGCGTTTAGATAAAGAGGGAACGTTGATCTTTAGCGAGGATAAAATTGTCGGAACGCGGTAAACGACTGGGAAAATCGCAACGTGTGTAGGAGAAAAAGGGTCGTGGCTTGTACATAGCGAGGGAAAAGACAGGAAATGAGGGATCTCTGGATTCTCGTTGAGGTGGGAGAGTAACTAGCTGTATGTTCGAGGCTCGTCGAGGTTGGCATAGCGGCACGCGTGCAAGTGCCGGGTTACTCCTCGACTCGCACGGACATAAGCTGCTACGAAGTTATGTAGGAATAATTTAAAAAAAAAGAGATAAGACAAAGAACTCGCGTCGACGCACGCCTTCTTTCCCGACAAAAAAAAATCCTCCAGGGATAAATTCCTAGGGAACTGTTTATAAAAGAGGGAAAAGTTGAATCCGAACGAGAAGAAGAATTGTTATTTTTATTAACAACAATTTTTCTTCAGAACGATTTGAATATTTTGATGTTTTCATCACGGGAGAATGAAGACCGGTGTGCCAACTGGCGCGTAACGATGTTACGTTATCCACGTTAATCTCGCGATCGATCGGCGACGTGAGCTCGAAGAAGATCCTCGTGGTTTCTTCCTGCCGGCGTTTCGTACTTGTATGTCGGACAAAGAAGACCAGAGAGACGAACGTGGATCGCGCAGACGAGATTTGTTTCACCGTTCGTCGATGGAAGATCGATGCGAACACTGGCGCATCGGCAAAACCGGAAGATAATACGAAAGTTCTCGTACCGATTTACCGTATCGCGATATTGGTAGCTGGGAGCGATGCTTCTAAGTTCGTTGGAACTCGATCGAAGACTTTTCAATTTTTTCTACTTGGACCTTCTTTTTAAAAAAATGTTTTCTGATTCTTTCTTTTTTTGGACTTCAGAATATCAAGAGATGTCGTAACACTCACAGCATCCTGATCGCTGGCCTCGTGCGTCAGTGCCTCTCTCGTTTCGTTGCGAAGCGAGTCCTCGTCTTCCGGTCCGGAGCCACTTCCGGCCCAATAATCCTCCGTAGCGTCCTCCAACGCTGTTTCCGGTCCCGTCCTCTCGAGGATCTCCGGCAGCTCTACGCTCGTCGACTACCGGATAATTGCAATTAATCGATCGTTTTAACATAAGTATCCAGGTTTTACTTCACTAATGATGAAGAAAAAAAAAACAAACGTATTGGCTATAATTACCCGACTTCCGGTGATTACGCTCAGCAACAGAATCCAGACTGCAACGTATCTGCGAAAAGTAAAAAAATCAAATAACTAATTCACTCGGGTTAATACAAAAATTGAAATTCGATGCTTTTTTTTTAAGTCAAGGGAGAGTTTCCCGTGGAAATTTTACTGGGTATAACGATATATAAACATATGTACGAGTTTAATGGTCAAGCGCATTAGGATAATCGTAGTTGGATCGAGAAGTAAGGCCCCGAGTAGAAAATCGACGACCGAGAAGTCGGTGGAAGGAAGAAAAAAAAATTGAAGCGGTTGCAACTCGTTCGTGACTTTGACCCAGTGATCATTGCGAGCAATACAATTAGCGTTTACGGGATTGCTCGACACGCCGATAGCCCCGAGGCACGA
Organism: Netelia fuscicornis; assembly: GCA_946811545.1. Classification (NCBI taxonomy): domain Eukaryota; kingdom Metazoa; phylum Arthropoda; class Insecta; order Hymenoptera; family Ichneumonidae; genus Netelia; species Netelia fuscicornis. The sequence continues at coordinate 45,152,753 of OX328014.1, read as the reverse complement.
CGAGCAACACGCATACACACGTGACACGCCTTATCATTAGATAGCCGGTTGCAACAGATCTACCGATTCGTTCGCGGACCGAGAAATTCATCGAGTTACAGGTTGTATAATGCGCCGATTTATACGTATGCCTGTAACGTAAAGCGTATCACAGAAACGAAGAAAACGAACAACCGGTTGTCGCGTGTAGGCGCACGCGGTAAAACACGTTTTCCACGCGTTTGCCAATCCGGAAGTACGATAACGAGTGTCTGGTAGGTCTTTGGACTAAGTGGTTGAAGCGACGAGGGAATAGAAATGTACGATATTCTGTCGATAGGAATTTTAATGGGGGAGGTCGGGATGAAATTTTCAAAAAATTGATTTTTTTTTCATTTTCTAAAAGTACAATATCTTACGAGTATTTTACGACTAAATTGCATTTAAATCGGAGCATTATTCGCCGAAATGTATAACTTTGAAGGAAGCTGTGTTAGAGCCATACAAAGTAAGTAGGTAAAACTTTAAATTCGTTTTTCTCGAAAACATGTTTTCGAAGTCGGTGATCACTGTAACTCGAGAACAGCTTTACCGATCGGGTTGAAATTTATATCACTTCTTCTATATATAGTTGTCCTTCGGATGAACGAAGGATTTTTTGTTTGAACAATTATTTTTTTTTTATAGTCAAAAATGTAAGTGAAATTTTGGTCAAAACAACATTTTTGACTTTCAACGTCCGCCATTTTGTGAAAAAGGGAAATTTTTCAAAACCCTTCGTTCAAGCGGAGCATTATATTATTAACTAAAGATCCCCCCTCCCTGTTTTGTTGGTTTCAGATAATCCGTTGCAGCGCGGGAGTGATCACCGCAAAATCTGTTTTTTTTGCAGCGTCTTCGGCCGTTGATATATAATTCCTCATTTTTAAATATATTTCTTTCAAAAAATTACAATGTTTACATTAAATATATATCTTTTATACGGAAGAACTTTTGTTATCAATTATTTTACCGTTTGGTCAAAACAAAATCGGAAAAAGGCCTTTTTTACCTTTTCAACTAGACCTCACTCCTTAAACGTAAATTTTGGAGTTTTTTTAAAATTGAAACTTGGCAATTTCTAGTTAATGAAGGAATGACTGAGTTTTTTGGGCTGTGCGACAAATTTCCGATCAAAGAGGAGCCCATTTGTTTAACTAAAATTGTTTTAGAAAATTCCCAAAACCAAAATGCAATCTCTTCGTCCAGTTCTTCTCGAAATCATTGCACCGCAGCCTGATCAATTTTCTGCTCGAGAATTTTCTCGAGCATCCCTGCTTGCTCCTCTGCCACCATTAATAAATCAGTCACGGTCGCCACTCGCAACCTCGACGAGAAGTGAAATAAAACAATAAAAAAGAAAAAAGAGAAAATAATGAATCTCTGCACTTGACCCAGTAAAACCAGAACGTACAGTAGTGCAGGTAGTCGTGAGCCACCGAGTTTCACCATCGTATTACACATGGGCAGTGAGAGCAGCTGGTTTACACGATGCCTTCAATGTCCACTCGTCCATACAAAACTTGCACAAAAACTAATTCTCACTCTCGTACAATTCATCGATTCAAAATTCAAATCGAATTACCAACATCAACAAAATAATTCCCATGGAATAAAAATTTTCAACAGTTCCATCCTTTTTTTCTTCAAATTATCGTCCAATAAAATCAAACTAAAAAAAAATTAATAAAAAATCAAAATTTGAAGCAAAAATTTACAAACGTGTAAAAAAAGAACCAAGAACGAAGCATAGACTTATCGAGTCGACTCGGAACGTCCCCCATACCCAAACGTGGAATATAAAAAAATTGCAAGCCCCATTGGCATTTCCATTTATTCGACGTTGCATCCTCCTATAATGTGTGCACTTACACGCATTATTACGTGATCGTGTAACGATTGGTTGTGGTATCAGTAGGACGTATACCTTCGGGAACGAAAGGCATAACTTGATAGAGAGAAGGGGAGGGAAGAAATTGAATCATAGAAAATTTTACACAGGACGATCTCACGTCGCACGAGTCCCATGAGCGAGGATTCCAAAGAGTGGATTGAAAATGTCTAGGGGCCTGATGAGCCAAGGGTCGTTTGTAAATTCAATCCCTCTTATATATATATATGTATATACACAGGCAAACATAATAAATAAATCGAGAGGAAATAAAGCAGGAGAGAGGGGGCAGAAGGATAAGTGCACGCTCGACTTCTCTCACAATGCAATAAAAGCAAAACGTAACGATCTAAGACGTAGACTCTAATAATCCGCCCGTGAACTCGGTGCATCGAAGATTCTCAGCAATTAGCTACAAAAATTCTCCGGAATCTCGGCGAGCGAACTCTCCGCTCGCGAATTCTTCTGTTTTCCAACGAGAGAAAGAAAGAAAAAGCAAGGAAAACAAAACACGAGCGTAGTAAAAGAAAAGGAAATAAACAAGAAAAAGAATAAATAAATGCACACACGCACACGTCGTAAAGTCTCGGTCCATAATTAAATCCCGCTCGCGTTAATTGTCAATTAATTCAAAGCGGTAAAGAAAGAGAAGAAAAAAAAGCAAACAATCGAGCGTCGACCCAATGAAACAGATTGCATTGTTCGTCGCGAATGACGCGAGATCGTGACGATATTTGCGTTTTTTTTTCTTTCGTTTATTTTTGCCTCTCTCGCTCTTGCTAACGAGAAACGTAACGCGATATTACCTCATCCGCAGGGTCGCTAATTAAAATGTGCGAGAATGAAAGAGCGACGAGATCGAGATCGACGCATATCACCGAGTTTAATTACGTCGTAATGAAGTTCGGTTTCCTGTCGTTTGAATTTACTCTTTTATTTTATTTTATTTTTATTTTTTATAATTCCTAGTCTCTTCTTCAATTTGCGTATGTAAAAATAGGAAATAATCGTACGATCGGGGCAATCTCGTATTTTACGCTCGATGTGCCGCTATAGTGAATTTACAATTAATTCACCCTTGATGCGATTTTCTCTCTTTCGCTCTCGAGGCGCAACTAGCTCGGGCGCATGCGCGCATTCAACGTATGGAGGATCGTTCTGACCTAGTCAGGGGAATTGCCAGGCTGCACGCAACCGTGCGCGTAATAATATGTAAGACGTTTTTTTTTGTTGTTTCAGAAGAGGAAAGGACGAGGAGAACCTCTTCCCTGGAGCAAGACAGCGAGAGCGCATGTGCGAACTTCAACAGAGGAGTGTGAGAAACGCGCATGCGCGCGCGCGACGTTGCACCTGCGCGGGCGAGCATGAGCGTCTACGTTTAAATGCCTGGAAGGCGATCAAGAAAGCGGAGAAAATGAATGAATTGGCGCGGTGGGGAATTTAACATCGTGCTGGAATACGCATAACTGACCTTCTCAAGTATGAAGGAAGCGCTCGGTGAGGCAAGACGAACGTAAAAATATGCGTTGCGTTGGTGAGTTGCCTCACGGGGTTTCTATTCGAGAATTTACAGCCACCTGTCGCATCTCTTACGCCACCTAGTGGCAGAACTATGGAGCTTGTATAAGGAGATCAAACATAATACGTTGACACCAAAAAAGATGGTCACGCTTTTCGGTTCTCAATTGGTTTAACTTCTGAACACTGCAAGCGCTGTCGTTGAATGTACGCGCTTTTGTGCGTGTGTTGGTCGCTTTTACATGAACCAGAGCTTATGCACACAATTTTTATTGTGTGCGTGTGATTTGGCTGTTGTCTGACAGCAGCGCCACCATCGACGCCATCCGAATTACTAGATGGTACGCTAGTCTGACCACTTGAGCATTACCAAAAATTCGGTCTCCTTATCTATATAAGGACACCAAACGATAGAGTCCATAGGCCGAACGATGACTTAAGGTAGTCCTATCGTTGGGTGGGGGATTACAATTTTATTCTCGTTTTTTCTCACATTGGAAGTGGACCAAGCGTTAAAGTTCATTGAGAAAAGTTGTTGCAAATCGACTAAAGAACAACATACTCAAAATTCAAATTGATCCTACGGAAAGTTTATTTGTTATATAATAAACAAAATCATGAATTTTATTTTCCATGAGATTTGTTATAAAAACTAATCGAAGCTTCTTTGATGTCGTATAAAAACGTGTGCATTATTTCAACAGGCTTCATCGAGCAAATGATCGAGATACTCGTTGTATAATGTTGCGATATTTAACACGGGCTCTTATGGGAGATTGCGAAAAGTGACGATTTTCAAGAATAAATATCGTGATTTTTGAGTCGATAAAGGGCCCTGAAATTTTACACACAAATACATATGACATCAAAGAACGTTTCTGCAAATTTTCAGTGTAATCTAACGGAAACGCTGTAACGATAGGACTACCTTAACTCTTCTTCGATGAGAATAATTTTGTTTTTTTCTCCTCGTCACCTTTCTCGAGACGTTTTTTCGTTACCTTGAATCGATTAAAATGAAGACAATAATAATAATGATCAACGTCTAATTACTGTCACGGCATGGAAACTAAATAACGATAGTAACAATAACGGACGTAGGAACAAACGTATACTTAAGATACCGCGAGAAAGGAGTGTGTGAAAAATTTAGATTGTAAATAAGGCGACTTTGCGTTGTGTATCGCGGTGAAAATGAAGGTCTGAATGTCGGCCAGGGTATGCACCGGTGTTCAATGCTCATTGTGAAAAGGCTCGCGAGAGTTACACGTGGTACAAAGAAGACTAATGCCCGCGCATGGAGGAACTCGCACGAGTGCGCAACTCTCGGCATTAAATTCACATCTTTTCTGAGCTTGTAACGCGAGTCTATTTACAATCTTTAAAACATGCACATATTTCTCTCTCCCTCTCTCTTTCTGTATATACGTATATATATACACATATATACATCCGTTTAAACCAAGATGGACGGAAGTGCTCAAGATTAATGAACGGCTTTGCCACGAATTAAGCATTTTCCTTGATCCGATCCACGTATTATGATTCGCGATCGTATATCTGCGTATCCTCTCGCTTCGTCGAGAAGAAGAAAAAGAAGAAAGATAGAGAGATAAAAAAAAATAATGATAATAAAAACAAATCGCGTGGACGCAATATATCATCTGGTGAACGGTAACCGAATCCTCTTTCTGACCTAGTGACGGAGAGCGGCTGAGATCGCAACTTACGGTTGCGGCACGCAACCGTTGCAACTCGCGTAATAATATTTCTATATGTATAGACACGTTATACGCCATACGACTGTAAAAGTATATTTTGTGCGGTCATAGATTATCTCTATATACATATATATGTGTATACGTATGTATAAGTATCGTACATATGCAGGAGAGTAAAGAAGAAAATGAATGACCGGTTCTCCTATGTAGACACGAGGGTACTGTAAACTCGTGTAGCTGAAGAGTCGCAGGAGAGTAGAGTGCGTGCGGATAAATATATTTTCCCGTATATATGTATATCGTTACGTGCGTAACGACTACGAGCGAACACGCCCGAGTTTATACGTAGCTACGGAGAAATTATGGGACGTTGAAAAAAAGTGAGGGTCGTTTCGTTACAAGTTACGTTATTTTCGTAATAATGAAAATTGGGTCAGGTATTTGAATCGAAGAAGAAAAAAAACCGGGATGGCAATAATTTGCAGCATTTGTATAAATTATTAGAGTTTTGCCGTTTCTTTTTTTTTCTTCTTCTTGTTTTCTCGTCGATCGTTGGAAAAGCAACGGTGATCGAGTTTCTGGTTCCGTGAGGAGGACAGACAGACGGTATGCGTTATTTCCCGGTGAGATCGAGAGAGGTCGCTAGGCAATTTGCGCACTTCCCGTTTTCCGAGCCGACGCGAGCGCCCCCTCACGGCCACCGATTGTACCACGTAGTTTAGTTACGCGATTCTCGGGCCGTTTCCTGAAATCGCAAATTTCGTTCTCTCGCAGTCATGGCACTTTGCCATTTTCGTTACGTTTTTTGAAAATAATTCGACCAACTGTCCTCCCTCCAGCTCCTTCAACGCTCCGTTACTCGGCAGGAAATATATTTGCGCGTAAACTCGTCTCGCTCGGGGGCGAGTAAACGAGAACCTCTCGTTCTTTGTTCACCCAGCAAAAGCGCAGCTGTTTCGAGCAACGGCCTCGACCGTTTACTCGCTCACTCGGTTATAACGTGCCCCTCATACCCGGCATAATAAAACGTTTAAACAAAACAAAACAAAAAACAATCAAGTTAGCGCCAGACAGGAATCGACGTCGAGTCGTGTCAGACAGCCATTTTGAATAATCATCCAGTCGATCGACCAGCGCCTCGAACAAAAACAAACTAAAATCATTTTCTTTTTTCATCTTGAAGCTTCCTCCTCTCGCCGCCAGAGGGGAGAGGAGAGAGAGAGAGTAAGATTAATCGCTATTACCATTAAACGACCACGATCGACGAGTCTCCCTGTCTCGCGTCATCGACTATTCAAATGAAGAGTGCGCGACGCGTTCACCTGACGCGACCTCTGGCGGGATCGATTTGTACTAACCAACACTAGTCTCTCTCTCTCTCTCTCTCTCCCGTATAACGGCTCGCGATCGATAACAGCCGGCTGTACTTGAACAATTTCGAACGTAATCCGAGGAGCCTCGTAAAAGACTTTTTTTTTATCCATTTTCTTCCTCACTTTTATTCGATGATAAATACGCAGAGCGAAGAAGCGTATACGAGATCGCGTTTAGCGATAGGCGCGTATCCTTGCCCGTGAATAATGCGAGGTGCATATTCGTTCCAACGATCCAAGGGTTTATTTTTTCTTCTACTCGCGCGGTAAGAAAATTGGAACTTTAATCATGTGAACGCGCATGCGCGTACCGTATATCTCGTCCGGGCCGCGTGGTGGCGTGCGAGTGGGCGACGAGCCGAGATAATTCGTCATTGTTATCGTTAACTCGACTCGTGTCCCGCCGCGATTCTCTCCCCGCAAATTATTTCGTTTTATTCCCATCTCGCTCCTAGTGAAACAAAATGAGATTTTTGTTGTCTTGTATTTTTACAAATAATCCCAAAAAAATCGTCAAATTTCGATAGAATCGAAAATATTCAAGAAAACAGTACGATCTTAAAATAAGATGAAGAAGCAAGAGAGTAGCGTCGGCGAGAAAAAACCCGCAACCTCGAGTAACAGGCGCGCGCGCGCTCCCCCCTACGGCGACTCTTTGTACTAGGAAGCGCAGTTACGCGTCTCGCCGCATTCTCCCACTCTCTCGTTTCGCACGCGTCGCGAAAATTTGCATCTAAATGCAATTAAGATCCGAGTTAACGTTAACGACCTCTCGATAACGACTGTATATATATACGTTTCTCCTTGTAAACGTAATAATACGTAATAATACATCTTATCGTGATGAAGAAAAATAAATCATGCTCGTTGTTGTGCGTGTCGTACATAATAGTGAAAGGAGAGAAAGAGAGAAGAGATTTGAAGACGGAGGGGATAAAGAGGTGGTTCGTTAATGCGCCTGTGAGCGAGGAAAAAAAATAAAATTTTCTCTCCAACTATATATATTTATATACATATATATAGGACAGGGGCGAGTTACCGTTGCACCTAAGTGCGCCCGATATAAAGCCGAGATTAGGGATAAAACGGTGGACCGTTTCCCTCCGGCGTGTAGAAAATCTCGTAAGAGAGAGAGAAGGAGATCAAGCTGCGACGCTACGGCCGCAAAGTGCTCCAAGAGTTTCTTGGCAAACTCGCTGATCGCGTATAAAGATACATATATATATATACGTGTGTGTGGTAGATATATAAGGTATATAAATAAAGATTATATCGATGGCAAATGAACAGAGTCATAACGTGTAATGCACGTGCATACAGGCAAATCGTCGACATAAAATGAGATTGAATCGTAAAAACTGAAACCGGAGAAAACCGATCGTGAAACGTCAATGCGAGTCGATTAAAGATTACGGTTTTTGATAGATTTAATCTCGTATTAAATTGTTTAATTGGCAATGTGCGAGATACCGAGCTGTTAAAAAATTTCTGGCTCTCGATCCATCAACTACGAAAGCTTGTTGGAAATCGTTAATTTTATTTAAATAAACAAACGAAATAAATGAAAAACGAATGTTTGGAAAATAAATTGTAATTTTTCTTACAATTTATCGAATACCTAACTGGACATTCGACATAATTATTATAACGAACATCCTGGCATCGGTCTTGATAAACAAAAAAAAAGATCAAGAAAGAGGACGAAGGAAAAATCTTGGATCAGCAGGTGTGAATGAGACAGTAGAAAAGTTATTCCGTAAGAAGAATTTCCACGAGTTGATTTCAGTCCAAGCTCGTTTCTCGATTCTCGATTATCCTTATTAGCTAGCGCATACCGGAGCTGTGAGCAACCTAGCGAGAGAAAACTAGAGACGAGTTTAACACGAATAATAAATACGTAAAGATTCGAAAAGTTCTTTGGAGCAAACGAGGAAGAGAATCTTTGGATAAATAACGAATACTTTATAAATATATTCGTGTGTGTGTGTGTGTGTGTGTGTGTGTGTGTGTACGAGCGAAAGGACAGAGCGGAAGTGAGCCAAGAGTATATGGTCACGCGTGGTTGAACGAATCCTCTTTAGAACGGGAGCCCCCCGTACAACACGAGAGTGGAAATACGATTTCCTCTCTCTTCTGGCACCTATTGGTAATGATGTTTGATTTACGCGTCCCGTGTGCATATAAACTCGCTTTCCTCCCTTCCCTTAGCACACTTCTGACCTCTTCTACCCATCTTCTTTTTTTCCTTTTCCACTCAAGGCGTGGCAAACTCGTGTAAAATATCTCAAGTCCCCTCTCCTTCCTCAAGCGAGTAAAAACTTTCGCGAGAAACAATTTCAACGATTTTCTTGTTTGATCACTTCGCCCATTTGTCTGCACAATTGCTCAGGGAGATCGGTACACGAGGAGAGCTTGTTTTTTTTTGCTTTTTGTTTTGTTTCTTACACCCGTTTTCCACTCGACGTTTTTGCACCGAGTAACCACACTGTTGCAAACGAGCCTTCGACCTTTTTTTTTTTATTCAAGTTTCTGGGCGTGTGTATGCATCCCTCGAGATTTCCCAGGAGTTTCAACGCATCCGTTATTGTAGTTTTTCCTCAAACGATACAAATCTTCTTTTCTTTGTCTCGGAATACTTTGTAACAAAATTGTTACATTAATACAATTTTTGTTTGTTTTTAAAATTATATTGGATGCATTTTCGTTGATTAAATATCGAGACCAACTGTCGTTTATTTATATAACGATTTTTTTAATTCTGGACGATTTATGCTTGCAGAGAGATTCTTCTAAGGATCCTCCCACTTCCTGCGACATCGGTAGAAGGATCTACGATGGCTGGAGCAAGGCAAAACCGCGGGACCCGTATCGTACGTAGGAACGCATGGGGCAATTTCATCATAAAGCTCGTTCGACCGATTCGAGACGTTGGCACGTGTAATCTATGCTCTCCATTACTTTTTCTCTTGGCAAACGCGAGAGGAAAAGAGAGGTTGCATTTTGACGAGAGGCTCGCTTCGTCTCGACGATATATATATATATATATATATACGTAGCAGGGGCCGGCCTACGTAATCATAACGGCAATGCGAGACTCTCTCTCTCATTCTCCCGATATGAAACATCTCGTTCTGTGTACGCACATCAATCAACTCCTCCTTCTATCTTTCGTACTTTGCTTACTCTCTCGTACGAACTTTGAGATAATGGTCAAGTGAACGTACCACGATTATTTTCCTTCCACGAGTACTTTACGATTATCTCCATCGGGCGTTCTACGTTAATTCGACGAGAAGAAGCAAAAAGGGAAGAATGCTAAAATTCGTCGAACGATAAATCCTGGCTGTCGAAAAATAACAGCAGGTGGGCCACCCTCGATCGTTTTTCCTCGTTAGCCTCGTCTCATCGATCAAATAAATTCCTTCTTATCGTGTTCACAATTAATAATCCATTATTGTATAAAAAGAAAACACTACGAGCTACGAGAAAGTACGGAACGTCCATAATACGCGATGATTATAATTCACTACGACGCATGCGTCATATCGTCATATCCAGTCTTGCGTAAAAACCGTTAATGAAAATTGAAGAAAAAGGAAGAAGTAAGAAAAAGGAAGAAGAAGAAGGAGGAGAAACGAAGAGAAAACAACAAACGATTAAAACGCATCCGGAGAACGAGTCGAGAGAGTGTGCCACGGTATAATCAGCCCTTGATGCACTCGCGCACGATGCAAGAGAGTAAAGGTAGCGCGTGTAGCCGTTATCGTGCTTCCAGAAACTCTCGAGTTAACACGCTCTTACCCCGTTCTTGTCTTCTTCCTTTTTATCTTCTTATTTTCTTCATTTATACATATATATATATCTCCTTTTTATTTAATTCTTTTTTTTTCACTCGTAATCTTGTTTTATAATCCAGAGCAATTAACTCGCTTCCCAGGTACGTTTAGGTACACGCGTATGGCTTCGAGGGTAACGTACGTGTGCTTTGTGTGACGTAGAGACGGGAGAGTGAGTTAATCGTTAGGGGCGGATAGAGAAACGCGAAACTACGTAATACCATGTAATACAAATATGTGTAGTACACAACGCCGCCGCGAGACACCGCCACACGTACACTGTAGGAACTTGTCCGGTACTCACGAACAGGTGTTTATTTCACCCAGGTTCTTTTTTTTTGACACGAATCTCGAGTACGGGTATTTCTGGACTGTAGGATTGTAATTATCGTAGCGGATTTCTTACTCGGATGCAGCCTCGAGTCATCTTTAAATTCACGTTGACACGATCGCGTGTCGAAAGATTTTTCTACCTTTTATATCCTCACCATTTTATCGTTACGTTCAAGGACGTTTTCAATCTTTATTCCATAAATTTTGGATTTATTGGAAATAAAAGAAAGGAGGAAAAAAATTATTATATTTAATAAATAATATTCGCCGTTATGGGTGAGAGAGAGAGAGAGAGAGTTGCCGCTACTCGTGTTACTCGGCCGGTAAAGATCGTAAATATAGTCCCTCGAGGTAAGCGCACATGCGTAAGCTTATAAATATATCCGAGCTTCTCTCGGCCACCGGCTGGTGTCATCACGTGGTCCCCAGTCGTGCGATCCTTGCGGCTCGCGCACGACCATGAGTAAAAGGCGCTGAGAACTGTATTATCCGGATATTATAATGTTAATGCCGCGTTGGCTTCGTCCCACAGGGACACGAGGAATGCACGACTCGGGACCATTATAAATGTACACTTCGCGCAACGTGAATTACGCAATAAACTCACGGGGAAATCAGAGATGGAGATCTCGTCTTGGAAAAACGAACAAAATGGCCGGCCGAGCGGCCATTTTGTTCGTTTTTCAGTCGAGTCCAAAAATCACGACGAACCGGGAAGTGTCGTTCATCGCGAGGGTCCTGCACGCGAGACAGCCTTGTATATAGAGGAGGAGGAGGAGGAGGAGGAGGAAGGAGAAGGACATCGTGTCCGTGGTGAACGCGTTTCTTTCACGCCCGAGAGATCGTCTCTCTCTCTCTCTAGCTGAGAGTTGCACACGCGTCTCTTCTAGCGGTCATAGGAGGCAGTTGCTCCTTGTATACAAGATGGAGGTAGAGAGACGAGAGGAGTCACCACAATGGATATAAGATATCCTAGGACGAGGGAAGTGGAGGCGGTGTCTATGCAGATGTGTCCTCGACCCGATACCGTTAGATAATATATCCATCGACGCGTGTGCCTATCTCTAGCTCAGAGCCATCCAAACCCGATACTCGTATAACGTTTTACGACGTGGCCTTAATCTTGCAACTACGTTAAATCATCACTCGTGGAGGGAGAATTTAAACAACCAGATTTTTCACGATACTCGATAAATATCGTGCTTTTTTTTTTGTTTAAATCCTTGGCGCGTTAATGATAATAATGGCCATTAGGGACAATTTGTGGACATGGGCGATTCGGATCGAGGATTACGAAGCTCGAGCCGCAAATACGTGAATCACGTAGGTACTTCGGATATTAAAAGGGCTTGCGCGAGGCACACGGAAGCTGATGCACGATCCTCTTAGCTCGAGGGGCCCTCTTTAGTTTCTCGCGAGAGAGGGCGAACGAGCGCTATAGTTTAATCAAAAGTCAAGAGCACGATCCCGCCGGGCATTGTACCGGAGAGTTGGCAAAGATTCGCCGACGTGTCTGATCCTCGTGTCGCGCGAGAGAGCTCGTTGGTAACCATACGTTTCGCAAGAGAGAGAGAGAGAGAGAGGGGGGAAAGGAGAGGTTAGGGTCAAAAGGGATAACCGAGTGGAGTAGAGTAGCGTGGAGGATCAAAGCAAAAGGCGCCGCGCGTCGCGCTGCAAAAGTACGGATAGGTCGACGCCGCGAGAGGTGGAGGAGGGAAGGTGAAGGACACGGCTTAAGGAGGAGGCCCTCTCGCGGTGGATCAAGCCTCGCAGGACAAAGTACAAAAGATGCGAGAGAGTTGGGAAAAGGCCGTGGGAACAAAGACCAGAAGCAAAGTGAGATATCGAAGGACTCGCGGCGTGGACGCGCGTCGTTAATCGATCGATGAGAATCGTACGTTCTATCGATCGATCTCGTCGTAGGGGTCATCGTTGGCGCAACGACGATGACCCTACCTCGCCGAGATCAATTTCTCCGCGTGTAGTTCCATGGCGTCTCACCAGGCGGCGCGCGCGTCGCATGGCCAACCGCCTCCCGCGGCCGTACGCTCAACTTCCCATGCTCGCTCGACCGAGAGACTCTCTCTCTCTCTCTCTATCTATATAGTGTGGGTACTCGTTTCATCGCAATTTTCATCCTCTTTCCAGCTGTGCAATAATTTCTACGCTCCTCGCTCGTTCGTCTATGGAAAATACATTTTTATCGTTCGCGGTAAAAGAGTCGAGCGACACCGGTACATCGTGATAATTGCCCCACGGTCTTTCCTACCGTACCATTCGACAGAAACAGAAAACAAGAAAAACAATAGCTCGAGGAATAGTCCTAACTGCAGAAAGATAATTAATACATCCGACGATTTACTGTTACAGCGGGGATCTAGCTTATAAATCTTTTATATTATAGGGTACATCGGGTCGATCCGATAGAAATTGATCAAGCATGAACCGCATGCCAAACCCGACGTTCCATGACCTACGACGTAGTCTCTTTCGATTACACGAACGAGATCGCAATTTCGAGCTATCCAATATTAAAAAAATCTCGGCAAATCGAATCAGGTGCGAATAAAACGAACTTTGCGCGGATTACTCGCTCCGATGATTATTCGCATCGTCAGGATTGCTTCTACGTATTTTTTCGTTCGACGACAGATCGAACGTCGATCTTCAGCGATGCGTCCCATTACGTTTTTTCCTTGCAGCCAACCTTCCCTCATTGTCTTCCCAGATTTATTTACGTTACGGTCCAAGATCAATGTCGCTACGACGTCGCAATTAGTCATCCTTTGCCCCCCCGAGCCCATAACATATCTGACTCTAATTATAGATATTTCTACAGTCCACTTCGAGACACGCGTCTTTCTCGCTGTAGAAACGGTTAATTGATCGACGTCGACGAACACGCCGTTAACGTCATTAGCCAGACTCGTCTCGATCAAGCTCGAGATAAGCTCACCGATGATTTTCTACAAGAAGATATGCGATCGAGGCAAGAGAGGGAGGAAAGAGGGTGGATGGATTCGATCTTGAGTGCTACCGATCCCTACCGGATGTCTCGCGTACTGGAAAGTAACAAAACTGGTCGGTAAGTCGATATCTTCTCGGTCACGGACGTATCGGGATATAACGCAACCTTGTTCGAAATATTCCTATATATTATTTATAATATTTATACGTTTATATGTAACAGGATAAATGCGATGCGTGCTCGACCACCGGGTAAGCTCGATCGCCGCGGGACAAACGGCAGCTTCCAGCTTCAGTTTCAACTCGAGATGATTCGTCGTCCCATTACGACTATAGATATATGTTATTTGCGTTATCCGTTCTCGCGTGCCCCGCGCGCGAAGCCAGACTCCGCGAGGCACGACCACGACCGTCACGATTTCGCGGGAAGGTCGGACGTCGATCTTTCGATCGCCGTAGGCGTAGCGCCGTTCCTTCTTTTATTAACGACCCGCCGGATTATTATTATTATTATTATTATTATTTTTAATCGAGAGTGAAAAGATTAACGTAGGTTAATGTTCGTATGGAAAATATTCGATAAGAAATTATCGGAATTGTTGGGTAATCTTGCTTTTCACTTGGGCATTGATTTATTTATGAAGATCGATGTTCTCTTGGCTCGTTTGATAACTGGCCCGGAATTTTATAACGTAGTCATCATCCGCTGTTTCATTTGCTCATTGGCGTTCGGAGCTTTTAGTAGATCGTTAGAGCACAATCTATCCGGGTGGTCTCTTCTCTTTCCCTCTCTTTCTCTCTCCCTCCCACCTGGTCGACGATGATGTTCGAACAAGATGCGATTCTAATTGCCTCGCGAACCCTCGTATGCGCAATTTTATCGCTATTTAATAAACGAATCTCTCTTGCAATACAAACAAAATCAGCATACGGAGGAAGGAGTTAAGGTACGACTCTATAATTACGTCCGGAGCGTAGGTATTGTTGAGTGCGATTGGATCATCCTTCCTATCGTCTCGTGTTCACCTCGTAAAAATTCGTACAGCCCAGACGATTATAAAAATAATCGTCTCTCCTTCTTCTCAATGATTTTTTTTTTCAAACAATAATAAGCGATAAAAAAGAAGAAGAAAAAGAAGAAAAAGAAATATAGAAAAAGAAAGAAAGCCTCGTTTACGAAGCGGTTATTACAGTCTCGGTCCCAAGTTCAAGTACAATTTCGCGTTAAACGAGCGTTGGAAAACGTGTGTAATGATTCATACCGATGTGTAATGACAGAGATCGTAAAACTCGCGGAGGCACACTTTGGCACACTGACGCAACATTCGTTACCGGAGGGACAAACGCGAAAACGAAGGATAGGAAGAGAAAAAGAAAAATGAAGTAACGTGAAAGATTGAAAAAAAAAAGAGTTTTTTTTTTAGAAAAAAAAAAAGAGGAACAGAAGCAAAAGACGTTGGCGAAGGATGATGAGTTAAGAGATAGAGCCGGTATAACTGGCTTTGGGAAAATAGTTAACGCGGATATATAGGGAATGCGAGAAGGCATCTTCCTCTTTCTTCCGTCTCGCTCACTCGTAACTGTCATTGCACGCATTCTTCCGTAGCGCGAGAGCGTTACGTCAAAAATCGGTGCCAACGGTATTATGCGAGCGGCGCGGTGTAACTGTCATTAAACGAACGTTCGCGCTGTTTTGTCGTAAATAACGCGCGAACGAAAGTACCGGCCGTGTCTTCTCGTCGGACAACCTCTCTTTTCCCTCTCTCCCTTACGTTTTATCTCATCTTCGAAGCATTTTCCGCCTGTATCGACACGAACGATCGTTCGCCACGGCGGGAATTTATACGAGACTCTCCGTCTCGAATCGTTCATTTTTTTTTTCAAAGATTTGTCACATTTTTGATAACATTGTTTCTTATGTTTTAGACAAAGACGAGCGAGGATTTGCCTGGAACTTTGGGAGAATGAATAATTGGAGAGAATTTTGGAGATTGGAACAATCGACATGGAACTACCCGTATATGGCCGAGTCTCGATTAGACCCAGTGCGAAAATGTTTGTCGGAGAATGAGAAGCGTTGACGGGACGTGTACGATGCCGAAGGCGGTCTCGAATCAACGGAAACCGAGCTATAAAATGCACCGAGTTGCAGCTGCACTCTTAAGCAGCCATAATACACAGACAAATAAATAAATAAATATGTCTGTGTGTGTGACATGCAGATTCCAAGAAAGCCGCTCGTCTAGCCTCGGGCAAGGTTATTAATTATCACAAATAGCTAGAGGCGTCTACGAGCAACGGAGATTCACCAGAATAAAGCAACGGCTTTTTCTCACGTGGGGCTCTCTCCCTCGTATTTCCCTCAAGGCCTTCTCGCACGCCATTTCCCCCGAGCTAAACAGATTCAGTTCACTCCTGGACTCCTGCTTATCTACTCGTTTATCAATATTTCTCCATTAACTTTCATAACACGCGTACATGGACTTTTTATTTTTAGACATTTGAAGCGGTCGAAAAGTAATTACGTTTCTAATATATCGCAATAACTTGTTGACTAACCGTATATGCGGAGAGTTAGTACGAGCCGCTGGCTAGAAGCGCCCCCACGCGGCCGCCCTCTGTACTAGCCGGAGATTCGACGTATTTCATAAAAATTCATTTTTTTCATTTTTTTTTCTGAAAGTACATGTCTTTCTTGATACGTGGTTCAAATTTCATGAAATTGTGAGCAGTGTAAGGGTGTTAAATAATTTTTCAGAAAATCGTGTCTCCTGAAAAATTACGTTTTTTCACCTGCGATGTACTTTTTCTCGAAATCTACTCATCGTATCGGCATATCTTTTTTTTTGACGTAACAAGTACATCCAAACGAAGGATGTGTCATGTCATTTTTATTAAAAAACGATTCAGACCCGAGAAAAAAATAGTCAAAGTTTAAAAAAAGTTGTGAAAAAATTTTACCAAAATTTCAAAACGATGTCAAAAAATTCTGAAACAAAATATCTCAAAAATGTTTCGACACATTGATTATAACACTTTGATGTACACCCACAACAAAAATGGTCAAAATCGACCGTACGGTTCCTGAGAAAAGCTACATTGAAAATCGACACTTTCCAAACCAATATTTTTCGACTTTCAATCGTTCCCAAAACTTTTCTATTCCAAATATCCTCTAAAACCCTACCCAGAATTATAAATAAACTCTTCCCTAACAAACCAAAAAAAAAATCGTCGAAAAATGTTGAATAATTTTGAAGAAATCTCAATTTTAAGCAAAGAACATCACAAACGAGCTTCCCACCAGTCTCCCCAAAATCTTACAATATTTATGCAAATTTTACTATCTAAAGAAAACGAGTAAACACCTGGAAGGAAAAAAAGGCAGTCATCGAAAGGAAAAAAGGAAAAACGATTAAACGCATCACCCACGCGTGTGACGATCCCCCATTTCCTTTTTTTTTCTTTACACCTGGAGATATTTCCTTCCCCATCGCCTCGCTCCTTCTGATACGATTACCGAGTGGCCGCCAGAAGCGAAGGAGCAGTCCTCGTGAATATAATGAGAAAGAAAAGAAAGAAAATGATGAGACGGGGAGAATATAAAAGAAAAAAGAAAAAGGCTTATACGCGGAGGAGGGACGTTTACTCGGGGCGCCACGTGGAACGGACCGTTACGCGCGAGAACTTTTTGTCCCGGAGCGGTTGGTAGTGCGACCGAGTCTTCTTTCTCCATCTCGTTCAAAACTCTACATATATATATATAGATTTAAGCCTGCAACGTGTAGAACAGCGAGGTCCCTCGCGGACTTCTCCTTTCTTTATCTCTCTCCTCGTGAGTATTCTCCCCACGCTCGCGCCACTGTTTATTTATTCTCCTCGTCTATCCTTGTCTCCTATGCTTCGTCCCATTGGCGCTCGATCCCCGAGCAAATCTTCCTCTCCTTCTCGCTCTCCCTAGCTATCCTCGCGGCGGCAAACTCGACCATCTCCACTTACCCGTACTTTGAATAAATTCATATTATTTAAAACGCTCTCTGCACACACTCCTAGTTTCTCGAAACTATGTGGTTACTCCCCTTCGGCCTTTCATTTATTTATTTATCGACTCGAATTTGTAACAACAAATTATTAAGGGAGCTTTCCAGTGTGAAATTTTCAAAAAATCGATTTTTTTTTTGCTTTATCGAATAGTATACACTCTTTTCGAAGAAGCAGAAGGGATATTGTATGGACCTGGCATCGCTGATTGACCGTAAGTAAACGATTTACCTAAAATTTCTTCACTTGAAACTTTGAACGCGTTTTTCTCGAAACAGCATTTTTCAAAACGGTGTCCAACTTGGAGGGCAGAGTTTTAAAGCTATCGAGTTGAATTTTTTACACAATATTCTTAACGTCATTGTTTATCGTGCTATGGAAGCTTTTTTTTTTTGACATCTTCCTATTTTTTTGTAAAAAAAACTGCAAAAAAAAATGCTAAAATCGATACTTTTTGTTCAAACCGGCGCCATTTTTGCAAAAAAAAAGCCTCCATAGCACGAAAGCCAATTATATACCAATCAATAATCTTTTTGTGTTTTTTGTTTCAGATCAAAATTGTGACCCCCAACGTGGACACCACATCCAAGTGCATTTTCTGCAACAATTGTTTCATCATTTTTATAGATATTAATTAATAAATAAATCGATCTTTAAAAAATTGTTTTGTATTCTTCAATACCCAATTAATATACAAAAAAAAAAACCAGAACGATTAGATTATTTTTTCTTTAAAAAAAAAATCGCGAAAAACAGCGATTTTTCGGGCTGTCACACTGGAAAGCTCCCTTAATAATTATTGTATTCTTTTCGTTTTAGGTCTTAAATTCGATAATTAATTCAATAGGACGATCTAAAAAGGTGTAAATGGAAGGAAGAAGATGGGACCTAGGTCGAGGGACAAGTTTATCGACGCATCGAGGGCTTCGTGGAGGAGGAGAGTCTAATTATCTCGTCGTGGCTGGGCTCACCCTGGAACGTCGCCGGATAATCCTCCATGGGCGTGGACTCTCCTAGCTCACTCGGCGTTGTTCCGCGTTCCACGTATACCACGAAACCACCGGTAGTCGACTACCTCTAGGTATAAGGGAGAGAACCAACCTGGTGCCAGGTGGGATTGCAACCAATCTCCCAGTTTCCAGGTCCTTGACTATTATCAATTAATGTTTATCATTGATTCAATCCTTTGGGATATTTTCAATATTTTTAAATAATTCTTCGTATTCTTTTCTTACAGATTATTCTAATGATAACAGGCTTGGTGTAATTATCGTGAGGAATTGGCGGTTTATTCACGTTTATGGCACAAGCACCGTGCAAACTCTCGATCCTTTTTTTTTCTTTCGCTTGGCGAGGAATCTCGAGCGGATAAAATTGATGATATGCCATCAGTAGGTACGCGAAATCGATTATACGATTCGAACGAGGATCGATTCAGATGAGAAATCACGCCTGTTGGTTGTCTTAGATAGGGGCGCGAGTAAGGAGGCCGGACCTCCTGGAAGCTCTTGTGGCAAGTAGAACGATCGAGGGGTCGGTGATTATCGTAACCCCAAAAAGTTCTAACTGCCGAGTGAGAACGAGCTGAATTATATCCCGATCTTCATCCCTCCCTTCCTCTCGGTTATATTATCGCGTGTCGAGACGCGCCTTTAATTCTCTCCTCCTCCGTTCCTCATTCATCCTTCGACCACTTGGAATTTCCTACGGAACATGGATTTGGAAACATAACTAATTTTCTAAATAATATTGAAATTAAATTTACACCAATCAACGCTGGGCATCGAATTGATTTTTACTTCGTTAACGAGGCTCGTTGACGAACTTGGAATAATTAAATTAAGAAGAAGAAAAAAACGAGAAAACTTACGACGTACCGAGAAAAGAATGAAACGAGGGACGTGTTACGAGTAGATCGGTCGATTATACTTATGCTTGCCAATTACGCTGACCTTGATTACTCTCTGAGAGTCGAGGTAAAGAAACTTTGTAGCATCGAGAGCGCAACGTTGATATTGCACGCGCGAGCTACCGGTCTTGATTAATTCTCACGCCTGTGAAAAGAAAAAGAAGAGGGAGAGAAAAGAAACAACCTCCCTTCTCCTAACCTCGAGTTAAGTCCTCTAAAATAATGGCGAAGCTAGATTGATCGTATCGAGGAAAAAAATATACGAGGGAGAAGATCCCTCGTTCTCGATGAATTCAAGGAAGTTATCAGATTCGTGCGAACCATTCCTTCGCGAATAATTTCTCCACGTGAGAAATATTTTTTTTTCTCGATAAGTTAAACGATTTTTATTAATAATTTCCAAATTCTTCAGCCCCAATTTTATCATCCCTCGATCAATCCTCGATTTATTTTTATTTTTTTTTTTTATTATAGATGGAATGCAAGATTATTAATTTATAAAAAATTTTATAAATTTATTAATAATTTTTTGATTTTTATTAATAATTTCAAATTCTTCATCCCCAATTTTATCATCCCTCGATCATTTTTATTTTTTTTCAATTATAGATGGAATGCAAGATTATGAATTTATAAAAAAATTTATAAATTTATTAATAATTTTTTGATTTTTATTAATAATTTCAAATTCTTCATCCCCAATTTTATCATCCCTTGATCAATCCTCGATATATTTTTATTTTTTTCAATTATAGATGGATTGCAAGATTATTAATTTATAAAAAAATTTATAAATTTATTAATAATTTTTGGATTTTTATTAATAATTTCAAATTCTTCATCCCCAATTTTATCATCCCTCGAACAATCCTCAAAATATTTTTATTTTTTTTCAATTATAGATGGAATGCAAAATTATTAATTTATAAAAAAATTAATCAATCAATCTTTCTCTCTCTGTCGGTTACGAGTTTCATCTCGATATCCTGCGGTGGATTTTAGTATATTAAAATAGAAAAAAAAATGGAAAAAGGCGGGCGAGAAGTTGGCAAGGCGAACCGCAGGATCGTCTCTCGGTCTTGAAAAAGGAAGAAACCTGTGGGAGAGAGATGGGAGGTGGGAAACGAGGAGAACCGAGCAAAGACCCGTTAGAACTACTGGCACGTTGTTGCACTATTTATATATATATGCTTAAAGTATATCTTGGATTCGCTTCGACCGCAGCCACGACATTGGCATCTCTCTTTCGCTCGCATCCTCGACTCCTCTCGTTGCATTCGCCACGAGATAAAAACTACTTAATGAATGCATCGCCCATGGCTAAAGTACGACTGTAAAACAATTTTAAAGGGGGATAACCGCATATGCCGCTTCAACGATATTAAGCCACCACCGGGACGTCCGAAGACGTCTCGCTTCATCCTCGGCTCGCGTTTCGCTCTGGCCCGGACTTTGCGTCTCTCCCGGACGATCCGTTATTCTCGATAAATAACAAAAAATCTAAAGCTTTTATCACTATTTTCATGATTTCTTGATTTCAAATATAATTTACAAAAATTATTTTCCTTGTAATAAGAAAAATGAAAATGAGAGTAAATTCTAGGTAGGGAGAGATATGAAACAAGAGCGCCGCGAAAGAGTTCGAGCTGTTGGAGAGGTGAGAGTGATTTCGTTGTCTCTCTCTCTCTCGAGCTCAGTTCGCTTTCGTAACGGTAAATAAATTTGACCAAAGTGAAAAAAAGGAACAAAGGAAAATGTGGACAGTCGATCGACGATAGTAAGTTTTCGATCGAGGGAGGAAACCACGGACTTGCCACCTTAGGAGGTTTGGAAAAATCGATTTTTTATTGCATAAATCGTTAGCTCAACTATCCAAAAATATTCTGTCAAAATTTTACAGTGAAATTCGCATTCGTTTAGATTTTACAGGCTGGAGCACAGCAGATAAGTTTAACTCAAAAAGTAATATGATTTTTATGAAATTACGAAATACGAGTATATGAACCAACTTTTGAGACGATGTTATGATTTTAAGGGTGTTTTTTTTGCACGATAAGTGAAAAAATGGTGAAATTTGAAGTAAATTTTTTCAACAGCTGCACAATTTGTTTTATTTCCGATAAAAATTGGAATGGCTACACGCCCCGCAATTGGAGAACTCTAGTTACGATCTTCAGTGGACATTAGTGTATAACTTTGTTATTTATGCGTGAAATTATTCAAAAAAATTCAGAAAAGTTGTTCGAAATATGAACAAAATGTTGTCAAAATTTGATTGAATTCTAATTAATTCTTCCCATCTAAAAAAAATCTTCAAAAATCAGTGAAAACGAGCTTTGTGATTTCCCTCTTAACAGAAATTAAAACGAAAAATAGGTAATTAAAAAATTGAAACTTCCGTCGTTCGATCGGTAAGAAATCCCATTTCTCGCAATGACAACGAGGCAAGGACTGGGAAAACTGTGGGCGGCGAGGCCTGTCCTCAAACCGTTAAGGTCAACGTACAGCGGGCGTTCGTGGCGTCCTTTCGCGCGAGCTATAACCGATGTTTAGGGAAATATTGCGCATGCGCTCTCGGTCGAGAGAGTGAGAGGGTGAAGAGGGAATAAGGAAGTTCCATCTTTGAATAGATGGAAGGAAAATTAAGTGGAGAAAGATGTTGAAATGAGAAATAAAAATAAAAAAAAAAAGACTCGAAGGAACCGCACGAGCCACAAGAACGAAGGTCGACTAGTTTTGCCCCAAGGGGGATCTCGCGCCTTACTGTTTACTCGTAAATAGCAACCTCGCGAATCAGCCGTTACGCGTTCGAGGGAGAAGATTTGTCCGAAAGGGTGAAGGAGAGGGCGGAGAGAAAGAGTGAGGTTTCATGTCCTCAACCCAGTAGTCATCTCGTCATCTTCTCAACTCCGTTCTTATATTCGATTCTGGTCGCATGTGTACCTATAACACACGTAAGAATACGAGCTGTTTGTAATTCGGACCTTTCATCGGTGTTGTTTCGCCGGTGAAGGTCAAAGATCAAACGGTACAGAGGTCACTTTCCCAGTCGCTCGTATTTCTCGTTGTTATTGTCGGGAAATTTTTATTCGGACAATAACAAATTCGACCTTTTGACCTTGAAGGATTAAAGTTCGACCTTGAATGGATACAATTCCGCACCGTTTGACCTTCGGCGCGCCCCGAGACCTCACCCAGGTCGTTTCGAACCGATTAATTCCGTAATAACGCCTCGAGTAGCTAAGACAATTACGAAAAAAAAAAAAAGAACAACATGAACAATTACGATGCAATTTCCCTCCGCGTCGACCTCTCTCTCCCATGAAATCTACGTCGGGTACGCAATAGCGAGCAATGAATATTAGTAAAACGATTACCCGGGCGTATCGTATAATAATCTCACGCGAGACGTATAACGATCATCCTGCGTTGCATCGCTTGCGTGAACTTCCGGTCTCGTACGAGTCAAAGCGAGAGAGAGAGAGAGAGAGAGATCGGACTCCCTTCTTTCTTCCTTAGCGAAGGAACGCCGCGTTCGGGGTCCTTCCGCGGTTAATTTTTAATTCGTACCAGGAGAATGATCGCGATCGTTGGTTCGCGTCGTAACCGCTAGAGGGAGAGAGAGAGAGAGAGGAGAAGTAGCAAATATATTTCCAAGGCCGGAAATTAGCCAAAATTACCCCGCCATCAATCCGAGATTCCTGTGGTACTGCGAGACTCTCGCTCTCGCACAATCCTGGCAATAAAATATACAACGATAATAAGAAAATTCACGCGCATGCGCGTATACTTGCCTCCTCGTGGCGTTGCGCATGCGCCCAAGACCTTTTATCTTTCCTTACGTATAAAAATGTACGTGAACGATAACGTCATAGAGGTCGCTGGGTTGCGTCGTTACACGGACGTCACGCCGGCCAAGTACGTCGTAAAGCGTCGAAACTCTTTACCGCGCATGCGCGTGGTCCCTCTTCCAGTTGGGAAGTACAAGACGCCACCGCTAGGGCGCGCTGGAACTTGGCGTCGCACGCTTACATCGAGGGAAAATGCTTCTTTACGACACACGCGCGACTCTCAGCGTCGCGATGGAAAAGCGAGAGTGATTAAGCTTCGAGAGGAGAAGTGGCAGAGGGAGTTGGAAGAACAAGACAGGATGTGAAAGACGTATATATTTTCTATATACGTCATACCACTGGCGAGTCGTGGCGCTCGATGCGGCCAGTAATGCAAATGGCGTGTAATAACTGAAACTAAAAGTACCCCGAAGAGAGTAAAAGTCTCGCCGCTATGGAATTATTATACTTCGTGCTCCCTTTTTTCTTCAACCCTTATAAGGTTACCCTCGCCATTCTTTTATACGTTTTAATCGCAAAAATTTAATCCTTCTTTTATTATTTTATTACAGTACAAAAAGAGAAAAAGGCGAAACGATTTTTCGGAAATATCGAAGGAAAAAGGAAGTTGGCGACTTCTTGGCGGTGAACAACCCCGCGAGAGGGCACCTCTTCCGGTCTCCCGGAAGCGCCCTCTCTCTCTCTCTCTCTCTCTCTCATCGCTCGCGATTGCCGTTCGTCGGTAAAGTCGTAAAAGTCCTCCTCGCGAGACTTTACGAGCGTTCGATTACGCGGTCCTCTCTCTCTCCCTCTTTCTCTTCGTACCGAAGCACTCATCTCCGAGTAAAACGGCGCGAAAGAAACCGAGAGAAAGCGAGACGCTTAAACCGTGGCGTAAAGGGAAATATTAGCAACAAGAAGAAGAAGAAAAAGAAAAAAAGCAAAACAAAATACGAAACAAAAAGTGCCGAAGAAATATAATTCTCGTGTATATTTATGCCCCCTTTTATACCACGTATTATTTCACTATTTTATATTGCACTCGGGTTGCTTCGAAATGTGCATCTGCCCTAGGTACCATCGACCCTATAACTATAGCGACATACCCAATGGTTTCTTCCTCCTGATGTTACCAAGCTACCGCTTGTTTCTCTCCTCCAAATGGAAAAAAAAGAAACAATTCGTTGTATTACCAACTCTATGAGAGACGTTTTACCCCCCTTGCCCCCTCCCTCGCCCTCTCCCCACCATCGACAAGATACATACGCTCCCCATCCAGAAAACATTTTCGCTCTTACTCCCGCGTAGTACTTCTCATCTTTATACACGTTGTGTAATACTTGACTCCTTGATGCGCTACATAGAAACCTTTCTCTTCCTCTCGTTGTCTTGGCGGGGTCGTACACACGATCGGCGTATCTCCTCAACGTCGATTATACTCGTTTATACGAGGCCATTACCACAGTGGAACTCTTCGACTACGATCTATCTATGGCTTGGTTTGTGTGGGTAGATTCAGCCCTGTAACCACCCGCGAATAACGAAACTAACTCAGTCGGTACTTGCTTCTTCCACCCCAGCCCCCCCCCCCTCCTCCCTCATTCGCCATCTCTCTCGTTTCTTGGGCTAGAATTTTTTTTTTGTAGCTCACAATCTCTTCTCTCTCCTTCTGTCTATCCTCTTCCGTGGCTCGTGAACTTTGAGAAACAGCCCTGAGAAACATCTTTATCGTCGGATCGCATCGCTCGCGAGAGCGGAATCTTCTTGTAATATCCTCCCCCCTCCTCCTTTCTTCTCTCTTTCTGTTTCTCTTTCCGTGTGATCTGGATACTTGATGCAATAACATTGCCGTACGATACGCGTGTAGCTTGTAGATAAAGGGATCAAAAGGGCGTGTAAGGAGGGAAGAGAAGGTAGGGGATTGAAGAAAAAACATTGATGGGGATTTTTCTTTTTGTTCTTGGTGGGAGGGGGAGGGGAGGGGGTGAAAAATCGTGTTTCTTTATCTCCGGAGATATTTACAGTATGAGTCGAGAGTCGTTATCTCGTTTTGTTTCAAGGTATTGTATCGTAATTAACGGACTAATGGACTTTTCAATCCGCACGTGCGCTCGCTATCTTTATTCCTGCGCCCTTTTTCCCCTCCCAGGCTCGTTATAGATAAAAGGGATGCTGCGCAAGGTACGATATCCATTCGGTCTCGTTACCTCGAACTTTTAACATAGTTTGCGGAGAGAAAGCGTGTTCGAGCTTGGAGTTTATCTCCTTGCTTGATTTTTTTACCTCCTACGAGAAACGCACGTGCGACCGTAGAATTCGCTTCGACAATCTTTCTCTCCTAATCCTTCAATTTCATCCAAAACACGATTTTAAAAAAATATCCAAACTTTCTATTCGCCTCAAACATTCAACCCCCTCCCCCTCCCCCGAAAAATTCAAAACAAAATATTTCCAATTACAAGAAGAAAAAAATAATAAGAAGAATCAACGATCGCTAACTACTCACAGAACACGCGATTAGGGCGTTACTCCAGCTCGGCCATCACGAGGACTCTGAGATTCCCCTCTAACAACGGTTGAAGAGCACGAAGAGGAGAAGTAACAATTTTTTATATCCAATAGTCCATAACACGCGGCTGCTTGGCTCGTAAACGAGAGAGCGTGCCCATTTAAATTTCTTTATGGAACGACGAAGGACGTTTCTCTCGCGTATGGCACGTGCACCCTTTATCCAATACATATATATATATATATCAGCCTACAGAGCGTAAGGGTTGAAACTTGGAGAGAGTTATAGCCAGGTAGTTTGCACACCTATGCGCCTGTAGACGCGTTTTACCGGAAGCGGAAGTCAAGAGGAAGTTATGTATAGGTCCTTTTCTCCCCCTCCCCCTCTCTTTCCTTTGTATATATATATATATTTCAGAGAGAGATGTGTATAACGACTATAGGCTGGTTTATGCCTTCTTGGTGGTTTTATGGGTCGAGCACGGTGTTGGCTGTGTATAAATATATAGAATAGCTACACCCCGCTCGTTCGCGCTCTCTTGCGGCGGCGTCGCGAAACAGAACGCATAGAAAAGGCGCAAACTCCGTTTTCCCATTATATTATATATTTTCAAACCTCTCCCTTCTTCTCTGCTCTCTCTCTCTCTCTCTTTCTTTCTACCTTTCTCCTCTTTCTTTCGTTTCGTTTCTTCACTCTTTTCTCGACGCAGCTCACGGCTATACGATTCTTGGTAAAGCTTTTACCCGGCGATCTTGAGAGGGAGAGAGGAGGAAGCGATATCTTCTTCTCTCTGCCATTTCGAAATTACCGTTGAACCGATCGTGCTAGAGAGAGAGGAAGAGTTTGTGGTGCGTTTTGTCGATTGCGTCGAGCATTGCGCTTCGCCATTTTTATTTCTCCGGATATAACGAATTCAAGGTTACCACGCCCTTGATAAAGGACAGACAATGTTATTTTTTACGTTTGGTCGGATTAATTTTGTTATGTTAATTGGGAATTTTTATTTAATTAGAATTTTTATTGCAAATTTTGATTTAATTACAATTTGTTATTTTAATTACAAATTTTGGGTTTGGGTTTGGGCTTGTAATTTAATTAATTTTGTAATTTTAATCACGAGTTTCGATTTAATTAAAATTCGTAATTTTAATTACAAATTTTAATTTAATTAACATTTGAAATATTAATTCAAAATTTTGTATTTGGGTTTAGGCTTGTAATTTAATTAATTTTGTAATTTTATTTACAAATTTTGATTTCATTAAAACCAAAAAAGAAGGAAAATGTAGTTTAATCGAGGGAAATTAATTCAGTTTGATATCCGCATTGGTGGTATCGAGATAAGGTTTGTTATTCCTGGAATTTTCAAGATCGAACGACGATACGGAAAATAGTTTCGATTATATCCAATTTTATTTTTTTTTAATTGAATTTATTTTTTTTTTTTATAAAAGCAAATACGCCAATTAATCCGAATTCTCGAAATTGCAAAATGTTCGTGGCAAGACGGGAGGCAGTGTGGAAGGGGCAGCGCGACACCTTCGTGCGTTGAACGTTAATTGCGGTAATTAGTTTCCTATTACGAAGCGCGCGCGTGCGCGGGAGAAAGAGAGAGAGAGAGAGACTGGTCGACTCGAGGAACTCGTGCTACGACCATTAGTTACATACGTACGTGTATGTGTGTGTGTATGGGTTTACGAGGGGAGAGACGATTCGGCGTTACTCGCGACAAAACGTATACTTAGCACGTGCATAGTTGAATTAAGAGAATGAGTAAGTTGAATTATGGGAATTTGCGTCGGTAAGACTTGAATTATTGGAATTTACAGAGCTAGAAGATTGACAAAACGTTGACAAATTAAATTCGATCGTAATTTTCTGTATAAAAATTTAAAAAAAAGAGCGAGAAAAAAAGAATTGTCGTTAACGGAACAAAAGTAACGTCGAGAAACTCGGTGTGGAGCAACGACGAGGACGAATGTAAAGACACGCGGGAGAGGGTCTCGGCTAGTTGATCGCGTTAATCGTCCTCTCGTGTTAATTTTCGTGACTCTCGTGTCCCGAGTCACGAAATACTCGAGGGTGGAACACCGTTGTCCAACTTAATTTTTTTTTTTAAATTTATTTATAAACATATTTATAAATTTGATAAACGATGATTTATACAAATTTATAAAAATAAATACGAATTTTATAAATAAAAATTTTGTAAATACAGATTTATTAAAATTGATACAAATAGGTGAAAATTTTATAAAAAAAAAGGAATGAGGCAGTAGCTTAGTGGTAGCGTTCACGACTGTCACTCAGAGGATCCGGGTTCGATTCCCGCCGACCTCAATAATTTTATAAATAAAAATTTATAAAATTAAATAACAATTGTTATTTATTTATAACAATTGTTATAAATAAATAATAATTGTTATAAATAAATAACAAAAAATAGAAAATTTATAAATAAATAAAAAAAATTAAAAAATAATCGCTCGTATAAATTCTAATCGTTGCAAGTGTCCTGTTCGTGACGGAAATAATCGAGGGAAACGTTAAAGCCGAGAAGCCACTGGATATCGTGCCTCGCCTCTGGGACTTAGGGCCCACCCGAGAAAATGAGGATAACCCTCTCTCGCGTAATGTCCCGCGGTGGCTTCGTTTCCCATTTTTTTTTTGTTAGTTTGCAACAATTTTATTGTCCTTTTGCCGCGAATGCTTCGCGTAATCGCGCGGCATTGCCCACGTCCTCGACGAGGACGACTAATCGTCCGGAACGCGAGACCGATTTGCTTCGGGCTTTATTTATACATATATATATATTTATACAGAAACACACAGGCGCAATAAAATATGCAATGATGATCGAGATTCGATCCTACGACGGTTCGAACTCGATGATGAACGAGTTGAACCGTTCCTCGACTCGATTTTTCCATCATTATCCACCAGCTCGAGATAAGCACCGATAACTCGCCCTACTTTTCCCTCCCGGTGCAGGTGCACCAAAGATCCTACGAGTACAATTTTATCAATCGAAATTCTTCGTTTCGTATTTCATCGGATTTATTTTCTAATTTATGAAAATTGCCTTGAAAAACAAAAACATTTCTAATACAAGAAAGAAAGAAAACAAGAAACGAGACGAAAAGGAGAAATTGTAACTGGACCTTCGTTCCAACTCGTCCCCGCTATTTCTACACGATTCGTCTTGAATTTTCCAACAAAAAAGCCAGAGACCATTTATTCGTCTCGCTTGTTTATCGGACACGAGGCTTTTCTATGTGAAAGAAAATGTGTAGAATTTTTTCGCGACGTTCGAATGGAAAAAACGAGTCTGAATTCTTCGAAAGAAGTTATAGCCCCTTTCTTCCCCTCTTATTTTTTTTCTTTCCCTCCCCACTTCTCGATGCTTTTATAGTTTGTTCCATGAAAACTGTTTTAAGAACGTCGCATCGTCTATTTCATGTTCATCCAGTAGCAAAAGTATGAAAGATCTCGTAGTAGATCGTCGAGAGAAATGAAGAAAGACGAGACGAAGGACGACGTCGGCGTGCCGAAGCTCGGGAGAGTCGGGCCCAAGCGCTTGGGACCGGACGCTAGGGTAGTCGCACGACAGCCGGGAGGCAATGCGCGCCAAGAAGCAACTGTAAATCTTCCTACCAGGATCTCTTTTAGCTATAGTTAAACTCAATAGCGCGCTGCCTGGTATACATAACCGAGAGAATTAATGCGATATTAAAGTAACTGCGTGCTCGCTTTTATCTCAGTCCCTCACCGTTCGTTCATTTCTCTCTCGCGGGTCTCCATAGAAGATAAGATCGTTTGCTTATTCTCGCGCGTTTGCGAGAGTTTTTTGCGATAGCAAAAAGCGCATGTTTATTATTATTCTTGTTTTTTTTTCGATTTTTCTTTTAGTGACTACGGATGGACGAACTTTGGCATTTTTTTATGCGTCACCGGAAGTTTGGAAAAATATGAAAAAATTCTAGCTCGGAGATTCATATTCTGTGAATGCTCTCAAATTATTTTAATCTTCTATCTCGATCGTAGCGTCAGCGAAAAATAATTAAGGAAAACAACCCCTCCCACATTTTATCAAAACATCGACTCGACTTTGCCAATTTTTCAGGTTTCACCTACCCATCCAAAAAATTTGAAAAAATTCCACCGCATGCAACCATCCACCCTACAACCCCTCAAAATATTTCAGATTTTTCCTTCGACCCTAGCGACAATAAAAAATTTCTAAAAACCTCTGTCCAAATCGACAATTTTTATTTCCCCATTTCTCTCCTCGCGATCCGATCAAACTCCCCGGAACAGTGTGTAAACTAATAGCAGATATGGAAAAGATACCGGAGATAAGGGTAGTCGTGCGACACGAGTCCCTTCTCCCCCTTCGAACTAGCTGTAAATCAGCCGCGAGAAGATTCTCTCTCCCTACACACACAGAGACATATTTATACGTGATATCAGTCATCGCGTGTGTCGCGCATCCTTCGCCTCTGTTCTCGCTTTCCATCTCTCACAATCCCCCTCAACTCCCCTCTCGATTTATATCTATACATAAATATATATATATATATTTCTATCTGTTCCAGTTGCCGGTCGTACACGATGTCAGTACACTCGATCTACCCACGTTACTCAGGATTCTCATTACGTGTACATCGGTATGGGTGTACGATCATGTGAACGAATAACGTGGACGAGGAAGTTAACATACAGTGGAAAAGAGACGTTGGCTCGGTTGGAAAGAGAGAGAGAGAGGAGAGCTCCTCTCGTATCGTGATGCATTCTATATATCGGCCACACGGGACCGTTTCCTTTCCTCATACTCTTGTATTCTCTTACCGAGCGCACGAGACCGGTGCATATATGCATCAACGTGAGAGAAAGAGAGAATGTGTGGTTAATGTCCCGTTTGATCGGTCGCCGATTCCGAGACCGATTTTTCTTTTTTTTTCTCATAATCCGCACGAGGGTCTCCTCTGTCTCACGTATATTTTTGTCTTTTTGGTCTTGCTTGTAGAAGTAGCGACTTGGGTTAACGAAATGATAGCTAGTTCGATCTCCATACCGATTTTTTTGTTTTAATTTTGCATGGAAGAATTTTCATTTACTCACGATTTCCAGGGTCGATGTTTCCTCGTCTCGATCATGATTCTCATCGTTGCACCAATAACAATCTCACCGAGATCGGTAGCTTCACAGATCACTGTCCACGTTGAGTTATTTTCCGAGCGAAACAATAACAATAACAGCAACAACCAAATGCAACGTCCCTTATTATCGTCCCCTGTGTCACTTGGATTTTTGTTTTATCACGAGGGTAGTTTGCTCACCCCGACTCGATCTTTTCTTTTCTTTCTCGATCTCAACCGATCTCGAACGAACCGAACTTTTACGGGAATTAAATTACAAATTAACAAACAAAAATCGACGAATCTGCGACACTGGGAGAGTCAAAAATCGGTTGAAAATTTGCCAAGAAAAAGAGAAAAAAAAAATTAGCGAATAAATAATTTGACGTTGTTCCTGCTCGAATGGACACGTACGAGAAAGGATTATTGTTTTTTGTTTGTTTATAAATTATTAATACGAAGAGAGTTTTAGGTCGACTGGCGAACAAACAACGACGACGAAGACGAAGAGTCGGTGCGCGAAGGACTAAAACTGCGACGTGAGGTGAACGGATGATGACGAGGAGGAGGACGAAGTCGACGACCACGACGAGCACAGCGTGTGTAGTACACACTCTCCGGTGTAGGGGAATTCGCGTAGAGAGGTTGGCAAGTTGGGAAGAAGAAGAAGAAGAAGAAGAGTAGGAGTAGGCACAACCTCGCAGAGTGGAGCACAACGTCGTAATGACATGGTCTAGGAGATGCCGGTCAGTTTTGTAATAGGTCCCGGTAAAAAGTGAATTTTCCAAGGTGGGGAAACGGCCCCGGAGCCAATCGGACGATGATCCAACGTACCGTCGGCAACCAGCCAAGGCCCAATCAGAGCGCGACATTCCGGAGCGACTCTTCACCGGATATCCTCCGTCTCTCTCCCTCTCTCTCTCTCTCTCCAGCATTTATTTATCAATTCCACTAGTTTCCAATTTTTCATCAAGCTACTCGAAACTTCTCGATTTCAAAAATATCTTCTACCTCCCATTTTCCACCGAGTCAAAGGACAAAATATTTGCTCAACGCTGGAGAGAATCAAGTTTTGTAGTTAGAATTGGTGAAATTATTTTTTGGGGAGCTGGAGGTTGGGAGAGGAAATTGTTCGAAGCGTGTAAATATCGTCGAAGCTGAGATCCCACGACAGATTCAATCGTCGATTGTGCGAGATCGAGGAAAATATATTTCTTTTCGTTCCTCTCCACCCTCTCCTCCCTGCGAATTTACATCGAGAGCTGGAGAATTCAGCGTGGTTCCGGGGAAGATCGGCGGGTGATTCGCGAATCCGTTGCGTTTCGTCGATCGACAGGTAACCATTACGTCGTGTGCGAGAGAGAGTCGGTGTTGTTCCAAGCTGCGAAGTACCTTGGAGGTATACGAGAATAGAACGTCGTATAGTCGACGTTAGATAGACAATGCGTTGTTGTTTGGTCGATGTTATAAGCGAGGGCGAGCTTGAGTTTGTGGGATGCCGCTGTGAAAGATCGGTGTACACGCCCGGAGGATTTCCGGGTCTGCACGCGTCTCTAACGGTGAACGGGAAGAAATTGTCTATGGGGGGGAAAATCTTTGGCGGGATTCCGGTCTCTCTCTAGCGCGAACGGGTTTTTTTTTTATCTCTCCGTTGGTGGAGAACGATAGCGAGTTCGATTCCCACAGACGAGAGAAAAGTCACCCTTTGAGTTTGTTGTATGAATTTTTCTTTAGAGGTCACCTTGGGCTGGAGGGTCGAAGAGAAATAACGGAGTGTTGTTGTTGGGTTTAGAGGTCACCTTGGGCTCAAAGGTCGAAGAGGGACAAAGGGATGTTGTTAGGTTTGACTTTAGAGGTCACCTTGGGCTAGACAAAGGAATGTTGGGTTTGGCTTTAGAGGTCACCTTGGGCTAGACGAAGGGATGTCGTTGTTGGGTTTGGCTTTAGAGGTCACCTTGAGCTTAAGAGAGACAAAGTGGTGTCATTGTTGGGTCTGACCGAATCGAGGAGAGGTAAAGATCGGTTCCGAGTCAATGAATCGGATTGAACCGTAACGCTGTCGAGCGTTCAACGAGACGCGATCTTACGAAACAATGAACTCACTTTTCAGCGAGAAATCGTCGAGGTTGAGAAAGGTCTTTCTTCGTTGACGAGGGTGGTTGAAGAGTCTTATTTATTTGGATCGTACTTTGAACAATCTCACAGTCGTGAGATTATTCTTAGCTCGTTTAATCTCACACGTCCCAGCTGGAACGAGAGTGAAATTAAGATGTATAGAGACGAAAAATCATTAGACAAAGATGAGAATTATAATTCTCGCAGAGTCTTGCTGCGTCTGCGCAACATTCGTTGTCCTTGAAAGTGTTATCTTATTTCTTCTTCGTTCCCTTGTTCGAATCACGAACGCCCCATGACGTTTTCAACTCGAAGAAGTCGCCCTTATACGCTCGACGATGAGGATGGAGCGTGTGAATGATTTCTTGAGATACGACCAGAGAACACCCGGAGTGTCCTTGGACGTCAGGAGGCGAGACACCCTGCCAGGATATTCAAGAATTATTCTCGCACCAATAATATCCAACGTTGCAACGAAACATTACAATTCTTCGAAACGATAACGATATTTATAAATATATAAAACAATAATAAAAATCCATAAAGCATGGACGACCCTCGTTGTCGGGATCGATCTCGAAACGAGCCTAGCAAAATCGAGCCCGGAGGTCAGGATATGGAAAATCGAGTAGCATTATCTCATTCGAGAGGGCAAAGTGAACTCAGGAGGGACGGAAGGAAAGGTGAGGACGTTGCCGTTCCGAGGGAAAGAATGAAATCTCTCTCGTTCCGTTTCCAGTCGTAGAAACCAAATGGAAATAAAAGAAAAAGGGTGAAAAATGAAGAAAAAGTTTCGCCCCGGTGAGCGTGGTGCACGGAATCACGTTCGGCGTGCAGTCTCGGCTCGACTATAAATAGTAAATGCCTACCAATCGCTGTCAGATGAGTGGAGATTCCATTGGCCTATGCTCTCTTTCCATTAAGTCGAAGGGATATCTTCTCGCTTTCCTCGCCTTGTAACAGGCAGCTGGAACTTTTATAAACACATACACGTGTGTGCCTGTGTGTGAACGGGCATAGATGAGCGCCCTTTCCATTCCTTTGTTTCCCGTCTGCGTCGATGTACTAACGATATATATATACATAGAAAGTATAGCTCAAAGTTGGTTCTTGGCCGCATCCGCTTCCGCACAGCGGGCCGGCGCTCGATCTCGAGAAACGCTCGTCCGCGTTTTCGCCCGCTCTATCGGTCCATGGCATAAAGCTCTCTTTTCGCGATCACCGCAAGAGAAGAAAGAGAGAAAGATGCAGCGGCGATCGGATGCTCCGCTACGTAGTGCCCTCTCTTCCTCCTTCTCGGCCTCCTCTTTCTCTCTGTTTCTCTCGCCCGGGATGCGATACGATGCGCCGTGTCGATTCCGCGGAGATCCGTGGGAGAACTCGACCAATTTCATGGCCGTTTACTGTCACGGTTCGAGCCACGATTCTTTGTTCTTTTATTCTTCCTCCTCTTCTTCTTCTTCTTCTTCTTCTTATTCTTATTCGTCTTCGTCTTGATACTTGTTCTTATTCTTCTTGTTGTTCGTGGCACCGTACTAATTGCATTAGTACTAGGGAATATCGCGGTGAGGCGCGCGACTGGTAGGGTTTCGTATACCAATCGATCGGCTCTCCTGAGGCCACCGTGGATAATCGACGTTGTGCCTCTACCGTATCTCTGTACATTGTTGAGGAAGGGCTGAGGACGGAGAGAAGCGCAGAGGCAACGGGGGTTGTGTTCCTCTCTTCTCTTCCTCTATATCGCTAGAGACATATTAACTCCGATGGAATTCAGAGGAAAGACTTGGCAAAGTCTTCCCGCGTAGCATTCTTGCCCTCTCTTACTCTTCCTTCGTCTGCCTCTTCGGGCACTGCATCGATCGCCGATCGAGGGGCAATAACTCTTCTCTCGAGAAGAAGAGGAAGAGAAAGAAGAAAAAAAATGGCGCGCGACGCCTCGCCGCGCGCAAAACCCCCGATGTGCGCGAGGAGCTAATCGATCCGGGAAAACAAAAGCAAGGAGTTTTGCAAGTTTATGTTCGCGAACGTACAGTGAAAGTTCGCGTAGCACGATGCGCGCGGTCTCGAGCCCGGGAGGCGACTGAGGCGCGGCCTTCCCCCACTACCCGGCCGGCCGGCCACTGTGACGCGTGCGCGCTCGGACGCTCGCCCGGGGTGGGGGTCGCGCAGCTTACCGCAGGGACTCGCTTCAATCCCGACTCTCGAACTTGATGGAACTTGGAGTATATCAGGGGGTGTATATGATGATTGCAACACAGTTGGGAGCATACACCCCGTAGCTATGCTTCTATACGTATTAATACACTTGCACGTGTGTGCCTCTCGTCTAAAGTGCAACGGTGCAACCTCGGCTTATCTACTACTACATCGATTTCTTCTCTCCAGTGCACGTCATCTATATAAGCTCTCGAACCGCACCGGGGAGATCGATACCGTGCTCGCCAATATTCGTGCCACGAAACCTCTTCCACTTCGAAATTATAATTATTACCATCGCTATATATCGTTATTACGAGAAAACCTTTTCATAACAGCGATGATGGTATCGTTATGCGAAACGATGTGTTTTTTTTCTTCTTTCCTCATCTCCTTCTTCTTCTTCTTATCGATAACTCTCGCCCACTTCCTGGATGGCATAATAACCCTTCGCGATACATGCACGAATTCCTAAGTCGGAACAAAAATCCAAACGTCATTTCTTTTTCTCCAAGAACAAATAAAAAAAAAGGACTTTTGATAAACGAAGATCGTTTCTGTCACGATTCCGTGCTAACCTCCACGGGACAATTATCGAGTAAATTATTCTTTCGATGCCAAAATTGATTTGTCGACGCGGATAATAAATTCTTATCGCGGATGTGACTGTTGCGAAGTAACTTCTTCGCTATCTTATTGAAGAAACCTCATTGTGTTCGTTGGAGCGTTCGCCTCTTCTCGTGGCACGGGAAGGCTGGAGGAGAGTGAGAGAGAGAGAGGGAGATCCTCGAGGGAGATGGCTCGATTCTCGATAGCTCAATGTCGCATCTCTCGCAACGCTCGCAGGATCGGATAGTCATCCGGGTATATATATATATAGTTAACCATCTTACTCCCCGCAGCTCGGGCATTCTCCATTCGAGTCGGAAGTCTCAAGGCCGAGGGGAGGGTAGAAATACGCATGCGCGTAGCATGATGTCATCGGGCACGTCGTCGGGTTGTCCGATCGACGATTCTTCGCGCGTATGTACCTTTTCACCTTCAATTAACCTTCGACTGGCATGGCTGCCCTCGCAGTTCGATACTCGATTTATACATATCGATCGAAGGACCCGCGCGCCCACCGTCGGAGAACAATACCGATCCTCGTATCGTTCTTATTCCCAAGATTCAATTCTTTTTTATACGAGACCGCCCTCTCATCATCAACCCCGAAGAAGAAGAAGAAGAAGATCGCAACGTGGCATGATGGCGCGGTTAACGCCAGAGCCTCGCCAACGCCCTCTACGCGTCGCAGCCGCAATCGTAATTCAGCAGGGGGCGTGCTTGTCAATGGCGGGAAAGAGAACCTTTTTTAAAAAAGCAAAATATTTTCTCGTCGTTTTTTCAAATTGTTTTATTGAAAAAAATTCTTCCTCGGTGGTCCGTGACCCTTTTTTTTCTTTACTGAAATAAATAACGACTCGTTCAGGAGGTGAATTACTCGGCGTCCGTCCTCGGGGTGTCGGTCGAGAAATAAGGGATCCATAGTGACGTCCATCAGCCGAGACGACCACCGGTGAGACGTGCCGCGGTGACAAACCTCAAACCTTGAAGACATGTCGAGCGGAACAGGGTCAGTAATTTGCTGTCGAGAAATTGTCAACCTCGCGAAACGAATAACAAAAATAATAATAATAATAACAACAACAATTTACAAAACGCCTGTTGGTAAAAACGTTGATTGCTTGCATAAATATTATTGTCAATTATCGTCGCTCTGACGTAAACGTAAAAAAACGCCTGCCAACCCTTGGAGAAGTGTCAAGGGGAGTGAAACAATTGTCGATAAGAAAGAAAACTAACTGACCTTTCAGATGGAATTACCAACGTCCGAGTTACTTCGAGGTATCGTCCGATTGCACTTTGTTATCGAACCGGAACGACGATAATTGTTATTATCGCTGTAATCTCGGAAGGTTGATGAACGAATCCGTAGAAACGACGAACGAGATGGAGTGAGTTTATTTTCATCGAGAATTTAATACGTCCTTTTTGACTTCTGTTTCGATCTTCAAGAGCGATCGAGATATTTTCACGTCCTTGGTACTGTCGAGCCGAGAAGCAAAGATTGGAAGGCTCGAACGCCTCGTTTCCGGTTTATCCGAGCTTCGACGCTGGTGAGTATTCACAAATCGGTTGTTCCGGTCGAATAGAATCATTAAGAACTGAGGTCGAGTTGGAAAGGCAAAATAAGGGCTTTTTCCGATTTTTTTTATGGCCAAACGATAAAATAATTGATAACAAAAGTTCTTTCGTATAAAAGATATATATTTAGTGTAAACATTGTAATTTTTTGAAAGAATTATATTTTAAAAAAAGCCGTTATACAGGGTGAATTTCATAAGGTGTAACAGGCTGTATTCTAAGGTAGATGGGATCATTACAAACAAAAATTGCAAGTATACATTGGGGATATTTTTAATAGTTTACGAGATATAAAGTTTTTAAGTTGATCCAATCAGAGCGCGCTGAGAAGCATTGGAGCCGCCCACTTCTGCCCTAGCCGTAGAGATAGCACAGTGTAGGGCGTTACATTTGGGGTTGCAGAATTCAGAGCAGTCAATTTTATTTATTATATTATTCCGCAGTCATTTTTATTTATCGGGCATTGGCTGCTAGCTCGGGCAGTGGGCGGCTCTAACGCTTCTCAACACGCTCTGATTGGACCAACTTTAACAATTTATAACTCGTAAACTATTAATAATATCCCAAATGTATATTTGCAACTTTTGTTTGTAATGATCCCATCTTCCCTAAAACAGAGTTTGAGACATCTTATGAAACTCACCCTGTATATCAACGGCCGAAGACGCTGGAAAGAAAACAGATTTTGCGATGATCACTCCCGCGCTGCAACGGATTATCTGAAACCAACAAAACAGGGGGGATCTTTAGTTAATGATATAATGCTCCAGTTGAACGAAGGGTTTTGAACAATTTCTATTTTTCACAAAATGGCGGACGTTGAAAGTCAAAAATGTTGTTTTGACTAAAATTTCACTTACATTTTTGACTATAAAAAAAAAAAATAATTGACCAAAAAAAAATCCTTCGTTCATCGGGAGGACAACTATATATAGTTGTCCTCCCGATGAACGAAGAAGTGATATAAATTTCAACCCGATCGGTAAAGCCGTTCTCGAGTTACAACGATCACCGTCTTCGAAAACAGGCTTTCGAGAAAAACGAATTTAAAGTTTTACCTACTTAACTTTGTAGGTCTCTAACACAGCTTCCTTCAAAATTATATATTTCAGCGAATAATGCTCCGATTTAAATGCAATTAGTCGGAAAATACTCGTAAGATATTGTACTTTTAGAAAATGAACAAAAAAAAGCGATTTTTTGAAAATTTCAACCTGACCTCCCGCGTTAATTCCTTCTCCTTCAACTTCCGGTAGCATTCGACGCCGCATTACGAGGTGATTCCTCCTTCGTCGAGGTAATTCGCGTCATCGGTGAACTCCTCCAGCTGCGTTACGACGAGATTAAGAAGATCGCGACTAGATCCATCGACGAGATAAAAATTCGCTGGAACGTCACAGGTAGATAATCACCACGATCGATTTATCAATTTCCTAATTCCCCCTCGTTCTTCCAGACGGTACGAGCCTACATCGTGCCAAAGTCGTCAACAAACTCCTCGGTTATTATCTCATCTCCTTGGCGATTTATATAATCGAGCTATCTTTCTGGACCAATGGAAAATTGTTTCGTCTACTCGGCGATCTCGTATTGGAACAGAACGAGTCAGTAAAACGCACGTTGCGTTATAACAACAATAATAATAATAACAACGTTAGAAAACTAGCCAAGGAGCACGTGGAAAGATCGCTTTCCCACTCTCCCCTCCCTCCCTCTCCCTCAAAAAAAAGAAGTGCTCAGTCATTCCTTGCCACCCTTGATATTCGTGGCATTTTCTCAAGAGCTTATAGCTATAGCTAGAAGGGAGAGAGAGGTACGATACTGCAGAAAGAAGAAACAAAAAGTAAAGATGAGGAGAGAGAGGAGGAGACTTGGTCCGCGACGCTAGGGCCACAGGTTTCACGCTCGACGCGCACCCTCATTATCCAGTGCACTCTTCCTCGCTGCTTAGATACCTTTATATATATATATATATTTATATATACATAGCTCGAGATAGAACCTTGCATATGTCTATATATCTTCCCGCCTCCCATCTTTTCTCTCTTACGATCATATATTTTCCTTTATCCTCGCATACATCTTCTTTTATTTCCCTTTCCACGCGCGCTTCCGCGATGCAATAATGACTGCTATCCTGCTCTCCCTCTTCGGTTTGTCTCTCCCTGACCACTTTTGGCTTCTCGATTTCTCGCACGTCGATCGATGGAACTTTAAAGATTTTTTTGTAAAATGAAAAAAAGAAAAGGAATTTTTGTTTGTTTAAGAATATTGTTTAGGGAGGTGAATTTTTGGATTGGTCGAAAGATCGGTAATTAAACGATTTTTTGCAGCAATGCTGGAACGCTTATCGCACTCTGCATCGTGGCAATTTTCGTGTTCTTGGTCCATCTGCTTGGAGGAGAAGGAACTTTATTTACCTCCTCGGTCTGCGAGAATGCTAACAGCTGAGAGGAAATTGGAACGATCGGATCGATTCGATCGGCAAGCGGACACGCGATTTTCTAGGTTCGAGCGTGACGCTCGAGGGCCACGAGATTGATACGAAAATACGAACGTTCGTTTATATAGGTCACAATTAATTCAAACAATTTTGTCCAATATTAAATTAATTTTGTGAAAATTTTTGTATAATTTTTTGTTTCTTTTTTTGTTTTAATGGGAAATTAAATTCTCGAGACGATAACGATTTTGTTATCCACGGACTTGAATTTCTAACCGACAGATGTTCCATCGAGCAAAAACCGTAAGCACAGTTTATCGATAATCGTAACGCAATTTTAGCTCGCACGGAAGAAGAAGAAGAGGAGGAGGAGGAGGAGAAGGAGGAGGAGGAGGGAGCTAATATACACGGTGTCCTGTCCCGCTAAAATAGCTCGATAATGGCCAAGTTCGTCGATTAGGCGTTTTATATTAGCTTCGTCATGGTATAATAGCAATTTTGACGAGGTGCCATGTACTATTCGCGCCATACGACCCTATATGGGTCGTTCCATGTAAAATGGCTTTTTTAATTCTCTCCGAACTTTTAAAAATCTTCAAATTCGAAATTCAGCTGACTGGTAAATCGATGAATTAAATAAAAATTTCATGAAATTCCGATCAGTGGAATTATGTTAAATAATCTTTCAGAAAATCCTGTCTCCTGAAAAATTACATTTTTTCATCTGCGATGTACCTTTTCTCGAAATCTACTCATCCTATTGGCATATTTTTTTATTCTACCTAACAAATACATCCAAACGAAGAATACATCGAGCAATTTTTTTGAAAAAAACGATTCAAACCCGAGAAAAAAATATACAAAGTTAAAAAAAAGTTGTAAAAAAATTTTACCAAAATTTCAAAACGATGTCAAAAAATTCTGAAACAAAATATCTCAAAAATCTCTCGACACATTGTTTATAACACTTTGATATACACCCACAACAAAAATGGTCAAAATCGACCATACGGTTCCTGAGAAAAGTTACATTGAAAATCGACATTTTCCAAACAAATGTTTTTCGACTTTCGATCGTTCCCAAAATTATTCTATTCCAAATATCCTCAAAAACCCTATCCAGAATTATCAATAAACCCTTCCCTAATAAAACTAAAAAAAAATCGTCGAAAAATGTTGAATAGTTTCGAAGAAATCTTAATTTGAAGCAAAGAAGATCACCTAGAGGCTGTCGAACCCCTTTAAGATGCTAGTTGCATCCCCACTCCTCGTCCCAGCTCTCCCCCCTCCCTCTCCCTCTCTGTACAGAGAAAAATACGTGGTTGCTTTACCAGCTCACAAGCAGTGTAATTATCGTAATAAAATACATAGAAGGAACACATTTCCACTAGTCGTACGGTACTGCAAGATCGCACGCACGTGTTTCGACCTCGAGACTTTTAAACGAAACGAGAAAGGAACGAAAAACAACAACAACAACAACATCGACTAAAACATATTCGTAACTCGTCATTTTGTAAGCGCGTGCTCGATCCACCGATTGAAACAACTCGTTCGAACAGGTCGAAGAAAATTCCTACAATTTTCCTTAATCTACAGCCGCCATCTTGTTTTTTTTTTTTTCATTATTTCATTTTTTTAGCTAATTCGCGACGTTGCGATTCCAGCTCGGTCCTAACGATTTGCTCGGTACGTCGAAGATCTTTGGTACTGCTGTCTCTCAAACGCTTAAGAAGATTTTCCTCGACCTGAGACAACGCTTCCGCCTCCAGGAACGAGCCGCTACGTTTCGTTTCCACCCATCGTTCTCGCTTGGTACGACATTCCTCCATCTTCTTCTCATCTTTCTCGTGCCTGACGATATTATTTTCATTCGTATGAAATTTATGAGAAATGGAAGTTTGTTTTGAAATTTTTTGAAATTTGTTTACCAAGTGAGAACTTCCTGGCGAAGTTTCCTCAGTTCGTCCTGATGAATCTTGACGATCTCCTCCCTCAGACGTTCCTCCCACTTGTCGATCTGCTTGCACAAACCGGCGTAGGACTTTCTATTTCGCTTCTCGAGATTCTCCAAGTGCGTTTGAATTTTTTCGTAAACGACCTTGGCATTGACCTTGACGTTGTCCTCGTGAATTTTCTCCCGTCTCTCGATCATCTCGAAGATATGTCTCGCGTCCTCGGACTGCCACTCCTTGAGGGTGAGCCTCAAACTCTTGGCGATTTCCTGGATGAAGAGAAAAGATAAAACAATTTTCTTTCTTTTCTTCTTCTTGTTTTTGATGTTGTTCACATGCCTGGGAATAAAGATCGCTGATTCTGGATATTTCCTCGTTGAGCCTGAGTCTTTCACGCTTCTGCCACTCGGCGAGATAACTCCCGAGACCGTCGTTCAATTTTTTGATCCAAAGCTCAAGGTCGATTCTCAAAGTTTCTCTCGTCACTTTGCCATCTTCTTCGTGGCGTCGAGTTAATTTTCTCCCACGGGATCTCTCCATCCTCAATTGTTTCTTCAGCTGGAAAATGTCTCTTTCGGATTTGACTACTCTGGATTTGAGCCAATCCAAGGTCATTGTTATTTCCCCAAACTTTTCATCCCTACTCGTATCGGACGATTCGATCAAGGAACAAGATGGCGCTGATTTTGGTCTCGGACGAGATGGCGTCGTTTTATCGCAATCGTCCTCTACGATGATCTCAAGGTCATTCGTTATAGGCTCAAGGTCATTGTCGTCCCGGTAATAATCGACGTTGTCGGAAGTGCTCTCGCCTCCAAGAGACGACTCCTCCTCCTCCTCCTCCTCCTCCTCGAGACTGTTTCCCTCGTAACTCGTCGTGGCGCTGCTATCGCAGGATTTAGTCTCGCGATCG
The DNA here is from genome assembly GCA_946811545.1 of Netelia fuscicornis. NCBI lineage: Eukaryota > Metazoa > Arthropoda > Insecta > Hymenoptera > Ichneumonidae > Netelia > Netelia fuscicornis. The sequence continues at coordinate 45,109,860 of OX328014.1, read as the reverse complement.
GAAGCGTTTCTAGCCGTGAGAAATGGCGTTTCTTCCCCAACAACGTCACGAACAACTTCCTCGTAATCGTTGCCGTTGCCAAGATCGTAAGGCAAGTTTTTATTGTTCGAAAAATTGTCGATATCACGTAAATTTACGACGCTATCGACGGAGGAATCCGTTTCTTCCTCGATCGGGGACAAAGCCGGTTTTTCTCGCGACTGTTTCAACGCCTTCGTTCTCGTTCCTTCTTCAAGTCCCTTTTCCTCCTGCCTGGTGACTGACGAATCTGAAGAAATTTCAAATTCTATCGAGTTGTCGCAATTTGTTTGACACACAAGTTTTTAAATTCAAGGTTAGAGAAATTATAAAGGTCAAGTTCACGTGGAAAGAATGTCGCGGTACCTTTTCACTCACCCATGACCCGCGAGCAATTCTAGGCCCTGCCTCGTTAGCTCGTCGCTTTGGCGTCTCTCGTATCCCGAATCGAATCTCTCCTCCCCTGTGTAACCCTTTCCTTCGCCAAGGAATCTTGCTTCGCGCATCTCCTCTCAGGGGTCATCGACATCCACGAGCGCCGTCCCTCTTCCTTGGACTTTCCTCGGCGCCGATCGTGACGAGATCCTCTTCTTATTTTTATTCTCTCCTATCTCTCTGTAAGAACCGCGAATTCTCACCTCCGTAAGTTGGCGACACTCGCGTGGCAAGCGCCGGGCGAGAGTGACGCGAATCGCGTCGCGCAAACTCTATTTTTTTACGTTTCTTGATGATGAAGGTAAGAAGAAAAGGAAGAAACGAATCGTCGAGTAAAAACGCAAAAAAAAAAAAAAAAAAGTACGCGACGCGGAGAAAATCGGGTGACGAGGAAGCGCGAGGAAGCTGTAATGCGCGTGCGCGGGGATTCCCCCGTGAGCGTCCGAGGGCGACACCGTCGCTCTCCGTCTATCGCGCCCTCTCGCGTTCGCGCTTCGCACCTCGCTCTATCCCACGGACGGAGGGGAATAAAAAAGAACCGCGGCAATTTTCAATTCCGCTGACTTGGCACGGAAGTGTCGTGAATCTTCCACGTGCGAATTGAGACGTCGTTTCGCGTGCATGAAACGAGAGTCACACACATGCGCGGTATGTGAACACTCTCTCGGGTTTTATACGCGCTCTTGCCGCGCGACGAATTTGACATGGTCAGCTGCTGGACTGTCACGGACGCGAGCGCGTTTCTGCCTGCTCCGCTCGACACCAACGAGAGAACAAAAAAATAAACGAAACACACGCACACACACACGCGCGCGAGACTCGCTCTCGTGATTTTCTTTTTCTTCGGGCTTTCGTATTCTTCTCCGTCTTCCCTGATCTTCCTCGCTGTCGCAGCAGCCCTTTTTTCCATGAGAAAGTCACTTTTTCGCCGGTAGATGGCGCTCAACGTCAATTCCAGCCCACCAAAGTCCGGATAATCTTGTATTTCCGGTGGCGTTACCGCGGGAGAAAAATAGTCACGACGTTGGCGTTAGGACCAACCAAACGGTAGCGTCGTGACGCTTCTCTTCCCGCCGTTTTCCAACCATTCCGGAATTAAAAGATTCGTTAGGAGCGAATGGAGAAAACGAAGAAGAGGAAAAGAAAGGCAAGGTTCCCGTGAACCTGCGACGATCTCGCCCAGTGATCCGCTAGAATGGTGAGAGAGAGAGAGAGAGAGAGAGAGGAAAAGGAACGAGAACGGTAACGCGCAACAACAACAGCAACAACAACAACAAGACGAGGAACGAGCGTCCCGGGATTCACACGGTTCTCTCGTAGCGTTCACCCGGGCGCTTCTTCTCTTAGCGGTCCTACTCTACGCCGTAGCGGTAGATGGCCTGCCTCATTTACATACGCGTGGTAACCTCTCTCATTCCTTCCTTAACTTATATATTATTCCACTCGGTTATACATACATTTATATACATTCGCGCATGCGTAAGAACCGTTGATACATTCTCGTATAAATAAAAAAAAAACACTCGTATATTCTTACATATTTAACTGCAAAACTGGAAAAGTCCGGATTAAACGAGAGAGGTTACGAGGTAAACAAAATGGCCGACGGTGACACGAGCGTCGTGGCCGAGCGAGGTTAGGTTAAACGTTGGAAATTGATGGAAATTAGGAAAAATTTGACGTAATGTCTCTAGTTTATCGTTAAATGTTGATCGTAGATCGAAGATTGATAACGTTATCGTGGAATTAGCTTAAGGAGGCGATTATACAATCGTCTATTCTACGGTTGTTTACTGTTGGAAATAAAAAAAACACTCTTATATTCTTACATAGTTAACTGCAAAACTGGAAAAGTCCGGCTTAAACGAGAGAGGTTACGAGGTAAATAAAATGGCCGACGGTGACACGAGCGTCGTGGCCGAGCGAGGTTAGGTTAAACGTTGGAAATTGATGGAAATTAGGAAAAATATGAAGTAATCTCTCTAGTTTATCGTTAAATGTTGATCGTAGATCGAAGATTGATAACGTTATCGTGGAATTAGCTTAAGGAGGCGATTATACAATCGTCTATTCTACGGTTGTTTACTGTTGGAAATAAAAAAAACACTCTTATATTCTTACATAGTTAACTGCAAAACTGGAAAAGTCCGGGTTAAACGAGAGAGGTTACGAGGTAAACAAAATGGCCGACGGTGACACGAGCGTCGTGGCTAAGCGAGGTTAGGTTAAACGTTGGAAATTGATGGAAATTAGGAAAAATATGAAGTAATCTCTCTAGTTTATCGTTAAATGTTGATCGTAGATCGAAGATTGATAACGTTATCGTGGAATTAGCTTAAGGAGGCGATTATACAATCGTCTATTCTACGGTTGTTTACTGTTGGAACGATCTGTCGCAAGGCCAACTTCAATGGTGAACAATCGATTTCCACGCTCTCACGCAGAAAAGACGATGATGTCGATGCCGTAAGATTCTGTTAGATCGGCGTCGGTTCCAGTAGGAAGGAAAATGGACGCGGGCAACACGATGAGATTCTCGGGGAGGGTAAAAGCATCGAATATAATGTAACTACATTGAGGAGGCCGTGGGATTATACATTTTTGCCGAGGATGAAGGAAGAAGTTTTTAATTTAAATGAACAAAGTCACGGTCTATGAATCTCTCTTCGATTATATTAGTCCGTTATTCTCGCGACGCTCACGGGCGTCGCTCTCGTCGCGTAAGAAACGAATCGAGAAGCTGATAGGACGATTAACGGATCATCCGCGAGAGAATATTTAACCCTTTGAGAAAACTTCTCACTCGTCTCTTCTTTGTTTTTTTCTTTTTTATATAATTTAAATTGTCTCGATATTTTATTTTAGATCGTTAATAAATTACTTTTCGTTGGAGCAACGAATCGATTGGTTGAGAAATTTTTAATTTAACGAAAGGGAGATTTGTTTTTGTTAATTATACGCTCGCGTTAATAATGAAAGGTTCGATTAACCGTAATATCGAATGTTTGTCACTCGTAAAAATAACTCGAAGGATTAAACGGACCGTTGACGCCAAGCCGGTTAATCGATTCTTCAACGAGCGAGACGAGCGTTGAACTGGCCGAGTGAGGAATTTTCGCTATTCTCTTTGCAGCACGTATCGAATGTTTGGATCGAAAGAATCAATAATTGTTCAGATTTGTAAAATTGCGAGATGATCCACACGCGTTTATTTAAACATCCGGTTCGCTGGGTTTCATTTATCGCGCGCGCGTTTAATAGTTTTCGTGAGACCGGCACGAACATTCCTTCCTCGATCGTTTAATAACTTCTGCGAGAAGCCGAGGCGTCATATCGTAATTTCACGCTCTCGCGAGAGAGGGAGCCTGAGCTTTTTAAATCCTCGGGCATTAATAGAAGGAAGAGACAAGCTTCCAACGCGCACCCGGGTGTAGGTACTTTGGAATTCATTATATAGGGATGAGGCAATATGCGAAAATAGAAAGTTAAGGGTTTATTTACATCGCAAATTTCCCGTGGAATAATAATATCATAGTTGCTTTCCTCTCAAACGAGAATTCATAAGTGAAAAATCGAAAAAACGTGATTTTTCGATGTTTTTTCAAGATTTGGTCCATTCATTTTCAATTATCGAAGGAATAGATCGCATTTTCGTAATCAGTGAGCAATTTCCGATCGAATAAGACTATTTTCAATCGTCTGACATGAATATTTAAGTTTTCGCCTCACCCGGGTGGCTAAGTCGAGTTTTCGGCTGCAAAAATGTCAGTTTTGGAAGTTAACTTTTTTTATTCATTTTTACAGCTTATATCCATCGGAAATTGCTCGCTGATCACGAATTCGTGGGTCTTTTTTCCCTCGTAGGAATAATTTTAGACGAAAAGTCGAGAAAACGTGAAAATTCACAGTTTTTTCAGGATTTCGTACATTAATTTGGGACTATCGTCTAAATAGCCATCATTTTCGTGATCAGTGAGCAATTTCCGATCGAACAAGACTATTTTCAATCATCTGACAGGAATATTTAAGTTTTCGCCTCACCCGGGTGGCTAAGTCGAGTATTCGGCTGCAAAAATGTCGGTTTTGGAAATTAACTTTTTTTATTCATTTGTACAGCTTATATCCATCGGAAATTGCTCGCTGATCACGAATTCGTGGGTCTTTTTCCCCTCATACGAATAATTTTAAGTGAAAAACCAAGAAAACGTGAAAATTCCCAGTTTTTTCAGAGTTTCGTCCATTAATTTCCGACTATCATTCAAGTACCCATAATTTTCACAATGTACGAGCAATTTCCGATCGAACAAGCCAATCGTCTCCAAGAAAAACACAATAGCACCCGGGTGAGGCCCATTTTTACATTCCCCTTTTTTTTTCGAAAAATCGTTATTTTCAAACTTTTACCACAGCCACAAAAATTGAGCTATCCTCATGATTCTGAGCTCATTCTTGAGATCTCGACGACTTCTTCAAAAACTTATCCCACCAATTTTCTCTCCCCCGAACTAGAACCGAGCTACACCATCTCAAAAACTCAAACCATCAAAAATTTTCAATTTCCATAAAAAATCAGCGATATATCGTATCCCAGTGAGCTACAATCCTTCCTCAACCTCTGAGAATTCATACCAATCATAAATTTCCCATCCAACAAGCTAATTACAGTTTCGCTCCAGCTCAAACAAGTAACGAACATTGTTACATTTTACTCTCGTAACACATCCGTTCCACAAAAAGAAGAGCAACATCCCCGTTTAATTCTCGTCACGTACGAGAGATCATCGAGGCGAAGGCCTCGATGATCCCTCGTAAAATTTCATTCCTACGAAAACTTCGGCATCGAAACGATCCAGCAATACTCGGTTAAACTCTACGCTCGAGTGCGAAAAGACGTAAATAATGCAACAAGAAAAAAAAAAAAAAAGAAAAAAAAGAAAACAACCAACAAGTGGGAGAAAAATTCTCGAGCACGCACTCGGCCACTCGTACGGAACGTTAAAAATTCACTGACCTCGGTACAAACGCTCTCGAGACCGAGGCCAAAACTACGCGTATCAGAACTCTCGGTCTTTTTCCTTTTTTTTCACCACGGATAACACGCTGTTGGATTTTTTTTTCCCAGAGTGAATCGGCCGGTCGTGGATGTCCGAGCTACGAGATCTTGCCGCGTTGATAACAATCCTCCAGCTCGTACAACACAACGTTCAAACGACGATTAGAAGGACGAGCATGTGGGTGAAGGCTCGCCAAGGGGCTCTCCAGGATATGTCGAAAGTGAAACTCAAGGCCTTTGTCTTGTCCTCTTCCACGATACTTCAACCCTGTATCCACTTCACAATAAATTCGTAAGAATTTCAAAAAAACTCACCTATTATCCTTCGAAAATCAAAATTAAAAACAATTCTTTTTTTTTGTATTTTTACAATTTATTTCGATAATTTCATTCCACAGTTAATTGTCCAATTTTATCAGCTCCTAAATGTCCAGAAACGTGGTCGAGAATCGTAAAATTATTATGATTGTTTTTTTTTTTTAAGGAGGAAATTTTCAAAGAGGAAACATGGAAGCAGGACATGTCGAAAGTGAAACTCAAGGCCTTTGTCTTGTCCTCTTCCACGATACTTCAACCCTGTATCCACTTCACAATAAATTCGTAAGAATTTAAAAAAAACTCACCTATTATCCTTCGAAAATCAAAATTAAAAACAATTCTTTTTTTTTTGTATTTATACAATTTATTTCGATAATTTCATTCCACAGTTAATTGTCCAATTTTATCAGCTCCTAAATGTCCAGAAACGTGGTCGAGAATCGTTAAATTATTATGATTGTTTTTTTTTAAGGAGGAAATTTTCAAAGAGGAAACATGGAAGCAGGACGAGTAAATCCAGGACTTAATTTTTCCTCGAGACATTAACATGCTCGTAGCGGAATTGCAGGGAATATGTATATCACTTCTGTGCATTAATCGGTGCGTATGCATGCACTCTCGCTTAGGTACGTAACAAAACGTACGTGTTGGATGAGAACGAGCAACATCTGCAAAGCTCGTAGCACGTGAGTTATACCAACTTGTACGTTGAGCCTCTTTACTGCCGAACGTGCCTCGTCATTGTTCATTTTTTTCTTTCTTTCTTCATTTTTCTTCTTCTGGGTACACGAGAGCACACTCCTTGTATCATGCAGGAAAACGTTAGTCTCGTAAATGCGTTTAAAATGTTGGAATAGCTCGTAACGTTGCAATTTTTTTTTTTTTTTTTTTTTGTTTTTGGAACGTTTGGACATGGGAGGTGGATATTAATTCGTGTTATCTTAGCACGTGAGTCGTATATAATTAGGGAGAGAAGTTTCATTCGTATTTAGGTAGATTGCTTTTGATTGAGAATTTGTGGAGATTTTTTTTTTTAGGGGAGATTGTTATTGGAGATAGAGAACAATTTTTGGATTGATTAAAGTTTTAATCGGATTTGATTTTTGATGATGATTCTTGGGTTTGTGACATTCGATGTTGATTTATTTTCATGAGGCGAGGGTTGTAGTCTTTGCTAGATTCTTGTATGCCTCGATAAGTCACTGATTGGGTATACTGGGATACCTAAAAGTAATTTCGAATTTTGAGAATTGAGACAGTTTTTTTTTTTTTAGTTCAATAGTAATGTGAGAAATTGTAAGGGATTATTTGTGGGGTTATTGACCTGATGGTAAAAATTGATGTATCCAACTGTTATACCGTAAGTCATTAATCCAACGAGACTTAATATAATTGTTCTTTGTATAAGAAATTTTCTCTCGTTGCCTGACGTCATTTTTTGTGATTTATTCCTGTGGGGAGAATTGCTTAAAGTTCTTATTATTCTTGATTATAAATAGTGGACTTACGTGGTAACGTGGAATTAATTTTATTTCGGCAATTATTTCATACAAATTCATCTTATTCATAAAATTTGACTGAAAAAAAAAGATAATATATTTTTTATGGATGAACTGTCAAAAACTGTCATGTCGAAAATCGCAGTACTAGGTAAAAAAAAACAAATGTCATTTGTCGTATAGAAAAATGACAATTTTTTTTTTTAACGTATTCAAATATCGCGCCAAGTGGCGTATGTCGCGCCATCGGACGGCGAACGTGTCAACCCTGTTGTGCGCCGTGAGCGGCAATCATCTGATCGCGCATGCGCGGTGCGGCGCATTACATCGCGTAGAGTCGAGCTTTGTCGGTGGAGGTTATTTCATTGCGAAAACTTGTGAAATTTACGGGGTGAAATAGGAAAGAATCACGCGACGACAGTCGTCGTCGAAGATAATTGCGATCGTCGAAAGATCAAGATCGCCGGAACAGTCGCAACGAAACGTCGAGCTCTGCGATGTTTCGTCCAGCGAGGAACTTGGTCGCAACGATACAACGGGTTAGAGAATGCAGTCCCATGCTACGATGCACACGACAACTGTCAGACGCATTGGAGTACGAATGTAAGCGAGTAGACAACGATTTAGTTTGAGTTTTTGAGGTTAAGCCCCATTTTCGTTACGAGAAGGTTTGTCTTGGACATTCCAGCTCCGATTACCGATGAATACAAACGAGGGCCGAGCGAAGGTCGTTCCCTCTACCTCGATGCACAGGCTACGACTCCAATGGTGAGAGTCAACTCGGAAATGTGATAATCATTGATGTCGTCGTACTCGACACGATAAATCGTAAATTTCTTGTTTTCTCGCCTAGGATCCCAGAGTCTTGGACAAAATGCTACCATACATGACCACTTATCATGGTAATCCTCACTCGAGAACACACATGTATGGCTGGGAATCCGAGGCTGCGGTGGAACATGCACGCAAGGTATAAATTGCCCTTTGTCCAGTTTTTGCCCTTTAATACCGCTACACGCTGATCAAGTATTAGTTATTAGACAGTTCAATGTTTTAACGCAACCATCGTCATATATGTTAGCAAGCGCAATTGATTTTTGCCGCAATAATTGCAGCTGCGTGAACCAATCTGTCCCTATTTAGAAATTCCTCTAAAAGAAGTCACGGCGCAAGCCATGCTTTCCTTACCATAATATAGCTTTAAGATAAATATAACCTACGAGCTATCTATGTAAGTCGCTATCATGATTCGTCACCGGTCCAATTTACCAACAGCAAATCGCGGACTTGATCGGAGCGGACAAAAAGGAAATTATTTTCACATCTGGTGCTACTGAGTCGAACAACATAGCGGTGAAAGGGGTTGCGAGATTTTATAAGATGAACAAAAAACATATAATCACGACACAAACGGTAAGTCGGCTTCAATGCCAGTTTTTCCATCGCGTGCTTAAAATTAGGTTAGGTTTGATCAAGGATGTCTTGTATCCAGGAACACAAATGCGTACTCGATTCAGGCAGAGCGCTTCAAGCCGAAGGTTTTGAGGTTACGTATCTCCCTGTTATGCCAAATGGTTTGATAGATCTTGAACAATTAGAAGCATCGATAAGACCCGATACTTCCCTCGTGTCCATCATGGCAATCAATAATGAAATCGGCGTTAAGCAACCCATAGAAGAGATCGGTGCGTTATGCAGGTACTAGAAAAAAACATTATTCTTTTTTCCTATCATGAAATCTCGATAAAATAGAGAAAAGGGCATTAAATCAAATGTGTTTCGTTCCTTCAGGAGAAAGAAAGTTTTCTTTCACACAGACGCAGCTCAGGCAGTAGGAAAAATACCGATAGATGTGAATAAAATGTCGATAGATCTCATGTCCATAAGTGGTCACAAACTTTATGGACCAAAAGGCATTGGAGCTCTCTACGTTCGTCGAAGGCCTAGAGTGCGAGTCGAGGCGATTCAGAGTGGTGGTGGTCAGGAAAGAGGAATGCGGAGTGGAACGGTACCTACGCCTCTAGCTGTTGGAATTGGGGAAGCCTGTGAGCTCGCCAGTCGAGAAATGGAAGTGAGTGATTCCCGTAATTGCAAAATCCCTGGCGTATAAGTTACTTGTTAAGTTAAAGAGGAACAGCTTGTAACAAGTTCCGTCTTTTACATTTGATTTTAGTACGACAGCAAATACATAAGTTCCTTGGCTAATCATCTGATTAACAAGCTCGAGACAAACCTGACAAACATCGTCCGTAATGGTGATCCTCAAGCTACCTATCTTGGCTGCGTCAACTTTTCCTTCGCGTATGTCGAGGGTGAATCCTTGCTCATGGCACTCAAGGATGTTGCTTTGAGCAGCGGCTCAGCATGTACAAGCGCCAGCTTAGAACCCAGTTATGTTCTGAGAGCGATCGGTGCATCCGAAGACTTGGCGCATTCCAGTATCAGGTTCGATGATCGACAATTATATCAGTTTATGCCACAAATCCACCTTTCTCATTCTCCTCATGATTTTTGTAATTTAATTCAAACGATAAATTTTTTGTTTACAGATTTGGTATCGGACGCTTCACGACTCTCGAAGAGATCGATTACACCGCCGACAATACGATCCAACACGTCAAGCGTCTTCGAGAAATGAGGTAGGAAATTTGCACAATTTATCAAACAACGTAGATCTAAGAACATTTAAATCTTTACGACACAGAAACCAAAAAATCAATTTGTTCACAGTCCTCTCTGGGAAATGGTAGAGGATGGAATCGACCTAAAGACGATAAAGTGGACACAACATTAAGAATGTTTCTTCTTCTTTACTTCATTAAATAAAAGCACGAGGGGTGTAAAGAAAAATTCTTTACACGGTTATTTAGCTAGGATAGCTGGACCATTGCCCCCACCAATTTTCAACGGCAATGGCTGTAAGTTTAGTGACGGAGGAAGCGATACCAACCTAGCGTTGAGTATCGTGTAATAAAAGGAATCTGTTTTAATTAATTGCATCATTGCAGGGGTATAATGAAGAAACTCTTACCTTTATTTATGTATCTTTTTTTATTTTTTTTCTGTTCATTCGGTATAATAGAAAACTTGAAAATGCTTGGCAACGACGGGACGGGAAATTACGCGTTGCTTCAACACATGCAGGCAGGATCAGCAGCTTCGTCGATGTAGGAAATCTTGAAGCGATCCTCGTCCATGTCATGAAGTCCCATTCTAGATCTGTTTGCCTCGACCAAGTGTTGAGCAATGTCCTCGAACATCTCGCTTATCCCTGCACCAGTTTTGCAGGACGTTTTATAAGTGGCCGATATAAGATTATGACATTGTTCACTGAAATAGTAAGAATTGACGAGGCAACGAATGAAATTAAATCCACTAAGGAGCGTAGAGTCTGTAGGACAGATTACAAGACAATGGATCACCAGAATTGTTCCATTTCTGCATCAGTGACTTGAGGTGTACTGTTGTCGGCATCGCTCTTGTTACCGCAGAGAAATATCTTGGCATTCTCCGCGTATGTTACTATGTCAAGAAGATGTTGAGACAGTAGATGAAAGGACGTAGAATTGTCCAGTGCAAATACGAGTATAGCAGCCTCCGCGAACTTATAGTAACTCGAGGTTACCGAAGCGACCCTTTCCATACCTCCCGTGTCCCATAATTGTAGCTAAAATATCCCAGTTTCAAAGGACCGAGGAAAAAGTTCAATTAACGAAGAAGCTAAAGAAATAATGACAAAAATATTATTAAAATTTCAAGATGGTAAGCTTGTGCGGGTTAGATGAATTTTCAAAGTTCAAAATTGACGCAACCCCCCCCTCAGTGCTCTGATAGAAGCATCGCGGGGCCCGAAGATAAATTTCAAGTTTGCTAACAAAATTCATAAATCGATGATGACAATCCACAAATTTCGAGCAAATGATGAGAAAATCGTTCGTCCCAGAGTCTCCTCAAGGATGCTTCATGTGCAGTTTCCCAACCTAAAGTTTGAAAAATAATTCAACAAATTATTATTGTTGCAAATAATTTTTTTTTTTTTTTTTTCCATATTTTGATCGTATCGTCAACTACAATTTGGAGCTAATCGCACTTTTGGTTGGGACTGTATGCGTCAAGCATCTTTAACCTCTACCTTTTGCCAGTGATATTACGCGATAGTTGCAAGATGACAAAACTCACGCGAATCCGTCTGTCATCGACAACGTACTCCTTGTCAATGTTGTCAAGACCCAGAGTTGACTTTCTGTCGCTACTCGCAACAAATGTATTGTTAGCAAAACGTCTGAATATCGATGTTTTGCCAACTCCGTACTCCCCGCACAGTATAACCTTTTGCTCCGTCACTTTGACGGTCGCCATAATTACTACTAATCTTTCATTAATTATTACAATGTACAATAGCAAAAATCTCTAAAGCACCCTGAGTAAAATTACGCGCCGTCTCAGTGCAATCGATAAGCCGAATTCATATGTGCAATAACTATCATACTTGCGGTGATTTTTTATCCCCAAATTGGTGAAGTAGAGGGGGTGAGAGTCAATCCTGGCGTCAGTAACTTTCTATCCGTCCATGCGCGTGGCAGTACTGTGCGTCGAACGCGCAAGCGCATGGGCATGCGCGCGCATGTTCAATCGAAGCAACGGAAACTTTGTTAGGACAACAGAAGTATTATTACATTTTATTTGACAATCAGTGCGACCATCATTATGAGGAATAATGGACAGTCCTATATTCTAAGAAAACACGTGTACAACGATCGGTGAAACGGGACAAGTCAAAAGTAGAGAAAAAAACATCGCGCAGTCGCTGACGCGTTGGGACATGACAGCCCGCGGATGCGCGCGCACCTCCAAGTTCGAGTGCGATGTGTTTTTGTTTTGTATCGTTAGTTTCTCCTCCACAGATGGACCGTTACAATCCGCAAGGTAGAAGTGCGTAAACTATCAAAGAAAACTTCGTTTATTCCGACGATCGTTTTGTAAATAGTTACAACAACCCAAGACAACTATATATATCGTATCGTGTCTGTCAACAGACAAAGGTGTATCATACGATGTTGGTCACTGCCTCGCTCTTTAAGAGACAGTGTCACTAGCGACGAGCTACTTGCACTTCGAAAACGGGATCCGTAAATTGTCCGGCACTGAGCAACCGATCGCCTTGAAATTTGGAGGGTACATAGAGAATTATGGCATAAAGTGCATGAAAGTCTTATTTTACCAAAATTTTGAAAAAAAATTTTCCGGTGGTAACTGAATCTGCAAAAATTTTTCCAAAACTTTGGAAAAATAAGACTGTCATGCACTTTATGCCATAATTCTCTATGTACCCTCCAAATTTCAAGGCGATCGGTTGCTCAGTGTCGGACAATTTACGGATCCCGTTTTCGAAGTGCAAGTAGCTCGTTGCTAGTTACACTGTCTCTTAAGTAAGGTATGTAATTTCATATTATCTTGTTTAGCTCGCCTCACCCACGCGCACACACGAATCCCAGTCTTTAAAACACTTACATCGATTTTTATTACCATTTCGTACAATTTGTAATAATAAGATATATATTTATTTATCGCATTAGAGTTATGTGTATTTCGAGTCGTGATTCAACGTTTAAACGTCGTGGGGTATGGACAGTATTTTAGTATACATATATATATATTAAATAACGATGGGATGGCCGTCGCTTCTCCTCTTTTTTTTCCAGAGTATTTCTCGTTCGGTATTGTCCGCCATTTTGTTGCATTTTGGCTTCGTGTGTGTCGTGTGCGTGTAAGATATACGTTTGAATACAGAGCGATCTCGAGCTTGTAGTAAATGTATAACTCGTATGCACGAGTATAATTGTGTATATATGATGTGTATATGTATATATATACGGTGGCGGTTTTCGACGATGTTCGAACACTTCTTAATATCCCGCCAATTCTGCAAAGGTGGAGTCCATCTCGTCCGCCAGTGACTTGTATCTGTCCTTGTTGATTCCCAGCTCGTCTGTAATACAATACAGGCTTTCTTCAAGTAACAGTGACAGAATATTTATATCAACAATGGAAACACCAGGCGACAAGGGTTTTTGTCAACGAGGTATGATACTTTAAGGGGGAATGCAATTGTTGCATTCAATATTTATTGTTATTGGATATTATTGTTATTGTTATTATTGTTAACTCTTTGCCCTAATTTTTCAGATGCTGGTGGGATTAATAGGAGGCAAAGTAAATGCAAGGAGACGAGTTTAGTCGTACAAATGACTTTGTTGGTAATTGCTCGAGCAGTAGATAGAAAGGCAAATGGTCAGATAGGTAAGACAATTTCTTTTCGCACATCCAGGCTCTTGGGTCGCTCACTTTGTTTCTTTGTGATTTTAGTGGAAATTTGGAGATTTGTGTAATCTCTAAACATGCCATTTTAATATTTCTTAACTTCATGCTCAATTTTTAGTCTCAACTGTTTTTCTCGGTTTGGAATTGCTACGTGACAACGAGAGGACTCTAACGATGAAAACAAACGTTCTGTGTGAACGATCGAGGGGCGTTTAAGTACCTGGAGCGCGTTGTTGCAGCGAAGCTTAAGCTTTTCTTTAAATTTAATTAACTTTCTTTGTTCTTTAGCCAAAAATCAAAACGACAATCAGATGGAAAAGATGAGAAAAATCATGTTCTTGAAATTTCTTTTTCATGACTCTACAAAAAAAGATTAGGCGTTAGGAAAGTTGTGAGAGAGTTTCTAGCGAGTGAATCGAGGATTTTTTGGTGTTTTTAGTAGGCGCTAAGCTCAGCAAATGTCGAATCCAAGTCGTCGCAAATAGCTTTGTGTTTCTCCTTCTGGCTGATCAAGTCGTCTGCAACGATTTCAAGCGTATTAGCAATAATTATATAGTTTTATTTAACCATGCGCGTTTTTCCATTGCTCGGTGGTAAATTATATTAATGAAATTGATTGATAAAAATTGTTAATCTTATCTTTAACAGACTAGACTGACCTTCGAGCCTGTCGACCTCCTTCTGCAATTTCTTGACTGTCTTCTCGGCGAACTCTGCACGTGCTTCGGCTTCTTTTAGCTTGACAGTCAGAGTCTTCAATTGACGTTTGAATTCCTCGACTCTTTGGTTGGCCTGGGAACAAAAATTCAGTCATTATCTCCAGTCGAGAATTAGAAAAATAAGTAGAATAATTTCTTACCTTCTCTTCGGACACTTCCAAGGATTTCAAGCTGTTTCCGACAACCTTGAGTTCCTCCTCAAGCTCCATGATCTTGCTGTAAAGATTTACATACATTATTATTCCTCGAGCTAAACCAATTATATTTTTCCAGATGCAAGGACAGAAAATTATTGGAAAGTGAAATGTTCTTACGCCTCTCCGGACTTGACACGATCTTCAGCGACTTCAAGCTCATCTTCAACGAAGGCAAGCTTGCGGGAAACTTCGTCAGATTTTCCATCAGCATCCTCAGCGAGAAGACGAGCTTCCTTGAGTTGATTCGTCAACTGATCCATTCTTTCCTCATCCTGCTGAGCACGGTTTTCCAATACTTTGCACATACTGGAAAAATTGGTAATGTAATTTAGTAAAAACTATCTCGACCATGATTTCTTTTCCTTTCAAACAATGAAAATTGTAGGATGGTCGTGGCATCTTACCGGCTCGACTCGTCACCAGCATGAGAAGCTTCAGCGAGTTTAGCAGTGGCGGTGTTGAGACGCTCTTCCGAACGTTCGAGATCCTCCTCAATCAGCTGGACCTTCCTGTTCAGAGCAGCAACCTCGGACTCGGCCTGGAGAATATAACGAGTTCATTAATAAGAAGGTAGAGAATTAGTTTGATTTAGGAAAGGTAATTTTTATTTTGTACTCACGTTGGTCAATGACTTCTCGCGTTCTTCCAGGTTCTTGTTGGCTTGTTCGAGGTTACCCTTGTTGGCAACTAGGTCAGCCTCGACCTGTTGCAACTTCTTGCGCAGGTCTCCAACTTCCTCGAGGACTTTGTCGGCGCGCATATTCGCCTCCTTGGCCTGACCCTCGCAGGTATCAGCTTTGTCCATCGCATTGTCCTTCTCAAGCTTCATCGCTTGCATCTTCTTCTTGATCGCGTCCATGGTGGCGGCTTTTTTTTGACGACTTTTCTCACGAAACTAACGAGTTTGCTGAAAACACGAAGATCTTATTTTAATCCACCCATTTTCTTCTTTCATCGACATGAATTTTATAACGATAAGAAATTCTTTACAAAAGAAATTCAATTATTATGCCAAAAATATTTTCAAAGTTTCAAAACAGACTTCACACTTAACACAGAGAAAACATATTTTACTCATTTACAACACACGTTCGTGTTAGGAAAACAAAATTTGACACAAAACACAGAAAATACGAACCTCGTAGTGAACATTGTATATTTTTTATCACGGTCGTTTTTTTTCTCATAAATTCTCCCGATGAAACTTAATCCAAGAAAAAGGGGTAGTAAAAGCTCGCTCGTGACTCGACCGTGGGCAATTCGTGATTCATCCGCGACTTTATACCAACGCCTTAATTTTAGAATAAACCAGGAATTCGACAAATCGTGTCTCGTTTCAAAAACTTCCATCCATACAAAATTCCCCAATTCTCAATAATTCATCAATCAACTATAAAATGCAATTGTTCGTTTATTTAAAAAAAAAGTTGACCACCATTCGTTTCCAGTCGACCCCCCTAGTGTCTAAAAGAAACTGTATAAATCTTGAATTGAATTTAGAAGAAATTAAGCAAGTTTATATAATTTATATAAAAAAAAATTAATTTCCAAGAAATTAATCATATTTGGTTTGCAGATGGACCGATTACTTTGGAGAGAGCACACCATAGGAAGCTGGTGTCCACGGAAATAGAATCTACCCAACGAATTCTATTAATATCACGTTCCCGAGGTTGGCCAACGCTCGAGGAGGCTTGCACTAGGCGCGTTCGTTCGACTGGAAGAGGATAGAGAGAGAAGGATAAAAATGAGAGACAGAGATTTCTGTCTCTCTCTCCTCCGTAACCCAGAAGTTCGAGCTTTACTTGGCCGCCAACGCCGGCCGACATCCGATCTAAGTGGCCGCTCTCTTTATTTATAGATTTTCCGAAAACTTTGCGAAACAACTCACCGAGCGTGTCGCCCTTCGATCGCACGAATCATCGAGCTTTGAAGTAAATTAAAATCGCGAGAGAAGCAAAACAAAACAATTCTTTCAACTCGCGTTTCAATTAATTTTTAACAAAGAAATTTATCAATGAATAATTCAACTCGCTGCTAGTAAAATCCACCGTGTTTTTCACAACTTTTGTAATTTTGGGAAGAAAGCCAAGTTACCGAATATTTTGAGATTGAATAATTTTCGTAGAATTGAAAAAAAGAAAGACTCTCGCGTCCATTGACATTCTCGCGACCTGTTGACTTTTCCGACTTACTAAAAGAAAAGAAACAAACGGGGAATAGTTTGATTTAAAAGTTTTGAGGGTAATTTTGTTTTCAATGTTTTTGAGGAGATTAATAACAAACGATATTAATTAACAGAAATAACACATTTTTTGGGGGGCAAATTAATTGTTAATTGTTAATTTATCATTCTACTTACGACATTCTAAAGCATAAAGCGATATAGCGACACTTGTTAATTAATCGTGACGATTTTCTTTCACGATTTTTCTTCCCCAAGAAAAGATGAGCTTGCAAGACCCAAGAGGGTGAAGGGGGATGCAAAAGCTCTTGATCTCTGGCTCGATGCTTCAGTGCGTTAGGGGTTGTTTTCTTCTTCCTGGAACGCTTCTCGTTATCAGCAAAGACGTGTCCTCGTTGTCGTTGATTTCCAATGGAAAATCAATTTTCCTTTGGCACCCTCGAACTCGTACAATTTTTCTTTTAACACTCGCGATTATTGCTCCCATAATTTGGGAAGGTCGAATTAAAAGAATCCAAAAAGTCAGCGGCAAAGCTCAATTTTTCAGCCCAACTCTCTCAGGCCAAAAACACGTCCAAAGCTTTATTTATTTTCCTTTGTTTCTTTTGCTCTCTTCGAAACGAAGTTATCAATCGTTTTAATTACAATTTATTTTCTTCACTCTCGTTCACGAATGAGCGAAAAAAAAAATCAATTTAATTAAAAACGATATGAAAAGCACAAAATAATTTCTTGATTTCTTTTTCGTTAGGTACTTCGGATACTCGTTGGATAAGCAGGAGGACACTTACCTACCCGAGCTAGCAGAGCGACGCGAGACGAGTGCCGTCCCGACGCCTGACGTGACGCCAAGCTCTCACCCAAAAACTCGCGGGTGGGGAACCCAAAAATGGCGAGCCCCGAGCTTTAACGTCTCGGACGTATACACAAAATCGGACCTGGTCACGTCGAAACACGAGTGCTCGTTTCATCCACGAGAGCACTATGGCTCAAGGAAACCGAGAGGGTTTACGGGGCGAGGAAGGAGAGAGAAATTTTATCCTATTTGTTTCCAACGCGAAACTACAAATTTTTTCATCTTTACGCCAATGCTCCAAGCTTGCAAGCTCGTTGGCCAGAGGAGAGGGAAACGCGAACATTTCTCTTCTCCTTTCTCGTGACGACACGATTAGTATATAAGAACAGAGAAGGGGAAAACACACACACACACAAATGCAATAAGATTTAGAAATTTTAGGACGCGTTGTAAAATTCAAGATTGTAGAAAAACTTCAAATTTGAATAATTCTTCAGGGTGAAAGGATTCCCTCAAATTTGTCAATCATTGCAGAAATCAAATTTGATTATTGTCTCGATAAATTTGATTAATTCGATTATCCTTGAGCCACAAATCAAACGATATAAAATTGTATAAAGTCGTGCGGATATGACGCGTCGTCCAATTTTGGTTTGTGGCCAAGGTGTGTTTGTGTATGTGTGTGTGTGTATGTATGTAAGAGAGAGGAATCGGCATGCGTAACATTAGCATGGATCGCTCCTTCTCGCGGTTCGCGACGAGTCTTTGCCAGGCAAATGTGTCTCCCAAGAATAGGATTTGGTAACGACACGGGAAAATCTATTTATACACGTTGTTAAACATATCGAATATACGTATAGAAAAAGCGCTCGAAAAACCGAGGAGGATTGTGTGGGGGTTGAATGTGAAAATAAGCAAACCGTAGATTTTCCATTTGCGCGTGCGAATCGGTACGAACCAAACCGATATGGTCCAAGCTCGAAAGCTTACCACACAATTCAGTGTCAAACGCACATTTACAAATTCATAATTCATTACAATTACTAGTTTTATTTATTTAAGAGCGATAGATTTATTTTTAAGCACGACCTTGAAAATAACTTTTTGTTTTCATGAACAAAAAAAGCGCTCCGGCTATTTTTCAAATCTCTTCGATGTTTGTGACGTTAAATTCCGGAGTAGCGTAGGTGTGGAAAACGTAGAGACAGAGAGAGAGAGAGAGAGAGTAAGAGGAGGAAAAAAAAAAAACACAAAACAGGATAGCAGGTCTACAGAAATTCTGGCACGAAAATTGGGGCGTGTGCTCTACTTTCGTTTCCAGACTACGTGACGTTTTTAGTAGCCAAGAATGAACGGGTAGAAAGAAAACAAAGTTAAAAAAAATGAGGAATAACAAAAACCGTGTGATTTTTTTTTAATCGCGTATTTATAACGAAATTCAATATCTCCGGACTCGTTTTCTTGTACATCGTTGAATATCTTTGCTGATAGGACACATGGCAATTTAATGTTTTGTTGTTGTTGTTGCTCGTTTGTTTTTAAACAATTTGTCATTTCTTGTGGGATTGAAACAAACTTCAATTTTAATCGTTTTCTATATTTTATTTTCGCATTTTTTATATGATCAACATTTTTGTTCATTTTTAAAAAAATTTTCCAATCTTTACGAATACGTATTTATTTTTATTCATTTTTTTTTTGTTTTTTTGTTTTTTTTTTTATTTTATTTTTGTTTTTCCTATCGTTCCACCATGCTGCGACGATAACGTCAGTTTTATCATAGGCACTCGGCGACAATGTGGGGTTTTTTTTTAAGTTATCAGGGAAAAACAACAAAAAAAGAAAATGTTTATTCTAAGTTTATAAGAAAATGGCCAGTTGCGTTTTTGGTGAAAAGGCCAAATCCCTTGGAATTATATAAAAGCTCGTCGAACGTTGTTGTTATCGAACAATTCATTTTTTTGTTTTTATTTAGTAATTTCGAGATTAAGTGTGATTTTCCCATGGAAAAACTTTTTCGTATTGACTATGAGCGTGAAATGTATGCCGTTTACCTATACTGACATCCCAAGAGACGTTATTGCATCTTCGAACAAAAATCACCCTTGGAGCAAGCGATTATTTTTTTTTTTAATTATTTCCCTCGGATTATCATTAATGCTTGGTCACTTTTATTTTGTAATTTTTGTCACTCTTGCAAGGGAGGATGAGGCTCGACGTCGATTATTATTATTATTGTTTTTTTTCCTCTCTTTTCCATTCGTTATCTCTGTATATCAGCAAAAACAAAACAAACAAAAGAAGAGAAAAGTATGTGCTCGTTTAGCATCGATAATTATTTGTTTGTTTCTTATCGTAGGCGTAAATTAAAAAATAGCAAAAACATTTCCATTTTTTTTTTGTTTTTTTTTGTTTTTTTTTTTTTATCATTTTTTGTTTTAAGCATATGTGTATAATACTAATGATAATAATACGAATACAAAAAGCGGTACGGATACGAACTGCCGGGGAATCCCTAGAGGACTCCAAAAATTGGAAAAATTTTTTTTCTTAACTCGGATTTGTCTTTTTTTTTTTCTTTCGTTTTTTTTTTGTCTCGTGACGTAAAAATTATTTTGGCTGAGAATATTCGTACTGATTTTTTCCTTTTTGTAACTCTCTCTCACATACACACAGACACACACACACTCGTACGAAATATTTACGTGCCCTGGGTGAATTTTCTCAATGGAATGTGACGCGAAGCGAAATACGAGACAATGTTTTTTTTTTTCGTTTGCACAATTTTTTTTTTTTTTTTCAAAATTTCAATTTCTTTGTTTTTTTTTCTTTTTTTTTTTAAGGTATTATTTCTCATCCTGCCTGCAATCGTTCGACACATTTGTTATTACTTCTTGTCTCGAATAATTTTTTCTCGGTGAGAAGAAAAAAAATTGTGACAGAATTATTAATGTTTTGTTTTTTTTTTTGTTTTTGTTTCTTTGTTTCATAAGCGGTGATGTGATAAACGAGGTAAAATTGGTTCCACGCAAGACGCTTCAACAGTAGAAAAGACTCTCTCGGTGGACGATGGTGAGGTTTTCATTATTTTTGTTGTTGTTGTTTTTGTTTTATGTTGTATTTAATTTTTTTGTTTGTCTGTTTGTTTCAGATTTATTTGTTTCCGCGTGTGGAGGCAGTGTCGATAATTTGTCTCAGAGGGCAACTCTCTAACGCCCCGGACGAGCCTTGTTAATATCCGGCGAGGTCGGCGATTGTTTGATCCATCTCGTCGGCGATCGCTTTGTACTTACTACGCTCGTTCGTCAGCTCGTCTGCAACGAGAAAGGAATGGGGCATTGTATTAGTGGGTCGTGATAAAAAAAAAGAATCAACAACAATAACAAAATTGTTAGTCAGAGACAGATGGGAGTGAAAGAAGTGAAGAGATAAGGAAAAGAAATTTATTCGAGTTTGTAGGGTTTTTCTTGTTTTGTTTTTGTTTTTTTTCTTCTTGTTCTTATTCTTGCGCTTAAATCGATAGAAAAGAGATTGTTGGAGGGGGGTAATTAATTATTGTCAAATAATTGTACATACACAATTTTCGTATTCTCGTTTATAATAGATTAATTTTAATTACAATAATACAAGTAACATGTAACTGGCCCATTATCGTGGGCCGGATAACTTGTGACGCGTGGTGTATGTAGTGTGTAAGTGTACGTTTCGTAAAGTTGTTGGATAGGCAACAGCGAGGGCGAATATTTTTTGAAGAATTTGGCCAAGGTAGTTTGTCCATTTAGCCGACGAGCTCCTTGAAAGTGAGGTCCAGGTCGTCGCAGATGTATTTGTACTTCTCTTTCTCGTGGACGAGTTCGTCTGAAATTCAATTATGAAATATTAGTTTGAATATTGTTTGTTGGGTATATCTTGATTCTCTGGCAGTTCTGTATTTAATTTAAATATGTATATATAGGGTGAATTTTTATAAAGTGTGACAGACTTTATTCTAAGGTAGATGAGATCATTACGAATAAAAAATGTTAATATACATTAGGGATATTTGTAATAGTTTGGGAGATACGAGTTGTTAAAGTTGGTCCAATCAGAGCGCGCCAAGAAGCGTTGGCGCCGCCCACTCCCACTCTAGTCGTAGAGATAGCACAGTGTAGGGCGTTACATTTAGGGTTGCAAAGTTCAGGCCAGACAATTTTGTTTATTATTAATATAATAAATAAAATTGTATAATATATATATATATATATTTATATATTATACAATTTTATTTATTATTAATATAATAAATAAAATAATATATGTAAATTATACCAATATATATCAAATTAATAATAAAATATAAAATTAAAATATTAATATATATATAAAATATAATATTATATAAAATTAAAATATTAATATATATAAAATAAATTAAATCTCGGATAATTTCATTTATTTTATATATATTAATATTTTAATTTTATATTTTATTATTAATTTTATATATATTGGCTGCTAGGGCGGGAAGTGGGCGGGGCCAAGGCTTCCCTGCGCTCTGATTGGCCCAACTTTAAAACCTTATATCTCGTAAACTATTCAAAATATCCACAATGTATATTTGCAACTTTTGATTGTAACGATGTCATCTACCTTAAAATAAAACCTGTGGTAGACTTTATAAAATTCACCCTGTATCTATTTACGATTGTCCATTGGTCTTTGCATTAGAGGATTAAAAGCAGAAGCGTGGATTCGACTTACGTAAAAACGATGTTAGAGTAAGCAAAATCTAACAACAACATAAAAATTGTTTTCAAAGCACAACGAGGCGTTGAAATATTTTTGTTAAACTCCATAGAGTTCCTCGAAGGCATTGTCCAGTCCATCGCCGATCTCCTTGTACTTTTCTTTCTCGGCGACCATCTCATCTGTAAGAATTTTTCTATAGATTAACGAGAAGCTTACTCGAGGCATTCGCACAGTGTCGAATCGATTTAAGTCTCGTCTCAGGGAAATTAGGAACGAGTAAGATCGAATGAATAGGAGATTTATTCTTCATGGACTTTGAGAAAGATTTCAATCAATAGCTTCCATTGATAACTGTTTCCATACGATCACTGGCACGACCCAGTGACTTTAAGGGGGACATACCAGTGTGAAATTTTTCAGAAAATAAATTTTTGTTTTCTTTTGTTTTTGTCACTATTTTAGGAAGTTGAGAAAGTTTTTATAGTAAATATAGTTTTATCTTGTAAAAATCGTTAGTTAAATATTTAAACACGTTTTTCTCTAAATGAAATTTTTCAAATTTGCTGACCATTGTAACTCAAATACCAATTATCCGATTGACTTGAAATTTGAACCGAGTACTCTTGAATACATTTACTCCACGATGACGTAAGATATTTTTGATTGGATGAAAATTGACGATTTGGCATTGACAATAAGACAATTTTATAAAAAATAAAACAGACTTTTTTTTTCATCACTTCACTATTTTTACATGAAAAAATTAAACAATATACGTCTAATATAGCCAAAACTATATTCTCAATTTTCTAAAACATTTCATTAAGTAATTTTTTTTTTCTAAAAATTTCCGGAAATCATCCAAATTTCCAGCTTTCACATTGATATGGCTCCTTAAAATAGGAATCGCAACATTTTTGCAATGGGAAATTTTTTCCAACTATTAGACAAAGGAAGGAATATCTGATGAGGAAAACAACATTGTGCGATGCTCGTTAAGAGTAAAAAGTTAGAGAGAAAAAAAAACACTTAAGGGACAAGAACACTTACTCACCGTGGCTTTTTCGGTATTTATACGTACCATTGTTCGCCTCGTTGCATGCAGTTACATGAATTACAAAAAAAAAACACTCTTTTTAGCAGCTAGGCGAACTAGTGTGTTACTAATCGGCGTTTCGCGATAGGGGGCGTGGTAAAACAAGTCTAATTGTTAGAACGTACCAAAGAAAAACAACTCAACGATTAAAAAAAAAAGTAAACAAAACGACACAAAACACTAAGATTTTATAAAATTTTTTTTTTTTTTTTCCAAATGAAAATATATATTATAAACAGATTTATAATAATAGCAATATATAATAATTATTACAACGATATTAGTGATATCTTCATTCCATTCGTTTCTTTTATTTCTCTTCTGGTTGCGTGTAATTAATTATTAAGTAAATTAATCGACTAATTAATTAACTCAAATTTCTTTTTATTCGTATTTCCTATCAAAGTAGAAATAATTAAAAAAAAAAACAAAGAAAAATCGATAGTCGAACGTGGAAGTAGTAATTGTGCTTGTTAATTCGCGAACCGGATGTTGATTTTTTTTTCTTGTTTTCATTTCTGTTTGACAAACTTTTCTCGCTTGAGAAAGAATAAAGTCGTTTTTGTTTCTGCTCATTGTCCATTGGGATCACTATCCCAAATCAACACCCTTTATATCGCTATATAAAGGGTGTTCACCCTTTATATCACTATATAAAGGGTGTTCTATAATTTAAACCAGGCAGTGACGACGAATCTCACGTAGTTACAAGTTTGAAGAAAAAGAAAAAGAAAATCTCATTCTCCAGTCGTCTTTGAAAATTGTTTTCTCATCGAGCCTTGTGTGTCTCTTATCGAAATTCATCAATAATAATATTTACAAACGCGATCCAGGCAACGATACACACCGAGGTTCCTCGCCCTATCCATTTTTACTGACCAAGATTAAAATTCCATGAGCAAAAAAAAAGAACAATATCAAAATTATTCCAGGGGAGCAAAAGAAAAAAAAAAGAACAAAATAATCGAACAGAAATAAAATATAATTTGTAACATATTTTTCTTGTTTTTGTTTTCACTTTTTTAAATATAATATCTGCGTCGATGCAATTAACGTTCGCACGTTGCCCATTTAATAAACACAATTCTCTTCCCCCCAGCAGGGAAGAGAATGTGGGCAAAATAAAGAAGAGCACTCTTTTCTTTTTTATTATTATTATTATTATTTTTGTTTCAGCACGTTGGAACTTATTTCTCTTTTCTTCTTACTTTCGTTCGCTTCTAGACGTTTCCTTTTTTTTGTTGTTTTTATCATTCTCACATTGTTACAGGCACACACATACGCGCAATCAAACTCACACACATGCACAGAGGTGGACGGTGGTGTCGGGGGGGATTATTATTATTATTATTATTTGTCTTCTCGAAGATGCAAAGGCCTTAAGGCCTCCTCAGGACTGCGTTCTCGTTATTTGTTATTTTGTTTTTGTTTTTTCTGCACCGTTTTTTTTTGCTGCACTCATCCTATTAATTAATTTTTTTTTGTGTTTATGTTTGTTTGCTTTGTTTCTTTCTCTCTCTCGTTTGTTTGTTATCCACCGCAACACACGATTTTGTGTATTCTTTGTTCTCTACATGTTCTGGATGTCATGCAGGGTCGCCTCCATTTCCTCCTGTAGCAATTTGTTTTTCTCTCTCTCGGCGACGAGGTCGTCTGTAAATCATCACTCGTTAGAGGACACACACACACCACACAAGGTCAAACTGCTTTTGGTTAATTGATTTTGTTTTTGGGGGATTTTGGGTTTGATCAAAAATTAGGAAATCAAATGTTGGGCTGGATTGCAACTCGACACACTTTGAGCGTTGACGAGCCATTAGTTTGCCAAAAATTGTTTGGGTTGATTAATTGGCACGGTATTATTGTTGTCTTATCATTGTACGATTCGTCACAGTTTGTCTCTTTCGTTCTCCAAGGATTTTCTATCATTGTATTTGAAATTAATTTTAATTAATAATTTCATTAATTCTTGGTTGGAAATTGTGACAAGTTTGCCTTTTGCAAAATTGTCTTGGTACTGGATGATTGCCAGTGGGTCATTGTTTGTAGTAGAGATAAAAAAAACATGAGGTTTATGTTTCATGTTTTTTTTTTTTTTTTTGGGAATTTTTGTTTTGTTTTTAAATATTCGTTTTTCTTGTTTATCGTTTGGTTTGGGACTTGTTTAGAGAGATAGGTGGATAGAGCGAGCAAAAATTTACTCGGTGGAGAAGCCGAGAAAAAAAACCGAAGTTTTTTGGGCTGGATAAAAAGTAACTGCGTTTTTGCCCTACAGATGGCTATATGCGACTGTGTATTGGAAACGCAGTTACTTTTTGGCCAGGAATATAGAGGGCGTTAGATGTACTGTCAGCCACTGGAAAACAAATATATTTTAAATAGAATTGTAATTCTTGTTTACTGATCAGAGTTGCTCTGGATTCTAAAATGGAAATTTATAAAATTAATGTTAGAGGAATTTCAATTTAGAAAAATATTTTTTTGGGCCAGTGAAAAAAATATATTTTAAATTGAATTGTAATTCTTGCTTCCTGATCAGAGTTGCTCTGGTTTCAGGATTCCCAAATGAAAATTTATAAAATTAATGTTAGAGGAATTTCAATTTAGAAAAATATTTTTTTGGGCCAGTGAAAAAAATATATTTTAAATTGAATTGTAATTCTTGCTTCCTGATCAGAGTTGCTCTGGTTTCAGGATTCTAAAATGACAATTTATAAATTTAATATTAGAGGAATTTCAATTTTGAAAAATATGTTTTTTGGGCCAGCGAAAAAAATATATTTCAAACAGAATTGTAATTCTTGTTTACTGATCAGAGTTGATGTGGTTTCATGATTCTAAAATGAAAATTTATAAAATTAATCTTAGAGGAATTTCAATTTTGAAAATATTTTTTTTGGGCCAGTGGAAAAAAATATAATTTAAACAGAATTGTAATTCTTGCTTCCTGATCAGACTTGCTCTAGTTTCACGATCCCAAAATCAAAATTTATAAATTTAATATTAGAGTAATTTTTATAATGAAAAATTAGAGTAATTAAAATTATTATAAAAAAAAAGACTAATTTAAATTCTGAAAAATATTTTTTTTGTATTTTGTTTTTACGTGGCTGAAGTAGCATAGAACGTCTCGTATACAGTTGTATATATTCGTCAAAGAAGTGCAGTACAGTTGGTCTGTGCGGTCCATGATAGATAAAAAAAAATAATGCATTGATAAAAAATAACATACCCTCGAGCCTGTCGACCTCCTTCTGGAGTTTCTGCACCGATCTCTCAGCAAACTCGGCGCGGGCTTCAGCCTGTAGAAATTCAACAATACAATCAGTATTATCAATAGTAAATTATTATAAATTATCATAAATTCTTGCTGTTAAAATCACAGAACTCCACAATATTAAAAATAAAAAGAAAAAAAAAGAAATCATGCAAATTGAATTAAAAAATTCTTAATAAAAAATTATTGTTAATTCGACAAATTGCAACTGTGAAACCAACAACTTCACACTCTCATACCTTAAACATCGTCGAGACAGTGAGATTTAATCGTGAAATTACAAAAAAATTGATTCAAAAAACAAGAATTCATTTTTCTCTCGATTCTTTTCTGTTTCAAAAAAATTGACAATTTTTCAAGTCTGCATGGAATTATTAAATTACCTCTTTCAATTGGCAGTCCAGAATCTTGACCTGGCCTTCGAACGTTTCCTCCCTCTGTGTCGCCTGGTTTTAGTGAAACGCACAAGAAAACAAAAAAAAAGACAAACAAAACATGTTAGTAAAAAAAGCGAGACAAGCTTTCTAAACTTGAAATTAATTCTCCTCCTCCATCGATGATTCTTTGTTTCCTCAATCTACGCTCTATCTCATCACTGAGTTTTAGTTTTTGGGGGCAAAAGTTATTATCCAATTTTTTTTTTTTAGTTTCTTGCAAAAAACAAAAAAAATCAAAAGCACGTCAAATCCAACACAGCAGGCACTCCCGAAGGATTTGTACCTCCTTCAGACGATTGTTGAGGGTCTTAATTTGGTTCTTGTACTCCTCCTCACGTTGATTGGCCTATGCAAGTCATTTCAATTTTAAAATCAATTTCCTATCAACGATCTAAAATTCTATTTCCTCCAAATTCCTTTTGCTATTTAACAAAGAAATGATTTCTAAAAAAATTTAAGACTCTGATTTAATTGCAAATTAGATCTTCCTCCTCTTTACCTTCTCTTCGGACACTTCAAGGGATTTCAAGTTGTTGCCAACGACGCGAAGCTCCTCCTCCAGCTCGACGATTTTCCTGCAATTAAAAATACAAATTTATAATCAATCTGTTAATAATTAAAAATTGGAAATGATTATTTTTATCTGGGGATGTGTTTAAAGCGTTTCTAACGAACGAAAATCAAAAATCGTGCAAAACATAAAACACAAAACTTACGACTCGGATAATTCAGCCTTTTCCTCGGCTCGTTCGAGGTCCTGCTCCATCATGACTAGCTTCCTGGCAACCTGCGATTAAACAGCCAAACGTGTTCATGCCAAAGCGAAAAGTAAAATTGTTTTTTCGATTGAATTATTAATTGCTCGTGCTAATTAAAATAATTTTGTAATTGCCATTGGATCAATAATCAACAACAAAAATCCTTCTTGCTCTTCTTCCTCCAGGTTGGTGTCGCAATCAGCTTCGGCAACCTTGTCGTGTTTAGTCAATTTAAACAAAAAACGAAAAATTTCACATAAAATAAATCTTAAGAAAAAAAAAGAAAAATTTTGTTACGTTGTAATTAAGGTCACAGGTCACACGTGCAAAACTGGATGTGGATAGAGACAAAGAATGTTCTATTAGTGATTTAAAAAAAGGGCTTGGAGAGTTTTAACGTCAACAGCGAAAATCAAAAGAGGAATTGAAAAATGAAAATTAATTGCAATCGATGGAAGGAACGATGCTTACGACTCTCCAGCTTCTGCACGTTCCTCAGCACGCTCAAGATCCGCCTCGACCATGGCCAATTTACGAGCGACCTGTGTTTCAATGATACAGATAATTTTTGTCTTCCTTGTATAACTTTCTAGATTGAATTATTCAATTCTGGTTACAAACCTAGTTTATCAAACTCTAAATTTAAATCTCTATCAAGTTATAGTTTGTAGGAGAACAAATATAAGATTGCCACTTGGACAATTTTCTTGAAATTAGATAAACTGAATTTGCAGATAATTGGAAATCTCAAATTGCACACAATTTGCTGTAAAAGTTGAAATTAGATAAACTATTTAGTTTATCTAATTAGATAAACTAATTGCAAATTCTAATTAGATAAAAATAGATATTAGATAAACTATCTAGATTATCTAATTCTAATTCTATCTAATTCTAATATCTAAGATTTCCAATTATCTGTAAATTTTTGCAGAGAATTGGAAATCTCAAAATTGCAGACAATATCTAATTAGATAAACTAATTGCAAATTCTAATTAGATAAAAATAGAAATTAGATAAACTATCTAGATTATCTAATTCTAATTCTATCTAATTCTAATATCTAAGATTTCCAATTCTCTGTAATTTTTTGCATAGAATTGGAAATCTCAAAATTGCACAAAAATTGCTGTAAAACTTGAACTTAGATAAACTAAATTTGCAGAGAATTCCAAATCTCAAATTACACACAAAAATTGCTGTAAAACTTGACCTTAGATAAACTAAATTTACAAAGAATTGGAAATCTCAAATTGCACACAAATTGCTATAAAAATTTCCAACCATCCAAGAGTATCTTGCTTTACTTCAATTAATTAAATTCCCATCTTTCTCTTCATTTTTCTTTCAAATTTATCCAACTTTCTAGCAAGATACTCTTGTTACAAAAATAATAAAAAACAGACGTAGATTTCCACACTCGGTTGCTGTTAGAGAAACTAAAGAAAACTCAGCCAGCCAATGTTGTCAATGTAATGGTCCATCCAATCTTCGAGTCCTGGGATTATTAATTAATAATTCTCAAAAGGCAATGGAGTTAAGAAACAAAATCAAATCACAAATCATCGAGCCAGTGTTAAATCTCGTGGCAATACTTTTCCCTAATCTTGTGTCTCGTTCCTCGCCCTCCAAAATACATTTTCCAATCCTTCAAACGAATTCCTTTTCCTACAGGACTCTGAGGAATTTTTACTACTTGCCTCAATATTTCGTTGTCCTCTAGAACGCCACAAAGTACATGGATTCGTTTAATAAATCCTTCTCGATTAATTTCAAACTCAAAGAGTCATTCGCGATAACATTTAAAAAATATATATATACGTATATATGCACGTGCGTGTGTGTGTGTGTGAATGTGAATAATGTCCTGGCAATAATTTCTTGCACCTTCTCCCAAAAGCCAAAAATACAATTCGAGTCCACAACACAAGTAAAAACTATCTCTTCCTTTTATAACACTCCATTAAAAATTCCAATTAATTTTGGCAACTTCGAGAACACTTCAAAGATCCAACCCCTTCATTGCTTTTATACACATTTTCTCATTTTTTTTTGCTGATTTGTAATTCCCCAATATTAATAATTACTCCCAGAATAAAAGATGTTATACGTATTGATCTTTGTTAAATTTCTTTACAGAATTTCTTCTCAAGCTTCCCCAGATCGCCACCAGGTGTCGTCGATGGAGATAAAAAATACAAATTCACAACACTTTAAGTCGAGGACGATCCAGGGGTTCGTTAGAACAACCGTAAGTACCCCCTTATGAATTATAATTGAATAATTGATTAATAATTGTCCCCAGGTCCCTCTCTTGGCATAATTAAGCCAAGGCTCTCTCCCCTAATTCATTGCATACCCGCTTTTCTTTCTATCCTAATCGTGTCCCTCCCTTTCCTTCGGATTCGTTGAAAACAAAACAAATAAACAAAACAAAACAAAACCCTCGCACTCGAGAACATTTTCCACTAGAGCACCACTTTTCTTATCTCGCTTTTATCACAGCTTTTTCTTTCTTTTCCCTCGACTACAATTTTTCCTTCTTTCCTTGTTCTTTTACGTTTTACCTCAAAGTGATTGAGCTTTTTTTCTGGATTAAATCTCGCTTTATAAGATCTTGCTTGCACAGAGCACCGAGAAGCCCATTGGTAGTTAATTCACACGTGGTCGTTCGTTCTATTCGCCTTGTTATTTTTTTTTTGTCTCATTTGGAATTTTTTGTTTTCAGGCTGGAAGCTTGTTACTTGGGCTGGAACGAGGGAACGATTAGTGTCGAACTAGCCTCGTGGCTAGTTGGATAATCATTTTCTCTCTTCCTCTCGGTCAGGTTTTTCATCTCGACACCTCGATGGACCAATTACTTTTGATTTTTTCTTTTTTTTTCTTTGTTTGTTTTTTTTCTTTGTTTGTTTTTTTTTGTTTTTGTTTGTAGCTCTTGGTCCTCGAGGAGCGAGCCAGTGGATCTTTACATTCTTTATTATCCAGCGTTCCGAGCCGTTGATAAATTTCTGATCGTTGTCGCGAGACGCGAATGTTGCACAGACGAGGGAATTAACGAGAACTTTGGATTGGTTTGTTTTCGTACACCACCAGCGAACACACAGCGAGTTAGGGTTAGGCACTTTTGACTAACGACTAGGAACCATCGTCACTGCAGTCAGGCTCGTTTTTTTTCGATCTTGATTCTCGAACCTCATCGTATTTCTTGTCGGCCTCCTCGGCGAGGAATCTAGCCTCCTTGAGCTGGTTCTCGAGGGCGTCCATACGCTCCTCGTCGGCCAAACTCCGGTTCTCGAGAATCTTGCGGGCTCTTTACAAATTATTCAATGGAAAAAGAAAAAAGAAAATTGTACGATTAATTTATGAGAGAAGAAACGATTGTACGAAAAGTTCTAGCGCTTTTTTTGTAGAACGATTGAACCGTGACAATATTTTTATTGGATCCAGCTGGAACTCTGCTCTGGTTTCTACGCCTGCTAAATTCTGAAATTAAGGAAAACGTAGAATCAGCGATCAAGGAATTTTGTTTTAGGACGACCAAAATTTGGCACGATTGTTTTATGGACAAAACTGTATAAAATCTTTAGATTAGATGATTAGATGATCCAACTAAGTCGGGTGTTAAGATAGTTCTAACGTTTTATGGTTTTCTTAAGATTTTGTTGAAAATTTGCAAAAACGTTCTTTGATGTCATATGTATATTTGTGTAAAATTTCAGGGACCTTTATCGACTCAAAAATCACGATATTTATTCTTGAAAAATCGTCACTTTTCGCAATCTCCCATAAGAGCCCGTGTTAAATATCGCAACATTATACAACGAGTATCTCGATCATTTGGTCGATGAAGCCTGTTGAAATTTTGCACACGTTTTTATACGACATCAAAGAAGCTTCGATTAGTTTTTATAACAAATCTTATGGAAAACAAAATTCATGATTTTGTTTATTATATAACAAATAAACTATACGTAGGATCAATTTGAATTTTGAGTATGTTGTTCTTTAGTCGATTTGCAACAACTTTTCTTAATGAACTTTAACGCTTGGTTCACTTCCAATGTGAGAAAAAATAGGAATACAATTTTAATCCTCCATCCAACGATAGGACTATCTTAACCCTTTGAGACCTGAGTACTTTCAAGCTTATGTGGTCTGCAGATGCATAGGCTGACGCATATGTGTGTCCTTAGAGCTCAAAGGGTTAAGGTAGTTCTAACGTTTTATCGATTTCTTAAGATTTTATTGAAAATTTGGATATATCTTCTTTGATGTCATATGTACGTGTGTAAATAATTGTTTGGAAGATTTTACCACGTGGAAGTTGAGATATATATTGATAAAAATCCGAATTTTCGTTAGTCTCTCATAAAGATTAAAAGTTGCATTTTCATCCATAAATATCTTGGCTTCTACTCATCAAAGCCTTATAAAACTTTGCATACATCTTTATGCAACATCAAAGAAGCTTTATTTAATTTTTCAAAAAAATCTAAAAAGAATTTTTGCAATTTTTGTAATTATACACAGCAAGTACGTATAACCTTGGATGACCTTGAATTTTGAATATGTTGTTCTTTAGTCAATGTGCAACAATTATTCTTTATTAACTCGAGCCCGCGAATCATTTTGTATGTGAGAAAAAGTGAAAAATGATTTTTCGATTTTAATGTCACGATAGAACTACCTTAAGGGTCAAAAGTGTAGCGTCTAGATGGGAGACCGTTTTTGCTATGTCAAACTAAAAATTCAGTCGGTATTATCACAATGCGTCTGATATTGAAAATGGACATAGATTTTGTTATTTTATTACAAAAAAAAATTGTTTTCAGACGTTTTGCACGTAGCATCTGGCTCTCTACATCTGGATAACTCATTTCATCATGTCGAATAATTTCCAGACAGATTTCTATGTTACCGATCGGTAAAATTTTTTTAACATTTTCAAAATTGTCTCAAAACATAAGATGCTCACATTTTCTTCTGGAAACTGATTTCTTTCGCATCGACTAATCCAAATTAACTTGTAAAAAAGATTTTCAAACGGGCTGCTATAAGTTTCTTTTTTTTGTCTCATTTTTAATTTTTGAAAATGGTTTATTTCCTAGGCACTACACTACTGGCGTATGAAAAACGTTTTTTCGGTATTTTGAATCTATCATTCAATTATATTTCGAAAATCAAACGTATTGCAAAATTTTTTGACATTTTTGAAAATGCATTTTCGAAATTTTTGATATTATTATTTTTTGGCTCGGGCTAATCCCAGCTATTATCGACTTTATATGGCTTTGGCCATAATGCTATGATGTCGAAATTTTGGTCGTGGATTCTTGTATTATTTGTTTGTTTTTTTTGATTGGAGAAATTTGATTTTTTTTTCTTGATTGATTTTTTGATTTTTGATTCGTTGATCGCTGATTGGGGAATTTTTGGTTTGCTGATCGTCGCTGACCCACCTCCTCGTATTTTTTATCCGCCTCCTCGGCGATGAGCTTAGCTTGAGAGAGTTGTTGTTCCAACGACGAGACTCGATCGTCCTCCATGTTGGTACGGTTTTCAAGGGCCTTGCGTATCCTAGTAATTTTTTTTACATTGATTTTTCAAACGTTCGTTACATCGAGAGACAACTTTCCTACGTTAATTGTCTTCTTTGTCTCGTGGGACAGATTTAAGGAGGTTCGACGAGTTTGGAAATCACGAGATGATTTTCTTTGCTTCAAATTGAAATTTCTTCAAAACTATTCAACATTTTTCGATGATTTTTTTTTAGGTTTGTTGGGGAAGGGTTTTTTGATAATTCTGTGTAGGATTTTTGAGGATATTGGAGATAGAAAAATTTTGGGAATAATTCAAAGTCGAAAAACATTGATTTGGAAAATGTCGATTTTCAATGTAACTTTTCTCACGAACCGTACGTTCGATCTTCATCATTTTTGTTGTGGGTGTATATCAAAGTGTTATAAACAATGTGTCCAGAGATTTTTGAGATATTTTGTTTCAGAATTTTTTGACATCGTTTTGAAATTTTGCTAAAATTTTTTCACAACGTTTTTTTAACTTTGAATATTTTTTTCTCGGGTCTGAATCATTTTTTTCAACAAAATGGCTCGATATATTCTTCGTTTGGATTTGCTTGTTACGTCGAAAAAAAAATATGACGATACGATGAGTAGATTTCGAGAAAAGGTACATCGCAGGTGGAAAAAACGTAATTTTTTAGGAGAAACGATTTTTTGAAAAATTATTTAACATATTTCTACTACTTGGAATTTTATGAAATTTGAACCACGTATCAAGAAAGATATGTAGTTTCGGGAAAAAAATTTAAAAAATGAAATTTTTGACCTTGTGTTATGTCGAACGTCCTTAACGTGGGACGAGAAGAATTCTCTCAATGTCACGAACGCTTCAATACATAAATATTTTATTAATTGCGAATGACGATTTTGTTTTTAATTAAATAATTCACGATATTTTCTTTGTCCTTGATTTATTCAACAAAAAGGAATATATTTGGTAAATTTTATTCGTCCTGTTCGTGGTTCGATGACCGGAAGTACAAGCGGTGAAGCGCACTTCCGGCGAAACTATAAATTCATTTAAAATAGTCGCGGAGAAAGAATGCAACTGGAATTAAATCCTTATCGTTTGAATTATGAAGAAGGAATAAAATTTTTTTTTTAATTAAAAACTTCTTTTATTTCTCTACATCGTCGCATCAAAAAAGTTTCTAATGTTTTGTTTCAATATATTATTTTCTTCCTTTTTTTTAAATCAACTTTGAATCATAATAAAAATTTCTTGTTAATAGTTTGAAAAAAATAAGTTTTTAA
Source organism: Netelia fuscicornis (assembly GCA_946811545.1). NCBI lineage: Eukaryota > Metazoa > Arthropoda > Insecta > Hymenoptera > Ichneumonidae > Netelia > Netelia fuscicornis. The sequence continues at coordinate 45,075,186 of OX328014.1, read as the reverse complement.
AGTTTCTAATTTTTCTTTTTCCATTAATTATAAAAATGAAATTTCAAAATTGACTTTGAATCATAATTGTGTCTTAATTAAATTTATTTTATATACTAAAAAAAAGGAGATCCAATTTTCTTTTCAATATATTATAAAAAAAATTCAAATTTGACTTTGAATCATAATTGTATCTTAATTAATTTTTTTTTAATATACTGATAAAAAAGAAGTTCTAAATTTCTTTTCAATATATTATAAAAAAAAATCAAAATTGACTTTGAATCATAATTGTATCTTAATTAATTTTTTTTTATACTGAAAAAAAAGTAGTTCCAATTTTCTTTTCAATATATTATAAAAAAAAATTCAAATTTGACTTTGAATCATAATTGTATCTTAATTAATTTTTTTTTAATATACTGATAAAAAAGAAGTTCTAATTTTCTTTTCAATATATTATAAAAAAAATCAAAATTGACTTTGAATCATAATTGTATCTTAATTAATTTTTTTTTATACTGAAAAAAAAGTAGTTCTAATTTTATTTTCAAATTATTAAAAAAACAAATTTCGAAATTGACTTTCAATCATAATTGTATCTTAATTAACTTTTTTTTATACACTGAAAAAAAAAGTTTCTAAGTTTCTTTTCAAAATATTAAAAAAACAAATTTCAAAATTGACTTTAAATCATAATTGTATTTTAATTAAATTAAAAAAAAATTCAAAATTGATTTTGAATCATAATTGTATCTTAATTAAATTTTTTTTAACATCCTGAAAAAAAAGAGCAGCCATATCTAATTTCGCATGTATAAAGGTTTAAATCGTCATTCGCAATTTTCGTAACAACCTTGAACGACGACCGACAGCACTGCGGATGTCGCATCGCGCTATTTGGAAAAGTTGGATCGTTTTTTCTCATCTTTTTCTCTCTATACGAGTCTTGAGCTCGACGTCGATGACTCATCGACGTCGTACCAGTTTAATCCATTTCCGCGATAAGGGAACTCGGTTCAAATACAAATTATGAGACTGCTGTCGATCTTCGCTGAATATCACGATTGACAACAAACTTAAAAAAATTTCTAAATTTTTTTCAAAATAGAAAAAATGTTAATTTAACAATTTTTCAATTTTTTCTTTTCCATCTTGCTAAATAAAATTCTCAATTCTCCTGGAAAAATTATAGGAAAGATGACGAGCGAGATAAGAATTGAATTAATAAAAAATTAATAAAAAGAAAATTATTCAATTTTTAAAAAAATATTTTTTGACAATTTTTTTTCAGTGGAAGGAAAGGAGATAGAGTAATGATACTTGGTGTAGTTATTGATAATATATTCAAGTATGTTATAAAAAAAAATTGTAGCTAAATATTGTAAAATAGCAAATTTAAAAAAAAAATTGATTTTTGTGCAATTTTCAAAAATTTGAATCCAATTATTCAATTCCCCCCAGAAAAAATTCCCTAGATACTTCACTCTACAATATTATTTCAAACGTGTGTTTAAATTTTCAAATTTAAAGATTGAAAATTGAAATTGAAAATTTGAAAAATTATGTTTTGAGAAAAAAGTGTTTAAAATTTTGAAATGTGTTGCAAAAATGAGTCCCTAGGTGGCCACAGCTCTGGGGAAGGACTTGGGAGTTCCACAGGACAAATTATTTTCGAGAATTAAAATTTTGTCTCATATTAAAAAATTTTCAAAAAATTTTTTAAGCCAATTAAATAAAAAATAAATTTTTTCAAAATTTTACAGTAATTTAGTCCTTAATAAAATAAGGAAGAGGCCGGTGGCTCGATACGAGTCAAGCAAGAAAGAATTACTTTGAGAATTAATCAAAATAATTTTTTCTCACCACGTGGCGGCGCTGCTAGGCTCGAGGTTCATGCCTCGAATGAATAAGTCGAATAACGACAATCCCATCAAACGTCAGACGTGCGAAATCCTTCCCCGGAGATTAAACTTGGACGCGAATAGACTCTTGAAGAAAAAGTGAGGACGTTTCTTGAAAGTTCACGGTCTTGTCTTCGAGACATTTTATATCGCTTTTGTTACAGTCCAGAAGCCCGAGAAATGACCCTCGTTGATTGGAAGCTATACCCAAGTTTATATCGACGAATAATCGATAACAAATTAATCAAAAAAAAAAAAAAAAAAAAAAAAAAAAAATTATTTTTTAATTTGAAACAAAAATGAAAATAAATTTTTCCAAACTCAAGAAAATGACCCTCGTTGACTGGAATCTATACCCAAGTTTATATCAACAAATAATCGATAACAAATTAATAAATAAAAATAAAAATAAAAAAAAAATAAATAAAAAAAAAGAGAACAGAAAAATTATTTTTCAATTTGAAACAAAAAATGAACATAAATTTTTCCAAACTCAAGAAATGACCCTCATTGACTGGAATCTATACTCAAGTTTATAATCGACGAATAATCTATAACAAATTAATCGAAAAAGAAAAAAAAAAAAAGAAAAAATTATTTTTCAATTTGAAACAAAAAATGAAAATAAATTTTTTTAAACTCAAGAAATGACTCTGGTTGACTAGAATCTATACCCAAGTTTATATTGACGAATAACCGATAACAAACTACTCGAAAAAAAAAAATTTGAAAAAAAAATTATTTTTCAATTTGAAAAAAAAAAAAAAAAATGAAAATAAATTTTTTCAACAGGTTTGACGATTGATGGACAACGAACGTGACGTGTAAATTAATCCATTGGCGAAGGGGTCTGCATTCTTACTCGCTCGTCTTCTTGGGAATAAAGGGAGGAGGAGGAGGAAGAGGAGAAGAAAAAAAAAGTAACGTGGCAAGAGAAAGAAAAAAGACGAGATGTTAAGCAGTCTCGTCGATGAGATTGCTTCGTACCGTTCGCTCTCATCGGCGGCTTGGGAGGCCTCCGCCAATTTGGCAGTGGCTGTGGCGAGGCGTTCCTCGGATCTCTCGAGATCCTCCTCCAGCAGCTGAATGCGACGGTTCAGGGCGGCGACCTCGGATTCGGCCTGAAACATACGAAACGAGTTAGGGAGATGAGTTACGAGAATTAATTTTAAAAACAGCAAACATATTCTTCCATGAAAGAAAAATAATTGTAATATTTGCAATGTTTTTATCGTGTTTACAATTCTTTAATCGTGTTTCATATTAATTCTAAGAATTGATATAAAAACAATAAGCACAATGTCTAAAGGATAAAATAAGAATTGTAATTTTTACAAATTTTTGAATCCTTTTCCATATTAATTCCAAGAATTAATTAAAACTGGAAGCACATTCCTCCCAAAAAAAGAAATAAGAATTGTTATTTTTTTGGAATTCTTGAATCCTGTTTCATATTAATTCTAAGAATTAATAATTTTAAAAAACAGCAAAAAAAAAATAAGAATTGTAATTTTTGCAATTCTTGAATCCTGTTTCATATTAATTCCATGAATTAATCAAAACTGGAAGCACATTCCCCGAAAAAAAGAAATAAGAATTCTAATTTTTGCAATTCTTGAACCCTGTTTCATTTTAATTCCAAGAATTAATAAAAAAAAACAGCAAAAAAAATAAAAATTGTAATTTTTGCAATTCTTGAATCTTGTGTTCCATTTTAATTCCAAGAATTAATTAAAACTGGAAGCACATTCGCCCAAATAAAGAAATAAGAATTGTAATTTTTGCAATTCTTGAATCCTGTTCCATTTTAATTCCAAGAATTAATAAAAAAAAACAGCAAAAATATGAGAATTGTAATTTTTGCAATTCTTGAATCTTGTGTTTCATATTAATTCCAAGAATTAATTAAAACTGGAAGCACATTCGCCCAAAAAAAGAAATAAGTATTCTAATTTTTGCAATTCTTGAATCCTGTTTCATATTAATTCCAAGAATTAATTAAAACTGGAAGCACATTCCCCGAAAAAAACAAGAATTCTAATTTTTGCAATTCTTGAACCCTGTTCCATTTTAATTCCAAGAATTAATAAAAAAAAACAGCAAAAAAAATAAAAATTGTAATTTTTGCAATTCTTGAATCTTGTGTTTCATATTAATTCCAAGAATTAATAAAAAAAGAAACGGCAAGCACATTGCCCCAAAAAAAGAAATATGAATTCTAACTTTTGCAATTCTTGAACCCTGTTTCATATTAATTCCAAGAATTAATAAAAAAAAACAGCAAAAAACTAAGAATTGTAATATTTACAATTCTTGAACTCTGTTCCATATCAATTCCAAGAATTAATAAAAAAAAAAAAAAAACAGCAACCACATTCTTCCAAGAAAAAATAATAATTGTAATATTTACAATTCTTGAACCATATTCCAAATCAATTCCAATAATTAATAAAAAAAAACAGCAAAAAAAATAAGAATTGTAATATTTACAATTCTTTAACCACGTTCCATATTAATTCCAAAAATTAAAAAAAAAAAAAAAAAAAAAAAAAAAAAAAAGCAGCAACCACATTCCCCCCAAAAAAAGTTGTAATATTTGCAATTCTTGAACTCTGTTCCATATTCCCAGTCATTAGGAGTGACCCACCCAAAATTCGTCGAGGTGGAACGAGTCGTTCAGGGGCAAAATGTTGTTTTTTGTTTCCGTATGTTTTTTTTTCTTTTTTTTTCAATCTAAATCGAATCGCACATACGCGTCATTACTCTTTAACGCGCTTATGTGTGTCGAGTCAACCGGAAATCCGTTGGTGATCGCGTCACAGAAATTCAGTACGGTTTAATTCAACTCGCCTCTTTCCCATGAAACAAACTTTTTTCTCCCCTCCCCCTTTTATTGGCTCGTCGTACATCTGCATGAGAATCGAGGGAGAGTACGAACTAGGACGAGCCCTAGGATCTCCCCAGACCACGCCTACAAATCGATTAACCATCGTTCGACAATTTTCTACAATTTTCTTTTTTTTTTTTCATTTTTATGAATTTTTTTTTATTTTATCTCTATTGAAAGAAAAAAAAAATTGTTAATTGAAATTAAATCAAAGCTGTTAAAAATGCAGCCGCGCGTGCGAGAATCTCGACACTTCTCATTAAATTAAATTCCTGACGAGCGGAAGCGTCGCGGTAACGGATCTTAATCCTCAACGTCCCGTTTCCGTTCAACGCCAATGGTTTCTGCATAAGCGCAATGGACTGAATTAGGATTAAGAAGAAGAAGGAGAAAAAGTAGGAGAAAATATACAGGGTGAATTTTTATAAAGTGGAACGGACTTTATTTTAAGGTAGATGAGATCATTGCGAACAAAAAATGTAAATATACTTTGGGGATATTTGTAATAGTTTGGGAGATACGGGTTGTTAAAGTTGGTCCAATCAGAGCGCGCCGAGAAGCTTTGGCGCCGCCCACTGCCACTCTAGCCGTAGAGATGACGCAGTGTAGGGCGTTACATTTGCGGTTGCAAAATTCAGACCAGACAATTTTATTTATTATTAATATAATAAATAAAATTTTATTTATTATAATATATATTATTTATTATTATTTATTATAATCTATATATTTATATATTATACAATTTTATTTATTATTTAATATAATAAATAATATAATATAATAAATAAAAATATAATATAACAAATTTTATTTATTATATTAATAATAAATAATTTTATTTATTATATTAATAATAAATAAAATTGTCCGAAATTTTATTTATTTTAAATATATTAATTGGCCTCGCCCACTTCCCGTCCTAGCAGCCAATGCCCAAGAAATAATTTTATTTCCCGAGCATTGAAATAAAAAGAGAGAAAAATAATGTTATTTCTCGGGCATTGGCTGCTAGGACGGGAAGTGGGCGGGGCCAACGCTTCTCAGCGCTCTGATTGGCCCAACTTTAAACCCTTATATCTCGTAAACTATTCAAAATATCCCCAACGTACATTTACAACTTTTGTTCCTAATAATCCCATCTACCTTACTAATAAAGCCTATTACACCTTGTAAAATTCACCCTATATATATAAACCCAGGTGCCTCAGGTTTCTCAATTCTCGAATAATTTTTTTCTCTTTCTCAAACTAAACCTTATTTAACCATCGATAAAGAGCTAGAAAATTCCAAGGCTATCTATCCAGACCTTAACAACCTTAAAACTCTCATAGAACAAAAAAAAAATAATTTTATACTCCAGAAGAAAAAAAAATAAAATCCCAATGTTTACAACGTTGAAGTTTGTCGCGTAACGGGGGAATTGCGCAACGTGTCTCGGACATTATTAATGATGCAATGATGTTCTCACTCTACGATAGTGGCTATTACGTTCCTCGCACGGTCGCAATTACAGCCAATTTGCTCGAGTACGATGAATGACGAACGACTAGGAAGTTCAGCCACCTTCAATCGATACAAGACGCACACGCAAGAAGTATTAAATTTCGTCGAATCAGCCCCAAACTATCCATTCGTCCGTCTCCAGACACCAATGAAATACAAACTGTCTCAATAACAAAAAAAAAATTTCTTTTTTTTTTGTCGTTGAGACAGTTTGTCTCAATAACAAAAAAAAAATTTCTTTTTTTTTTGTCGTTGAGACAGTTTGTGAGTTGGTTTTAAACTCGCTGTATTTTCATACAGCGAATTTAAAACCAACGTCGTTAAAGCAAATTTGCAGAAAAAACATTCTTCCGCGTGTTAACGCTTCCCTAAAGACTCAAGGGTGTTCACCCAATGCTCGAGGAAAGGAAGAGAACGAGAAAACAAAAAAAGAAGCAACGTAGGAACGCGAAGAATTCTTAAGGCTGATGAATATAAACGCGTAGAGACAATGGAAGAGAAGCTTAGGCACGCTTGAAAACTCTGTAGGGATGCGTTTGTGCACTAAGAACAAAGAAACAGAGAAGACGGGTAGAGTCGAAGAGAGAAAATGTAAAAAAATAACAAACGCAACAAAAAACGTCGAAGAGAGAAAAAGTAGAAAAATAACAAATGCAAAAAAAAAAAACAAACATTTGTGTAAAAAAGATTTCTGTATAGTTGGAGATGGTGAATAACGAGAGAAAGAGAGTTTCACGCCGGAAGTTTTAATCAGACGTCCCGAGAAATGCCCTTCTTAGAAATACAACAGACATTTTGTTTTTTTCCTTCGATCCAACTCAACGAGCAGTCTTCTTTTAATTCGCCTTATTCATCGCTATGAGAAATCCCAAGTTTTACCGTTTTATTTTATGGCTTGTGCGAATCTTACATGGCCGTCGGGCAACGTCACTTTCACCTTGGGAAGTAAATATTCAATTACGTGTCTTGGCGTGGATTTTTCATGGGAGAGAGAGAGAGATCCAAGCGTTGTGATATTTTTCGTTATACAAGTCTAAAAGCAATTCCAGTTTTATTGATTTAATTTTTATCGTTGTGAGAAAGTTGGTTATGTTTTTGAAACGTTTGATTTGAATTTAAGAAAATTTTGTAATAGCGAGGACATTTTATTGTCAACGATAATCGATGTTATTCAACGATCACAGAGTCTCGAATCTAATCGTCTTATCTGATAAGGCGAGACGGCACACCCGACTCCCTTGTCGACCAAGTGGTCATCGAATGTCGTTGGGAGATAACGCGCGACGTTTCTAGCCGTCTGAAAAATCCGCACGACTCCTTGACGTAAATATAAGATTGACTGTCAGACGTGTGCGAGTTATCCGTCGGCAAAAAAAAAAGCGTCGCTAACGTATGCTAATTACAAATTATTATTTTCGAGATAATTGTTTCAGTTGGTTAACGCTTGACTCTTCAATGTAGAGCTTAGCTCTAATTTTCATTTAAAAAAAATTGTTAAACTAAGAAAAAAGAAATTGGAAGAAAATAATTTGAGCGGTTAGAGACGGAATGACCCATATATGACTAGGCTCACTGTGAAAACTTTAGATCAACGCTTGACTCTTCAATGTAGAGCTTAGCTCTAATTTTCATTTAAAAAAATTGTTAAACTAAGAAAAAAGGAATTGGAAGAAAATAATTTGAGCGGTTAGAGACGGAATGACCCATATATGACTAGGCTCACTGTGAAAACTTTAGATCAACGCTTGACTCTTCAATGTAGAGCTTAGCTCTAATTTTCTTTTAAAAAAATTGTTAAACTAAGAAAAAAGAAATTTGACAAAAATAACTTGAACGATTAGAGATGGAATGACCCATATACGACTAGGCTCACTGTGAAAACTTTAGATCAACTTTAGATCAACGCTTGACTCTTCAATGTAGAGCTTAGCTCTAATTTTCCTTTTAAAAAAATTGTTAAACTAAGAAAAAAGAAATTGGAAGAAAATAATTTGAACGATTAGAGACGGAATGACCCATATATGACTAGGCTCACTGTGAAAACTTTAGATCAACGCTTGACTCTTCAATGTAGAGCTTAGCTCTAATTTTCCTTTTAAAAAAATTGTTAAACTAAGAAAAAAGGAATTGGAAGAAAATAATTTGAACCATTAGAGACGGAATGACCCATATACGACTAGGCTCACTGTGAAAACTTTGGATTGACTTTAGATCAACGCTTGACTCTTCAATGTAGAGCTTAGCTCTAATTTTCATTTTAAAAAATTGTTAAACTAAGAAGAAAGGAATTGGAAAAAATAATTTGAACCATTAGAGACGGAATGACCCATATACGACTAGGCTCACTGTGAAAACTTTAGATCAACTTTAGATCAACGCTTGACTCTTCAATGTAGAGCTTAGCTCTAATTTTCATTTAAAAAAAATTGTTAAACTAAGAAAAAAGGAATTGGAAGAAAATAATTTGAACGATTAGAGACGGAATGACCCATATATGACTAGGCTCACTGTGAAAACTTTAGATTCGCCAGTTTAGCCGTGCAATATTCCACCGATCTCTCAGAATCTTCCACAGCAAAGGGCGAATGACTGAGGAAAAAGAGAGAAAAGGCGAACGTGAAAGAAGAAGTAAAAAGAAAAATGAAAGAAAATAAAGGATAAAAAAAAAGATGGAAGAACCGAGAGAGTCGAGATAGCCGGCTCCGGGTAGAGAGCGAAGCTCGAATCCGACGGTCGGGGAGTAGCTCGGGTAAATAGGTAAAAAGAATGCCCGAGTCGAGGGAGAGAGAGAGAGAGAGAGAGAGCAAAGAGGGGCACGCGCGCGCCCCTCCCGCTCTCTGTGTTCCACCGTCCGAACTAAGCGAGTGCGAGCGAGAGAAAAGTACTCTCCAGCTTGACGACCGAGAGAGGTCTGACACGCACGATCGATCCCTATATACCAGCCGGAGACGCCGGCTCTCCCGGTGCACTTCTCTATTTTTTCTCTCTCTCCCTCATCTTCGTGTTGGACACACGTTGGACACACGAAAAAAAACACACACACACACACACAGTTGTACAACTCGATGAGCTCATGATTTTTCATCATACTCGACTCAGTGCGTCACCTCTGGCTGTACGAATATTTGGCGAAAAAATTCTCGATGAGACTTGCCAATTCTTGCCAAGCATTATGGCATGGCTGTCGCCTCTGGAATGCGCGGTGAATTTTTTTTCTTTATTTCTTCCTCTCTCCCCTTCCCTTTCTTCCCTTCGATCGGTGCGAGAGATGGGATGGGAAAATTGAGGGAGGAAGACAGAACGAGGCGACACAGGTTTTTCGTGTAGAACAGACCGTGTGTATATATATATATCTATACAAGTCTATACACTTTAACGTATGCGTTTACAGAGAAGCGATAGGGGGTTCCCCCTTTTTCTTATTTCTTTTTTCTTATTTCGCGTTAAAAGTGCTCTGTGGCAAACTCACTTCCTCGCGTCGCAACGCTTCCACCTGCAACCGCTTCTGATACTCGTCGCATTCGTCCCTGTACTTCTCCATCTCCTCCTTAGTCTGACGCATTTTCTTCTTGAGCATGTCGAGTATAACACCCTGCACCTGGGTCGTCATTTTGTCAAAAGTTTAAGCGCGTTTGCCCGCTCTCGTCTCACTTTTAATACTTTAACTCGCTCGTTCTTTTTTTCTTTTCGTTCTTTTTTTTTTGGTTTTTTATTCGCTTACGCTTTGGCCCGCGACTAACGAAACAAAATAACAAAACTAGACACGAACGAAAAAATGCGGAAAAATTGGTTTGTCGCGCACGTACGGCGGGACAAAAATAATATATATATATATATATATATATGTGTGTGTGTTATATCCGAAGGAACGCCGAAGTTGTTAATACACGGTAGAGTTTTACTCCGGACTGTCGTCACACGAGCGACCACCGACTGCTTTGCTACGGAGCAAAGATGGCCGATCGCGCACGGCGAGAGAGAGCAATCGGGCGCGCATGCGCGCTGCCTTCTCCAGCAACGAGAAAGTAGTTCCCTCGCCCTTCGCGGACGCGTCGCACCGACGCGCACACATACATTACCGGCTACACTCCGACGTGAATAACCCGAGCGCGTAAAATAGTTCCAGCATATAGGATTCATGAATTACGATTATCTTTATAAAACGTACAATAGAAAACGGGACGAGCGTGTGCGCGTGTCCGGGAAAAATGGGATTGACGGTTAACTATTGTGTTCGATACGTTCTCTCGAGTAGCGGGGAGGGGGGAGAGAGAGGGTTAGGTGTCACCGACAAGTGGCGGGAGTCACGGAGTTAGAGAACCTTTCCGTGTGTTTATACAATCCGAGTATGGAACTCGCACACTCGGAGGATAGAGTCAACTACGCCTATAGAAACGTGTCGTGCCCTCGAGAAGCTCCCGGAAATACCGCGCCCGTGAACACACAGCGCGCCCAACCGTTCGAAATATCGTTTCACGAACAATTCTCTACATTGTTTCCCCGCTCGTACGATCGACGTAAAAGCAACGTATGTGATTATTTTTATTCCTTCGTTCTCGACGTGAAATTACTTTGATGAAATTATTCGCCGGTTTTTATTTTATTTTTTTAGGGTTATACACGAGTCCAACGGGCGACGCGACGCGCGCGCACTCTGTCGCCTCCACGCGGTAGCTTGTCAAGGCAAAGTTGCGCAGTGGGTAAAACAGATCGACTCGGTATTATTAACGTATCTCGGCCATATTAATTCGTGAAAGTAATGATACGATTAATTAAAGACTTACTGGGCGTGCGATCTTATTTAAAAAGTAGTACGCGTTAAAAACTTTCAGCAATCCCTCTCTCTATATACGACCCGCATAATTATATGCTCACGAAGCATAAATACATAATCAACAGTTTATTTTCCAATCCTTTAGACAACTCTCCAATAGCATTAATATTGCAAAAATTTATTCCTTCACGTATGACCTCAGCCTTTTCCAACCATTGGAATTTCCATTAAATTAATTTTTATCATTTGCAGGAATCGACGTTTTCTTTCTCTTTTATAAAGATATGTGTTTACTACTTGTAAACTTGGGAAGCATGCCTGGAGAGTGTTTACGTCATAGTACGTACAGTGGTCTTTGGAGAATTTCTACCGCACGATGAATCATCGTTATCGCAATTATCGTAAGCTCTCCCATACACACTATTCTACCGTCTCGTGTGGTACGTATTTGGAACGCCATGACGGTTGCGAGTACCAACGTGGATTATTCTTGGAAAAGGTATACACATTATTTTATTTTTTAATTTATTTTCAAACAAAAAAAAATGCTTGATGATTTTTCAAATTATTTTAGGAGCCTACTGGACGTGCAGGCAAGGAGCACAGCTGCTTGGGGAGCAATAACCAAATGGGAGGGAGGATTGGAACGACGCCAAGTAGAAAAAGTGTAACAAGAAAGTTTATCTTACGCGTGTAACTCGGTAATCCCAAGCCCGGATGTTCCTACTTGATGTCTCGAGTGTTACAAAAATAAGGAAAGCTCGAATAATGTATCGTTTTTTTTTTACTTAACGATTCGACGAGTATGTTAGAATTTTTTTATTGTATTGAAATTATTGTATCTAGACGTTGGTACTGGCATCCGGAATTTACACGTGACGTTGTTTATTGTAGAGAACTGGGTCGTGGATGGTTCGACCACGTCGATGCCGCGTCATCGAATTATTCACGAAGACAATCGGACGCCGAGTTCTCGATATCGCCTGGCGAGGATGTTTGTGTGACGGGATTGCGAATTAACTGACGCGGCGTAAAACGATAATACAATGAACGTGGCGAGTGAGACGACTCTGTTTAAGATCAAGGATTTGTGTCACGCATTTATGGACAAACCGAGCTCAAATTTTTAAACAGGCCTCGTGAAAATATTTTAATTATCTACTCGCTTATCTTCCTTCAAAATTCACAAGATATTCCAAGGACATTGATTGAACTGTTAGAGGTCAAAGTTTCCAAAGGATTGAAAGAATGTATGTTTTCTTTTTCAGATGTGTTGCAACAATGTATTTGATTGGAGAGGAATGGATGGAGCCAGCCGGTTCGCATAGATTGAATTTGGTACGAGAAAGAGAGACGGAGAGAGGATCGTTCTAAATTCTCCCGTTGGTCTCACGGACGTGGGCGTTTGCACTCGTTTCGAACGAGGCAACGCATCGCTCGCTTAAACGCCAACAGTGGGGAGAAACGAAACTAACCTCTACCCCTCGCTCCACCAGTGCTTGCCATCTCCCTGTGCCCCACGCTCGTCGCTTTATTATGTTCTTTGGTAGTCGCACAGTCGGTCGGCAAAAGCGGCTTACGCAATCCCTTTAGGTATTTGAGTTAAAGTCACTGGATCGCGCGCAGTTCGTCGTTCCGTGTATTTTTAGACAGCGACCAGCGTCTGGCGATCGACACGTAGGCCGTCGAGGGGAGGTGGGAAATAAAAGAGACGGAAAGATATAAAAATGATGAAGAAGAGAAGTAAAGGAACGAAGGCGAGAACAAGATTGTGATAAAAAATAATCGTTCACGACTCTCTCCCTCCTCTCATTGGGTCAAAAATACTCAGGTGACGCCAGCGCTCACTTGAGTTGTCCCAAAAATTCCGCTCGACCTCGTGGCGCCACATGTCAAGTTCAAAGTCTTTCGCGAAACGCGTACGTTCTTTCTCCTTTCTAGAAAAATAAATACGTGTTTACGACATTACCTTGTTCTCGCACGATCCGACGCTCGATAATAGAAAGATTCCTACTGTACCGACGCGATCCAATGACTATTGGTTTATTTTTTGTACCTAGGGCGGATGGAAAATTTGGCCAAAATTCTTAGAACTGTAACGCGATACTTCTCGACATTCTTGCGAGATGGAATTTCAGCCCAGTAGACTTTTCACGTTCCAATTAATTTTTATTTCTTGACTCACAGAGATGGGCACCGATTGTTACTTTGTAATCTTATCACAATTTATTAAATTACTTATTCAACCTTGTACAAACTTGGAAAAAAAATATTATCTGTAATTTCTTCTACTTAATTATCTCTCCCTTTCTACAAAACGCATTTATTCACTAAATTAAAGAATTACATCACAGACATCAAGAGATTCTCACAGTTCACAGAGTAAGGTCACTTTGATAAAGAAAAATAATCAAATCCAGTGAAAATAAAATATTGTTATCGACAGAGTAACGAGAGGGTGCCCATCTCTCAAACTAATAAAAAAAAAGAACCCTGTATAATCGAGTAATTTTTAGGTTAAGTCAGAGCAGAGAGAGAAAACGAATAGTGAACAAAAAACAAAAAAAAAAAAGATTGCACAAAGAGGGAAGGCGTTTTGTCAAGGACAAGGTCATACCAGTCACGTGACTGTCACAAAATACTCAAAATATAATTCCCAGCACTCTTTTATCTCTTTCCTTCTCTCTGCCCAAATTTCCATTCATCAATCTCACGAATCCGAGAATACTGACCCTCTTGAGTTGATTGCCCATAATATTCTTAAGCTCGTTCCTTATAACATTGAACTTCATCATGGTGTCGCACGAGAATATCGAGCTTCCAAAAGCAAGACCAGGATAATCCGAGCATCTCTTTCTCCTTCTAGCTTCTCTCTCAGCCTGTACCTCGGTCCTCTCGCTCGGACAACGTAATTTAGCCAATTCGGCGAGTTCCGGATCTTCCTCGACGTTGGGTGTCTCGTCGTCGGAATTTCCATCGCCCCGAGCCCTCGCGACCGCGTGCTCAGGCTCGGGACTACTCCCGTTACTATTATTCTCCTTGTGCTTTGTCCCTCTAGCGGTAGTTTTCGTACTAAAATTTCTGTGATTGTCAGCTTCTCCTCTCACCGAATATTTCTCATCGTTCGATAATTCCTTTCTCGCATTAATCACATTTCTACAATCATCCTCGTTATTTCCAACAACGTAATAATCATCATCATCATTATCATCGTCTTTTGCGAGGCCACACCGCGCGGGCCTTGACTCAACGCTCTTAGGACGATCCGTAATGCGTTCGATCTCATCCACGGATTCCTTAACGTTGAGCCTCGTATCATTGTCACGATCGAACTCGTTATGAATTTTCGCAATCGACGTCTCGTCCCGGCTCGTATCACCGGGTCCAACTTGCATACGAACACTGGTAACATTTGTCCTCTGTTGACATTCTAGTCTCAACAATGTTGTTGTTGTTGTATTAACCTTATTGTTTGGTTGAGTCGTCGCTAGTGTCAGTTGCGACGTTGCCGTTGTTCTATCATCCGTTAGTAAGCTATCGACAGTTACGTTTGAGATTGTTCCAGCAGTGCCACACTGCGCGGGTCCTCTGCTGGATATGTCGAGACGTCGACGGGTCGCATGTCTTGGATGATGTTGATGACCACGACGTCTTGTCGTTGTCGGTGTCAATGACTGTTCCATGTCCTTCCAATCGACGAATATCCCTTTTCTCTCTCTCTCTCTCTCTTTTACTCTGTTATCTTCTCTCTCTCTCCCTCGCGCTCTCCCTACCCCCAACCTTCGCCGAAAGCAGCACCTACTGTACCGCGCTACCCCAGCACTGCTACCACTGCACCAGACACACCGCCATTTTGTCTGTCACTGGCTGGACTGCACACGTTTCCTGCCCCACGACGACACTCTCGTCGTTTACCCATACCAGTCTCTTCGACTCTCTCTCTCTCGGCTCGGTAAAATCGCCTCGATGTGTGTATGTTATAATATACATATATAGACATGAGGCTCGTACCACGCCGCCTTCGCGCTCTCACGCAGTCACGAACTCGCGCTCAGTCGCACTCGTACGACCAGCCACGAGTGTGCTAGTACTTGCTGTTTTTTTCCTCTCTTTCTTTCTCTCTATATCGAATCCCGCATTCTCCCTTCTCCTACCACCAACATTTTGCGACTCGTGGTGCGCGCTGCAGCTCTAGTGGCGCTGCGCGCTCATTCTCCCTGCGGCGTGACGATAGCAGCGACGCCACGCGGCCAGCCGGGCTAACTACAGCCGTTCTACTATTATCTTGTTATTCTCGGGCAGAGACTGACCGACCGGCGAACTCGATACAGCTGTTCGTATTGGAACACGCTTATACGTTTCTTTGTTTGTCGTGCGTTTTTTTGAAACGTTTTTTCTTTTTCTTTTAGATTGTTGATAACGCGACGAGGATTAACGGGACGATAATTTGAGGATGTTTAGAGAGTTAATCCTTTGGGTGAAATGACAGAACGCGCATGCGCCAATTTTCTACCTGTTGATTCCATCAGAGTTCATTCTTTTTTCCCCTCCAAGCTTGCAGGAATTCATGAAATGTATTTTGTGACAAATTCGACGTCAGTGATTTGGTGGGTACGTTCAGTTCTAAGAAATTGGACTTATTTCTGATTTCTGATTGACGTATCTACATTTTTGTTTGGTTATGTCGCAAAAAATTGAATTCTTCTTGTTTGTTTACAGAGAAAAAAAAATGGTCACGCTGGCGACAAGTGGGTCGTCGACGTTGATGATATTTCATGAAATTTCGTATTCGTATTTTGAAATACGATATGTGGTCAAACACCTGGAATACGTTTACGCAGCTTTTTTTTCTTTCGTTTCTCACAACGTTCGACATTCCAGAACGAGAAGGAATGTCTCGTTTCTCTCCCTCTCTCTTTTTCACAAACACATTGTGTCCCTATATTCGATTGAGAGGAGAGAAAAAAAAAGCCACGGTACAACGAAACCTTACGATAAGCGCGTTAATATTATTGAGTACACGCTGTCGTATCTCGCTGCAAATAAAAGGCGGGGGAAAAACTTCTTTTTACATTCCGGCGTAACGCTAATAGAATCTCATAAATTTACACGCTGGAATGGCTTTCGCTTTCCCTCGCTTCCATTCATTTAAGAAAATCTATTTAATTTTCATATCGATGAAAGAGAGAAGGATTTATATTTTGTTCTTTGAGAATTTGTTGGCGAGTCTTTGTATCTTTAAAAAGTAGAATCATTGTTGAATAATAACTTACATTTTGCAGAGCTTTGTCCTTCTCCTCGAGCTTGGTGTTGACCTGCATAAGAGCTTCCTGCGTCTGGTCGAGATCATTCTCAATCGTCTGGATCTTCTTTTGCAGAGAACGAGCTTCTTCCTCTGCCTGTTTGAAAGGTAAATCGTGATTTAATTTACATATTCACAAATATTTTTCCTCACTAATTCATGTAAATACATTTCTTTTTCAGTAATTACCTTCTCGGCACGAGCATTGGCATCGCGAGCTTGCTGTTCGCAGAGCAAAGCGCGATCCATCGCATTGTCCTTCTCCAGCTTCATTCCCTGCATCTTCTTCTTGATCGCGTCCATGTTGATGCTTTTTCTTCTGTTACACGCTCAAGGGAGAGAAACTGTAACAATTCGTCGTGGGAACAAAATAATTATAATTAAGATCAGTCGATTCTTTTGCTTTTGGAAGGAATCGTTATACCAATTGGCCAATTAGCTTAATAAGTTTCAAGTAACAGGCGTTAAATAATAGGGAAAAATATTTGTCGGTCTATGGGTAAAACTCGTATCGCGATAGGCAACGTCTAAGAAGGAGCGCGAACGCTCCTGGATCGGTGTATAATTAGCGAACCACCAGGCCACCCACCCTATTTATAGAGGAAGGTCTTGGCTGAGGAAAGATAGATAAAGAGCCCCGGGGCTACGCCCTGATTCAGCCCGAACAAAACTTTTATTCACCCTTCATCATTAATTCATAAATTAATCTCAAATTCTCAACATCAAAAATTCAATTCTTTTTCTAACATTCTACCTCGTGTAAAAAATACTTAATTAACACTCTGAGAAATTCCTCCTACCAGTAGCCAACGACCTTCAATAATATCTCACAATCTTCTACAAAAAAATAATCAAGTTGTAAAAACACTTCTTTTTTTTTACTCCAAAAATCTCTCCAGATAAATTCGTAAAACGATCCGATTAATCTCAATAATTAAACCCAGCAAATTTCTCATACGTTTTCCTCAATATTCAACCTTGAAATCTAATCATGATCCGATCTCGTCCAACGTATAATCCAACAAAGTTTAAAATTCTTTTTCTCGAGAAAAAAAAAATAAGACAGGCCGTATCATCGCACAGATTTTGATCTCAAAGTGCATACGCGTATCGAGTTTCCTGTAACGATACGATCTTCCTACACTCGCACAATCTTAGCCATAAAAAATCTAATTATCTTAAATTTAATCAACAATAATGTAAATTAGAATTAATCGAAAAATTGTTAAACTCAACGAGGCTCGTTGAATCTGCGAGGGTGGTTTATTTTTAAATTCCCACAAGCTGAGAATACATTCGCCACTCTTAGCCATAAAAAATCTAATTATTTATAATTTAATCAACAATAATGTAAATTAGAATTAATCGAAAAATTGTTAAACTCGACGAGGCTCGTTGAATCTGCGAGGGTGGTTTATTTTTAAATTCCCACAAGATGAGAATACACTCGCCACTCTTAGCCATAAAAAATCGAGTTATTTAAAATTTAATCAACAATAATGTAAATTAGAATTAATCGAAAAATTGTTAAACTCGACGAGGCTCGTTGAATCTGCGAGGGTGGTTTATTTTTAAATTCCCACAAGCTGAGAATACACTGGCCACTCTTAGCCATAAAAAATCGAGTTATTTAAAATTTAATCAACAATAATGTAAATTAGAATTAATCAAAAAATTGTTAAACTCGACGAGGCTCGTTGAATCTGCGAGGGTGGTTTATTTTTACATTCCCACAAGATGAGAATACACTCGCCACTCTTAGCCATAAAAAATCTAATTATTTATAATTTAATCAACAATAATGTAAATTAGAATTAATCGAAAAATTGTTAAACTCGACGAGGCTCGTTAAATCTGCGAGGGTGGTTTATTTTTAAATTCCCACAAGATGAGAATACATTCGCCACTCTTAGCCATAAAAAATCTAATTATTTAAAATTTAATCAACAATAATGTAAATTAGAATTAATCGAAAAATTGTTAAACTCGACGAGGCTCGTTGAATCTGCGAGGGTGGTTTATTTTTAAATTCCCACAAGCTGAGAATACATTCGCCACTCTTAGCCATAAAAAAATCTAATTATATAGAATTGAATTTTTTGAAATTTGATTAATCAACAATAATGTAAATTAGAATTAATCGAAAAATTGTTAAACTCGACGAGGCTCGTTGAATCTGCGAGGGTGGGTTATTTTTACATTGGCGCAAGATGAGAATGAGCGAGTAAAGAGGGGCGTGGGGGAACGCCAAGAAGCTTCTCGGACCTTTTCGGGTTACGCATAGTCGAGCATCGTCGTCGACGTTCTCGCGAAGAAGAAGGCAAACGGAGAACGACGCTCTCCTCGCGGTGTCTCGTTACGCCCGGCGAGATTCTCCTTTTGCCTTCCTCTCTCTCTCTTTCTCAAACAACACTCTTACAAATTCTTCGCCACGATTCAATTGATCCATTTCTTCAATTCAAACTTCAAAATTGTATCAAAATTTGTAAAACAATTTTTCTCACTAAACTCAACCTTGACAAGTCTGTCACAAACAAATTTCCATTAAAGTTTTCTTAACAGAAAACAAACATTTCATGCTAATGGAAATTTGTTTGTGGTTGAGTAACTCAATCGTTTGATTTCAACATTAGTTTAGATAGTTAAGGAAGAACCGTGTCTCTTTGTTAATTTGTTTTCATTCTTACTTTCTCAAGAGGTCGATATGTACCATAGGAGAAATTAATCAGAGCTGAGTCAGGGTAGATATAGAATTTCGTTATAAGAAATCGTTTGCAAAATTGCGATACGAGTTTACCAAGAAAGTATGATTGTGTCCATTGGATTAAAAAGTAGACTGACAGTGTTACGAGTTAGGAAAGGAATAATAAGGGGAATGATCCTTGTTTTTTGTCCAGTTGGTAGAATTAATTTTAATGATAAATCATAGATTGATAGTTTGTTAATGTAGAATTATTCTTTTTGTTAGAGATTGTTGAATGGATAATTTGTTACTCACTGAACGTACTTGGCAAGTGTCTCGTTCGTCTGTCGGATGGTGCGTTTAAGTTGCACGTTGAGTCACGACTGGCGGTGTCCGGGAAGCTTCGCGACGATCTTTCCCTTTCCTTCTTGTTCGCGATCCGCACGAGGCACACACGACGCTCGCGGTCTTAGTTTCGAGAGGAAAACCATCGTCGGCTCGCCGCCAATGTGAATTTCTTATCCCTCCCTTCTACTCTCCTTACCAACGATTTTAAACTCGCTCTGTGTCGTCTCTCTCCTCTCTTTTCTCTTCTTCCACCTCATATTTGACTATACGAGCAAAGGCCCGATGTGTGTTTCTCATACGGAAACGTACACGGTGGAATATATCTTTAGATTTTGAAATAGCGAGGAGAGGGGCGACGATACGTATCGCAGCTGGGAAACGGGAACGCTCGATTTTTCACGATAATAATAAAATCTTTTTTTTTTTTCTTCTTTAATTTCTTTTTTTTGATTGATTGAAATTAATTGGTGGTTTGATTGAAATTAATTGGTTCAGGTGTTGAATTATCTTGCAACTGATTAGATTTCCTACCTGGGGTTTTAATATTTTGTGGATCAAGTTGGTCGATAGGAAAGTTAAGAATTTCTTTTTTGATTTCAGGAATAAAGGGCGAGGAATTTGTCGAAGCTGTGCAATTGGAGATGAACGAGAAATTGTACGTTATCTAGAGGCAAAAGTAAGTTGCAACGTTGTCTCGCAACTGGAAATAGTCCAATCAAGTTGGTTGATAGGAAAGTAAAGAATTTCTTTTTTGGTTTCAGGAAGAAAGGGCGAGGAATTTGTCGAGGCTGTGCAATTGGAAATAAACGAGAAATTGTACTTTATCTAGAGGCAAAAGTAAGTTGCAACTTTGTCTCGCAACTGGAAATAGTCCAATCAAATTGGTTGATAAGAAAGTAAAGAATTTCTTTTTTGGTTTCAGGAAGAAAGGGCGAGGAATTTGTCGAGGCTGTGCAATTGGAGATGAACGAGAAATTGTACGTTATCTAGAGGCAAAACTAAGTCTCGCAACTGGAAATAGTCCAATCAAGTTGGTTGATAAGAAAGTAAAGAATTTATTTTTTGGTTTCAGGAAGAAAGGGCGAGGAATTTGTCGAGGCTGTGCAATTGGAGATGAACGAGAAATTGTACGTTATCTAGAGGCAAAAGTAAGTCTCGCAATTGGAAATAGTCCAATCAAGTTGGTTGATAAGAAAGTTAAGAATTTCTTTTTTGGTTTCAGGAAGAAAGGGCGAGGAATTTGTCGAGGATGTGCAATTGGAGATGAACGAGAAATTGTACGTTATCTAGAGGCAAAAGTAAGTCTCGCAATTGGAAATAGTCCAATCAAGTTGGTTGATAAGAAAGTAAAGAATTTATTTTTTGGTTTCAGGAAGAAAGGGCGAGGAATTTGTCGAGGCTGTGCAATTGGAGATGAACGAGAAATTGTACGTTATCTAGAGGCAAAAGTAAGTCTCGCAATTGGAAATAGTCCAATCAAGTTGGTTGATAAGAAAGTAAAGAATTTATTTTTTGGTTTCAGGAAGAAAGGGCGAGGAATTTGTCGAGGCTGTGCAATTGGAGATAAACGAGAAATTGTACGTTATTTAGAGGCAAAAGTAAGTCTCGCAATTGGAAATAGTCCAATCAAGTTGGTTGATAAGAAAGTAAAGAAGTTCTTTTTTGGTTTCAGGAAGAAAGGGCGAGGAATTTGTCGAGGCTGTGCAATTGGAGATGAACGAGAAATTGTACGTTATCTAGAGGCAAAAGTAAGTCTCGCAATTGGAAATAGTCCAATCAAGTTGGTTGATAAGAAAGTAAAGAATTTCTTTTTTGGCTTCAGGAAGAAAGGGCGAGGAATTTGTCGAGGCTGTGCAATTGGAGATGAACGAGAAATTGTACGTTATCTAGAGGCAAAAGTAAGTCTCGCAACTGGAAATAGTCCAATCAAGTTGGTTGATAAGAAAGTAAAGAATTTCTTTTTTGGTTTCAGGAAGAAAGGGCGAGGAATTTGTCGAGGCTGTGCAATTGAAGATGAACGAGAAATTGTACGTTATTTAGAGGCAAAAGTAAGTTGTAACGTTGTCTCGCAACTGGAAATAGTCCAATCAAGTTGGTTGATAAGAAAGTAAAGAATTTCTTTTTTGGTTTCAGGAAGAAAGGGCGAGGAATTTGTCGAGGCTGTGCAATTGGAGATAAACGAGAAATTGTACGTTATCTAGAGGCAAAAGTAGGTTGCAACGTTGTCTCGCAACTGGAAATAAGCCCATGGAAGCTCTGCTTTGGTAAGCTCTATTTTTGTCCCGCCAAATAACACACTCCACTCTCTCACTATCTTCTCTCTCTCTACTTCGCAGGCAGCTCGTTCATTCTTACGTATGGAAATAGGAGAATGAGAAAAAACAAAACGAAAACAAACGTTATTTCCAAGAGTAATCGGATCCTGTTTTTCGTAACGACTCTCAACCGTGGAGGTTTTCGTATATAGTCGAGAGAGATGGATCGACTACGTGTTGGATGATTCATCGATAACGAAATTGATCAAGTCGTATGGTGACCACGCATTGAACTCGCCCGTGAAAGAAGCCAGAGAACGTGCCAGAAGAGAAGATTCTCTTTCACGTTTCTCAAACAACGCAGCAATTTTTTAAAACCACATTGGATCATCTTATCACCAAGATGACGTCGATAGTAGCGATAGGAAATTGCGAGGATGGAAACATGCCAAGAAAAAAACGCTTCGATCGACGTTATAATATTACCATAAACGGCGAGGGATACTTACTTTTTGCCGGAGAAAGTATTTCGGTCCGTGGTTTAAGTTGCGGAAGGTCCTGAAGGTCGCACCTCGAGAAACCAGAATGTTTTTTTTTTATTCATTTTTTGTTTCACACTTTTTTTAAATTCTATTTTTTTGTTCTGTGATTCTTTTTTTTTGGCATTCGGGTCAAACCGTGGACGAGTGACCATACGAACACGAGCGGTGGTCTCTGGATCTCCTTGAAACGCATGCGTGTCATGGTCAATGGGCAATGGGGCGCGCTCTTGTATTCGCTGCCGGTTAGTCAACGCTCTCAGCCTCGGTCCCCATAAGACTCGAGAGGCTTATTAAATCCTCGATGGATTCGCGATACTTGGACTCTTCTATATATAGCTACATTGTTCATTAATAGCTCATTCACTCGGAGCCAGTTTGAATAGGAAATTTAACGTTGCTTGTTTCTTCTTTTTTTTTCTTTTTTCATTTTATTTTTGTAAACAAGAATGTGTATCGCCTTATGCTTAACGAGCAAAAAAAAGGGGAATCCCCACTTTGTAGGTTTAACTAAAAAAGGATAAGCAACCGGGGAGAAATCTCGTTAAGCCTTAAAAGGCAATGTGACATTCGCCACATATCCTGATCTCGACAAATGTCAAGTGGACGCGCAATAAGTTGCACTCCAGGACGCAAGATTTTCATACCTTATATGGCGACAATTGCTCGTATTAAGACACTTGCCCAGCCTTGACTCAGATACGATTGTTATCTCACCTACTCGCGCGATATCGTATTTTTTATTATTTTTTTAAAGAAGATCTTTGTTAAAAATAAGCGATAAGGGAATGTGGTGCGTTGAGACGTTCAAATTTGCGATAGTTTGCCGCCAAGGGAGGGCGCATGCGCAGAAGGCGGCTGCGCGCTAGCATGGCCGAGTCGGGTATTCCCTGCGCGTAGCGGCACTGCGCATACCGTGTTGCGCCGGGAAAAATCAAAAGGGCATTCGCGATAATTATTTTCTAATTTGTTTCTTTTTGTGATTGCAAATAAATTGTAAATATTCCTAGGATTTGGAAACGACGAATTAAATAGTATTTAATTAATAGGAAGTAAGAAGCGACTCGAAGTAATTCGCACGTTGTAGTGTCACAGTTTTTTGGTCAGCTCGATTATTAATCTCATTAAAATAGTCAAAAGTAGAAAGTTACTCAAAGTGATTTGTGCGTTGTAGCGTCGCTGTCTTTTGTTTGTTTTTATCGAGTGAAAACCGAGATTATTGCCGCTAGATGTCGTGGTTTTTCGCCGTCGTGAATTCTCAGCCAAAAAAGTAGGAAAAAATTCTCAAATAAATAAATAAAATAAAATAAATAAATAAAATAAATAAATAAAATAAATAAATAAAATAAATAAATAAAATAATAAAATAAATAAATAAAACGACAAACCTAATCGCAAAATGAAAAAGATTATGCTAAAACTATTTTACTTTGAAAAATATATTACTTTTTGGTTTCGTGTTAGTAGGTTAGTAGAAACGTTACATCGCATATATTAATTTTGGGGATAAAAGCATGATGCGTGTTTTCTCTCCTCCATCGTCCTTTTATCGTCGACTTCATTTGGTTTTCGTTACTCTGATGGAGACTGTCTTGGTCTCGAGATAACCTTCCAAACCATCCTCGCCACTGTATAAAAAAAATTAATATTAGGATAATGTCGTTACAACAAAATTTCTCATAACAAAAGTATCGTCGCTCTTTTCTTTACTCACAGTTCTCGACCAATTCCGGATTTCTTGAATCCACCAAATGGCGTTTGAGGAGTTATCGCGTCGTAACAATTGACCCTGTTATCAATTTTAAAAAAATTTTCAAATTAGAAATTCGTCGATTTTCCTTCGTTAGGCGTTAAGGATAATTAATCCTGGCGACATTACCAGACGCTTCCTGCCTCGACGTATTGAGCCAAGTGAAGAGCTTTGTTGATATCATTGGTGATAACTGCAGCGGCCAATCCGTAGCTCGTGTCGTTTGCTCGGTCGATAATTTCATCCATCGTCTCAAACTTCAAGATTGATTGTACCGGTCCAAAGATTTCTTCTTTGGCGATTTTCATGTCGTCGGTTACGTTTGAAAATACAGTTGGCTACGAATAAACGTTAATTATGTTATTTAGCGAAAATAATATTTAATTCGCGACGTTAAAATTATAACAAATTTACCTCGATGAAAAATCCTTCGTCGCCCTTTCGTACGCCACCAGTTTCGAGTTTGGCACCCTCGGTTTTTCCGGATTTAATCAAACCCATTACTTTCTCGAACATCTCACGATCGATCTGAGGACCTTGATCGGTTTCCGGCAAGAACGGATCACCAACTTTTCTTTGAACAGCCAAACGTTTCGCTTCTTTCACAAATTCGTCGTAAATCCCGGATTGGACGAAGGTTCTGGATCCGGCGCAACAGCTCTGTCCATGATTACCGAATAGAGCCTCGTGAGCGATACTCGCAGCTTCGTAAACTGTGAATTAAAATAATTTTTAACTTCTCAAAAATCCAATTCTCAATTAGTAAAATAAATTAGACAATTTCTTTACCATCGGCGTCGTCGAAAATAACAACAGGACTCTTTCCACCGAGTTCGAGACTGACGCGTTTCAAATTGCTATTCGCCGAGGCTGCCATTATTTTGTGACCAACCTGAAGATACGAAAAATGATATTTTCGAAACTAATTTGATTTTTGACAAATAGAAAAAAAATCGCACCTCGGTAGAACCAGTGAATGCGATTTTGCAAACGTCAGGATGTTCGGCTAGTGCTGCACCGGTGGTCGGTCCGTAACCGGGAACGACGTTGACTACACCTGGTGGGAAACCGACTTCTTTCACGAGCGATGCTACATAGAGGGCGCTGAGTGGCGTTTGTTCTGCAGGTTTTAGAACTAAGGTGCAACCAGCAGCGAGAGCCGGTCCCCATTTCCATGCGAGCATCATCAAGGGATAGTTCCATGGAATTATCTGACCCACGACCCCTATCGGCTCTTTTCGTGTCATGGTGAAATTGCCACCGTCTGAAAAAAAATCACTAAATTTATTTTCTCACCAATAACTCCTCGACGGTTTAACGATAACGCCCGTTATCAACCGACGCATTTACTTATTTCGTTCTCGAGCCTTATCGTTACATTTTTGTTGTCTGTTACGAACGAAAACCGAAATGAGAAAAAAATAAAAACATAGAATTTTTCGTCGAGGGGGCGATAAAAACTTTTTGATGATAAATCGTATTCTTATTTACCACTTGGAATCGTGTTGCCGTGAATTTTATCGCACCAGCCTGCATAGTATCTCAAAGTTCCTATACTCGCCTCGACGTCACCAAGAGCGCTTAAGTAAGTCTTTCCATTATCCAACGTCTCGATATTGGCAATGTATTCCTGATCCCGCTCGATCAAATCGGCCAACTATTTTGTATTGTTTTAAATTAATTGCAAAGAAGATATCGTTCATTAGTTTGTAAATTAGATATTAATTAATTTACAAAAACAGTTGACTCGCCTGATTCATGAGACGACCTCGAGTCGAGGCATCCATATTTCGCCATGCCGAACCCCTGGCAAACGCGGCTTTAGCTGCTGCCACTGCATTGTCGATATCAGCCTGACAAAAAAATATTTTGATTCGTTAAGAAAAAATATAACCTCATTTGTCAAACGGTCACCGCTCCAAGTAGTGACCACGAGAAATGCTACTTAATAATTTCACGCTTTACCTTATCTCCTTCCGATATTTCAGCAATAACAGCCTCGTTCGTCGGGTTCACAGTATTGAATTTTTTTCCACTGACAGAATCCACAAATTCATTGTTTATGAAGATCTAAAAAAGAACCAAAAATCATTGGCAAATTAACAATATTCCTTTAAATTTCCTAATAAACATTAGAAAATATTGTGAACATCCTGTCTCACATTTTTAACTGCGACACGATGAATACGTTTACCGGTAGCAACAAAAATATTCTGCGCAATCTCATTGCGATTAAAAATTCAGATAATATCAATGACACCCAGTTGACATTGTAGAATTATTGTCACGTTTCATATTACTGATTGACACGATGCTGCTCTAAACAATTATTATAACTAGCCAAAAGTGTAAAAATATTTTTCAAAAAATTTATAAAAACAATGTTTACCTGTGTGTACTTGATAATTGGATTTGGATCCGCCATTGTTACGAAAATAAATTCAACAAGTTGTCGCAGCAATTAAATTGTAACGTTGGTTAGAACGAACAGACACTTGTTGCTGGTGGAACTTCTTTATATACCTGTAGCACCTAACCTAGAATTTGAGAAGTCCACCTGGAGGGGGAAGATATCTTCATTCCACCGAGTACGTAGATAAACGACTCCCCCATAAACCTCTGGTTATAAACATGACATTAATAATGCAACAAATAAAATACCTCGAGATCAATCGTTGCCACGGAGACTCCCTCGATTTTTAATGAGAGGAGGAGAGACTCTAATCTCGTTGCCAGCCGGGAGGAAGCTGTGAAGATAGTCGATTATACTTAACGCCTCCTGCGTCATCTGGAACAATCTCCTGTTGGGGAATTTGAGATTTCGGTCGGTAAAACAGAGCGGGGAGATTGGAAACAATAATAAGAGCAATCTTATGGTACGATTTATTTTTTATCTTGAATAATTATATTTAATTAAAAGAAAAAAAATATATTTTTCGATCGGACGACGAATCTTGGCTAAAGATAAATTTATTTTTTAATCCGGATCTCGGTCGTTCTCGTCGTGATGCAAATTCTCGTTTGCTAAAATTCGGATAATCCTCGGTGGTGTTTGGTAAACATGTCCAGATGTTTTTGTCGATAATAGTCTTGAGACGAATTACGTCTCTTCTCGTTGATGATTTTTTTTTTTAATTTTATAAATTTGTAGAATACTTGATTGTAAAAATACTACCAAAGAATTAAATTTTTGGTATTTTCTTAATGATTTAGTTTTTACATCGGGTCGATCTTGATAGAAATTGCCTTTGTTTCCAGGTAGTTTTCCAAGCCTTCGGTGGAGCTGTAAAAATTGTTTAATTAATTTATCAATCTGAACAAAAAAATTGATTACTCACTTTTCACGTCCAAGACCGGAATTCTTGTATCCACCGAGTGGCATTTGAGGGGTAATTCTGCCATAGTGATTAACCCTTTAAAAAATCATATTTTATCATAATTTTTTTTTTGTCAATTATTTTTGATAAATAATTTTTTATAAAAAAAAATTCGTCTATGTTACCATACGATCCCAGCTTCTACCGCCTCCGCGAATTGTATAGCTTTGTTAATATCTTTGGTCATAACGCCAGATGCAAGGCCATAGGACGTGTCGTTTGCCCTTGCGATAATTTCTTCCATCGTGTCGAACTTCATGATCGACTGAACTGGTCCAAAAATTTCCTCCTTCGCGATTCTCATATCGTCCTTGATATTCGTGAATATCGTAGGCTAGAATAAAAAAATTACAATAATTATGATAACGGTCGGTAATTCGAATGGTAAATTATCGACGGTCGGTAATAGATTTTTTTTACCTCGATGAAATAACCGACCGAGCCGTGACGTTTGCCACCAACTTCGAGAGTAGCACCTTGCTCCTTTCCCGATTCTATCATGCTTAAAACCTTGTTGAACATGGCCTCGTCGACCATTGGACCCTGAGTGGTTGTTGGATCGAACGGATCGCCAACTTTGATTTTTAACGCCAATTCTTTCGATTTTTCGACGAATTCGTCGTATATTTTAGAATGTACGTACGTTCTCGAGGCTGCGATACAAATTTGACCCGCGTTGATATACAGTCCGTCGTGCGCCACACGAACAGCCTTATCAACTGTAATTTCAATAAACGTCAAATTTTTAAAAACCTCATCAATTAAATTTCTAACTCTGTTTTAAAATTTCTATACCGACCGTCGGCATCGTCGAAAACTACCACGGGATTTTTACCACCGAGTTCCAGACTAACTTTCTTCACGTTTGTTTTACCGGCGACCGATAAAATACGTTGTCCAATCTAGGAAAAAAAAATTATTTTCAAAAATTGAGAAAAAAAATTGTTCGATGGTAAAAATAATTGATCAACCGACCTCGGTCGATCCTGTGAAGGCGATTTTTTTAATATCCGGATGT
This sequence comes from Netelia fuscicornis, assembly GCA_946811545.1. Classification (NCBI taxonomy): domain Eukaryota; kingdom Metazoa; phylum Arthropoda; class Insecta; order Hymenoptera; family Ichneumonidae; genus Netelia; species Netelia fuscicornis. Next base: position 45,046,864 of record OX328014.1, on the reverse strand, counting down.
TCGGAAATTGCAGCACCAGCAGTCGGTCCATAACCGGTAACGACGTTTATAACACCAGGAGGAAAGCCAGCTTCTCTACTCAAAGAAGCGAGATAAAGAGCACTTAAGGGTGTTTGTTCCGCCGGTTTCAAGACGAGAGTACATCCGGTCGTCAGAGCTGGCGCCCATTTGAACGCGACCATGAGAGCGGGAAAGTTCCATGGTATTATTTGCCCAACGACACCAACCGGTTCCTTTCGTGTCATCATAAAGTCGCCGCCATCTTGAAATAATTATGAAAATGTTTATGTGTTTGACTCACTGGAAGATTATTAATTTCGAATGTTTCTAGATTTAACCATACCACATGGAATTGTATTTCCATGAATTTTGTCGGCCCATCCAGCGTTGTAACGAAATATTTGTATGGCAAACTCGATGTCCATACGCGCAGATGCGTAAGGTTTTCCATTGTCCAGAGTTTCCAGACTCACTATGTAGTCGATATCACGTTCTATTAGGTCTGCCAACTTTTTATTCGATGATTAATAATTGAGTCGTTTATTTGTTATTGCAACATTTTCTTTTAATTTGTTAATTTAATTATTAATTAAATTAAATTATTATTAATTATTAATTAAATTATTAATTAAATTATTAATTAAATTAAATTATTATTAATTATTAATTAAATTATTAATTAAATTATTAATTAATTATTAATTAAATTATTAATTAATAATAATTTATTATTAATTATTAATTAAATTATTAATTAATAATAATTTATTATTAATTATTAATTAAATTATTATTAATTATTAATTAATAATTAATTAAATTAATATTTATAATAATAACGCAATTATTATAATTAAATTCAATTTAATGTTTACCTTTAATATCAGAGCACCTCTAGCAGAGGCATCTAGCGTCCGCCATGGAGAACCTCTCGCGAACGCTGCTTTAGCGGCTGCTACAGCCTTATCGACATCAGCCTGGTGAAGAAAAATTAATAAATAAACGTCATAGACTAAAACACGGTAAGTTTAGATTAATTCCTTGGTCCACAATTAAACAATTTCTTTATCATTTTATCCGAATAATCAAATAATCAATAATTTTTATATCCATCATTTTTTTCAGACTCGAGTATGCAGGGCCGTATCGATTAGTTTCACTGGGCCCGCCAGGAGGCGCATGCGCGACGTAAATACCTTATCGCCCTCCGACACTCGTGTTATCACAGTCCCATCTGTTGGATTTATCGTCTCGAATTGTTTGCCACTCACGGAATCGACGAACTCGTTATTTATGAACAACTTGACGATAAACAAACAAACAAAAAAACATTATCGTTAAGGTCAAAGAGACAAATTTTTGTTCTCAACGATAAAATTTTTACCTGATTGTATTTGATGACAACCTGATTTCTCATTGTAGCTCGGCGTGATGTCTCGTTCAACGTAGGGAATAACCTCAACCGGCCGTAGCTCGTTTACGTGTGAACCGATTTTTGGGTTTGCTTTTTCAATGAGGGATGTTCTCTCGTTTATCGAACGAACTTTAGTTCAGGAGGTGGAACGCCGGCTTACTGGCGTCTAAAGATAACTCAGGTGCGCGCGAATAATCGCGGGACGACGCGATTTATCTCCCGGACATCGAGTACAAACAAAAATAATTAACGAGATTTTTTTTATTTTTGAAAAAAAAAACGTAATTTGTTAATTATTCCTCGGTCTGGTCCATTGGATACAAAATATTTGAGGTTTTCTTTACACGATACAAAAAAAAATATTTGACCTTGAAAAGTGCTTTTTCAAGGTCAAATTTTTTTTTCCTGTACCGACCTGAAAATCGATACAGCAGAGATTCAGATGGATTGAGGTCGATAGCAATAGTAATTTGTATTGGAAAACTCATCTTGAAGGTCAATCCAAGGTTGAAAATTGAAAATTCAATTGTGCTATTAACAGATTTTTTTGTCAAACTCTGTAAAAAAAAAAGCAATTTTCAAGGTCAAGGATGCCTTCAGGACTTTTTTTACTATTTTCTAACACAAGGTCGATTTCAATGTAAGAATCCTCGGCGTTAAAAAATAAATTTCTTTTAATTCCTTGGACTGATAAGACTGACTGGAGATAATTGTGATAAGAGGCGATATTCAAATTTTTAAAACTTCCTCCATAACGAATAGTGTCCTACTTCAAGAGCACCTTTCCAAAATGTCGTTGAGATTAGGCTTTGTTTAAAATCATTGTATTTCAATGATAACGTTCTTATCAATTTTTTTATCGCGCGATTAAAATTAAAAATGACGAGTGACGATACCATCGTCCAGGAAGCTGGCTTTGGCTTTACCCCACGAGATAACGAAGTTATCTCCAATCGAAGATCCTTTCAGATTGTTCGAAGGTAACCTATAAATTGAATCCAAACAAAAATTAATATTTTCATAGATCAAACATTGTCAATTTATTTATTTCTATTCAAGGTACACGATGACTAATAAAAACAATGGATCGGTTCAGTTGATCAGCTGGGGAGCAGGAATTCAGTCGATAAGAGTTCCAAACTCTGGAGGAATTCTCGGTGATGTTGTCTTAGGATTTGACGATATGAAAGGTATTCAAAAAATATTCTGAAATTTACATATCTTATCTTGTGATTAACGTGGTATTTGTTCAAGCAGGTTATCTTGGAACTAGACACATTGGACGAATTGTAAATAGTTTGGCCAATTCTGGAAATAAAGTGTTTGACAATCTCGATCAAGTTAATTGGGAATCTTATAAATCAGGCAAGCAAGTGGTAAGGTTACAATGTTTTGACGAATGTCTTATTGGTTTAAATTTAATTGTAAAGTCTCGATGTAAATAATTCTAGATAATGTCGTATACGAATGGAGTTGCTGATAAGCAATGTCTCGCAAAGATTTTGATTCATGTCAAATTCAACTGGACGGAGAGCCACGAGTTGGATATAAACATTCGAGCTACCGTGACAAAGACAACGCTGATGAATATTACTTTTCATTGTCCGATGAACCTTGCGGGTCATGTGAGCCGATTGATTTTAATTAGAACGAATATTTTAATCGTTTCGTTCAATCTTTATAGGGAATGGGCAGCGAGGAATTGATAAATCATGTGGTTACGATTAATTCTGATAAATTCATTGCATCATGTTGCGCTGAAAATTGTTCCAACATGTTGGACACGGTCGATGGGACTTTGTACGATTTTCGAAAACCAACGAGATTGAAAAATCGGCTTGAAATGAATCCACGAGGAGGCTACGACGATGATCTGTCGATAAACAGTCCGAGCGAGCGTTGCTACAGATTTCATGCCAGGTGACTTTCACGCTTTTCCTTAAAATTGAAATTTCGTTTGTCTCCAGTAAACATATTTTTCTTTCAATGTAGAATATTCCATCCTGGCTCTGGAAGATTTGTGGAAATTTATTCGAATCAAGCGATTTTGAGATTGTCGACCGGGAATGAATTCCCCGATGCGGTACAGGCGTTTCCAATCCTCCAGGACGATTATGTGTGGCAAGGCTGTGGTGATGGTCCCACGAATAAATCCAATGTGGCACGTTCATTAATTTCTTATTATTCTGTTTTTTCATTTTAATTATTGGTTTACGATTCGCAATAATTATTGCAGATCGACGAAAATACAAACGAGAGGATAGAGATACGTGGCAAGGATGGAGTTTTGTACAGACGACACTGCGCTTTCGTTCTTTCACCCCAAAACTACACCAACGACGTATCCTTCTTTCCCAACTGCGTTCTTCGTCCTGGGGAAATTTTTTCCCACGTTATTTCCTACAAATTTGGAGCCAAGTCGAAAAATAATTGAAAACAAGCATATCAGGTTTTAAACACACGATTTATTACTTAAAAAAACAAAACTGAACTACGCACAAAAAAAATCGTAAAATACAGCTTAACTTTTGGTAATTCGAAAGTAAAAAATTCCGATATAAATAAAGATATGCCTTTAATAATTCGTCTAAAAAGAACACACAAGTCAATATAAACTCTGCTACGGATCTTTGATATCGAGATATTTAATCTTAAAGTAACGCTCTATATCTTTCACTAAAATGCGTTCACGAGATTGAACACGATTTGGCAGTTTCTTTCTTTTTTTTTTCGTTTCTTTCATTTTGACGTCACAGTACTGATTGACTACATAATTATACATTAGCCACGCGATAGGCGTCAAAATCGCCACGAAATACTTTCTTCCTCTTTGTCTGTTTGTTTATATTTTTATTATTTATGTTTTGTCTCTTCATTTTTACGAAATAAGGCACGTTGGCAGTGTCGATTTTTGTTTCTCTCATAAAGGGCAGTTTTACGGATAGTTTTTTCTTCTCACCGCCATTGTTTCGCTGGCAATTCGATCAATTACATTTACTTATCCAACTAGGGGCGTAAATAAACAAGTTAGTCACGGTTTTTGCTGTTACAAAAAAAAATCTTGGAAAATCGACGAGAAAAATATTTTCATTTCACCACTATGAGGTGCACCCTGAAGGTCAATGGTTTTTCCCATATCTCATTCTCGGCCGTTATACCATTGACCGGTCGCCCATGTATCACGATTCGAAATTCTCCGGTTCGTTTTAGACGATTGCGAAAATGTAAGGCTGAAATTCCTTGCTCCTTGACAATCTCAAAATGATTGATCTTGTTCCCTCGCACAATAGTGTATTCCATTTTTTCATCCTGGAGGAGAGAATAATTATAATGTTTCATTGTGTAAACATATACAAATTTGTATTTTCTAATTTGTCTTACTTTGATCGCAGGCTGCAATTTGATAATTCTCATTTTATGTTTCGTTTGACGCAGGCTGAGTTTCAGAATGTGCTCCTCGCCATGATGATGTCTCTTCGCTTTGCGTGAAGAACGTTTTCTTGCCACTTGTCGCATATTTTGAATCGAGTGTCTCGTACTCGTCGTCTCGTTGCTAGCTGAGAGTGATTTTATTATAGCTCCTCTTCTATGCCTCTCCTTACCACCATTGATCTGTCGATGGAATGGAAAATTCGTTGATTATAATCGCATGGAAAGTTTCAATAAAAAATTCATTACCTTGCACGAAAAGCATCCCTCGGTGGATATTATTTTATCATCAGCAGGTGGGACGTGATAAGAGTCAGAATTGATTGAGAATGTCGGTACGTTTCCAATCTCATCGCTGTAAGAACCCTGGGCCATTGGATTAATCGTCGACAGACAATGGCCTTGTCCGATTCTCTGATAACCGGTAGGACAGCCACATAGAAAACCACTGGGTCCGTTAGGTGTGCAGCCAAAAGCGCAAGGGCTTCCCATACACCCAGCGCTCACCTTTGACAAAAGTTGTAATAATTAATTGGAAATTAAGAAACAAGAAACATGTACTTTCATCTCTTTGTCCTTACCTGAACACAAATTTGCAAATTATTGTCAAACTGATAACCCTCGGGGCATCCGCACTTGTAACTACCGATGGTGTTGATACAAGCATTCTCACCACACGGTGAATTGTTGCATTCGTTCTCGTCGATGCATTGATTGTAATAAAGATGTTGAACGAATCCTTCTGGACAACCGCAGCGATAACTGCCCATTAAATTCTAAAAGACAGAAACGATTATATAAAATTAGCCCTACGCTTTGTTTAGATTTACAATCTTGTTTATTTACCTGACAACCGTGCTCGCAATTCCCATCGTCAGCACATTCGTTATTGTCCGTGCAGAAAGTTCCTGTGTGATCCAATTTGAAACCTCTGGGACATATGCAACGGAAACTACCCAAGGTATTTATGCAAGTTCCTGGTTTTGGACACGTGCCATGTTGCTCGCACTCGTTGATGTCTGAATGAAAAATTCGATTTCATTATTAATGTGCGAATGAAATAATTAATATCCAACAACGTACCATGACAAGAGTCGCCATGCTGGGTGTAACCGTCTCTACAACTGCACGTGTAACTTCCCTCGGTATTAATACATTGCTGTTGACACAAATGATTTCCAGTAGCACATTCATCCAAATCCCGACAATTGACACCGTCTGGATTCAATATGAATCCAGCTGGACACGAGCAAGTGAAACTGCCCTCGGTATTTTGACAATTGAATTTGCAAGGTCTCGGTGTCAGCTCGCACTCGTTGACATCTGCAATTTTTCTCAACAATTAATTTCTCATATAATTTTAATTTAACGATTCTAAATTGCTGGAAACAAACTGACCGGTGCAGGTCGTTCCAGAGTGATCTGTTTTGTATCCCTTGTTACAAATGCACCTGTAAGAGCCCAGTGTGTTGACGCAAATTCCATTTCTGCATAAATCAGGAATTGCTTTGCATTCATCAATATCTGCAAAACGAAATGATAATTAGTTTTGGGAGATTCTATAAATTGTGGATTATAATGAAAATACCTTGACCATCCACTGAAAAGCCCTTGTCGAGACAAAGCTCGTTGTAATTATCCGAGTCTCTCGAGGGACAAATTTCACAGTGAGGACCCCAAGCAGCTCCCATTGTGCAACAACAGTCGGCTTTAGTTACCGTTCTCACATCCGACGTTCTAGCAGTGCATCGTCCACTTATCGTCCTCAGGAAACAATAACCAACCCTTCGATCTACGAATTTAAAAATTAACATGAACTAACCTCAAATATTTCGAACTTAGTTTTCTCGACACTGACCAATACAGGATTTTCCATCGGGACTCTGAATGAATCCTTCCTGACAGAGACACTGATAACTTCCTTCCAAATTAATGCAACGTCCGTTTCTACACAGGCCAGAATTGACCGAACACTCGTTGACGTCTTTGCACTCGTCGGTCATGCCAATCTGCTGATAGCCAGGCGGACAAATACACATGAAACTTCCAATCAAATTTTTGCACTGGAACTTGCAATTGTTCGCCGGGGTCGAGCACTCGTCGACGTCTGAGGTAAAATATAAAATAATAATTATTGATAATACTGGGTAGGGTAAGGAGATGAGAAATTGAGGTTAATTTTAACAAACCTATGCAGTGTCTTGCATCAGCTGCTAGAACGTAACCGTAGGGACAAATACATCTGAAGGATCCAGGAGCATTGTGACACCGGAAGGCACATTGGTTACCAAGCTCGAGGCACTCATTGACATCCTCGCAGACTTGATTGGCACCAGGAGCGAAACCGTTGTTGCAAGAACACTCGAAGCCACCTTCGACGTTGCTGCAGGTACCATTGCCACATATATTTTGAGTGCTTATGCACTCATTGTGATCGATGCATTTTAGTCCTGTGTCGTCGAGGACATAGCCAGGAGGACATTCGCATCTGAAGGAACCGTCCGTGTTGATGCAATCGCCACCGTGACAAACGTCTGGCATGAAGAGACACTCGTTCAGATCGACCCCAGTGTCGTCACGACCAGGTCCTTCCGGGCACAATTTCTTAAATTCTTCTAAAAACGTGAATAAACTAGTTTATTAATTTCATTCAAACATTCTAGGATTTCTTAATACAGGTTGGTTTGTCTTCTCACCACTGTGTTCCCTTGGACATTGCTCGCAGTTTCCACCCCAAGCTTTGCCCATAGTGCAGCAACAATGCTTCTTCGTCATTCCACCCTCGCGAGGTGAGAAACATTGCCCTCGCCTGAAGCGATCATAACACTGCTCTTCCCTGACATCTATGCATGTCATCGAATTAACTTTTTCACTCAGTCTGAATCCTTCGGGACACTCGCATATTACACCACCCTCGGTATTTATACATCTTCCATTTTCGCAGATATTCTTCGTCTCGACACACTCGTCGACATCTGCAGAAAACAAAATCATGTAATCAACGTTACTGCCAGTATTTGAGGATGGTCGTGAGATTGAAGATGCTTACCAACGCATCTTCGTTTGGAATTGTCCAGCTCGAATCCAGGAGGACAGCTGCAGATGTAAGAGCCCATGAGATTCTGACACTTCCCAGGGATTGGACACAATCCAGGAATCTACGATTAAGATTGTTAGATCAAACCAATATTCATCCGTGAGTAATTTAAAACTCTGAATATTCTCACTTCTTTGCACTCGTCGATGTCACGACAGTGTTGTCCATCCTGTCCCAAGACATAACCATCAGCGCACTCACAATTGAACGCTCCTATTGTGTTCCTGCATCTTCCATTTCTGCACAAGAATGGCATCACCCTGCACTCGTCGATATCTACAAAAAGTAAATTATAAAAAACGTTCTCATTCTTTGATAGGAATGAAGCTGACACAACCCTGAAGAAAACTCACCAGCGCAATCGTTGTTGGGACTGAGCTTGAAGCCTTGGTAACATTGACACTTGTACGAACCCAGAGTATTGACGCAAGTGCCATTATTGCAAATATTCGGATTTCTCTGGCATTCGTCGATATCGTTACAAGAATCTCTGTCCCTGGTAAGGGCAAAACCCAAGTGGCAAACGCATTGGAAGCTACCTTGAAGATTGTTGCATGCACCGTTGCTGCAAATTCCTGGTCTCTCGTAGCATTCGTCGATGTCGATGCAACTACGTTGACTCAGACCAAGCTTATACCCAGCTGGACAGCGACACTCGAAGCTACCTTGAAGATTGACACACTGCGCATTCCCGGAGCAAGGATTGGGCGACTGAAGACATTCATTCTCATCGATGCACTGATGTGAATCCTCGTCGTAGACGTAGCCACGATCGCATTGACACTCGAAGCTTCCAGGAGTATTGAGACAACGACCGTGAGTGCACATAGTTGGCATGAGAGCACACTCGTCAATCTCTTCTGTGTGATTAGTAATAGGATTCATAATTTGTCCAGGTACCATTCCGCAGAGTACTTCATGCTCCCTAGATCTTTCACCGGGACACTGCTCGCAAGGTGTGCCCCAGGCAGCTCCCATCGAGCAACAACAAAGCATCTTAGTTTGAGGATGGATCATGGGATTGAAGCATTGTCCATCTTGATAATCCACGTAACAGAGCTCCTTTCTCATGTCGACGCACTCTTTCCCACCTGGCATCGACATGTAGCCCTCGGGACACTCGCAATGATACTTGCCCTGATCATTGATGCAACGTCCTACCCCACAAATTTGTGGATGAAGAGCACACTCGTCGATATCGATACAGCTTGTTTTCGTAGCATCGAGGATGAAGCCTTCGTTACAGGAACACATGAAGCTACCAAAAGTGTTGGTACAATGACCATTCTGGCAGATGTTCTCGTGCTCCTCGCACTCGTTAATGTCCTCGAGGATAACCGTGACGCGATTAGGTCGATAACCAGGACCACCTGGACAAAGATCCTCGAATTCTCTTGTACCAACTTCTGGACACTTCTCGCAACGTGTACCCCATGCGGTTCCTATACTGCAGCAGCAAGTTGCCTTCGTTACAGCTGACGACACGTCGAAGATACACTGAGGACGACCACCGGTATGCTCGTAGCCCGTGAAGCAGAGAGATTCTCGTCTGTCTGTGAAATTAATTCAACCACAGAGTTGTCAATTTGGATAAAACATCATCGTTTGGATACAGTCATCAAGCGACTTACCGACACAAGCGTTTCCAGCCTCGACTAGCTCATGATTGATGGGACACTCGCAGTGATATTTTCCCTGTGTATTGACACAGCTACCATACTGACAAGACTGTGGACTCTCGCATTCGTCTATGTCAGTACAATTACCACCGGATCCATCCAACTTGTAACCCTCGTCGCATTCGCATCGAAACATTCCAAAGATATTCTCGCATTTTCCATAAACGCAGAGATTGCTGAACATCTCGCACTCGTTTATGTCGATACAAGCCTGCTGATTGTTTTCTTCAGGATGCATGAAGCCCATCTCGCATTCACAACGAAACGAGCCAGGATAATTGAGACAGTGACCGTTCTCACAGAGACTTGGATCGTTGGAACACTCATCGATGTCCCTACAGTTGTAACCATCGCCACGAAAGCCAGCATCGCAGACACACTGAAATCCAACGTTCAGGTTTGTTAATCCATCGTTGTTGCTTTTCTTTACAATTCATTAATTTACAAATAATTGGTTTGCAGACTTTGAAAGAACCCTCGGTGTTGATACATTGTGCATTGGCATCGCAGCCACCGTTGTTGATGAGACACTCGTTGATGTCACGACAATCTATTCCATTCCCAGTGAAGCCTTCGTGACAAGTACACTCGTATGAACCTGGTGTGTTTTGACATTCGGCGAATTCGCTGCAGGAATAAGCGTTGAGCAGACACTCATCGTCATCAGTACAGTCTGGACCACCCTCGGGCTTGACGGAATATCCCTCGTCGCAACGACAATCGAACGAGCCGATAGTATTGTGACACTCACCGTAGCCACACACTCTAGGTTGACTAACACACTCGTCCACGTCTAAGTAATTATCGACGATTAAAAATACACAATTGTTTCATTTAAATTATCTTTCCAGTTCTTCAAACCGACCTATACACGATGCACCATCTTTCCCAGGAAGTAAACCTCCTGTGCAGCTGCAGGAGTAGCTACCAGGAACGTTGGTGCATTTACCACCGTTGCAGATTCGAGGATTTTCCTTGCACTCGTCCACGTCCATGCAGGAACGTCCATCAAGGTTTAAAGCGAAACCAGTGCTGTCCAGGCAAAGTTATTTAAGACTTTAATTAATCAAATGGACAAGGATGTATCATAGTTTGAAACAGAGGAAGAGAATTACCTGCAGGAACAGGAGAAACTGCCCGGTGTATTGATACAAATGTCTTCGCAGCCACCGTTGTTACTAGCACACTCATTGATGTCTTCGCAGTGTGACTTTAAACCGGTCTGTCGATAACCATCATCGCAGATACATTGGTAAGTTCCCATCATGTTCTCGCAGACTCCGTTCGAACATATCCCACTTGTTCTCGAACACTCATCGATATCTTTGCAGGATTCTTTGTCTGGACTCAGTTCGTGTCCAGGTGGACAAGCACACTTAAAACTACCCTCGGTATTCCGGCAAGTTCCACCTCTGCACAAGCCTGACGTCTCTTCACACTCGTTTATGTCTGGAGAATGACAAAAGTAGCGTGGCATTTGTTTGGATCAAAGGCGCTTTTATGTAAATATCTTACCCATGCAAATTTTCATGATGTCGCTGCTTCGATAACCAGGATTGCAGTCGCATTGGAAAGTGCCTGGTGTGTTGCGACACGTACCATTGCCACACACACCGTGCATTATCTCACACTCGTCGATGTCTGCAAGAATGAATTAATCATTTAATTATCATCGACTTTTTAATATTATTTTACTCGATACTTACCATTACACTTGAGTCCATTTTCATCAAGGGCATAGCCCTGGTTGCATCTGCAACTGTAGCTTCCTACTGTATTCTTGCAACGTCCATTTAGACACATTCCTGGAAACTCGATGCACTCGTTGATATCTTGTCTCTCGGTGAAGCCATCTCCCTTTGGACATAATTCTGCAAATATTTGACTTCCAGGTTTTGGACAAATTTCACACTTGTCGCTTCCCCAGGCACGACCAACTGAACAGCAGCATATGTTTCTTGAGAACTTTCCTTCGATAGCACTGGTGCAATGACCATGACGGTAATCCATGTAACAAGTCTCTTCTCTCGTGTCGATGCATGTCGTATCTTCATAAACAAAATTGTATATTTTAGTAAATGATTTTTTCTTTCAGGGAAAAGAAGTTGCTGTTGGTCTTACGAGTTGGATCGAGAGTGAGGCCTGGAGGACATTCGCAGCGATAGGACCCATCGGTGTTGACACAAGTCCCTCCACCCTTGCATATTCCAGTATTCAACTCACACTCGTTGATATCAGCGCAAGCTTTACCATCGAGCTTACCATAACCCTTTGAACATTCGCACAAATATTGATCACAAGTCTCGCATGGGCTACCCCATGCAACTCCTACCGAGCAGCAACATTCGGATTTCAATGCAAGCCTTGGGAAATTATTTTCGCAACGTCCTTCTATCATCTTCGTCCAACAGGATCCTCGACGATTGTCTGGACAAAAATGAATCTTTCAATTTCTTTTCAATTAGAATTTTGTTGTTACATTTCTTTTAAATCTAAACTAAACGAACCCATGCAAATGTGGCCTGTATTGTCCAATATGTAACCGGTGGAGCATTCGCATTCGTACGAGCCTCGAGTGTTTATACAAGCTCCATTGAAACAAACGTCTGGTCCAAGCTCGTAACACTCGTCGATGTCCTCGCACATTTGATTCTCAGTGTTCAGTCTAGTTCCAGTTGGGCAAACGCACTAAATTCCAAAGATAATTGTCTTGTTAAATTCTTGTCTTGTTGATCCATGGACATAAAGACTTGCCTGATAACTTCCAGGTGTATCTCTGCACTGTCCACCGCTGCACAAAGATTCCTCCAAGTCACACTCGTTTATGTCAGTGCAAATTTTACCAGTTGGGTCGACCTCGTAGCCATTGTCACAGATGCAACGATAAGTTCCCATTAGATTCTCGCAGCCTCCGTTTATGCAGATGTTAGGATTCTGGGCACACTCGTTGATGTCTAGGAATGTTTGTATTATCGTTAGTGATTGAGTTAAGTTAAATTTATAATCGATGGGAAGATTGAATTAATTTTGTTTTTGTTGCACCATCTCCATTGTAGGTCATTCCTGCTCCATGAGGACAGAGGGCTTCAAACTCGGTGCTGTCAGGCATTGGACAAGCTTGACAATTGCTTCCCCAACCCAATGGTTGACCAAGAATAACTGTGCAACAGCAACAACTTGATTTTGTAACTGCTACTGAAGTTGGATTCGAGCATTGTCCATCCTTGTATTGTGAGTAACAGAGATCTCTTCTTGTGTCTGAAAATTTAAGCCATGGTTTAATATTTATCAATAGATTAATTGTTTATGTGTTTACAAACCTAGACAAGATCTTCCATCTGGACCAAGATTGAATCCTGGATTGCATTCGCAACGAAAACTTCCAGGGGTATTTTTGCAACGACCATTTTGACAAGGCGAACTTTGACACTCGTCGATATCTGTTGGGTATAATAATTTTATATCAAGTTTTTATACATTTATAAAAAAATATAAAATTTACAAATTTGATATAAAAATTTGATTAAAATTATTTAAAGAATTTATATAGAATTTTATAATTTTATATAAAATTTATTTATATAAATTTTATTTATTTATATAAAATTCTTTATATAATTTTAATCAAATTTTTATATAGTATTTTTATATTAGAATTTCTATTGAATTTTACATGGAATTTTATAATTTCACATGAAATTTTTATACATTTATATAAATTTGATTAAAATTATTTAAAGAATTTATATAGAATTTTATAATTTTATATAAAATTTATTTATATATAAAATAAATAAAATTTCTTTATATATAAATATAAATAAATTTTATATAAATAAAATAATTTTTAATAACTTTAATCAAATTTATATAAATGTATACAAATTTGATATGAAAATATAAAATCATATATAAATTATATATAAATTATTTTATATATATAAATTCTTTAAACAATTTTAATCAATTTTTTATATCAAATTTGTCTACATTAATATAAATTTTACATAAAATTATAATAACGATATAAGTCTAATATTACTATAAAATCATAGAATTATAGAACCTTAGAATAAATTATTAAGAATTTTAAAAGGAATTTTATATCGATTAATCATCGTTATTATCATATAATCTTTATCTCGATTAATCCTTTACCTATGCAATGACTTTGATCAGGTCCAAGTCGAAATCCGGAATCACAAACGCATTTGAAGGATCCCTCCATGTTGACGCATTTACCATTGGCACACATACCAGTGTTGGAGCACTCGTCCATATCAACGCAGAATGTATTGTCCCTGGAAGGTGTGAAGCCAGATTGGCAAGCGCAGTGATAAGAACCAGGTGTATTCTCGCAGCGACCGTTTAGGCAGATACGAGGATTCTCCGAGCACTCGTTTATATCTGTAATTTAATTCGAGATTAATTTTTTCTCATTATTATTATTATTATTATTATTATTATTATTATTATTATTGTTGTTGTTGTTGTTGTTGTTGTTGTTGTTGTTGTTGTTGTTGTTGTTGTTGTTGTTGTTGTTGTTGTTGTTATTGTTGTTGTTGTTGTTGTTGTTATTATTATTATTTCTATATAAATAATTAGTTCTAGTTAGTTTGTAAAATTTATTGTCAAGGTGGATGTAAATTGGCGACAGTAATCGACCGGTAGGAAGGAGGACATCGTCCTGTGTTTGTAAAACTGTGACCGGTGGACTTTTCTTCACCAAGGAGTCAGGCCCGAGGCGAAGCGTTTATCGCGATACTATATAAGTTCTTGCCTTCCGCATTCGTGTACCCGGTTGTTATCTTCTAATACCCGCCCTATCAAGAAATCACCAGTGATAAATTGCCGACTTGTAAATTACGGTAGTACACGGTGGTGAAAGGAATAGCCGAGTGAGTAAACCGAGTTAAACAACGATCGACGATATTTTCACCCTTGCTTGCCCCTTCCTCCTCGTCGATAAATAACAAAAATCGAGGAGAATAATTATAAATAATTATTGTCAATGAAGATTGTCGAATTAACGTAAGGAAAAAAAACGAAAGGTTTTGTTTTATGTAAGTTGTGCTTATTTTTTTTTAGAAATTGTTATCTATAAAAAAGAAAAGTTAGAAAAATTAACGTCGTCTTTCGAAGTTTCTCGACTCACCGATACATGTGTTCTTCGACGGGGATAGTACGTATCCGTCGTTGCATTTGCATTTGAACGAACCGTTCATGTTGGTGCAATGTCCGTTGGTGCACATTCCCGTGTCCTGGCACTCGTCGTGATCTGCTTCCGGCCAAAAATAATTAATTCAATTTAATTAATTATTAAAATTAATTAATAATTAGTTAAATTAATTAATAATTAGTTTAATTAATTAATAATTAATGGTATTAATTAATAATTAATGGTATTGATTAAATTAATTAATAATTAATTGAATTGATTAATAATTAATTTAATTAATTAATGAATTAATTAACTTAATTAGTAAAAATAATTAATGATTAGTTAATTAATCAATTAATCAAATTAATTAGTAAAATTAATTAAATTAATAATTAACTAATTAATTAAATTAATAATTAATTAATTAATAATTAATTAAATTCATAATTAATTAATTAGATAAGTAAATTATTAATTAATTAATTAAATTAAGTATTCAAATTAATTAATGATTAAAATAATTAATTAAATTAATAATTAACTAATTAATTAAATTAATAATTAACTAATTAATTAAATTAATAATTAACTAATTAATTAAATTAATAATTAATGAATTAATTAAATTCACAATTAATTAATTAGTGAAGTATTCAAATTAATTAATGATTAAAATAATTAATAATGAATTAAATTTGTAATTAATGGTAAAAAATAATTTTAAAAAAATATGAAATTTCTGTAATTCGATTAATTTACCGGTGCAATATCTTCCCTCGCCGGAAACGACAAAACCGGGCGGACACTCGCAGGTAAAACTACCAGGAAAATTGCGACAAGCTCCACCCTGACAATAACCCTCTTGACATTCGTCAATATCGTCGCATCTACCGCTCTTTTTCACGAATCCGGCGTAACATTCGCATTCGTAACCATCCGGTGTGTCGATGCACTTGCCATCGCCGCATATATCCGGTCTGAGGGCGCACTCGTTCACGGTAAAAGATTGCGACTCGGAGCACAATCTTCGATAATCCTCTATTGTAACGAAAACAATGGAAAATAATATAAACGAGGTTCATCGAACCCGAATAATCGATCACGAAATCGGCAAGATCGATAAGCTCTTCCGTTCGATTTTTTTTTGTTCAATCGTGCTAACGATCGATACGTACCGCTCCCACTTCGTGGACAAATGAAACACTCGTCGCCCCAACCGCGTCCCATATTTTTCCCGCAGCAACAATCCTTTTTGCTCAATCTCACGGCCAACCGATTTTTGCACTGGCCGTTTCTGTTAACCGCCGTAAAACAAAAACCCTGTCGTCCGTCTAAAAAGAAAAAAAAAGGAAGAAGAGTGAAAACAAAAAAAAATTCGTTTAATTGTTCTTCTAAATTTGGATTAAAAATCGTTCGATCGTATCGAAAAAATTAATTACCGATACAACGTTTTCGATCCTGACTTTGTATGAAACCGGGATTGCAGACGCAGTAATAACCACCGACGGTATTTATGCAACGTCCGTCCTCGCATATTCCCTCGTCCTCGCACTCGTCCCTGTCGGTGCACTCGTTCGTCTCGAGATCTCGCGTTTGTCCCTCGGGACACTCGCAGGTGAACGATCCCGCTGTGTTTACGCATTTTCCACCCTCGCACAATCCAGGAATCGCCTCGCACTCGTTAATATCTTTGAATCGGGCAAAAAAATAATTATCGATCTCGCTATATTCGATTAATCGAAAAAATCGATTGACCGAAACAATCGATTAATCGAAACAATCGATTAATCGTAAAAATCGATTAATCGAAAAAATCGATTAATCGCAACAATCGATTAATCGCAACAATCGATTAATCGAAAAAATCGATTAATCGCAACAATCGATTAATCGAAACAATCGATTTATCGAAAAAGTCGATTAATCGAAAAAATCGATTAATCGAAACAATCGATTTATCGAAAAAGTCGATTAATCAGAAAAATCGATTGATCGACAAAACTTACCGACGCAGTTGCCCTGATTCGTTTTCAAATGACCGATCTCACAATCGAGTCTCGCGGGGCATCTCTCGCAGGGATGACCCCAGCCCTTGCCTACTGTCGCGCAACACATCTGCCTCGTGCAAACGACACCCTGTAGATTCACGAGACACTGGCCATTCTTTACTTTCGTGTAACACGGCCCGACTCGATAATCCGTATCGCAGCGCCTTCCGGTGTAGCCATAAATGCAAGCGCATCGATCCGGCCCGATGCATCGTCCCTGATTGAGACAAGCTTCTCGACAAATTGCTGTAAACAACCATTTTGTCTTATTTTCAATCAAATCTTAATTACAATTTACAAAATTTTGATTTTAATCGAATTTTTTTTAAATCTTATTTTCAACCTTCTCGTCGCACAAAGTTACTCACGCTCGTTGCAAAATTCTCCCTGATATCCCGCTCTACATTGGCATCTACCGTCCACGCAATTCCCATTGATACAATGAACCCTGCAAGTTCCTCCAGCCCCTCGGCCACTTCCGGCAGGCCCGACTTCCCTGTGCTCCGAGTTGCTGCGATTGTCGTGAGTCGAAACTGTTGGTGCGGGAGAGACGTGTAGGAAAAATATTTTTTTTTGCCTTAAATCACACGTGACGAGAGAGAAAGAGAGGGGGGGGGGGAGAGACCGTCGTAACTCTATTCTTTGATTTACACCTTGGTCAGAATTTTTCCCTCTCCCTTGTACTATTACAACCCTCCTCAGCCCTCGCCCCTACCCCTCGGCCCTTTTCCTCGCACATCGTTATTACTGGCATTCCTTCGATAACTGCGAATCATAAACGCTCGAGTTGTACCCGCAGGGTAAAAGAGAGCTGTCGTCCTCCAACACCAATGCTCCACGCTCTTTCCTTCTCGTCACGCTCTTTTACTCGCGACAATCCCCACCCATATTTCTCTCGTAGTTAACGTTTTACCCTCGTTTCTATCTTGATGTAAAATATATTTAAAAAAATCTTGAACAGGCTGTTTTATTTTTAACGGGGGAGGTCTAGTTGAAATTTTCAAAAAATCGATTTTTTTTTCATTTTCTAAAAGTACGATATCTTACGAGTATTTTCCGACTAATTGCATTTAAATCGGACCATTATTCGCCGAAATATATAACTTTGAAGGAAGCTATGTTAGAGCCATACAAAGTAAGTAGGTAAAACGTTTAAACTCATTTTTCTCCAAAGCATGTTTTCGAAGTCGGTGATGACTGTAACTCGAGAACGGCTTTACCGATCGAGTTGAAATTTATATCACTTCTTCTATATACAGGGTGAATTTTCATAAGATGTAACAGGCTTTATTTTAAGGTAGATGGGATCATTACAAGCAAAAGTTGCAAATATACATTAGGGATATTTTTAATAGTTTACGAGATATAAGGCTTTAAAGTTGAGCCAATCAAGGCGTTCTGAGAAGCGTTAGCCCCGCCCACTTCCCGTCCTAGCGGCCAATGGCCGAGAAATAAAAATGACTACGTAATAATATAATAACTAAAATTGAGTGCTCTGAATTTTGCAAACCCAAATGTAACGCTCTGCACTGTGCTATCTCTATGGCTAGGGCGGGAGTGGGCAGTGCCAACGCTTCTCGGCGCGCTCTGATTGGACCAACTTAAAATCTCGATATCTCGTAAACTATTAAAAATATCCCCAATGTATATTTGCAAATTTTGTTTGTAATGGTCCCATCTACCTTAAAATACAGTCTGTTATACCTTATAAAATTCATCCTGTATAATTGTCCTCCGGATGAACGAAGGGTTTTGATCGAATCGTGAAAAAATAAGCCTCGTTTTATCGTGGGAAGATATAAAATTGTAATAAAATGATTAAGGGTTGATTTTTTTTTTTTTTTTTTTTTTTTTTTGATGTTACCTCTTGGTTGGCCTGGTCCACAGACCGAGGCGACCGAGCCACTGTCGCACAGACATATATTCGGCCTTATACATCTGCCCTGATTGCCACATCGCCTTGAACAAATGGCTGAAAAATTATCGAAACTGAATTCTCGTCGGATCAATTATTCTATGTAAAATTCTATATAAAATTCCACATAAATTTTATATAGAATTTATTATAATTTTATAGTAATATTATAATTATATTATTATTATAATTTTATATAAAATTTATATAAATGTATAAAAATTTGATTAAAATTATTTAAAAAATTTATATCAAATTTTTATACATTTATATAAATTCTATCTAAATTTTTTAAATATTTTTAATAATTTTAATAATAATTTTCTTATAAAACTCGAAATAACTTACGAATCACGCAGAGTCCCGTTTCCGGTTTTCTCGTCCATCCGGGACAGCAGTAATTTTTGTATCTCGTTCGACAGATATTTGGTCTGTAAAAAAATGTAAGAAAAAAAAGTCTAACTAAAAAACGAGACTCGTGAAAAAATGTTATAATTACATCGACAGGCGTATCGCGCCGAGGCATCAAGGATAAATTCTTCCCATGCTCTCGTCTGAATTTTTTAAACAGATGGTAAAATACGAAGTTCGACATAATTATGAAGTTTCCAGATATCGAGAGCGTGAGAAATTGTAAAAGAATTTTTTAAATAAATTAACAACGATGTTGTTAATTTTATAAAAATTCATTTTCCATTTTATATCAGCTAGAAACATAATACCCCGCTTATATCTATTGTCATACAGGAGAGAGGCAGTGGTCATAGGGGTAGCGTTCCGGACTCACACCCGGCGGACCAGGGTTCGATTCCCACTGACATCGGTGAATTTTTTTCCGCGTTTTTTTCTGTTCTTTCGATAATTCGGCATCTACCTAAGAAAATCTTAAACTTATAGGTCCGTCGGAGTGGTGGTCGATGGAGAATTGAAGCTGGAAATGTCTATGAGAAGAAGAGATGTAAAACGGCGAAGTACGTCGTCGTACATTGCAATCTGTGCCTCAACCACCCCGATCGATCCAAGAGCTATGCGCCAAGTTTACTATCTATCTATATAATTATAGAAGGTTCATAAACATGTTGACCCTCTCTCTCTCTCTCTCTCTCGCTGCCACAAGCCCCTGCTGTCTTATCCGCGCGGTGGGGCTAGCGCACCTGAATTAGGTAGAGGGAGGAGAGATGGATACCACCAGTAAGTCAGTCAGTCGTCGCTCGGTCGGTCGCACGTGGCAGTCGATAAAAAGATCCCATCGTAAAAATAAATAATCCAACAATCCTCCGTTTCTTTAATTTAATTAACAATAAATAAATAAACAGCTGGGTAAGAGTGGATTTTGAATTCTTCAAAAATTATTTTTTTCTTATTATCTTGTTTTTATTATTATTTATTTTCATCCAGCGCGACCCACATGGCGCGTGTTCACGCGGTTGTTGTGCACGCGTTACGATGCGCGAAATGAAAAAGATTTAGCCATGGCTGTGCCACCTCGGGAACAAGGCGGCCATTCACTCTCGTTTGCCCCATAATTAACGTCAGCTGCTAGGCCTACTCTTTTAAGTACTTCCACTTACGCGCCATGGCGCCGAGTCTTGCGCACGCATATCCGCAGTTTCTTGCGAGTCGCGCTGAGTATATCGAGAGAGCGAGAGAATAAAAAAAGAAAAAACTATAAACCGCAATGTAATAATGAACGAGAATAAACCAGAAAAAAAGGAAGGCTCTCGAGCGAATCAAACGACGACCGCGGCCAACCGAGCGATAAAGTTATATTCGAAACGCAAAAGTACTTTGATAGACATACCGAGGAATTACTCGAGAGGATGAAATTAAAGTTCTTCCGTCGATGGAGGAATCTTCACACATTTCCGGGTCTTTGAATAAATGGGACGAGTATGAAATTAAGTTCTTTTTATTTTAGAAATTATTGGTGAGTTAAGATTCTTGTTATTGATAAATGATTTTATTAGTTCGTTTATGTATATATTTAATATGTAGGGAATATGCAATTTATATTTATTATTTATTTTGTTGTAAAAAAAAATTAAAATATATTTTGTTGAAAAAAAATTTGAGCAAATTTTTTGTATTTTATTTTATTTTAGAAATTATTGGTGAGTTAAGATTCTTGTTATTGATAAATGATTTTATTAGTTCGTTTATGTATATATATATAATATGTAGGGAATATGTAATTTATATTTATTATTTATTTTGTTGCAAAAAAAAATTAAAATATATTTTGTTGAAAAAAAATTGAGCAAATTTTTTGTATTTTATTTTATAAATTATTGGTGAGTTAAGATTCTTGTTATTGATGAATGATTTTATTAGTTCGTTTATGTATATATTTAATATGTAGGGAATATGTAATTTATATTTATTATTTATTTTGTTTCAAAAAAAAATTA
Organism: Netelia fuscicornis; assembly: GCA_946811545.1. Lineage (NCBI taxonomy): Eukaryota > Metazoa > Arthropoda > Insecta > Hymenoptera > Ichneumonidae > Netelia > Netelia fuscicornis. The sequence continues at coordinate 45,025,713 of OX328014.1, read as the reverse complement.
AAATATATTTTGTTGGAACAAAATTTAAGCAAATTTTTTGTATGTGATATTTGAAAGTTCGCTGTAGCTAGAAATATTGAGCTAGATTCGTGATTCTTGGATCATTTTTTAGGTCTCGGAGAGGAGTTTGAAAAGCTATTTGGTAAATTTTCTGTCCGACGAACGAGAACCGAGAAAAATCGCTTTTTCGAAATGATCCGATTTCCATAAAAATCGGCGATATATCGAATTCCAATGAATTTTAATCACTTCCGAAGCCTGTATCGATAGGAAATTTCCCGTATAATAAGAAAATCATAGTCTCGTTTTCGATTTTTCACGATTTATCGATCTTAAATCGATAAATCGTTAATAAATCGTTATTACCGATTTTTACGTTTATCTCCCACAATTTTTGACATATCGAGAAAAAAAAGATCCATCCTATTCCCAGGAAATTTCCCATACAACAAGAAAATCATAGTCTCGTTATCGATTTTTCATGATTTATCGATCTTAAATCGATAAATCGTTAATAAATCGTTATTACCGATTTTTACGTTTATCTCCCACAATTTTTGACATATCGAGAAAAAAAAAGATCCATCTTATTCCCAGGAAATTTCCCATACAACAAGAAAACCATACTCTCATTTTCGATTTTTCACGATTAATCGATCTTAAATCGATAAATCGTTATTACCGATTTTTACGTTTATCTCCCACAATTTTTGACATATCGAGAAAAAAAAAGATCCATCGTATTCCTAGGAATATCAATTATGTTCCAAGTTACGATACTCGTTCGGACCTTTCACGTACAATAAGAAAATCGCGATTCTCGAGAATAATGTCAATGACTAACAAGTTACAGGGATAATAATCGCGCCGCAAACCGATATTAAAAGCCCACGATGCTCCACAGTGTCATTAGGCAATCTCGTTCAAACAATGGACCGTATACATATCTGCCTTGCTTATTATGTACTTATATGTCCACATATATATATGCGTGTGCCTATAAACTCGGTGCCGTAATACGATTATTGCGTAATGAGGCCATTCCACGGATGCTCAGGCGAATAAAAAATCTCCAACGCTGATTAATTTATCCTTCTGCCCATAAAGCGACGATCGTGATTAATCAGAAATCGTGGGTGGCGTCTGATCGAAGTTCTCTTATCGATTGTATTCTCAAAATTTACTCACTGTACTAGAAATAAAATGGACGTTATAAAAAAAAATATAAAAATCAAAAATGTAAAGAAAAATAATTTTTTTTCTCGAGATTCTTTTTCTCCTGGAGTTGTCAAAAATTGAGATAGCCGAACATTCCTGGGCTCATTTTTCTCGTCTCGGCGAGGCCTTGAAATAGTTATTCGTAAAATTTTCTGTACGAGGAACGAGAACTGAAATAAAAATTGATTTTTCGAGATTTTGCGATTTACATCGAAATTGCATCGAAAATGTATTGAATTCCGATGAATTTTAATCCTTTTTTACTCTTTAAGGGTCGATTTAGATTCGAACTTTCCCATACGACAAGAAAAATATTAGAAAGATAAAAATAAAAAGAAAAAAAAATTCTTTTCTCGCCGTTCTTCTCCTCGAGTTCCCAAAGTCACGATAAATTCATCTTTCTCGTTCTCCGTCGTTAATAGATCGGAATTCATCGCCCTATCGTGACATTTCATTACGAGCACTTGACGATTAGGTGGTTTCTCATAGTCGACCGAGACTCCACTCCAATCGAGGCTGCAGCTACAAATTAACAAACTACGCACTCGTATCGTTATTTTCCTTCGTCGTGGCTTCAATACAAATATACATACATATACAGGCTGAATTTCATAAAGTGTCCCAAGCTTTATTTTAAGAGATAGATAAGATCATTACAAACAAAATTTGCAAATATACATTAGCGATATTTTAAATAGTTTACGAGATATAAACGTTTAAAGTTGGTCCAATCAGAGCGCGCCGAGAAGCGTTGGCGCCGCCCACTCCCCACCCAAGCGGCTGAACTAACTTTAAAAATTGATATCTCCTAAACTATTAAAGATATCCCCAACGTACATTTGCAACTTTTGTTTGTAATGATCTCAGCTATCTCAAAATAAAGTTTGAGACATCTTATGAAACTCACCCTGTATATACATATAACAAAATTCTCCGTGGCCTAAACCGATGTTCTCTACGTCACGGAGAGACAATTGAACCTACGGGATCGTAATTATTTTCGTAGCTTCAATACAAATATACATACATATACAGGGTGAATTTCATAAAGTATCCCAAACTTTATTTTAAGAGATAGATAAGATCATTACAAACAAAATTTGCAAATATACATTAGCGATATTTTTAATAGTTTATGAGATATAAACGTTTAAAGTTGGTCCAATCAGAGCGCGCCGAGAAGCGTTGGCGCCGCCCACTCCCCACCCAAGCGGCTGAACCAACTTTAAAAATTGATATCTCCTAAACTATTAAAGATATCCCCAATGTACATTTGCAACTTTTGTTTGTAATGATCTCAGCTATCTCAAAATAAAGTTTGAGACATCTTATGAAACTCACCCTGTATATACATATAAAAAAATTCTCCGCGGCCTAAACCGATGTTCTCTACGTCACGGAGAGACAATTGGACCTACGGGGTCGTAATTATTTCTGCGAATTTATCACACCGAGACCCTCGAGCCTCGTTCCAACGTTAAGTCAGTCTCATGTTACACCTAGCAATAAATTAAGGCATCTCGGGGGAAAGAAAATATTTATCGTTTGTACTGTACCAATGAGCTCGAAAGAGATTGAGTCGTCTCTTTCGCGCGAGGAGAGACAGGAGAAAATAAGAAGAAATAAAATGAATTGGTTTATTATCGAAATTTGAGATTTACGCCTAGATTGCGATCGGATCGGATCGAAAAAAGCGTGCGAAGCCTAACTTTGTGGTCGAATCGTGTGTTTTATATACAAGCTGTATTATTGGGTAGTAATTTTAACGCGATCAAAAATCGTTCCCTCCTTCCTGCAGCTCGCCGCGACTATAATTCCAGTTATAACAAGCCTTAAGGTCGAAATCAATGTTCGCACGAACGCTTCTTTAGTCAGCTCGAGGAAGATGGGAACGATTTTTTTATACATCCAAAAAATTAATAACAAAAAACGAATTTGTTTCTTTATTGTTATTACAATTTTATTTAAATAATTTTATTATTTTAAAGTTTTTTTTCGATTAATTTTATACGCTGCTCCCATTGGATTTGATTTGATTTGTTTTATTTATCAAAAAAATGAGGACACGTGATTTTAATCTCGACAGACTCCCTTCGTCTGACTCACAATCAATTTTCGATTACGGTGGGACAACTCGAACGGATCGTCGCGATCTTTTCTCCCCCGTGAACACGACATTCCTTCTCGATAAATCGTCCAGTCACGAGTCGTTTGACGTTTGTGACAAGCACAGCGTGAGGTCTTTAAGGAGATTCACTCCTCGTCAAAAATAAGTGCTGGATAAAATTTTTTTTATCTTTCTCCTTTTTTTCTTTTTTTTTCTCGAAAACAACAATGCAGCAACGACAGGAGCAATGCAATTTATCAATTGGAACAAATTGTGGCTGATATAATTTAATCGTTAGAAATTTTTTTTTTTAATTCAAAATTTTTTTTATCAAATTGATAACGTTTGGATCAATTCGAACAATCTAGTATCTTATGGCCTCTTTCCTTCGCGTTTGAATTTTTCATTATTGCTAAAAAGGGGAAAATCCAATTCGATAATTATTCACGCTAATTTCCTTCGACAAAAATAAATGTTTTTCTCGATAACAACAATAATGCAGCAATAAGTTTTTCAACTGTAAAAAATTGTAGCTGATATAATTATTAAATTATATAATTAAATATAATATAATATAATTATTATTAATATAATAATTAAATATTATATAATAATAATAATAATAATAATATTATTATTATATTATATATTATTATTATATTATATTATATAATATATTATTATTATATTACATTATATATTATATTATATATTATTATTATATAATAATTAAATATTATATAATAATAATATTATTGTTATTATTATTATATTATATATTATTATTGTTATTATTATTATTATATTATATAATATAATTATTAAATTATATAATTTGATATAGATATAATTATTAAATTATAAAATTAAAAATTAAAACGCGAAGGAAAGGAGTCTTAACGACGGATACACACTTGATTGTTCGAATTGGTTCAAACGTTATATTATAAAATTATAAAAAATGATTAACTAAATAAAAAAATTAAATTGTAAAAAAAAAATTTTATTAAATTGTAAAAAAAAAACTAGAAAATTTTTAACAATTTAATTTTTTTATTTAACTAATAATTTTTTATGAAATTGCTAACGTTTGAACCAATTCGAACAACCAAGTGTGTATCCGTCGTTAAGACTCCTTTCCTTCGCGTTTTAATTTTTCGTTGTAGCTATAAAGGGGAAAACCCAATTAGATAATTATTCACGCTAATTCCTTTCGACTCGGACAAATTAGGTTAAACGGTCCATTGCGCAATCGAAACGGGAAGGGAGTCGAGGAGAATGCGAGCAAGGAATTTTTCTATCCACGTGTGTCTGTGTGCATGTCTGATTCGTGCGAGATTCTCGCCTCCACAGAAGCTATTCGCATCGATGCTCTCCGGCATAATTCTCGTCATCTCCTAAGTGTGACAGAATGTTGTAAGAAAAAAAGGAAGGAAGGGAGGGAACAAAAAAAAACGTTGCCCTTAAAATCTCAAGTCCCTCGTCGTTCTGGACTGTACTCTCGTGCATTAAAATAATCATACGTGGTATGGTTAAACGTCACCAAGCTGGAGATAACTCCTGCCCTACAATCACTGAACCTCGTTATTTATCGTTTGCACTTTTAAAAAAAAAAGCGATAATCATATTCACGAGACATTTTCAGGATTTTTAAAATATACGTATGTATATAGGCTACGTATATATGGGGAGTTTCAGGTCGAATCGAAACTTCTTATCGATTAATTTTTAGAAAAACGAAATTTTTTTCTTAATTTTGAAAAAAAATTATTTTTTGTTTTGGAGTGGGGGAAAAAATCTGAAAAAATTCGGGATGTTTCTTGGGGTTGTGACAATGCTGGGAAAAAATTGGGGAGTGGATTGGACGGTTTTATCTTTGGTTTAGACGGAATGTAACGTATGACAGGCTGGCCAAAAAGTAATTGCGTTTTTAGCACAATAGATGGCACGGTTTGTGCATTTCTCGTATGTGTTTGTGTATTTAACGGTGTTGAGGTTGATTCGATTAGATATTGAGGAAGTTGGATATTATTGCTCCGGATAGAGAATTTTATGTCCCTGATATATGAATGGGGCAGTATGTAATCGGGAGTGTGTTGTACATTGCGGATAATATGGAATTAGATTAATCGTGAGTCCTTACGAGATTGGTTTATTTCCTTATCGGACTTTCTCAAAATTATACATCGTTATTTTATCAATTTCTTTCGATCAAACATTTTCCTTTTAATTGATTTTTGAAAAATCGTCGAAGGATACAATTACGCAGGTAAACTCGATGCAACGATTATTTGATACGTGGGAAGTCTCGATTCGTAGTAATTCTGACAATATCGTACTCGGAATTGGTTAACTCCAAAATTGCACAAAAACGTTTTTCTTCGATCGTTAAAATTACCAGCGTTAAAGTGCCGGAGGATTCTCCTTGGTTTCAACAATCACGTAATTTCTGATCGTACGAAACAATCTTGATCTATAATTTTCAAATTGAACTCGGCACGTAAATCTCGCGTCCTGATAAGAATTTTCATCTCGACATTGTCAAAAGTAATTGAGATTCCGATGTTACGAAGATATGAGAAAAAAACGCAGTTACTTTTTGGCCAAGCTATTATATGGGTCGTTTCGACTCAACGTGAAAATTCCGTGTCCTGATAAGAATGTCCATCTCGACATTGTCAAAAATAATCAAGTTTCCGAAATTACGAAGATATGAGAAAAAAACGCAGTTACTTTTTGGCCAAGCTATTATATGGGTCGTTTCGACTCAACGTGAAAATTCCGTGTCCTGATAAGAATTGTCCATCTCGACATTGTCAAAAATAATTGAGTTTCCGAAATTACGAAGATATGAAAAAAAACGCAGTTACTTTTTGGCCAAGCTATTATATGGGTCGTTTCAGCTCAACGTGAAAATTCCGTGTCCTGATAAGAATTGTCCATCTCGACATTGTCAAAAATAATTGAGTGTCCGAAATTACGAAGATATGAAAAAAAAACGCACTTTCTTTTTGGCCAAGCTATTATATGGGTCGTTTCGACTCAACGTGAAAATTCCGTGTCCTGATAAGAATTGTCCATCTCGACATTGTCAAAAATAATCGAGTTTCCGAAATTACGAAGATATGAAAAAAAAAAACGCAATTACTTTTTGGCCAAGCTATTATACGTGTCGTTTCAGCACGAAATTAAATATTTCAATAATTTAACATTGAAACGTTATATCGCGACTCAAACCCTACGATACAGTCATTAAAAAGTGACTGTTTTAGATTTTGTAACTGGATAACTCGTGAATTGCTCCTCACTGTCAATTCATAAGACACTTTGCGTTAGTTACTCAACATTTTGCGTGTCTATATATACAATGACTCAAAGATGGTGGCAAGTCGTGTTCGTTGCACCGAGAATAAGTCGGAGTCGAGTTAATTGACCGTACGTGCGTGTGTGTAAAAGCGGCGAATCGCGATCTCCACATACTCATCGCTTACATTGCGTTTTCCTTCTCGGCCTTCCGCAAACTAGATCCCTCTTTCAGCTCTCTGCAATTTCAGGCGGAAGATTGAAAAAGCGAGGAAGAGAGGGGAAAAGAACAAAAAAAAACACCAAATCACCGCTCGATTATTATAAGTGGCTACTTATTCATGGGCAAATAATGCTAATTATGAACAAGTCCCTGGAAGATAAGAACTCCCTCCTCTCTCTCTTTCTAGTTGACGAGATTTGCACGTTTGTTCATCCGGTGAAAAACGAGCACAGGTCGTTCCGCAATTTTCCCTCGATGCTCGTAACATAAAACCATTTTACGTAGGAAGATCAAGGACACTGCCTCGTTATCACGAATATTTATTTCGTTGAAAAAAAATTCTCTCAACGACAACAAAATTGTCCATCTTCTTTCTTATCGATCTTGACGATAAATTCACTGTCCTATATTTTAACACGAAAAGAAAAATCAGACAGTGACTTCTGCAACGTGAACTCGAAATGTCGAGATAGACAATGGAGGATCATCAATCGTATCTCGTTCGTCAGATCGTTCAGCCCAGGAGTTTTATTTCCGTGCCAATAAATTCAGACGCGTTGGGCGCACCTAAGTTTTACCCTCATTAATGTTACTTCCGGTACGTTGTCCGCTTTATCGCACGGGAAAAACAATGCCTCGATCTATATTGTTAACTATATAACGTCGTCCATATTTAATCTTGGTCTGGAAAGTTGCTTACCCGACCGGAGGAATCGATTGCAAATTATTGTCGAGATCTTGGGTTGTTCCTGGTGTATAACGCGTCCCAGGTGGATTATCCTGTAGAGTCCGATTCGCCAGGAAGAGGAAGACTATCGCCGACAAAATTCCAGCTCGGCTCGCCAACATTTTTTCTTCAATCTTTCAAACTCTAGTTTCATGGACTTTTAGCACCGCGTCAAGTCCGAATTGTCCGTGGCCTCAGTAGGCATTCGTCGAGCGGGTTGATACCCCGGCCATTTGATCTTCTTTTCGTTTTTCTTCCGTCCAATTTCTTCAAATCGTTCTCTAATTCTTAAATTAATTCGTGCTTTTTGGCCAAGCAAAAGCGCCTAAATCGATTAAAACCCTGGCCAAAAAGTAATTGCGTTTAAAACGCAATGACTTTTTGGCCAAGCAAAAGCGCCTAAATCGATTAAAACCCTGGCCAAAAAGTCATTGCGTTTTAAGCGCAATTACTTTTTGGCCAAGCAAAAGCGCATAAATCGATTAAAAACCTGGCCAAAAAGTAATTGCGTTTAAAACGCAATGACTTTTTGGCCAAGCAAAAGCGCCTAAATCGATTAAAACCCTGGCCAAAAAGTAATTGCGTTTAAAACGCAATGACTTTTTGGCCAAGCAAAAGCGCCAAAATCGATTAAAATCCTGGCCAAAAAGTCATTGCGTTTTAAACGCAATTACTTTTTGGCCATGCCTGTATATACGTATAACGTGTCGCGAGCGAGAAAAAAAAAGTAGAATGTGGATGAGTCTGCATCGCGCAGCTTGGCGCGATAACGCATGTGCGTACCCGCGAGGAGTGTTGGCGTTCCGGAAGTAGCGAAGAAGTGTGAAATGATAGAAAGACTATCAACGCCAGGGGTGTGTATAAATAAAATTCTTATCTTCGACAAATAGCTCTAAACTGTTGATTCTAAGCTACTTCGCAAAGTTTAACTGCAACAACCACATTACTACTTTTTCCCCCATAGAAAAAAAAGTAATTAACCCCATCCAACATCTCTGCACAAAATTTAACTCAAACCAACAAAACAACAAAAAAAAAAACATTCGACTCTCGTCATTCCTCGCATATCGAGTTTGTAAATTTTCAGACGACAAACGATAACGTTAACCCGGCTGCGATGATTACTCGCCGAGAGATCAAGGGAATTCTACTTGTTGCAGCACCACGACCATATTTTAATTCGATATTGTTATTCCCAAGCAAACGAGACAATTTTCTTCACTTACTTAAAAAAAAAAAAAAAAAAAAAAATTTAATTTATTTATAAACAAAAATTTATTTATCCAATAAATTTTAATACCCGCGCACACACACCCACACTTTTCACAATATTCGTGCCATTTGTTCGTATCGATTCGTTATTTTATTTCTCGTATTTATAAAAAGAAAACAAATATAAACAAACGGAAGAAACAAATTAAAAAAAAAACAAAATCATACGAATAAAATATTAATCTCGTCGCGCGTTTGAAACAAACCCCCGAAAAGGTGCGCCGACGGAACTCGACGTGAGACTGCCACAGCAGCCTCTATGAAACTCGGGCTATCCCAACTCATCTCAGTCCTCCGCAGCCTCTCTCGCTATCTCTCTTTCTCTCTCCCCCGATGCCCTCTCTCCTCTTCGTTGAAGCGAGACAAAACGATAATCGGGACACGCACCAACCCCCTACTTCATTTTACTGTCAACACTCCGACACAGAAACGATCTCATTTACATTTTCACGAAAAAAAGAAAAACAGAATTTCATCTCCCCCCTTAATTTCATCTCCCCCCTCCCATTTATTAATAATCTCTATTGGATAAATTTATTTGGCAATTTTTACATTCCATAATTAGTGAATAAAATTTCAAGGTCATTCGTGTTGAAAAAATTAATACAATTTCAAGATCAACGACTCGATAATAATTGTTCACCCTAGAAAGAATATTGTCTCGAGACCACCATAAGATTAATTAATTCTTATTGGGGGATTACGTAATCCGAGTATAAGAACGTATCCGTATTAATAACTCAGCGGTCACATGCGGGTGGACGAGTGAAAACACACACACACACACACACACATACACACAGTCATGGATATCATTCGTTACTCAACGTGCCATGAGCAAACGTGAGTCCATGAGATCACTGATAATGGCGACTCGTTCGGACCCAGTTCGAATCTTATTCACTAATAACTCGTTCCAATTCTTCACAGTCATGCGACAAGATAATTGATTTACAATTTTTCACACCAGCCAGGGACAAAAGTCGTATCGTATTTACGAGCACTTTGACTATTACCACCATTTTCTTATCGTCGCATTATTTTATTCCACACAATAATTACAGACACAATTACAAACTTCTTACCCAAATACACACAGTTCACAATTATTTCCTTGTATTAAATTTTATCTTTCACGGAGAGAGAAAGTTAAAAAAAAAAAAAAAAAAAAAATTAAAAAAAAATGTCCCTAGCCTTATGTAAGAATTATTCCGTGGTCCTATCGTGCGATAAACCTCGAGTCGTAGATGCGTCGACGATTTTATCGCGATGTCCATCGTTGTGTATTTTCTCGTATATTATAGGCAGGGTCATGTTTGACGTTAGCCCATAATTCTTTTTTGCGACAATGAACGAGATCGTATATTTTCTATCTTATCACTAGTTAGCCTACTGCAACCACTGTCATCTTTGTCTTGGATGAAAAAAAAACATATTCCAACAAAGCCAGTTCGACGATTGAGTCGTTGGAGAAAAAACAAAATGGCGACGTATTTTCGCACAGCTTTATTTTTCATCATTGCACAGCAATGTATATCTATATATATAAATACAGCTTCCTCCTCTGCTTTGTTCCAACGCCGATATTATTTCTCCTTCCTTTTTATTGCGAAACACGATCACCCGCAACTCGATACGATCGAACCGCCCCGAGAGTTAGCGATTTGGTGGTAAGAAATAAAAAATGTGTATACAAAAAATAAAAGGTTAGGGGAGAGGAGCCGAAAGTACTGAGATTACGAGTTGGGGATCGCGAGGAAGAGCAGGATGTCGAACGTTGGTTCTCCTTGCGACGAGCATTATTTTCTTTACACGTGTAGGCTTTTGTTTTTTTATACGTCTATGTATCACGTGACCTGAACGAGATCGTAATAAAGGTTATGTTTATTTTTTTTGTCGATACATTTTACAGTTAAGAGGTTAGATTTTGTTAACTCACGACTCGTATCATTGATCATACGTGTTATTTTGTTTATTTTAATCCAACTTTCATTATTGTTTTTTAGGTTATCCAGATCTCTGTTGTGTATTCACCGAAGGCGACACACTTGACGTTGAGGTTAATCTCAACTCTAAACCGAATGACATGCTATACGCGCGGTTTGTGACTCTCGTAACAAGAACAACCGGCTGGCAAGTGGGTCAGTTCTATGTGTGAGCTCTTTGGTGAACGTGCTCGCGTCTCTTTGTACACGGAAGCTCTATAGATAAGACACCATAGAATATCAGGAAATATACATAAAAAGCCGGGTGTATAATAATACGACCGAGTCGTCTTCTTCTATTTTTATGCTTGAGTAAAGTTCGATTCTTATTCAACCACACGTTTTTCCGAGAGTTATTCGTTATTAAGAATTTATTTATTTACTAATTAAACAAAGTAAATACAATAATACTAATTATCGAAGAAAACTGTAGAGCGATATCGATAAATGATCCGTGGATAAGGAAGAAATTTGAACGATCGACGATAAGAGCGCGCTCTATCGGAGAGTTACCGACAACACGAGTGCAGCGCCACTCCGCGAGGTTCCTCGGTGGCGCTTCAAGGTACTAACGAACCAAGGGTGAGCGCTCTCAGCAGATTTTCCCCGCTTCTTCACCCGCGCTACGGCGATCGGCATGTGCCCTTCCCCTTCCTACGTCATACTGCAACAAGTTACGGCCCTGGTTTTCTGGAAATCGTCAGTGGTCCGGGGCCATAAACGCGTTATATGCGTCTTGCAATTTGATCCTGCAGTGTACGTTGCGCCGATCGGAGAGTAATTTACGCGAATTCCTCGGGCATCGTGTGTTCCCTATCCCCTCATCCTCCTTCGTCCCTCCTCTCATCGTTCGTCAGGCCCACCCTCCAGATGGGCCCGACTCTCTTCTTTTCTCCCAAGTTTTGTGTCTTCTGGTCTTTTCGTTCACAGAGTCGCTCTCGTCGCGAGTTTTAAAACTTTTCTCTCTTTACCGCCCTCGTATGTATCTCTTGGTCATCGATCCCGCGAGCGTTTTGCAACGGGGCACGATACAGATCGCCGAATTTTCTCGGTGAGGCGAAAACCGAAGAAAAAAAAAAAAAAAAAAAAAAAAAAAACTAGGAACCGAACAAGAAAAAAAGGGCAATCTCGAGGGCATCGTCGTAAAGCACGTCGCACGATCTTCCTTCAAGTAAGTTTGGTAACGTTGCGTGTGTATATACGCGCGAGAGAGGATCGTTGAACTTGCTCGAGCATGTGCATATAGTCTCGACGTTTATTCCGTTTAGGGAGAGCGACGAGTAAAAGAGTTCGTTGCGAGACACGACAGGCACACGTTCGACTCTTTTCCCATCGACTGACGTTTTTCTTTTGTTTCGATAAGTATTTGAAATGTACGAATTGAAATAACGAGGGGAAAGAATCGTAACAGTCGAATACACAGATTTTTGATAGTTTTATTGACACCTGTTGATGACAGAGGAGGTTAGACTATCGGGATAGTTGCAAACTAAAATCTTCAGCGAGGACGAACGAAGAGTTAGAGTACCATAACCTATATTTGCTATTTTGTGGATCAAGTTTTGTGTTGTTTTTTTGTTCAGGGTCTAAATGACAGGAAGCTGCCGTTGAGCTGTGATGCAGGGCATTATGCCGGTCAAAACGAAAACCAGGGTACCGGAAAATATGGGGGTGACTGGGGGTTTGGTTGATGCGAGGGCGAAACAAGTGCTGAGAGAGGCTGTTGATGCTGTTGTCAACAGTTTTGCCAAACATACCCAGGGGTATGGAAGAGGTGAGAGTCAAAGAAATGAGAATAAATTGATTTGTTTATTTATTGCTAATCGTAGATGTTTGTTTGTTTTTATTATGCTCTTCTATTAAAAAGGAATTTATTTCCAATAGTTAATGTCGTCGAAGCTCTCCAAGAATTCTGGCAGATGAAACAGAGCCGTGGTACGGAGCTGAGAAACGGAGCTCTGGTAATATACGAATCTGTGCCAGGTGCGAGTCCTCCTTACGTCTGTTACGTCACACTGCCCGGAGGTTCGTGCTTTGGGAGTTTTCAGAATTGCCCTACAAAGGCAGAGGCTCGACGATCCGCGGCTAAGATAGCTTTGATGAACTCTGTCTTCAATGAACATCCTTCGAGGAAGATCACGGATGACTTCATTGAGAAAGCTGTCGCAGAGGCTAGAGCAAGTTTCGCCAAGCCCGCTACTGCCTCGAACGGCGTGGGTACAGTTTTGAATCAGGTAATGTGAATTCTAGATATCGAACATGATTCGAACATTGTTCAATGCCAATAAGTTCTGTTAGTAGATATCATCTTTGTCCGATATAAACAAAAATTATTGATTGTCGTTCTCAGAGTACCGGAGATGAGAAAGAGGATCCGAATACAGGAATTGGAGCTTTTCGTTTTATGTTGGAATGCAATCGTGGCCGTACCATGCTCGAATTTCAAGAGCTCATGACAGTCTTTCAACTGTTACATTGGAACGGGTCGTTGAAAGCAATGAGAGAACGACAATGTAGCAGACAAGAAGTCGTAGCTCATTACAGTCACCGTGTCTTGGACGACGATATGCGCAGTCAAATGGCACTCGACTGGGTAGCGCGGGAGCATGAGAGTGGTGGCGGTGTCGTTTCCATGGAATTGATCGTCGCTGAGAGAGAATTGGAAACTGCGAGATTAGCCGGTCGTGAATTAAGATTTCCCAAGGAGAAGAAAGATATACTTATGCTAGCACATGCACAAGTTTGCCCTCAGTGAAATATTGCTAATTTTTATTAACGCCGCTTCTCGTTTGAACTTTTAAACGCATTACAAACTATGAGAGGGAACGAGGGAATTTCAGCTTCGGCTTTTGAGATTAGAATTCTAGATCGAACCTTGACAAGGTGCAAGAACGTTCAACGAGTTGATATTTTGTACCATATGATATATCGAAACTTTTGTAAGCATACATATTTGTGTATGCATATGTATGTAGTGTGATACGAATCGCTAGTGTAATTTTCACGAGTGTCAAAAGAATTTTTAGTACTAACCCGATGTTTCTTCAATTATCTGCCTGATATCAAGTTACACAATGTTGTTGAAGAAGTTAGGAACTTTCTTTACATTGATATACCGGCTTTGCTGAATTCTTTTGGCAGATACGTTGCTTTGGACTCATGAATGAAAATCATGTTGGGTTCCCCTCTCTCTTTACGTCAATGGGTTCGATGTGCGATCGAGACGACTAAACTTGGACCATGCGCTTTACTATCCTCAAATAGGTTTGATTATATTTTTTAAAAATCGAATATTATAGTTTGTATTGACGTTTACCGAATCTTTCATTGTAATTGTTATTAAGTAAAAATAAAAATTATTAACAATGCGATCAAACTGCAAATCGTTGCTTCCTCATCTATTATTGCTGGTTCAAGGTTGCAGAGGAACTCTCCGAGAGAAGATTCGAGTTTTCAACATTATCCTGCATCGGATGTTCCAATACCTTGTCTATTAAACCAAATTCTTTGGCATCGGTTGGTGACATGAATTTATCTCTCTCCATAGAGCTTTCTGAAATTTTAAAAGCTTGTTCACTTTGCTTCTGTAGGCATTATACGCAGTGCTATAAGAAAATTCTTTCTAATGGGAAAATTGATTATCTGTGTTTCTATGTGGCATCGTAAAGAATCCTTACCTATCCTCGATAGTTCAAGACCAGTGTGTTTGACATAAAGTTTATTAATCTGTTTCTTGAGTTTGAGAATTTCTTCTGCCTGTATCTGAATGTCGGTTGCCTGTCCCTGTGCGCCACCCGAAGGTTGATGAACCATTATCCTAGCATTTGGAAGAGAATGTCGCATTCCATGAGCACCAGCTGCAAGAAGCAAACTAGCCATCGAGTACGCCTGTCCGACGCACCATGTTGCCACAGGAGGAAGAACGTACTGCATGGTATCATAAATTCCAAGTCCCGCAGTTACGCTACCTCCGGGTGAATTTATGTACAGGTGAATAGGTTTTTTACTGCTCTCCGACTGAAGGAATAATAATTGGGCCACGACCAATGACGAGACGTCGTCAGTTATCTATCGTCGCATTTTTTGTTCATATGGAAAAACATTAATATCATTATAGTCTGAATGAGGGTTATTATACAAATGGTTTATAGGTTATGTCAATAAATACCGGGCCCATTAGGCAAATAATGCGTTCTTTGAGAAGCCTGGAATAAATATCATATGCTCTTTCGCCACGACCAGTTTGCTCGACGACGATGGGTACCAGATTCAAGTTACGACTCAGTAACTTTCTCGTGCAATTCTAAAATTTAATTATTTGAGTTTTTTTTTTATGTTTTTTTAAGTTGCCTCAGATTATAAGAAATTATGAGGCCAGACAGTTTGTATAATCAGCACGGGGTTGAGACTTACACCAGCTTGCAACAAGTTACGAATTGCGGGCAGCATCTTTGTTGTTGTTGTTAGCAAAGGGTTCGTCCGTCTACTCCAACCCTGCAGTTTTCTGTTATTTTTCCTACAACTGCGTGAACGAAACTTCGCGCCACTTTAGCTGTTTTACATTTTTTTGTATCTTATGTTTGATAATGTTTAAGGAACGTTTGAATGTATTTATCTCAAATTAAGAGAAAAGAAAAACCTTTACACCAGAAAATTGATTATTTATTATTTTTTATAAATAATCAAATTGAACATCTATGTCTTCTTGGTCGCAACACCATTTATCGTCAATTCGGCCATGAGTTCCGCCGATTGCCGACCGAGGGCAGCAGGGTAGTACGGGTGGCGACATCTGTAAGCAAACCCCAGAACTTTTTGGTAAAACAGTTCCCGCCGTTTTTTCAAATTTGTAACCTAGAAAAGCTGAACACGAAAAAATGAAAAACATTTATACAATAATTGTGAACATTTTTGCATACATTTATCGGCACACAACACCAAATAAATCAAAGCTGCTATTCCTTCGTAATCATATGTCGCAATTGTAGCCATAAAGCGTTAACATTGTAACAATTTGTATGCTTGTACGTGTGGATGTGTGCATACATGTATGTATATCTGTATATAACGGATTTCGTACACCTTGGACGACAGCAGCACAGCAACTGAGTCATCCGTATCTATTTTACTCACACTACAGCAAGTCAGTAAACATTGCAGCAACTCCACCAACTGCCTACACCTTATAACTCCACGAACTAGCTACAGTTTATAATTACTTCATCACTCTGCAACAGTTTCATCCGCACCAGACAACTTTATCAATGCTACATGATACTTCATTAGTCATCTGATAACACCAATAAAAAATTTTTGCCAATTTCATAATCAAGTCACACAAATATTATAACACATGTATTAATTGCTGATGATTAGATAAAGAGTTATTTATTGAATATTGCGTTGTGATTTTTCACACACATACACATACACACACACACACGCACACACGCACATGACACGCACACACACGCACACACACTCACATACACACGCAATAGCACAGAATACAAAAGACACACAGCATACATGTACAACAGCACACAGCACACACACAACAGCACACAGTATACACAGAAAATAGCGAAAAACCAACAAAAAATTTTTGCTAAAACTTAAATCTTCTAGTTTTTCCCCGATTTACGCATGAATTTTGCGAAATATGAACATTACTCAACTGACCCGCATTACCCCCACTGACCTTCATTACCCCGCTGACCCGCATTACCCCAACTTCGAAAACGATCGATACGTAATATTATGTGATTTAACGATTTTGGGATAAAATCGGGAATTTGGGATAATGCGGGTCAGTGGGACAACATGGGTCGGTGGGGTAATGAGGGTCAGTTGGCCAAATTCCCGGAAACTTTTGTGAAAATCGTGAGTTGCATTGGATCGAAACCCGGGAAATCGGGGCAATGTGGGACGGCGGGGTAATGGGGGTCAGTGGGGTTATGAGGGTCAGCGGGGTAATGATGGTCAGTGAATTAAATTTTCAGAAATTTCCGTAAAAGTTGAGATGATTTTTAAAAATTCATTTTTATTTTTTTTTATTTTTCGCTATTTTCCGAGTGTTTCTGTGTCTATTGTGTGTATACTGTGTGTCTGTTGTGTGCATGCTGGGTGTCTGCTGTATATGTGTGCTGTGACTCACACATTTGACGTGGATCAAGAGGAAGTAATATATCTTTAAATAATTGGAACGAACAAAGGGAAAGCAACTACGAAATAAAAATACAAGAATTGTTTAAAGGTTTTTTTTTTATTATAACATCATTCGAAGGTTACAATCGAGATTTTTGCCATTCGCACAATACTCCAATCATACTTTAGATGTTTTATCGACGATATTACATTGTTTTATTCACTCAAATAACAATATAGTTTCAATAACAAATTGCTCTTTCATTCTTTATCATTTCCCAAACTCTCACTGGGTTGCTCAACGCAACTACAGTTTTCAAAACTGCTTCATTGCAATTTTCTTGTGAGAGACACTAACCACCGATCGGCTGTATCATACACATATTACTATACGTGATGTCGCTGAGAATTTCTTTAGAAGTACAATTGTACCAATAGCTCAGCCTGTTCGCGTTCCGTTTGCTGTAGCCAGTCCAAATTAAGTACCGGCCGATTTACTTTCTTCGCATCTCTGTATCAGACGTGATAGTACACTCGTCCTCAGCCCTTAACAGTTACCACGACGTAGAGAATTACGAGTCGACATACTTGTACAAATTAATAATCGTTTCCATTCGACACATGACTTTCTTGCAAACGAAAAACGCTCGTTACGAATACATTTTGTTCATACAAATCGCGCTACAAGTATTACTAAGGATAATTTACAATTACGAGAATCATTGAGCTCGCTTTTAGGGGCCTTAAAACAGGATGCCCCTTATTTATACCTATGAACAGTAATTGCTAATTACAGAGGCGTTTCTGGTATAAAGTATAAGAATATCTCGAATACTTTGGTAATCCTGACGAATGTTACAGAAAGAAAAAATATAAATGGTGGCACGAACGATAATGAGGCATCGTTACAAACGAGACAGGAGACAAGCGACGAATTCTTCGATTTTGTACTTTTGATAGTATCTCCTTATGGTATCCATAAAGGACTATCGGGCTTACGTCTTTTCTTTGACGATAGTTTAAACGCAAATGGCGAGTTGCAAATTAACGTCGAAGACTTTACAGATGGCTACTCGATACTGGCTACCTCATTAACATTCTTTGTTTTTTCTTGTTATTAAGAAAAATTATTAGTATACGAAACCTAATGTATCATTATTTACAATAAAACGCATTTTCTTTTCACATCCTTTGCGTTTTTTTTCTTTTCTTCTATCTTACACGTGCGTTGTACTCATCTTAATCGAGAGAAGTTTCGGACGGCTCGTTAAAAACTTTTTGAGCGTGCCGTTTCATCGACCGTGTCGTCAATGCTATGAAATTTATTCGAAAACCGTGAGAAAAAAAGAGGGAATAAGAAACTCGTGAGAGAACTGTGACAGACGATTAACCTGGAGCATAGTGCTCGTTCGGGACAGTGGTCGAGCTCTCGTAATCGTGGGAAACGCGCGATGGTAATTGTGAGTGCAACGCTTCCTCCTTGATTTTAGCGGTTTGCTGCTGTTGATTTTTCATGTCAGATATCGATGTTCCCATCGCACCCACTGATGATTGTAACGAATTATAATATTGCTCCAATTCCTTTATCCTACCACTAATATTCATGCCTATTGTGCGCACTTCATTCATCTGCAAAATAATAATACCATTTTATTAAACGAACCGTACGAAATGTTCACACCCTGTATTTATAATGCTTATAGTTTTCGTTAATTACCTGCTTAGTGAGGTTGGTGACTGACGCAATTAGGTTCGTTTGGTCACTCACTTTGGCACATTCCTCCTGAAGTGACATTACTTTCATACTTGCATTTTGGGTCGTGTCCTGCAGCGTCACCAATATCGTCTGAAGATGGAATAAACAAAATGTACTTTTTTCAGGTAGTCATTGCGAGTCGAAAATTGATCTGCAATTTCAACTTACATGATCTTTCGCTTGGTCCTCAGCAATCCACGTTATATTTCGCGTAAGGGTCTCATTTATGTGTGTCAAATTGCTTGCTAAATGTGACACAATGTCGCTAAGAGCTTTGACTTCCATTTTCGACTCGTTCGTTGGCGCTTGAGGTCTCAACGTTACATTCGACAGATCCAGCAAAGAATGCTGAAATCAATTTGTACTTCAAAATACTTTGACAAATAAAATCTCGAATAATCCTTGTGAATCCGTTAAAAACAAATTTCTCACCTGCATAGCGGTCATATTCTGTTGGACCAAATTTTGACTATTCTGAAGTTTTGTATTAGCCTCTTTGAGAGTATCGACTGTCGCACCGAGATCGCGTATTTGGCTACCGAATGAAGCAACGCTACTGGACAGTTCTTTTATATTCTTTGGAACGGTTGTCAGCTCTGGCGCCGCCTGCAGAGATTCTTGTACCTGATGGAGACCTTGCTGGAGTCCCGACAACTAAAAAAGTACCAAGGATCATCAAACAATCTTACGGTTTAATTTGAATTGATAAAGTGGATAAAAAAATGTACCTGAACTGTAAAATTATTTAGCTGAAGTTTCAGATCAGCTAGGTGATTGAATATAATTGTTTGATTATTCTGCAAGTCCCGTGATAAGGAATGACACTTCTGTAATGCATCGGGGACACCGTCGATTTCTGCTTTGACTGCAACAGTAACGATCATACAAATTAATGTGAAATTATGTTCACCGATGTATTTATTACCAGAACAATTTGATATGCTAAAAATGCAACACACAATCACACTGACAACAGCGGTCGACAAAGAAAACCAAACACTTTTATTGTCAAGATGAAAAGAGTACAGAACAAAATGTTTACAAGTAAAACAAAGCGAGATCTGCCAATAACCGGTACCTTGATCAACCTCGGTTCTTAATTCGGTTAGCTGATGGCGAACATCGATGAACAGCCATATGAGACTAGCTGTAGCCAGAACCGAGGCACAGGCGAAAAAAGCGCTGCACGCTTTTAAAAGTCCAGGACAAGCTCTAGCCCTTCGTCCTCGGCACTTGCGATTCACCCTAGTCGTTAAATTCGAGTATTCCGAGCGATCGTCACTGCTGTCAGTCAGTAATTCCTAAAAGAATAAAGACAAACGACTAAGAAATATGTTCCGCACTGCATTTTCTTGGTTTAAACATTGACTTTATAATACAAATCAGAACACTAAAGAAGCCTCGTACAATTGTCATTGAAATTGACTTATCCTTATAAATATTGGCATAAGTTTATTACCTGAGAGCTGCGCTTTCCTGAAGATCTGCGGGACACTACGTGAGATGGAGCGAGGGCATCGAGTTCCTTTCGCTTCTTCATTTTCTTCGTCGGTGGACGAAGTGGCACTGTCACCGCGACCGAGTCCATTTCAAGTAGCACCAGCTTGTTTTTTTTTATTACACACGTTTTTTTTTAAATAATTTTACCGATCTCGCGGTAACGTTGTACTCATCGAAGCACACTTGCTCAGCAACTCGTCAAATTATTTGTCGTCGTTTTTTTTGCCGATCTGTCACATCTGTCCCCAGGAAAAGAGTTGCTCGACAGAGCATAACCTCTTCGACGTAATTGCGCGAGTTCACAATCCCACTGAAAAGTATCACGTCATTATCACGAGTTACGCACAGGTGTCAATGAATCTGTCATATTGCTTCGCAAATTATACGAATACTCGAAATATCGCGTCAATAATAAGTGTCGCAACATTTCAGACAATGAGAAATTATCCAATGCAATTGAGAAGAAGCAGCCTTTGTGACGTTTTTAGGTTAAATGTTCACAGTGCAGATTAAAGTTTTGGGAACGAAAATACACGATTATTATGGACGTCTGTGAGTAACTCGTCAAAAACCAATGACGTTTAACCTATGAATTCTCTTTATCCAAGCACTTTTTTAATGTATGTATATATGTATCTTTCAGAGAGTCAGGATTGTTGAAGTTCGAGCCATGTGAAAACACCCGCATATGCAATGAATTCAAGCAGAGCTATATAAGCCTCTTATCACCTGACTAAACCTGATAAGCAGGTGAATGAGTACAAACGCTGCTTGTGGCCAGGCGACGCAACCTTTGCATGCATCTGTATAGCAACGACAATATAGAAAAAATTTTTCCTGTATACCCGATGTTAGACGAAGATAAGCGATCGATGCCTTGTAGAATGAAAAGAATATATTAAGAATCTGAAAGGCTCTTTTACATGGCACACTTGAGTCAATTGTGGCCAGGATGAAAGTGAGGATACACCAAAATTTCACAACGAGTAAATACCTGACTAAATGGTACGATAGAATTCTTGTAACAAACTATGTTATCGAAACTCCTAATATCATCGTCATTTTAATATAATTCTTAAAACAATTTCTTTTCAACAGGTATCCTAACCCGTTGTTTCAGTTAAGGAAAAATACTGCTGTAATATAGTCCGATGCCACAACGATAAGACAAGACGGAGGAAGAAGGAGTGTAATAACAGAAATTCTGTGTGGAAGTCACCGCGCTGATTTCATAAATGACGGATGATTGTCGAAGACGACGTAATGATACACGCGAAAGACAATTTATATACATATATCTGATGCGGATATAAATGTTTCGGACGATGTGAAAACGAAACATCTGTTTTATAAAGCGTTTCGTAATCATTGTTGGACTCAACTGCGATTGTGACGAGCTATATTGTATTGTGAGACTGGTATTAGCCAGACTTATTCGCTCTACAAGTGACCCTGACTCTGATAAGATACGGACGTGAAAAGAAACTCTTATGCCTCACCGATGGGTCCAGTTTCGCTATACAAGTTTCATATGCTCTTGCATTACGTATCCTATTAATTATCAGATGCAAGAAAGCGACACCTTGTGAACCGGTAGAACCCGCAAAGCTTAATTGAGAAACAATCAATGGTTACTTCTGCTACATGAGTTATCGATGAACAATTTTTATCCATATGAAAAGAAACTCTTATGCCTCACCGATGGGTCCAGTTTCGCTATACAACTTTCATATGCTCTTGCATTACGTATCCTATTAATTATCAGATGCAAGAAAGCGACACCTTGTGAACCGGTAGAACCCGCAAAGCTTAATTGAAAAACAATGAATGGTTATTTCTGCTACATGAGTTATCGATGAACAATTTTTATCCATATCCATGCGTCCATTCACAATACTCGCTATCAATATTAGCTGGAATGGCCCTTATCTAATCGATCCAATGACCAGTACATAATTTATCAACAAACCGGAGTGACGAATAACACCGGGTTGACTATAGTTCTTCTATAAATTCCAGACAAGCGCAAATTATTACCAACGCTCTAAAATTATAATTTAAGAATCTAAACCTAGTTTTAATTCCTCTTATGGCTTTGCTCAAGGCAATTCTAGCCAGGAATATCGAAACGTACCGTTACAAGGTTTAGACAGACATGTATAGATATGGGACCAGAGAGGCCACTTGAACTAATAGCCAAAGGTATTCTACTGTGTCCCCTGTACAAGTCTCTACCGACTCTCTGAAAGATACCTCGACTACAGTCTGTGGCCTATGTGTGTATAGGTGTTTGTCTAAACGCGTGACGCAGATAGTAAGAAACGCAAAGGAATAATTTTCCATTTCCAAGGGCCGTACGCACGCGCGCACGCTGACACAAATTTTTCTAGCTAGTTTGTATTTTTCTTATTTTAACTCTATACTCCTTATAAGATGATCCCAAGGTTGAGAGGGTTCTAGCTTGTGTACACACAAACATTTTACACACCTTGGATATTTAATTGTATTTATTTCATTATAATTTAATACTTGGATAATAATAATTCTTGTTCTGATTTGCTGCCATCAGAACAAGCCCAAGTTTGTAAGAACTTGAAAATAATAATTTATGATATTGGAACGAGCCTTGAAACTAGTGGAACTTTTCCAACACTGCCTATCCATTGGCATACAAAATAATTTACCTGTACACGTTCCTATTCACAAAAACTGTGTTTCTTTTTTTTTCACAATTTTCACCTTGAGTAAATTTCAAACTTTGTAGATTTTTAGAAACCGTTTGGGTCAAGAATCTTTTTGTACTTTTTAACGTGTAATACGTTTCAACATTTTCCACGGACACTACCTCCTCCACGCGATTCACGAGAGTAACTGGGGAGTGAAAGAAACAGACGGACCGATGTTGGGTTTGCGCCGCTCTTGTGGAGCATGTACCTATGGTTCTCTCTTTCTCTGCTCGTGAGATATCGACTAAAGGGGGTTTACTGCCGGCTAGTCGAGCACAGTATTACAACTACGACGACGATGACGACGCCGACGGCAACCGTGGGCGAGAAACGCACTCGTGTGAAGCAATGGTCAAAGGTTTTCTCGGTCAACCTGAGAGTATACAATATAACTTTGACCCAGGAGTGTGAAACTGGAAATTGTATCATTCTGTAACAATACAAATTTTCAACAGTTCCATACTTATGACAATAATTGCTAGAGAAAATTTATATGTCCTTGGGTTTAAGAAAGAGTGTTTAGGAGAGAATTGTGTAGTATAGAGTATTTCTTTTAATGATGCAAAAAAGACATGTTTGTATGTAGGATCCTGTGTTTAGAGAGGCTGAAAGCGAGACGCCAAGGGAAGTGAAATGGACGAGGGAGGGAGAGTCGTGAGCGCGCGCCTCTCTTTAATCATTGATCCGCAGATGTTATAGATGGGATGTGCATGAGATAGTGGATTTATAAACGAGGAGGGGAGAGAGACCTCAAACTTGTCAGAGATGATCAGATATCTATCGTTATAGAAACTCGATAAGGTTATTGTGAGACTGAACCTATGGACGCTGGTCTTGGTATTTTCTTATTAGAAGAGAATTGTTGTTGGATATTGTACATTGTAAAGCAGCTATCTGAACTTACAATAGGTTTGAAGTATTGACTTTCTTAAAACAGGCAAATGTATGAAAAGTTGTATAAAAACTGTGGGATTATTTTCTTATGAATATAAAGAGTACTGCAGATGTATGTTTCAACAGTTGTATCATTATTGTCCTTCCTATCTTTATGCGTCGGGTCTGAGAGTGTTGAAATTTTGGTCAATCGGTTCGCTTTGATACTTCGCTGTTGCAAAATCACTGCTACGCAACAAAAAAATATGCAAGATCCACAGTTCTGGTTTTCAGTACGGACCACTGCTGTTTCGCAACATGCATTTGTAACAGCGGTATGACATCTTTGTCGTATGCAGAGGAATTCCAATTGTACAAATTGTATTCTGAAATTTGAAACTCTACAATTTGCTTACTGGAACGCAGCGAGATGTTTATCCTTCCGATTTCGCCATAAAGTGCAGCAGCTAGCCAGGACAATGCTATCAGCCAAAATGTTATGAGAACACCGGCGAGCCACAGAGATGCAATCCTGTTTCGAGAACGACCGCAGCCGCAAGAGTTGTTCTGTTTTGCTCTAACACTGGGTCGAGGTCTCCTATGAATTAAAACAAGTCCATACATTATTCATTGTTGATCTTATTCTTGTGTTTTAAGTCTTACTACTAAAAAATAGGGCAAGGTCTGATTGAGAATTAAAAAAGATCAAGATTTCTATAAGCGCATACAGTTGTCTCTACTCTTCATCGAGGTATGCATTAATTATTATAATAAATTATCATAATAATATTATTTTTAATATTAATATATAATTAATATTATATTAATATTAATAATAATATTAATATATAATTAATATTACATTAATAATAATAATAATATTAATATAATAATATTATATTAATTTATTATAAATTATTATAATAAAGTAATAAGCATAGTAATTATTATAATAGTATTTAATTATTTTGTAATGGTATACAAAACTGATTCTATTATCAGTGAATCAGTTATGATATCTTGAAATTTGCCCTATAGTGTGCTAGCATAATAAATTTCTTCATCATCATCATCATCATCATCATTAATTGAGTCTAGTCGATCAGTGAAGATAAATTTGTTCCAATATTATGCTAACATAGAAAAGATGTAATCCAGATTGTTATTGTACTAATAATAACTGACTCACCGTTTGACTTTTCTCTTTCTCGGTGCAAGTACGAGGTCTGAAACGTCGCTGTCGCTCTCAGACAACGAATCCAGAAGATTTATTATCTCCTTATTATTCGTTTTATCCATTTCGTATCAAAAACGATAGCGCGTCATTGCGAGAAATTTGGCGACAAAAATTACACGTGAGAATATGACACCGTCACTCGACGTAAAAATGATTCACATAACCTCTTGAGAGAACGACCAGACTCCCATACATCTACACAAAATATTCGAAGATCATTCGTTCACCAAACTATGAACACCTGAATCGTCCACATCACACTTCTACTCACTATGAAAACATTATTATTATTTTTGTTACATACGAATATATCAGCGCTCAACGTCAAAATTTGTTCAACACACAGCTGTCGAAAGTTTGGTTGGAGGGCTCAAACTGGACAAGCAGCGCCATCTGTTGGGATTTCGCGGAAACTTATTGCAAACTTTTATATTATCTTATCGCGGTAAACGTCGTTAAGCAACGCCATCTGGCGTGACTTCGTCGAAGCTCGTTGCGCAGCAACTCGAGCTAGTCCTATGGTAAATGAATTACTAAATACTGTAAATTGTTTGAATTGAGAAATTGATGCATATTATCAAATTACTTTATACTTCCAATAACTTATTTAATTCCAATTCTCTCTTACCCTTGGACTACTCCATTGTTAATTAAATACTCGTGTCTGGAATTACACACGATTAATATGAATATTATATTTTTATGAAACAAAAAATATTTCATAAATCTTTATAATATAAATTCACTTAAAATACTTCCTGATGAGTTTCACTAATTCCCAAGGTTACTTCTAAGACCTGAAACAAAGAATGAATGTCAATTTTAACGTTGTTTCGTCCACAATAATGTTTCCTCTATTCTATCGAATTGACTCAAGCTAACAACAAAAATTGCATTATGGTAATGCGAGTAGACCAAGATATATACATGTCCTATAAATGCGAGAAGCACACAAGGGCCACGTGGGGAGTCTGGAGTATCTGCTTTCACACGGGGGGCGTTTGTTAAAAAATCTTCATGCTCTTTTCTCTCTGAATAGTCACACTCGGTCTTTCTCCTAATTCATAGCTGTACAGTTCACTCTCCGATCATCGGGCGATATGAGGCGAGTAATTGCCTTTTTATTACTAATTACCTTGAGCCATGTAAGATGCGACGAAACGAAAGACGTCAATTGCAAGAATGTGAAGGAAACGTCGCCGTCACGAAAATTGAAGGATTATCTCTTCTGCGAATATGATACATCCTTGAGGCCCAATAACAAGCAAGACGTGCCAGTATTGGTTGATATTCGCATGCTGCCTCAGTTCGTCGAATTTGTAAGTAAAGAAAGAATATATTTTTATTAAATCAAAACTGATTTGAAGTTAAGAAAATATTTTAATATAGAATTCTTGTAATACCTTTAGTCCGAAGAGGACAATATTCTTTATCTGCATACTTGGCTCGCTATGGTAAGCATGGTCGCTTTATCCTTGTTCTATTTTCTTATGCAAACTCTGTTGCGCGTTAAACATCATGGCTGTTTTCATCCCTTAGACTTGGCGCGATGAACATCTTTCATGGGATCCCTCGAAATGGGAAAATGTGAAAGATATTCGTGTGAAGAGCTATGAGATATGGAGACCGGAGCTGACAGTGTTTAACTCGTGAGTATGCGCCAACCACTGGTGTACCTGGAAGAAGAATATTCCATGAGCAAAAGGAATGATTTATCGTTATCGTACACAGGGGTGATATGGGCGACGAGGATGGAATTTCAATAATGGATTGCATGCTTAACTTCAATGGTACAGTAAATTGTATCGCACCCAACAAGTACACCAGCCACTGTCCCACCGATTACAGCGAGTGGCCTTATGACAAGCACAACTGTACTCTGCAAATGGGCGTTTGGATGTTCTATCATAATGAAGTACTTCTGACATTCGCGAGAGAATCCGTACGATATTATTTACACCCATATTATTTCGTTGTCAACAATAATAGTAAGAATTATTTATATGATAATGTGTGTTTTACCTTAGCTGTCGATGGAGGCTTTTATGCAAAACAAAGAATGGGATGTTTCTATGGACAATCAACTGCCTGAATACATTGGCCAAATAAGTGACGAGGGTACTTTGATGATAATCATCACCGTCATGCTGCAGAGACACGGTGCCAGGCTAGCCATTATTTACATCTTGCCTGCGTTTGGTGGGTTTGAGAAATAAAATACAATTAAAGTTCATTTACAGAGGTTAAGGAAAATCTTAGATATTGGTATTAGTTTCTACAAATTGGCTGCTTTTAATTGGGATATTATTCACAGTTCTTATGGTACTGACTCTGATAGTTCTGTGGCTCGATTCCCAGTCACTGGAGCGAATTTTTGTCGCCTGCATCAATTTTATTTGCCATATACTCGGGATCTTCGATCTGCATTGGTATTTCCCAGATTCCGGTTCGGAGACGACACCTAAAATCCGTAAATTACTATTAAAATTCTCGAATTTCCTTCTAATTCGTGTTAACTATTTATTTACTTACACTTTATTGAATTTTTTCAATAGTTCTCTTTTACGAGACTTCCGTTGGCTTGTCGACATTGGCCCTGATACTCACATGCCTACTGCGAAAATTGCGGGACACTAATGTACCCGCACCCATGTGGCTGGTGTCAGGAACCGCTCTTATTCTCAATAGTCCGATCGGAGCTGTGCTAAAGCTCAATATCATGGACAGAAAAAAGGAGCCGGGAATATTCGAAGACGCCGAGGTCGATGGGCAGACCGTCGCCAGCAGGAAAGATCGTACCTGGCAAGAATTGGCTGTAATACTCGAATGGTTCACTTTCATCGCTGTTTTCCTCATCTATGTTATTATGCTAGCTGTAATTTTACCAGCCGGACCTCCAAAACATATCAAGCTAACGCATTGGTTCTAAACAAAAAACAAAACATAAATGAAATAGCTGTTCATCATTCTTGTATTACCCATGTTCATCAATTATTTCATATCTTCCCATCGAAATAAATTGATGTTTGACAAACAATAATACCTGAAACGACTTTTCGTATTTCTTCTTTCAAAATCTGTCCCAATATATTCCCAAGACACTGACAAAGCCACAATATTTTTGTATGCAACAAATGTTATCTTATCAATCGTAACAGTCAGACCTGATTAAAGAATGATCGAGTTCCGCCCCAAAAATAATATCTTTTATAAAATGGTTCACAAAGCTCTAACGAAATATGATTCTGACAGAGGAAGAGACAAACAGAAAGATTATACGAGAGTGTAACAAATTAAATACACACATGAAGATATTCAATAGAGAGACAGCAATGTAGGTAATTATCAGAAAGCGTTTCAACCTGCGAAACGAGGGGCGGGCAGTGCAGATTCTCATCTGGAGATCGAGTTTCATGGGGCGTTCGATAAGTAATTTTTTTTCGAACTACGTGAAGGCATGTATGGTCAGTCGAGATCGCATTGGTTCGTCGAGTAGTTCTGGCATCCACTCTGCTATGATGAATTTCGCAACGATAATTTTCATCCTTTACTTTGGCAATGCTTTCACTTTATCGACAGCGAAGAAAGACCCAACGAGTTGTAAATCCATCGAGGGTGAAGCTGTTATACTTCGTCTCAAACGATATCTTCTTTGCGAGTACGACTGGTCGGTTCGACACGAATCACACCATACAGACGTTCTTAACATTACTGTGATCTTAGCACCGAAGATAGCGAATTTTGTGAGTGTTACCTGGAAGTAAAAAGTAGAAAATGTAGTTAACAAATTTTAAATGCAATTATTATTCTTGTATGGATCATTTTACCATCTTCTTTTTAGGATGAACACTCTAGCAATCTGGAACTCGACACCTGGATGTTCGTTGTAAGTTTGAGGAAGTAATTCCTGTGCCTTTGAATGGATGGTATTAAATATAAATTATTTTTATATTTATTGCTTTCTCAGACCTGGAAGGATTTCCGTTTGTCCTGGGAATCTTCTTCCTACGAGAACGTGAGCGATATTAATATGTCCACCAGTGAAATTTGGGTCCCGGACTTAGCTGTACAGACCTCGTAAGTCAATATCGTTATTTGTCGTTGGATTTGATACAATAAATCAGAATGAATTAACTCTTTGTTTTACAACGAGCAGGGGAAACTATGATGTGAACGAGAGTCGTTTTCCTCATGTTGTATGCGACGTTGCTTCGTATGGTCGAGTTGGTTGTGTAACCGCAATACGTTTTGTTATAAGATGTGAAACAGATTTTACTCACTGGCCTTACGATCGTCAAAATTGCACTCTAGTTATTGCATCCTCTTCAGAACATGCGGAAAATCAGATAGCTTTTGTTCACGCAAAACACAATAATCGAACGGTATGTGTGTGCATATTTTTGTTTTGATTATGTTAAGGAATGTCAAGGCTCGGAGTTGACTACAATTTTTCATACTCATCAGGTTTTCATGGAGCAATTTGTTTCCCGTGAATGGACGGTGACTGTCTCTAGAGTATCGTTCGATCAGATACAGCAGAAGCATGTTACAAACTCAAGCGGTCCCAGCAAGCTCTCGATTCAGTTTATACTAGACAGAGTTCATGGACAATATACGGGAAGATACATCACATCTGGAATAAGTAAAAATATATATTAATCCCTGTTCTATATATCGGAGAATCATACCATACGCATTATTCCTTAGTAATGGCAGTCATGACGCTGACAACTCTCTGGCTGGATCCAGGATCCCCCGAACGTCTCGCAGTTGGATGTTTGAATCTTATCATTCATCTCTTGTGTATGGAGAATCTTAACTGGAGTTTACCACACAATGGCAATACAGTACCCAACATACGTAAGCTCACCGAGTTATTTCTTGTTGCTCAGTGTCAAGACAACGTCAGATAAATTTTAATATTTCCTACAGTGTTCTTCTACATAAACTCTTATGTACTTGCGCTCATCGCTCTTGTCCTGACGTTTGCATTGGCAAAGATGCGAGAGATGAAACGTTCCGTACCACAATGGCTCAATTCATGGACTACCTCGATACTGAGAAGTAGAATGGGACAAATTTTGTTACTCGGAGTACTTGACCCAAAAGCAGCCACACGGATCGAACCTGATGTTGAAGACAATGAACCCATCGACTCGGGGTACAACGAACCCGCTTGGGGCTATGTCGTCCTGGTTCTTAGCTGGTTATTGTTCTTTGTGTTTTTCTTGACATACGTGATAATGTGGGCGGTTCTTATACCAAATGCCTCGATGAGACCGCCAATAGAGGACATTGGTCTGTATTAAAACCTCTGAGCATATTCCGAATAAAATTCAAGTCTTACCATTGTTCTTGGTTTCATTTTTTTTATTACAAATAGATTTATTTTTAAAAATTCATAACTCGAACTGTTTTTTTAATTAGTCTCACTTTTAGCATGCGCATGCACACAACATCTTCTACATATGTATGCCGACTGGCATTATGCTCTTTGTCTTTTTCACTATCAAATCTCGTACCCCGAGACTGGAGCGGCATGAAAGAAATAAAAGTTTCTTAAATTTTTTTCGCAAGAGCCAAGACATATAAGCTCCCGCGGATATATGAATATTATGGTCTTTTTTTATGCATATATGAGTAAATATATGTATGTTTGGGTTTATGCAAACGTTAAGTTGAATAATTTTCCAACTTTCGCTTCCTCCGTAATATTAAATTGGAAGGGAAGGATGAATAAGGTAAGAAATTAAAAGGACCTGCCTCGATAATGATCATGGACAAAACCCTGTCCCTGTATACGCCAATTGTGCGTCGGATGCGATTAGTATTTTCTTGTTTCGATGATCTTCACTGCGATTGATACAACAGAAAATCCTTCAACGTTTGTGGCAATGGCAGAGAGTTGACGGCGTTTCTCTTGGTGTACTGGAGTATAGCATCGCGGCATGCGCTTTGCAGCGTCAAGACTGCTGAAACGAATTGGGAAGATCGTCGATCGAAAAGAGCCTAAATATATTTCTATAAACGCATGTCTTATGCTTTCTACAGAATTTACTCACCACCGTACAACTGTACTATCCTGACTTGTTTGGTAGTTCCATAAACATCGACAACCGCGTACAGTGGTCCGCTCTTGTAAGGTATGTCCTTGCTACACACACCCTGATCCTCGCCATTTATTATAAAATGCATCTGCGCCTTGTCCGAGTCAGCTTGTGGTACGTACATTACACCGATACGCGAACCCGTCTCTGTTGGTAATAAATACTGCGACGAACCAACAACGTTTGGTCTCAGCGCGGTGTATGGGATAACGCCACGGGAGGTTTGTACGCTCACTCCATCGGTCACTAGTTTCTGCTCTTGATGGGGAATTCCTTCAGCTGGAGAAGTCGCAATGATTAATAGACTCGTAAAAACATGAATTACTTGGTCATCTTCGACGAAGGTTAAATAACAATCCTCTTAAGAGTCTTTCTAACATTGATACCAGCTTCATTAATACCATATCCATTGAAACCTTCCACGTTGACCCATATGTGAGGACTCTGCGTGATCGCGAACACCCAGCTAGTTCCCATTTTAACGAGATTCGGCAGCGCGTATTGTGGCAGAGCATTTCCATCGGTCGTTGTCGGATCTATTTGCGTGAGACCGAGTCTCATGTGACCGCTCCATCCCAATTCATGCTTCTCAATCTCCAACAAAAATATTTCCCCCGGTTGGAGAGGTTTTTCACTGAAAGTCAGAGCATTCGCGAAACTAGCTTTTCTAAAAGCTACCGTATTATCATCGTATAGTATGATATTTTCGCCATGACTTGGATGAAATCGTGTAACCATCTTTCGCGATTTTTCTGACATCTCATAAGGATACTTGTTGTCGCGTTAACTCGAGGAGTATGTCTACTCCGATGGTGGCTGATAAGAATGAGACCCGAGAGGCCACAGATTCATCAATAATAATACTGATGTAACACTTTTTGTACCAAAAGTCGAATTATTTTGTCTTCTTGCATGTACTACACTCGACTACTTGGATACGCCACGATAATCGACGCACTAGCCACGATTATCGTCGATGTGAGGTTAAACACACGAGCACTATAAGCTGCTAAATCAGCTTATTGAACAATCACAACGTACTTTATTGAAATCGTAACAATATATATAACGTATATAAATATATACGTTAATTGTTCCGTATCAACGACACATATACGAGATTGAGGTTAGTCGCGCTTGCGCGACGCACAGAGCGTACACAAGCTTGCTAAGCACCTGTTCCTCACTCCGAAGTTTCGTCCCAACTTCCGGAACCTTTTCGAGAAAATACATCGATTCGTGGTACTTCGGTTTATCAATAATTCGCAAATTTGTGATACGGTTAAACTAATCTACTTCTATAGCTTTATTTCGTACGAACTAACTACATGGTGTTTCTCGTCGGCCATGAGTAAGTGGCAGCAGCGCCATCTCTCGTCGCCTAGCCGAACTTCCTACCCAAATTCAATCTTACCATACCAACAGATGATAAAAAAGAATAAATCCATATATACTTTGTTATCATTATTAATTTTATTATTAGCACCTGTCATCTGTGCCAGCACCTATTTTTTGCCATAAAACAAACAAAAGTACGTATAAATTACCCTTTCTTTTCTCACCGTTCTCCATACAATAAAAACGATTAAATAACCCCAGTAAAAAAAAAATTATTCGAATCAAAAGCATTGTTTCCTCTCGCACAAACGATGCAATCATATTATTACCATTTTTCTGTTTCTCCCAAAAGCGTGCACAATTTTTTTTTTTTTTTTGCTAAGATGCTACTAATTACAGTCACGGTTAATTACGACCGACCGATGAATTTATGAGATATTACGCAATGGAAAAGATATTACACAGGATGCAGCATAGAGCAGCAGTGGATCTCGGTGAGATCACCAGTGTACGTACGAATCTTCTCTCTATCATAACATCTGCTTCTTCCTCGTTGATTTCACTTTTCACTCGTCTCAGGTCCACGGTTGCTTATTACCGAGGTATACACCGAGAGAGCTACCTAGCAGCAATGGGGATGTACTCGCTGACTACCGGTGCTATCAACATTTCTAAACAATAAACATTTTCATTTCTACGCTTCCACTTCGTCTTAGCACATTGACCCTAACCTCCCATTCACCGTTTCAACGTAAATACCTGGGAAATACCATCTAAAAAATTTAATTTTGTGTTTCAGGTTAACGAAAAAAAAAAAAAAAACAAAAAAAAAAAGGTTGCTGCAATTTTTTGCAATACCGATGATCGATAAGTGTCCTACAAAGTACAACACACGCTCACGTGGCTCGTATAGCAGTAAATATACATATCTCTGTATGATATACAATGCGTAATGTATGGTACGAACAATCTCGTGCCGTGGCTCGTGGGATCCCCCGGATTCGTGGAGTGCGATGCGGCCTGGCCACGGAACTCGAAACGGTACTTTCAGTTTCTTTTGGCGTCCCGGGAGTGTAGGACCGAGCGCGACGACGCGCTCGCGTGTGTAAAAATACGCGCGCGTGAAAGTTTTTTTTTTTTAACAAGCATACAGAAGAAGGGAAGATCGCTCGAGCAACATCTCGTCTCACGTACGGATGTGCAAGACGCGTTTTCGCCGAGAAAATCTATTCGCACGCATCAACCTCCACATCACGGAAGATTTCAATTATACTAGGTACACGTTGATCCAATTTCGATTTTTTAGAATATTTATACGATAAGATTTCATCCAATTCGACGACTGGTAAAGCAATATTCAAATCATTTAATTCATGATTCAAGTATTTGAATGATCTTTGTTTTTCAACAATATGAGATAAAATTGTTGTTATGAAATTATTTTGAAAATATATAATATGAAAAGAAACATTTTTAAATAGTAGAGAAAGATTCGTGAATTATAGAATGAATCGATGATGATCGATAACAAAAATAATGTTTGATGGGGTAGAGATAAAATCGAGAAAACTGATCTCGTATCTCTCACGCGAATAATCGTACGTGCGCTTACATACAATTCTAGCGGGCTTCTTCCTTTGTCTCGGTCTTCCTGTATCACATGCGTGAGAAAGTATCCTCGCCAATTTATTTAATGCCGTCACTTCCCATTCGACGGGAATTTTCATATATCCATGTGTATATTTGCATTTTTAGACAAAGCCTATAAGGCGCATATATACAGGGTGAATTTCATAAGGTGTAACAGGATTTGTTCTAAGATAGATGGGATCATTACAAACAAAAGTTGCAAATATACATTGGGGATATTTTTAATAGTTTAAGAGATATGAATTTTTTAAGTTGGTCCAATCAGAGCGCGCCGAGAAACTTGGAACCGCCCACTTTCGCCCTAGTTGTAGAGATAGCACGGTATAGGGCATTACATTTAGGGTTGCAAACTTCAGATCAGTCAATTTTATTTATCATATTATTTGTCAGTCACTTTTATTTCTGGGGCATTGGCTGCTAGGGCAGGGAGTGGGCGGTTCCAACGCTTCTCAGCGTGTTCTAGATTGGAAGATAGATGGGATCATTACAAACAAAAGTTGCAAATATACATTGGGGATATTTTTAATAGTTTAAGAGATATGAATTTTTTAAGTTGGTCCAATCAGAGCGCGCCGAGAAACTTGGAGCCGCCCACTCTCGCCCTAGTTGTAGAGATAGCACGGTATAGGGCATTACTTTTGGGGTTGCAAACTTCAGATCAGTCAAATTTATTTATCATATTATTTGTCAGTCACTTTTATTTCTGGAGCATTGGCTGCTAGGGCGGGGAGTGGGCGGTTCCAACGCTTCTCAGCGTGCTCTGATTGGACCAACTTTAACAACATATATCTCGTAAACTATTAAAAATATCCCTAATGTATATTTGCAACTTTTGTTTGTAATGATCCCTTCTATCTAATGATAAAGCCTTTGACACCTTATGAAATTTACCCTGTAGACATAGTTGTACGTAAAAGACGCTAGATGACGCGTCGAGGGAACGCGACACTCGAGATCGGTACGAGTGTGCGAGCACGTACGTTTCTCTTATGTATACAATAATATACGGTATACACTGGTACGTAAGTGTACATCGCGTTTTTGACGTAACACAGGTAAGAGTGAGAAAAAGAGATTACTGTTTTCCCATCTCTCTTCGCCTTTGAGAATAAACCGAGGCATGCTTGACTTTACGGTTTTGTTGGCCGGAGGGCTTATGCAGCCTGCGGCTTGGAAGTCTCGCCGCACAAATACTTTCTCCATCCGCGTATCTCCGATAACGGAAGTGTACATGACTAATATAAAGAAAGCCTCCCAAATTGTACACAGTACATTACATTAACGTAAGAGCGACGGGAATGTCTCTACATCGCACTTATAGATATAATATATTGCGCAAATTGTCCAAAACTGGGCACTGCCCAGGATGGATTGTTGGTAACAGTGCCGTATTCACTCTGTATCTTTCAGTTGAACCCCAAATTTGCCTCGCCTTAAGGTAGTTCTATAGTCTTTTTTGATATTTACCAAAGTGTTGAAATTTTAATATGTTGTTTACTAGCTTATCACGCATGAATCCTGAAATTTTTAAGTCGATTCACCATCTACTTTCAGAAATTTTCTCGATTGAAAAATGTATTTTTTAACATATTTTACATGGCGTATATGTGTAAAAATACGTTTACGATGGCATTTCAAATTGTAATTTCTAAACTAATCTTACCAGCTTGATAACAAACTAGAAGGGTTTTAAGGAATATTGTAGGATTTACATAAAAAAAAAAAAAATTATGGTTTACCACATAGTTTCCAAGAAATTGTATTCTGAAAAATATCATTTTTATTCGGGACCAAGCCTCGAAACAATCGGCTGCAACGAACCACGTCCAATACATGTGAAGATCGCATTCATACACACGGTACGTGTATGGGTGGCGCTTCGAGCGGTACAGGTCATGTCATAAGTTTTCATAAAATGCTACGCTGCAGAAAGTGTCCCCGGCTATCTGATAGGAGGGAAACTTTTTGCTCGTACGTGTACCTATAGAACTACCTTAAATATTTTCCAATCAATGGTCATGTACTTTTCAAAATCCATCTCACCCTGCTTCTCCTTTATCAATTTCCTGACAAATTTTTAATCGATCGAAATCGAATAAATTAGCACGTTTCGCTTGCGTTCCCATTTTTTAATTTGCGTTGTCATCGAGCCTCTCGTAGTGTTCTTTTTTTGTTTAGTCGCGAGGATCCACGCGCTTTTCCCTCTACCACTCACCTGGATCGATATTCGGTCCATGGTAGAGAAACTTACGTTTAGAGAGTTTACGATAATAGAGGTTGTACTGTATATTGATATATAAATATATCTCACAAAGTGACGAGCACATGGCCAGCATGAAAATGGGACGATTAATATCGTCGCTTAATTATAAAAACAATAATTACCTGCGAGTCGAACGAACAACGACCTAAAGCAATTGTTTCGAACGCTCAATCATAAATAAAATCATCCAACGAGTCGAGGAAAAGTCTGTAAGTTTTCTCGAGCGTGAGAGTAACAATGCAGGCTCTCTCGTTGAGCACCTCGTAAACTGAAATTAAAAAAAAGACACACACACAAATACAACAACGTCTTTGATACCTTGCAAAGGTCGAGACACGTACACGACTAATGGTCGAGAGAAAGATAAAGAAAAGAAAATAAGAAGACAAAAAAAAAAGGCACGAAACAAAGAGAGATCGAGAGTAGTGAGAGAGATCATGGTAGTGGTTATAATAATCGATCATCAAAATAGCACTAAAGAGGCCAGTGGCACAAAAACAGGTTTTTGATCGAACATGCCCAAGCGCCTATCTCACTCTTTCTTTCTCTGGCTCTCTGGATCGACCGATACATAAATCCTCTGATATATTGGTCAGTAGGATACACACACACATACAAACCCAAACTTACGTATTTATCAGCGTGACATACTCGTGTCGAAGCTCACCAATCTCGCAATCAATCGCTCGCATTATAAAGGCAGTTGATGGGAGGGTGTGATGGTAAAATAAATCGACGAAAAGGCTTCTCTTACCGGGCGCGAAAGAATTGATGAAATGCCAAATGGAGGACGTGGCGATCCAACGTGACACTGGAAGGAGCGAGAGAGAGAGGAGAGAGAGGAGAGAGAGAGAGCAGAACGAAGAAGAACGATCTTCGAGCACGTGAAAATACATTGCACGTTGGTGGAATGACGGGCTCGCTTTTTTTTTTCCTCGGACTTACTCTTATGTCGCAGGAGAGAAGCACACGTGACCATCAAACGACCTCGACCCGCGCGGAGAGACGTCCGTTTGAGCGAGGCAAGCGTTTCGTTTCGGGCCGTTTGCCTCATTTTTTCGAATTTTTATTATTATTATTATTATCATGGTCGTTATTATTATTTATATTATTTCTCGCCTCGTACGATACGCAAAGAAAAAAAGCACGTTGTCGGTGTTGAATCGCGTACGGGTATTTACGAATGCGAAAGAATAAGTTTTAAGCGCGTTGCACCGTTGCATTGTTCGGTTATTGTATTATGGAATTGGTCAGAGCGAGCGGGGAAAATATCGTGGCGATTATAGAGGGCGACCCACGCAGCCGAGCGGTCCGGTTCTACCCAGCCACCGATCGTGTAACGCGACGGGACGCGCCGGCCGCGTCCCTGACTCAATGGCGCCGAGAGGGCGACACATCTCGTTGTCGCGGTGAAAGTTTGTAAATCAAAGATTTTTTTTTTCGCGGAGGTTACCCCCCTTCGAGCAATCGCGATGAGTAACTTACGCTAATTCACGAAGAAAAAGAAATTAGCTATTGTCATTTTAAAAACTTGCTGAAGCATGGAATAATGAAAGAGAAGCTTGGGGTATAAGACAACGGCAAGGCGACGTGGAACGGAAGAGAAAAAAAAAACGAGCGCGGGTAATTCACGCTTTTAATAACAATGCTAATAAAACGTTCGAGGTAAGCCTTTGTATAAAATCGTACCGACGACTTCCGCCTGCCTGGTTTTTACATCACAGTCACCATTCGTTTCCCACCTTACGGTACCATTTCACTCGTCTTATTTGCATGCCTACTACCATAATCGCGAAAGGACAGGGCCTGGCTTTACGGTGACGAGTTTCGACCGCCGGAAATTTGCGCTAGGGGCTCATATATATATATATAAATATATATATTATATACTTGTGTGCGTATAGTACCTATTACACGGTGGAGTAACTAGAGGCAAACGTGCCCGTTCTGGCCCGAAGTGAAAGTTGCGATATTAATGGGCTTCCTTCGCCGGGGCGAACTCGCAGAGATGTTTTCGAGATACGCTATATATATACACTCATATATACACCCATATATACATATATATAATTACAAACGCGAAGGAACGACTCTAGGCCACGGGGGTACACCGAGAGCGGACGCTGAATCGACCTTGATCGCGCAAACGAGCCTCCGAATGCGAAAACCCGCGTTTTTGGGAGCAACATATGTGCCCGTTTGTGTGTGTTTGTAACTCCAGGCTCCTCGCTCTCTCTATCTCTCTTCGCTTGGTGATTCCTCGTCAACGGCTCTGTATACATATACAGATAGAAAAAGATCTCTCTCCACCGTATGCTGGATTGTAACCCACCTACAATTATCTCTTGATTTATCGTTGATATATACCACAGCGTAACAATAATTCATCGTTCGGGTATATTATCATACCTTTTATTATACCAGCTGAAGCTTGGAATTCCGAGATGTTGAATGCTGCATAAGGTCGACAACGTCCGCAGCGGTGGGAGAATTGAGAAACGGCACAGCTGACCCACCTATAACTATATAGAATCTCGTTTAATATGTATGTATATATATCCTATATTTGCAATAGTTGGCAATAAAGTTGGCGCACGTTTCGAGTTAGATTCTTTACGACTCGGCGTATCCAATCGTACAGAACAAGAAACGGAAAGTATACCGGGATCCCAGAACCGTTGACAACAAGAAAATCTTTTGTTCGACCCCAAAGTATGTACACGTTGCCTTCTTTCTCTCTCTCTCTCTCTCCGGATCTCCCTAATCGTATAAACGATAGCATTAGTAACTCTGAAAGCAGAAAGAAAAAGAATTTAAAAAAAAAGGAACGACCACAGTAGGCCGACAAAGTGTCCGCCTCCGTCGAAGTTCGCCTCGTTCGCTGCGGAGAAGTGAAAGTCTCTGCGAGAGAGAACCGCGGCGGCTGTACAGAAAACTTCGGGACAGGTTTACGTCTGTGTGACCCGGCATGCTTCGCTTTATCCTACGTACTTTGTCCATACGTACTTATATATATATATATATATATCGTATACACATATCTGTGTTTTTGCAATACAAGAAGCCAACACCGAGCGTCGAAAAATTCCACAGGCTTTGCTCACTGAAATCAGTAAAGAAAGATGATTACCCCCTAATGTCAAACTAGTTTATCTATGAATGTATCATATACATACATATATATACTCACGAGTTATATGTTTATAGCGTGATCCACGACGATTGAGAGATAATTATAGGAACGTCTCGTTCATCCATCTCGATGGCTTTGAATGACTTAATGAATCAGCGAAAATAATAAAGTCAGCTTGAGGATCATGAGGAATCATCAAACCCGTTTTTACGTATATTTGTATATACACGTATAAGTGTATATATATATATATAGATATATCCAAGCCTCCTGCCATCACGTGTCCAGCAGGGTCGTGTTCCTATGATTGAGAAAGACGATGAGTCAGATAGGAGATTATTCGCATTATTGAGGCAGCCAGTTCCTATCGATTTATACATAACATACACACATGTATATATGTGTATGTATATGAATATATATATATAGAAAATAATATG
Source organism: Netelia fuscicornis (assembly GCA_946811545.1). Classification (NCBI taxonomy): domain Eukaryota; kingdom Metazoa; phylum Arthropoda; class Insecta; order Hymenoptera; family Ichneumonidae; genus Netelia; species Netelia fuscicornis. Next base: position 44,985,708 of record OX328014.1, on the reverse strand, counting down.
AGATATGTGTGGGATACGAGGTATACATAACCTATACCTCGATGACATGTAACACATAACGGAGGCTATACATACCATGAGAGTATCACGCAATGCAGGAGCTCGTAGACGCAATCGACCTTGATCGTACACACAACATGCCGAATACGAAAACTGTCGATAATATAACCGGGGAAACGCGAGAAGTAGTCCGGCTGCTACCTGGCTACCGTGGTGTTTGTAAGTGTGAGTATTACTTGCTCTCTCGATCAGCAGGTCAGGCTCGATTTCGAGACGGGGACAAAGACGTCGTCAACATCGTGTCTCCCTGTTGTGACGCCAATAACTAGTTTAGCCGGCTTTGCGGTTTTTTTTCCCATCGATTCTTTCTCCATAATACAGGTCTTGTATCGTTGCTCGACTTATGTAGACTGTGTATTATTACGCGCACCGAGACAAAGTTGTCGTAGCGCGCGCCATCTATGTGCGACTCCATGAACCTTGTCCTCGTGCGACGGTTGGTAATAGCAACGTGATCTTCCTTATCACGTGTGGCGCCTTATTTTGAATATAAAAATTGCAATCTATAAGAAAAAAGAAAGCTTTGTGATTATTAGGGTCCTAAGGGCGATACAGTTTCATCACAGAGGATGTATTAAGGTTTTAATTAAATTAGTTTTGAATTAACTCACTCTGGTCTATCCGGTACTTTCATTATGGTATTTTTCCTTGTCCTCGTGCGACGGTTGGTAATAGGAACGTGATCTTCCTTATCGCGTGTGGCGCCTTATTTTGAATATACAAATTGCAATTTATAAGAAAAGAAAAGCTCTGTGATTATTAGGATCCTAAGAGCGATGCAATTTCATCACAGAGGATGTATTAAGGTTTTAAATAAATTAGTTTTGAATTAACTCACTCTGGGCTATCCGGTACTTTGATTATGGTATTTTTCCTTGTCCTCGTGCGACAGTTGGTGGTAGGAACGTGATCTTCCTTATCACGTGTGGCGCCTTATTTTGAATATACAAATTGCAATTTATAAAAAAAGAAAAGTTTTGTGATTATTAGGGTCCTAAGAGCGATGCAATTTCATCACAGAGGATGTATTAAGGTTTTAAATAAATTAGTTTTGAATTAACTCACTCTGGTCTATCCGGTACTTTGATTATGGTATTTTTCCTTATCCTCGTGCGACGGTTGGTGGTAGGAACGTGATCTTCCTTATCACGTGTAGGGCCTTATTTTGAATATAAAAATTGCAATTTATAAGAAAAGAAAAGCTTTGTGATTATTAGGGTCCTAAGAGCGATACAATTTCATCACAGAGGATGTATTAAGGTTTTAAATAAATTAGTTTTGAATTAACTCACTCTGGTCTATCCGGTACTTTGATTATGGTATTTTTCTTTGTCCTCGTGCGACAGTTGGTGGTAGGAACGTGATCTTCCTTATCACGTGTGGCGCCTTATTTTGAATATACAAATGGCAATCTATAAGAAAAAAGAAAGCTTTGTGATTATTAGGGTCCTAAGGGCGATGCAATTTCATCACAGAGGATGTATTAAGGTTTTAAATAAATTAGTTTTGAATTAACTCACTCTGGTCTATCCGGTACTTTGATTATGGTATTTTTCCTTATCCTCGTGCGACAGTTGGTGGTAGGAACGTGATCTTCTTTATCACATGTAGCGCCTTATTTTGAATATACAAATTGCAATTTATAAGAAAAGAAAAGCTTTGTGGTTATTAGGGTCCTAAGGGCAATACAATTTCACCACAGAGGATGTATTAACGTTTTAAATAAATTAGTTTCCAATTAACTCACTCTGGTCTATCCGGTACTTTCATTATGGTATTTTTCTTTGCAGTCTCACGATGAGCAGAGGATGCCAGGATGGTGACAATGTTCGCGAGTGTTGTTGAACGAGCCAGGAGAGAGGAAGGAACATGCCGCGATGGCTACTCGCCCTTGATGAACCAGGATCCGATCCATGCGTTGTATACTACGGATAACAGTATATAGCGTTAAAAACGAGAACGGGTGAGGTGTACGAGAGTGAAGTTTCTTACCGACCGGCCTCTTATGAGGTGATGCGACAACTTGGTGATAAAACTGTAACGAGCAGCGACGGTGGACCGGCGATCGTCCTGGGTCGGCAACAACTTCATTCCGATTGCCCGGGCTTCAACGAATGGTGAGGAAGTCATCCCTAAAAAAAAAAAAGTACTTTAATAGAGAGAATAAATAAAGTGTAATAGCAACACGTTTTATATATCCACGCGATGCAGGATAGATCCGTCAACGGATGTCACGGACACGGAAGTATCTCACCTCGTGAATAACCCGGCTACGACGACATCCTTGAAAAATAATTCGAAGAGATGCTGCAAAAGTTCGACGAGTTCGGGCTATTCGAGCCACTCGCCGCCACTATCGGCGGGTTCTTATTATTCCACTTGTTATCCAACACCTGGTATTTCACGGAATTCCTCGCTTCCTCATCATCATCATCATCATCATCACCATCATCATCACGCAAACCGTGCTTCAAGAACTCAGAATCAACAGACCATCGGTCCACCGGGTCTCGCTGTCATTCACGAGACCGAGACGATACCAAGACCCATATGGCCTTGTATGGCGGACGATCTGGAGGATATTCGCAGTCACGAAATGATAGATTGCCAAGTGGCGGGTACTCATGGTGTCGGTGGTTCGATACCCTGCAAACAGAGTGTATATACTTGCTGCGATTATTGTTGTTCCTCGTACGCGTATCGTGATACTTACGAGGCGACGACAGCTTCCACAGCGAGGGAGGTACTCCTCGAGCTGTCAAGAACTTTGAATTCTGTCATCGAGGCCGAGACAGATCTCACCGCTGAGGAAATACTACGAGATATATCCATAACCGTTGCCCGTGGCATTAATCAGCCAAAGGAGACAGCCGGCATATGCGAGGACTATACGTATCGTCTGTCGTCATCGTCATCGAGTGCCGGAGGTAAAGAATCATCCGTTGGGGTCAACCCTGTCAATCTCAGAGTGTACGGGAAACCCAAGTGGCTTCACGTACCTGCCTCATCGAGATCCTCGTCTCATTGTCCTTACGAGGGTAAAACTCTGCTGACAGCGGTGCAGAAAGCTTCCCGGACTATACCAGCTTTCGGGGATACCGCTAGTGTCGAAGCTCAACGAAAAAGTGGCGATATCGCACCATCTGTGTTCCTCGTTCCTCAAGCAAATTCCATTTACCCCAACAGCACTTTGAGCGCTTATCGAGACAACGTCTCGAAAGTGGCAGACTGCAATGAAAAACAGAATGTTGGATCAAGAGTCTTCGGTTCCAGACTCGAAAGGACTACGCCGATCGGAAGATTGAACGTGCGCCCAAGCGAGAACTGCGGGGACAAGTGTCCCGCGGGAGAACCCGTTTACTCGACGGTGCGTAATGAACGTGTATATATACCTGTATATCCGTGTATGTGTATGTCCACGTACGAATAGTAAAAATAAAACGTTGTCACTATGTTTCAGCAGCTCGATGGCAGCGATGAGAGTTCATCGTATGGTGCAATCGGCGAACTAACAGCCAAGTCCGGCTGGAATGATAGTTCCAAGGTGTTCGACCGCCACCTCGACTTTACGTTGGATGGGAATCGTGCTGAAAGATTAGGCCGAGCGATTGCCAAAGCCAAACGAAAGCGCCAATGGTGTCGAGGGCTAACAGCTATCCTGGGGCTAGTCTTCTTCATTTTAAGCGTAGTCGTCGTCTCCTTATCCGTTACTAGAGGACGTAAAGTATTTGGGAGTATGTGAAAATGGAGAAAGATTTGAACAACGAGAAAATTCACAGAATACCATACATCTATGCGATAGTATTTGTCGCTTTGAACTTTACGATTCATTATTACTATTAATATTATTAACTATTAACTATTATCGTTAGGCATACCTGTGCGCTTGTATCGGACTTGAGATGCTCGGGTGTCGCACATATTTCTCCAGTACCTTATTATCATTATTATCGGATAAGACGTGCAGGACCAATTCTTATGTAAATAAGTGGCGTTCTGCAAAGCAATATAGTGGCTGTGACCATGACGATTCCATTTTATTATATATATTAGCGTGGAGAACGTGTACTATATATCGCAATTGCAGCATTAAATCATAAAAGAACAAATACGAATTAACGTACCTTTCTCTCCTCTTCGATGCATTCACCCTCGTCTTCGATATCACGTCCTAATACTCTGTCGATTCCCTAGAACAAAACCCTCGCGAAATTATAGGTTATAAACAACTGTGATAATGAAACGCGTAAGAACCTAACCAAACTAACGAGAGAAATGGCACTGCGCGCGCCATCTGCCGACTAACCTCAACTACACCAACGAGAATCTCAATCGGGTGAAAAGTGCTCGAGGATACATGACATATCTGTGTTGGTATGTATAACCTCAAAATATCCGACGACTTTGTGAAACATTTATACATGATTCTTTTATTTAGGAAACAAATTCGCTGTTCTTTCGTTCATAAAACCAAGAAAAAATGGTGTGCTTACCCTGCGTCGCAGTTCCGATACTACTTCTGTTCTGGAGATTTTTAATCCAACCTCTCATCATGAAGTTGTGGCAATACAGGATGAAGGACAAGCCGGAAGGAGAACGGGAGCAACCACCGGAGTTGGTGAAAAAATGTGAAAACGGCGTTTGCACGCTCGGGTGGAACAAAACTCAGAAAACTGACAAAGTCGAATGATAAGTTTGACCTTAAAACATCCCTCAAATCACATTTCACTCGAGTTTCGCCCTTCGATTCTGGTAGTTTACCTGAAATCGATACAAGTATACTGTACGCAGACCCAAGAATGGTATTGCAAGTGTGGAATTCCAAAGTATTTTACATCACCATTCCAAAAATGAAATTACGAGATGAAAAAAAAACAATGATTTTATAGAATGATTCGAAAATTATTGAACATAGCCCTTGGCGTGCTAGAAACAACTCCGAGAGCTGTAACCAAATAAATGTATGCGTAAACTATCATAGTCGTTGATATTGGTTTGTCAAAGACTTGTTTAAAAATGATGTTTTATTCAATAAAAGTTAACCAGTTTTAGAGGACCAATTTTATCAGCGATGCATCAACGAGGTAGCAGAGTTTCACTAATGTAAAGAAAAAGGTCCATTCGTTTTCGCCACATTCTCATTTTCGTATTGATCTTACACGTATAAGTTTTAGTTTCTTTGGATCTGTTCAACATATATTGTTCATCAAGAACACTAAGAATTATACATGTAAGATCGTTTGAAAAAAGATTCTTGTAATGGAGTGTACAAAAAATGATCTTGAAATTCGCCCGAGGTGTAAAAAAAAAACTTTTATACATAGTCCCGCGATGCTCGAACGGCACGTCTTCCTTCTCTTTGCAATCCTAATGAACATTTTTTAGTTCGACCTCAAATATGAGAGTACTGTTGCCTGGAATCGTTGGGGGAGAGCCTGCTGCGCCATACCTTTTGAAAAAGAAGAAACAACTTTTTCAGCATCGACCGTGAACAATAAACGAGAGAAAGAAATTTATATTTTTATGTACTTACGCCATCTTTGGAGGTATCGTGATTCGTCTTTTGCCACCGATCTTCATACCAGCAAGACCGACGTCCCATCCTTTGATCACTTCTCCCTTCCCAAGGCGGAATTTGAAACCATCGCCTTGCATTGTGCTATCGAATTTTTTACCATTCTGCAGTCTACCCACGTAATAAACGGAAACGAACTTTCCTGGTTTCGCAACATTTCCAGTTCCCACCTTTACCTCTTCTACTACTACACCACCTTCGACAACTTTTTTCTTTTGCACTTGTTGAGCATTATTCTGTTGCTTCTGGTCTGTTGCTGCTGCGCCTTTGCCTTTTTTCTGTTGCTGTTTTGGTTGTTCCTGTTTTGCGTCTTTTCCATTTGCTAACTTTTGTTTGTCTTGTTTTCTGTTCTGTTGCTGCTGCTGTTGTTGCTCTTTCTGTTTATTTTTCTTCTGTTGTGGTTTAACCTCGATCTCCTCTTCCTCGTCTTCGCTTTCTTCTTCCTCTTCACCCTCTTCCTCGTCCTCTTCATCAACATCGTCGGAATCATCTTCATCACCTTCGATCTCTTCTCCATTCACTGCGTTCTCATCATCAATATCATTCTCATCTTCATCATCATCATCGTCATCATCCTCTTCCGAAGATTCCTCCTCTTTCAATGCCGCTTTCAATCTTTTCGTATTCTTAACATTTTTGGGTGAATCCTGCGCTTTCCTTTTTGCCTGTTGGGCCATTAATTTTCCCATTGCTTCCTCGTCCTCCTCTTCTTCATCTTCCTCCAACTCGTCTAAATCCATATCTTCCTCGGGTATCAGATAACCCGTTAAGTGAACATGACCACGACCGTTGGATGTAAAAGCTATTTTGGTGCCCTCTTGGAAATTAAGATCTAGCGGTACTTGCCAGTGAGTACTTTTTTTGAGACTGCACAGTAGATAATTGCAATCGTCGTAGTACAGCATTACTTGAACAATATCGTCACCTGCAATAACACACGCGTTAGAGACGCATCCATCCAATGTTGTCTTATACAGGAAACATCGCTTCTTTTTCAAGGAACCAAAGTATGCGAGTGACATCCATACTGATAATTTCTTAACTCCAGAGACCATATATTTCCTTAATCCCATCGACCACGAGGTCGTAAAAACTTACCGGCGGTTGCAGCATCAAGACTCGCCATCGACACGTGGAATGATTTTTCAACGGTTTGGGTGTACCGTTGGTTCGGTTCCATAATCAGTCCTATCGAATAAACAATGGGAAATCATTGCCTCGTCATAAATACACAATATTCGAACGATGTGTTCGAACGAAAAAGAGCATTTTTGTACGACCGCATGGCGACGCCATTCTTGTACGCGTCGTTCTCAACATTCTAATAATTTTCAGTTTACAATTCAAAATTCATAACGATCGCAATCCACTCACCCCAAAACATCGTGACTGTTTGTTTGTTGCTGACTGTTTATAAAGAAATAATGTATTATTTATCAAAATTATCTTTCTTCCACAAGATACAACTTCTCCGGCTAAGCAACGGTTTCTGTTGCTGTCTCGCGCCAACTTGTGCAACCGTTTAACCGAACGCCAGAAAATACGGCGTTCGAAAAATACTAGAAACGCACACACTTCCGTTTTATGACAATGCTAATGCTCGAAAGTGCCGCGGATGTCGCTAGCAGTAATGTGGTGTGGATGTTCAGGTTGTTCACGGTAAGTATTGGATATCACAGGTAATATAATATCGTTTAATATTCGTTCTAAATCACAGATAGTATAGAAAAGCTTCTCTAATACACTTTTTTGGCGGGATGCTATATTCGTGGCTAACCTCTTCTTCTCTCCCCTCTCGGAACAACTCGCGCGGCTTTAGTTCCTGCTTTCGCCGTCGTCTCCTGGCGCTGGTGTCGGTACTGTAGGCTGCGGTGCCGCCGCAGTAACGTCGATCGTAGCGACATCTCGCGGTTGTTCGGCCAAAGTCACGTGATCTTCCTTCTAACCTACAAAACCGTTGCCCTTCTACAATCCTTCTTTATTACCCTCGGACGATTTGGATCGCTGTTGGTTTGGGTGTATCTAAAAAGAGACTACGGGTTCGGATCCTCGGTAGTTTAAAACGTTACAAGTGCATGTCACACGATTGTTACGTGTCCGAATTCTTGGAATGTAATTTTTACAACTCCTTCAACGGACGGATAAAGGAGCAACCACATTTTTCGATGTAACAATGGTGCAAAGTACGTTCAACAATTTCACCCTCAAACGTTTACACGAGTTTATTCGAGTGTAACAAAAAGAGAAAGACGCGTATAGTTATAGATACGTGTTTGTGTATCGTGCACGATACATACGACTCGTAGCAGTTTCAAGAGTTTCCGGACACGATAACCTGCGAAATCAAATTGTACGCATTATCGTTCGATTAATCTGACATTTTAAAGTGGGCGTAATGATTATGCATCGACTCCTGTCACATCTGTTTCCGTGATAAATGCGCACGTTGCCTTTGCGAAATCGCAGTCTTTATCAGTTCGGTACGCAATTACACGGATGTAGCTACCAGTCGAGTATCGTTTGCACGTGTGTGTGTGTGTGTGTGCCTATGACGTTCGCACGTTTGTGGCATAAGTATCGTGACGTTTAGTGTCAGGCAGCGCACGCTCGTGTCAATAATAATAACATACCTTTGACTTTGTCGTTTTGGGATAATAAAATCTGCTTTGTCAATCTTGATACTTTCAGAAATGCCTATTCCAACCAGATCCGCTCCTAGACCACCATCGAATTTTGGGGCTCAAAATAACACCGCATGGAGCAACAAGTGAGTTATTTCTTTTGGATAGGAAGAAAGTTCTTTATGTTCGCAGCAAGATGTTTGGTTGGTGGATTGTAACTTTTAGACACGCTTGAAGTATCTACTAAGTTGCGATGTTACATTCCACGATAGAAATCAATGGTGCGTGTTGGTTTAAAGTTAATGTTATTCGTTGTATCGACATAGCAATCCTTTTGGATCTACGTCGACGATGCAACCGATACAAAAGAAGAAACCTCCGCCACGTCCGCCACCTCCTAAATTTCGTAAAGATCCAAGACAGGAGGATAAATCAAAGAAGCCTGTGAGTATCATAGTTTTATGATTCCATACCTTTTGTAATGTAAGTTTGTATTGTTCGAAGGCGAGACCAACGGAACTTTTGAATAACCTGTTTGGAAGAAAGACCCAACAGAAGCAGGATAGTCTCAATATAGGTTTAGCGAGCAATCGTTTCCCAAATATGAGCTCTCAATCAAATAATCCTATGGACAGCGCCGTTTCTCTGATCGATTTGAGTCCTCCAGGATCGCCAACTTTTACAACGAGATCCAGTAGCGACGGTGTAAGCGTCGATAGTTTTGGCAGCGATGGCAATTCAAATCCATCGGTTTTTACCAGTAGCGGCAATACATCACAGACCGAGAGTGCCTTCGAGGATGATTTTGACTTTTTTGGGAGTGTGTCGAGCGCTAAAACGATGAGCCAAGATCCATGGAAAATAACAAGTAGTCAAGATCCATTCTCACCGCTATCATCGAGCGACAGTAATTCAACGACCAAGAAAATCGGAGATGCGCGTTTTTTTGCCTACAACGATATCGCTTCGTGTAGTCAAGCGAGTTTTAATCCACCAGTGACGAACATCGTTCCATCGATGCCAACGATTATTCGTGCAAGACCTTCAAAGCCACCGGTTCCGAAGACTCTTCACAGAAGTCTTGCTCCGATAGTCACTGACTTTAATGCTACAGCGACGTCTTCCTCTGCGTCCAACAGTAATAATGTGCCTTCTAGCGGGTCGTCAGGTATCTCATACAATACCGAGTGGCCCGCTACTTTTGATGACAACCCATCACCTCCAATGCCTACCATACCTCCACCGGCTCCACCTGCGGAATATTTAGAAGAAAGGGAAAATCCTATGGTACGTATATGAAAATTCTACCCAATTTATTCCCCTCGCTTTGATTAATTATAGAGATAATTCATGGAGATTTGGTTTACAGAAACAAACTAACGACAGTCCTCGGGGTATCGCTCTGTATAATTTCGAGGCTTCGCAGCCTGGTGATCTACCGCTTAAGCAAGGCGAGACTGTAACCTTGCTAAGAACGATAAATGACGACTGGCTCGAAGGTCAAGTAGGCAATCGTATCGGGATGTTTCCAGCTAATTTCATCAAGGTCGTAGTACCTCTGCCTGGCCCTTGTAAGAATATTGTCAATGCGCTGTATACGTTTACAGGCGAGACATGGGAAGACCTTCCATTCGAGGCGAGTCTCATATATTATTTTATTATCATCCGTCTAAACAAACTGCGTTTAACTTTTCGTGGCTTTGTTTTATAGGAAGGAGCAAGGATAACAGTCCTATCGAGAATATCGGACGATTGGCTCTACGGCGAGTGTAGAGGCAAGAAAGGACAGTTTCCAGCCAATTACGTCGACAGAGTTCCCCAAGATTTACCAGGTTCATCGTAAAATCACAAACGTTGTGATCTACTCCAAAAGAAAACAATATCAGTTTGAAGAACGGGAAATAGTATTTCTTTTCCGTGCATTGAACATGGGAGGAGCCACGAAGCAGGATTAACGACGATACTTTCACTTCTCGATATTTGATCATCGTCGTTCCACCATGCGAGCATAGATTGCTTCATTCGACATAGCGAGCGTGTTTGTTTTTTTGCTGTTAATTTATTGCGAGCTGAGTAGAGTTTTATTTTCCATTTTGGTCGAGCGTTTAGTAAATTTTTTCAATAGAGGAAAAAGATACATGAGACGCGAGCGACTCGAAGGCGAAATGTAAAAGTTTAGATCAAGGATAACTTGGTGGAGGGAAGCGCCTGTAAGATTTTAACCAGAAAGTTAATACTCTCCTAAATTGTAACTATCATTCTACGTTCTAATTATGCTCATTGTTTTGTAAATTTCGTCACTCGTATTTTCCAAATGTCTCAGAGTTCTTTACGAGGAAGCTATTTAATTACAAATGTACCTCGGATCAAAAGCACGATAGCACGATTCAGCCAAGCGAAAAGCAACTATGCTTTCTTTTATAGAATTTTTGCGCTTCGCCATAGCAAATGGTTTTGTACATTACACGTAAAGAACAAACCTTCGATAACTATGCAAGATACAGAAGCTTTGTTCTTTACGATTTTGTCGATTAAAAATGTAAAATTTTAAGATATACATTAGAGATTAATTTATATCGCCACCACAATTTAGTCTCAGAGAAGAGCGAACTGTAAATAACTTTCCCGAGATTGCTTTGATCGATTCACTGTAAACTTTTCTAATAATTGTCCATTAGGTGTTAAAAAAAGGCGGATATGTTAACGTTTTTTTTCACAGACAAGAGAGTCTTGGTAATTAATATAAAATTGGTGAGGAATTTTTCCAAACGAAACTTATAACGAGATTTTATGGTAGAGCAGGGTCTCAATTTTCTTTTTCTCAGTATTAACTATCGCTCTAAATTCAGAAACATGAATCGGAAGATGATGTTAGGTGGGACCAAGACTATATCATCGTTTTTACATGAATATTAAAAAGCTACGGGTAAACAGACTGGGTTGAAACAGATAGAGAAGTGAAACAACATCTCGTAAAACACGCCACGAGTTAATATTTATATACTACTATTATACACAATGTAACAACCTTCGATGCCTGTCTGATAACCCGTACTGATACAGAATGTGATATTTTCCGCTATCAATATACGAAATTTCAAAACCAACTGTTGTGTTATTTCTGTTCATCCTGTGAGGTGAATTCTGTCTGTGATTATAAATTATTTGTCGCTGGAACGAAAGCTACTTCCAGTGTGCAGCGATACATTGCCACTAGCTGATTCTTCATCCAGAGTGATAACACGTATCAACAGAATATTCGACGTTCGCAATCTCGTTAGATTTCTTGCTACTTTACAACAAGAACTACACTTGAAAATACTCGCTGGGGATGTAATAGTTGTTGTACAATCTTTGAAGGCTCTTATCACTCCGTCACGAAATGTTTTACCGGTTAGATAGTAAAGAAAAAAATTAATAGCAAAGTTCCAGTGATAGACATGAAACAGGAAGCCCCGGCACCATTTCAGCAGCATTTTTTCCTGGAGCCTGGAACGATACATACATGTACATTTTCCTTTTCTTCAACGTTGGAGATAAATATTCATAATTTAAGGAGTGAATATTATATCATGCCTGACCAGCTTATGTAACGAGCATTTTCCACACTATTGGTCGATGGATGTTTCACCAATACAACATCCCAGTAGAGCTCAAGCGTCTCAACAATTCCAATTGGGAGTAGAAGAACCAGATACACTATCGATACTGCCAGTAACATTCTGCTCGTTCGACTAGTCGTGCTCGATGGCGTTCTTAATGTTCCTGAAGAATAAATATTTCACGAGATTATAAAAGTAAATTGAAACTTTGTCTTGTTTTCTTTTTCAATGCTTTCAAGGTTTCTCATTGCTATTGCAATACTTACGTGTCAATTGATTTCTAATCACGTCGGACTTCTTCATGTGTATGATCAGCAACAGGTTGCCGATGAATATAAATAGCGATGGTAACCATGTGGAAAATGCAATGTAAAAGTACATAGCGTTGCCCCATGGTTTTGTCTTCTTTTGACAGGGAACAAATTCGAAAACGCTGTCAGACTCGTACCCTGGGAATAGAAAAAAGATTATGAGAGAATGACTGAGAATGATAAAAAGTATTATCCAATGATAAAGATGTTATCGACTCACCTCCGCAATACAATTTTGTTAGCGAGACAATGAGACTTATGCAGGTAATTGTCGCTATTGTCAGAATGGTTGAACGACTGTTGTACACTTTATTGTGTGTCTGTAAGGGAAATATAACAGCAGCTACTCGAGCCCAAGTCAGACACACTACTAGCCACGTGGATGTGAATTGAAATAATTCCATAGACACTGAATTGGCTCCGCAAAGAAATTTGTTGTTCTGCAACAAGAAAGATATCCATGGTTAGTTTCTTAAGACTTAAAGACATAGCTATGAATTGTCTATGACAATCTTACTATGTTGATAATACTCTTGAGCTGGAACTATCTGTTTGTGACTTACCATAAACAGAGAATTAACATCCAGCGAATGTGACCTGGCGACTCCAATCGCATAATTAAAGATAAGAGCACCGTTGTCAGACAGCGCTAAGGCACGCAAGTAGAGGGCCAGGCCAGAATCAGACATCGCCAAGGTACCTAGCATCCCAAAGGACACAACGTTCAACGTGACACCTGAAAAATTCAATTTATATAAGTTTTTCTCCCAAACAAAAATTACAAATTTAAAGAAATGTTTTCTCACCGATAATAATGATGAAAGGTGTGACATAGTTGAGCAGGATTCGAACAAACCTGACAAAAGGCTGAAGAGTGATCCAGTAAGAACGTGCCTGACATGGCCAGATAAGTTCTAAATCTGGCTGTGTAAAATCGTAGATAAAGTCCAAGACTTTGAGGGGTATAGAACACTCATTCGCTCCAAATATTTCTGTCGAACCATCACCATCTCCTGCCATACGTATAGCAAATGATTCAAAGACTATAATTTGCGACTACTTATTATTATTTCCAGTCGCACAAGACCAAAGGTTTATCTTTCACCGAACATTTCGTGGCTCCTATCTTCAATTCTTGAAAAAATTGTATCCTCCCAAAATATTCTACATTCCAATGGCATCGCCACAACAGTTTTGGTTGCAATTAGTAATTTAGAGTCACAAAAGTAGAGGAAGTTTTTTCTACAACCGGTTAAGCTTGAACCTAGAACGCTTCAACTTTTTTACTACACAGAATGAAACCTTTTTTCAGGTACGCAGCACCGTGTGTTATAATCCACTAGCTCGATGGTATTACAACGATAAACTAATCGTTAGAGACACAGCTCGCAGACTATGGGCGAGCCATCACGTCAGCTCAATGTGGAAGCTGCAAAAACACCTGTGTTCAATTATCATAACATAGAATTATTCTCAGTAAATACAATTTCTTATTGCGGATAATGTAGATGACAACGCATGAGGCATATTTAAACAAGGGATCTTCGTCGTGCTCACAGATATCGTTTGCTCGAATCATCATGCGGTCATTGAAATACACCAAAGACGCTTGTTCCTTTTCTTTCGCAAGATCATAAATATCTCTACACACCGGATACCGTCATGATGATTTTACTTTCAGACCTTCGCTGTTCAGCGGGATAAACAATCAACAGCGTAACTTCATAAGTGGGCAGATAATTGATTTTTCTTTTATTATTACTTTGTACCTTATCGTTCATACCTTCCTCTTTGAGATTGCACTATCGACAAGTCGAGTCAGAGACCACGAGCTGATTTCGTGATATGCTTTGTTTCCTTTTCATTCTTACTAACTTCCATTTTCATTCTCCAATTCGCACATTGTCAATTATCATTAATAGCGATGTTGTTTCTTTGCGAGGAATTGGAATTATCCAAGCTCGCTGAAGACTAACGCTGTCTATCTTCTAATCGTTATTTACATTGGTTTGTAGGAACTGCTCTACTATATTACATACATTTCCACTTTTTGTTTTCATGACCGAAAGGCACATGTCGAGACTACATCTTTTTTACTTCAGTTTCCATCGTTCCATTTCGATTCAATTTTTTCTTACTCGAATGAATTGTACAGAGCACAGAACGAAATTAGAACTATTCTTTTTTTTTCTCGATTTTGTTTGTTTGTTTGTTTTCTTAAAAATCATCACTTGGTATACTTATAGTATTAACAACTAAGTCCTATGATCAATGAATAAGCAATTTAATGATTAATTATCATTATAGAAAGGCAACAAAGGTGAAGCTTTCTGTTTTTCTTTTTTTCTTTTCTTTTAATGATCATCTCGCAATGAATCGAGGTTGCACCGATCTGTAGTCCCCGGAAGTGTTCGCAAAACGTTTTACGAAATTTGTCAATGTATGCAATTTGTGTTTTCGACATTAATGAAAAATACTGGGGGTTACTTTTGTTTTCCAAGATTTTCTTTTGCAAAAAGCAACCTCTGCTTGCATTTAAAAATCTAGTCTTTTGTTCTCAATCACAGCCCTTAAAAACGGATCATCGAATCATTACTTTTGTCTCGGTGCGAGATCATAATGTAACTTCGAAAAATTTAACAAATAAAAAGTGGAGAGAAAGATTGAGACGTTTAACTTTCATAATCGAAGATCAAACGGAGTGTAAACCTGAGACTTTCGGTTACATTCGTTGCATTTGTTGTATAATCGATGGATATTTTTGTGATTATTGTAACAATATCATGAGTTTGCAAAGAAGAAACATTTCTACTCGTTATTGGCCAAGAATCGACTATGCGCATAAAATGCAAGGGACGCAGACAGGTAAGAAGCTTTTTAAATGTTCGAACTTTCTCGACTCTTGTCAACTTTATCAAATGTGTGTGTACATATCATACGGCTGTCTCAAAGGACGGAGATGGCTTTTTTACTCTGCTATGTGACCCCGCATGGCTCAAGGTTTGATATTTCGGTGCAACCCTCACCCTGTCGCCTCTAACGCACACCCACCCCCGATGTTATTAGACGTTGTCGACTTTTGCTCTATCTAATCATCAATATCGTTATTGTCACAGAGATCTGACTCTCTGTAACGGCATATTTACAAAAATACGTTAAATCCGCACCATTGTTATTGGATATACGTTTCTTAACTCGTTCGGCTCATAGTGTCTTTCTGGTTGAAGACTGTTTAACCGTATATTTTTAAGTGTTATGATATCCAATGTCAAGGCTGTCCTCCAGCTTTCGCCCTCTTTTTAATCGGGCATGTAAATCGGTATTTTGGGGATGAATTCGACTAGAAGAACCTGGAGGTAGTAAAAAGAAAGTCAATTAGTCAATACCTTAGCCTTTTCTCATTCCTTATCATAACAGGAATAATTACATTACCAGTCAAACGCTTTAAGAGTATATAATTTACATTTTTCTATTGATTTTGATTACTCACGTATTCCATCATGGACGAGTTATCGCATCTTTGCTTACTAAGCCGCCAATGAAGGCCCAATTTGTGATACAGCCTGCTGTTTTCCCATTCCAACAACTTGTTCAATGAATGTTGCATCTAATGAACGAAAACTGAATAAATACCTAAACCTCGGCGTAGCACGGAGTAAAAAACCATTCCTCTAATCACAATGCTTACCCTTTTACTCAAACAAATAACGGGCCACAGAGAACATCCCAATGTGCAACAGCAACACACACAACCACAAAATAACCATTTCACATTAACCGGTAGAGTTTTCTTCAGTACCCCATTGACTCGCATCACCGTTGCCTTAAATTCTTCGCGAGCGACGCGAGATACAAGTCCATTTGGAAATTCCGCCTCGAATCTGTTGCTGAGGCCAAACCTATAGAACCGAAAGGTGAACGATATATGAGTATTCTACCGAGACAAGGGATTCAATTTGAAATTGCGTACACTTTGCGAGGTCAGAATTGTTGCGGGGAAATCATGCTGGAGTGAATAGCGCTATAGCTAAACACATACTGTACTATAAATATTCAATGCACGCTCATATATATGAGTATAAACCAAGCGTACTGAACGATACAGTAGGGTCAAGGATTTTGCTAGATGGAATAATAAAAATGCAAGAGGGTCTGTGAAGGGGAACACAAGGGTCAATAAAGAGCACGTACAAAGTATAGACAATGTCCAGAAAAACTTACACTGTCATGTTACCAGTTCCTCGTAAGACAATAGGATCTGGTACAGTAGCAACATATTGTTCTTCCAAATGCTGTTCATTGTCTTCCTCTTCTTCGTAAATTGCATCGAAATCTGCCATTCCGAAGAATCTCAAATCTTGCAACTTCGAATGAAAAAATCAAAACAAAACGTGTTATCTCGACAACAGAACCTGCAAAAAATACACGACACGCACACTCGTTCGATACTGCTGTGCAGTCACGTCACCGCGAGAAACATTTCTACGCTTGGAAAAAACGATTTGCCATCGCGATTTCACTATTAACCTGCGGCAGGATCATTGCCGTGATATTTAGAAATTGGAGATCCGAATGACGTATATGTGTATTATAGTTCTCACCAGGGCAATGTTATCACGCCATGAAGTCACGTATACACGCAACGAATTCAGAGGGAATATGCACGTACGTTCGATGGAAGCGAGAAACGTGTGCTAAAGTGTAGTTTAGTTCCCCAGTTACTCGTGGCGCTGGCGTCGCTACGACTAGAATGGCCTTGTTCACAGAGATGCGTACATGTATACCACGGTCTTACATACAGGCTTGCAACTCCCGGGAGTGGGGGAAGGCTAAAGTGACTCGCATATTGAAGCACAAAAATCGAGTTCTCTCGATCACCACCTGCCGCGCTGCTATCGAGTGTCGACATGACATAACCTCATAATCATCGTTTTCGTTGGCTCTGCGCGATTTTTTTCTCCATTTACGTTCAACATTTTCTCGGCTCGTATTAATGTTGTGCGATATTTAATTTAATAATATTCAAGATTTACCGACAATAATATTGTTTTTATTTTTTGCTAGTCAAGTTAATAGTGCGCTTGCGCAACCCAATCGGCACTCGATTGCAGTGTCGCATGTGGCCAAACCGTGAACTTGCAAAAACTGCTTCAACAAGCGAGTCACCCCCACTCCTGAGAGTTGCAAGACCTGTATGTAAGACCGTGATGTATACTTTGCAGCTTCAAGGCGTAGTTGTGTCTCCTCTCTCACCAATCACGTACGAGCTATCCATCGCTGCGACGCCAAATGGCAGTTTCGGGCGGAAGAAACTTTGTTTCAATCAACCTATAAGCATATTTCTTCCCAAACAGCTGGCTATTCGAAATCATCGTTGCCAACTTAAAACTAGGGATTTTAAGATTTGGTTGACTCAAGTTGGCTAAATTATCGTTACTGCGTTCGGCCATTTTGTTTCTTGATGACTCTAAGAAAAGGCGCGAATTTCAAATTGAAAAGTGCAGAAGTGTGAGGAATGAAAGAAAATGGATGGTGAAATTATTTAATAAAAACGTTCATGTAGAATTATATTTTTTGATTTATATTCTAGACTAGAAAAATAGAAAGCCTATATGCAATGTATTTACAGGAGTATCCTTTTTTCGCTGAATCTCTCACCGAGCGTAGAAGCTGTGCAGCGACAGAAAGAGAACGAACAAAAGAGGAGAAATTTTTGTGCGAGAATTCTGCTTTCATAATTTCATAATTTTAGGTTAGAACGTAACGACGAACGTAGAATATCCAACTCTGCTATTAATTTTTTATATACATGATTAATATTTTGACGGCGTTCTCCTTATTCTTCCGGATGTTCGATGCGGCGTTGTTTCCGTTGATGAGTTCGATAATCGTTCATCAACCTGTCTGTGTCTCTTGACCGAAGATCTTGGGGTAGCAGCGCTTGTCGATGGCTTCCTCTTAGTTAGTTTTGGTCCTACGGAGAGTAAAATTTTGTCATTTCATTTCTACTAAATTTTCTTTCCAGATAGGAAAAAGTAAACTCACTTCCTCGTTTAGCTTTTGAGGTTGCTTCAGTAGGCGGTGACTCCTCGTTGGAATCGGAATCCGAGGAAACATGCAAACTAGATTCACTTCCATCGGCTTTCCTATTTGTCAGGGTTGCGTTCTTTTTCCCTGAAAATAAAACGAAGGTAAGATTTCTAAAATAACAACAGTCATCTCATGAAGAAAATGGAATAAAATTAACAAACCATCATTCACAGAGATGTTCTCTGTCTTGCTATCGTCCTTGTCCTCATCCTCGCTGCTGCTGCTGCTGCTGCTGCTCTTCCTGGGCTTTGTTCTTCGGGTTTGTTTCCTCGCTTTGGGCACAGGTGGAGGTGGCATTGCCTGACGATCGTCGTCCACCTCACCATCTGATACATTAGTCGTTTTCAACAGCTCCTCAAGCTTCGCCTCTAGTTGGAGACTCGCTTCTTTCATTGCGGGTTTCTTCCTCGTTTGCTCAATAATAATTCGCAGCGCTTTCAACACTTCCTTCTGATGAATCTTGTCCTTGAGAAGACTCAACTTTTGAGTCAAATTACTAATGCTCTTCACGCTGAATTGTAAACGCGACAAACAATAAGCCAGATCTCGCCATTGTCGTTCGCTCGTTGCAAGAATAAAACGCGAGCAGAGCTTTTCTATAAGCGTGTCAATCTGTCTCTCTTTTCCCATAAGACCAAGAAGGTATTTGATGATTTCTTGAAAATCATCCTCCTTGATATTGAGCTCAGGATCGGTCAGCCCTGAAAGTATGTCCGGCATGGCATTGTAAAGAGCGTTGCCTTTGTGAGAGAGATCCTTGAAGAATAATTTGGTGTCTGATCGTATAGTTTCATCAGGATCCATTATATTCCTCGCTAAGGATGAGATTTGTCCCTTGACACGAATCATCTCTCTCATTATAAGACTCGACAGCATTTTTACACACGTCCTTCGAACCTTGACATCCTCATCGCGTAGACGACTGTAAATGTGACTCGTCCAGGGTTCAACCTGATTAGGAAATCTCATTGTCAGGTCGCACATTGCCACAACGACATTCGCTCGAATTCCTGGATAAGGCGAGCGGTCCATTATCGTTACAAGAAGCTGCAGCGAAGCGACGCAGAATTGTGAACTTACAGTCATCATTTTGCTCAATGCCAAAACACTGTAAGCTTGCAATTTCTCGTCGTTGTACTTTTCCGGATGTCGACAAATTTCAAGAATAAGGGGAATGAATCTAGCTAACATTCCCTTTCCAGTTATGATATCGTTCTCTAGAGCAGCCGTGACGAACTCAGCGTCGGCGTCGTCCGCTGTTGCACCCTCGAGGACTTCCTCGCCATTTTCATCAGTGTTCAACGTCGAGTTTGGCGTTTCTTTTTGGCGATTTTGTAATCTTGCACTCGCTGGTGTCGATAGATATTGCTTCGAGGTATTGTTAGTCGATGGTGTTGCCAGCTGACTGCTGGTGTTGAAAGGTTTATTTTTCTTCGTTTTCAGCTGGCGAATGGCGTTTCTTCTTCGCAATTCTTTGTAAACGGCGTTATCGAGATAAACCATGTGTCTAATCGCAATGTGACCAATGATGTAGAAGAGACGAGACAGTAGATGAAAATTGGGAGACGGCGCTTGAGATAGTCTGTCTTGAACCGGCTCGCCTGATCTTCTTCGTGGCGGTGCCAGCAAGTTACTCTTCTCCGCGATGGAAATTATCATCCGCATTATCAATGTATCAGGCTGATTGGCCAATTGATAAATCACATTTATTCCCTCGGTCACAAAAGAAATGTAACCATCGTCCTTCGTACTTAAGAAATTGTTGATTATAAGGTCGAGAATTTCCTGAAACATAACGTGATCGTTGGTATATTTCAACGGAGATTTGTTACAGTCTTCAGATACTTGGGTAATTTTCTTCAAAGCTCTGCACACGTCTCTTGCCAAGAGAAGATCGTTACGGGCTCGAGGTCCAAGGCCGATTTTGATCAATACGTCTAGATTGCTTATTAGCAAACCGACTTCTGTGGTCGCTACCATAGTCAATAGAACGAGAGCTGCACGACTCTCTTCCGGAGTCGTTTCTGGTATTTTCATGGAGAACTTTTCCCACATTACTTGAATCTCCTCGGGACCAATTTCTTTGTTGTTTCGCCAAGTTACAACGAGCTGGGTCAGCGCTGTGCTCTGACCCGCTGACAAACCTTTAAAAAGCTCGATCAAGCCTTTCACAGATGTTAAGGCTTTTTGTCTCGAGGACTGTTTCGTCGT
Source organism: Netelia fuscicornis (assembly GCA_946811545.1). NCBI lineage: Eukaryota > Metazoa > Arthropoda > Insecta > Hymenoptera > Ichneumonidae > Netelia > Netelia fuscicornis. Next base: position 44,965,238 of record OX328014.1, on the reverse strand, counting down.
GCTATTCTCAAGATAAATCGTCTTGTAAACCTCAGCGACATTGTTGCGAACCGACTCGTCGCGACTCGCTACTTGGAACAATGCTTTTCGCACACCGTCGAGAGCTTGTTGTACACCGAATTGTGAAGCTGTGCCAAGAAACGTGCAGGCCTCGATTGCGTCACTGGCAGTCGTTGAAAAAAGCAAATTTTCTGCCCACAATATCGCTTGGTCCAACTGTCTAGCGAAGTACAAACAGTTCTCGAGATATTTGACGAGTCTTCGTCGTTTCGTCAATTCTTCTTGATACTCTTTCAATTCCTTCCTTTTTATGGCGTCGAGAGCTTCGCTCGTGGATGTTTCAGGAGCGTCAGTGCTTCCACTCTGGGTCGAGACGTCGGATTCCGATTCCATGAAGATCTTGAGCAAAAATAAAAAGAAGCAATTCTCCTTTTCCTCTGGTTTCATTCCCGACATGTCTGGAACGTTCGGCAAAGTTTTACATATTTTTTGAAGATAAGTCACCGCTGGGAAGACTTTTTTTGCGAGAAGCAAATGACGCACTTCCTCAAACGCATGATTCTCATCGACCTCGTTGTCTTTCTTCGATTTTTCATGCTCTTCGTCCGATGAATTTTCGTTTTCGGTTTCAGGGGTGACCACCTTTTTTATTGCTTCTCGTATTTCCGGTAACAAATCCTTCCACAGTTCCAATCGAGCAGCGTCGCCACGTGTACTGTGACTCGCGACGCTAACTTTTATTTCTTGCAGTTTCGTCCTGGCTTCGTCCAGTTGTCTCGAAAATGTCGCTTGATCGAGTTTAGCAGCGAAAGGATTTCCCTGCAACAGCGCTCTTAATAGTTGAAGAGCTTGTTTGCGTACCAAGGCACTCTTATCCTCGAGACGCATGGATGCAGCTTTTAGTAAACATCCCTGTTTTTGAAGAGGTACTGCACCCTCGCAACACAGACGTTGCCACACTTGCAACGTTTTCACTCTCGTATAAGCATTGGAATCTAGTATATGTTCCTGAAGATGGTGCAGGCAATCATCTCGTTGTTCGCGCTTAGTTTCGGGAAGTTCTTCTTCGGTCAAAGAACCAAGCACGACTTCACCGAGGACAGTGAGAGCACAATTTCTCATTAAATAATTCTGCAAAGAAATTCAACAATAATCGTCAAATTCGAACAATTTTCCAATATTTTTTTTTATATAAAAAAAATTGTGAATTTTGGGAAAACAACTGTAGATAAGTTTGAGAAGAAAATTCACCTCGATTGTTAAGTAATCCATGATGTAGTCAAGAAGCGGTAGAAACACGTCGGGACGCAATGAAGAAATCGTCTCGAGGAAACTTGCGATATTCCGAGAATCCGCGTCGGTCGGTTCATTTTGATCTATTTCTTTTAGCAATGCTTTAATGAATCCCACGTTATCAGTTTTCGTTACCATGTGCAGAACACCAGTGGCCATGGGGGCGGATAAATTATCGTGCATTTTAATGAGCTGCAAAAAAACCGTAATTGTATTCGAAAAATAATAATTATTTCAGCTTTTCGACAATTCTCGTTTTTCAAACTTACTTGAATGATTCTCACGCTGCAAATAATCCCATGATTGTAGCGCTTCACCAGCGTGCCTAAAATCTGCCCAAACCAAGTGCGTTACATTCCACCTAGCAACGGAAATTTGTATAAAAACAATTTTTTAAATTATCGTCTCACCTCAAAAATTGTCTCCACAACTTGTTTCCGCTTAGCGTATTTATTTTTTTCCAGCACTTTGTAACAAAATTCTGTGTGAAGCCTGTAAAGAAGAGAGACAGTGAGCGAATATTCGAAAATTGGCTTTGTTTTAATTTCTTTGTCGAGGCTTACGTTATGAACATCGATTCAACGATGGGTGGTGTCCATAATTTTTGGATCGGTAATTCCAACCATCGATATATACAATGCAATGCTTTTTCCCTATTATCTTCCCAATAATCCTCCGCCTCGGATTTTTTCATACCTTTCTTTTTCTGAAAAAATGTAAATTGTAAGATTGGCCACTTTGTTCTCTCGGATGTGTTATGTCGCATTGACACAGTGACGTTGCACGAACAATTTCGGGTTGCGGGATAATAGTTTTATAATAGTCATTAAATAGAATATTTCTTTTATCTCTACGAGTATACCTTTCCCATAACGTTGTTCTCTTTCTCTGATTCTTTGCCTACGTAATCCTCGATGTAACAAGATAACGAAGATAGAAGGTACGCGTACATTCGGTTCATGGAAAGATACTGCAATCTCTGGTTAACATCGACATCTTTTCCACCTTGGAACAAAGCCTCCATATCGTCTATCAGGAGATTCGTTCCTGCAAAATTAAAAAAAGTATCCAGTTTAACCGATCGAAGATTATCAGAATTTATTTGTAGATTTTTTACCTTTAAGAATCGAGCCGAAAGCACGCGTTGCAAAAGGAAAGTGAACTTTATTCCCATGTACGAGTATAGAGAAAAAAGTATCAAAGTGTTGGAAAATGAATTTCGCTCCATCTTCTTGTAGCGCTGGCCTAACCGCTGTGAAATAAATTTTGGAAAATTAAAATAATAAACAAAACAACTTGCTGCATTTTATTTCCAAAATAACGTAACTAAACGAAATTTTATTTTCATGCAGGTTTGAAGAAAAAAGATAAATTGTTTGATTACCATTGAGAGCTTGGCCAAGTGCTGTGGGTTGCACCACATCCTTAACGCCGTACTTTCCATGACGCGTTTGCAACAGTTCGTCAATGTCCAATGGAATAACAAATTCATCCATAACCTCTTCCATCATCGTAATAAATTGTTCTACCACGAGAAATTGCAGTACTTATGAAAACTCGCTTGAATTTACGATTTAACTTAACACTTTAACAATTAGTTATTAACTAACGTATCTCTCAAAAAAACATCGTTTGGCGATAACCGTTACGCGATTAGTTGATAAATTCGAAGGGACGCTTGCGCTAACAAACGCCTTGGAAATTTGAAATCACGTTTGCCAACTTGAAACTAGGGAATTTAAGATTTGGCCAAACTTTCGTTGCTGCGTTCGGCCATTTTGTTTCTTGATGAATCCGAGAAAATGGCGCGAATTTCAAATTAAAAATTTCACAATTGTGAGAAAAATTCATTTGTTTTCTGGGACAATAAACTACAGAACAAGTTAGTAGGATTATTGAACGAAAACCTTCGGCTATAATTATATTTTTTTTCAACAGGTTCATACATCAGATTTTCTCCATTTTAATCATTATCATTGATTTATATTAAATTCCGTATAGTAAATTCGGTAACGTATTCTCACCGTAAGAAGGAGACTAGAAAAATAAAGATCCTATATGCACTATATTTACAGGGGAGAGTATCTTTTTTTTCTCGCTGAATCTCTTACCGAGCGTAGACGCTGCGCAGAGAGAGAGAGAGAGAGAGAACGAACAAAAGAGGAGAAAATCTTATAAAAACAAATAAACGCTTTGGAAATTTGAAATCATAGTTGCCAACTTGAAACTAGGGAATTTAAGATTTGGCCAAACTTTCGTTAGTGCGTTCGGCCATTTTGTTTCTTGATGAATCCGAGGAAATGGCGCGAATTTCAAATTATAAATTTCACAATTGTGAGAAATGGATGAGAAAAATTCATTTGTTTTCTGGGACAATAAATTGTAGAACAAGTTAGTAGGATTATTGAACGAAAACCTTCGGCTATAATTATATTTTTTTCAACAGGTTCATACATCAGATTTTCTCCATTTTAATCATTATCATTGATTTATATTAAATTCCGTATAGTAAATTCGGTAACGTATTCTCACCGTAAGAAGGAGACTAGAAAAATAAAGATCCTATATGCACTATATTTACAGGGGAGAGTATCTTTTTTTTCTCGCTGAATCTCTTACCGAGCGCAGAAGCTGTGCAGAGAGAGAGAGAGAGAGAGAGAGAGAACGAAGAAAAGAGGAGAAAATCTTATAAAAACAAATGAACGCCTTGGAAATTTGAAATCACGTTTGCCAACTTGAAACTAGGGAATTTAAGATTTGGCCAAACTTTCGTTACTGCGTTCGGCCATTTTGTTTCTTGATGAATCTGAGAAAATGGCGCGAATTTCAAATTATAAATTTCACAATTATGAGAAATTGATGAGAAAAATTCATTTGTTTTCTGGGACAATAAATTGTAGAACAAGTTAGTAGGATTATTGAACGAAAACCTTCGGCTATAATTATATTTTTTTTCAACAGGTTCATACATCAGATTTTCTCCATTTTAATCATTATCATTGATTTATATTAAATTCCGTATAGTAAATTCGGTAACGTATTCTCACCGTAAGAAGGAGACTAGAAAAATAAAGATCCTATATGCACTATATTTACAGGGGAGAGTATCTTTTTTTTCTCGCTGAATCTCTTACCGAGCGTACAAGCTGCGCAGAGAGAGAGAGAGAGAGAGAGTGAGGGAGAGACAGAGAAGGGAGAGAGAAAGAGAGAATGAACAAAAGAGGAGAAAATCTTATAAAGACAAATACTGATGAACCAAGCACCTCCTCCCTTCTCGAGTAGCAGGGAATCGTTAAGAACTCTTCTTCCCTGTCATTTTCTCTTTCTTCCTACGTTTCTTTTTCTGTTTTTTTAAATATGAAATTAATTGTTCTCAGGGAAACTGGAATTTGTACGCGAAACAATAAGAGAATACTTCTCGTATACAAAGTCGTGTCTACGTTTATCTTCCACACGGTTGGACAGTCTCAAACGTTTCTGTTACGATCGCCGATTGTTTCCTGTTCGCGTTACAAGGTCACGTAGCTGCAGTCTCAAGAACGTGGCGATAACCGCGTTTGTGCATTTATCTCGAATGATTAATGAAGTTAATTCAAGCGCTTGGGAAAACTGTTCTAGGCTATTGCCGCTGACGCTGTGGAATCGTGAGTCGAGGCGCTATCTTCGTGATCAATGTTAACAGCTTCGGTTGCCGTTTCTGGTGGCGGCGCTGGCGTCGTATCTTCAATCTCGTGCAATCTTTCTTCCTTTCGCATCGGTGATTTTCTCTCATTCTCGAGATCCGGACGTGCTGGACACTCGAAATGAACGCAATGGAAAACCTGTGAAAGGAAATATAATAATTTCCAACTCCAACACTTGACAAAACTTTGCATAAGTTGTAAAATTATGAACCTCGTTTGCTGTATTGTGAGTCCCAACGATTCGTATAAATATCACCGTACGAGGTGGATGAAAACGCAAAGTTTGCCAAGACCGACAGGCTTCTCTCGTTTTGTCCGCCACTCGCACCCACTCCCACAAATTTCTCGACACCTCGACGTAATACGAGTAAGAACGATCGTCACAATCCCAGAGTAACAACCTTGGCAAAAAATATTCAGAATTAAAACATTGTTTGAAAAAAGCAGATTTTTCTTTTCAAATTAAAAAACCATCTTACCGCATGGAATCAATTATGTACGGTTGACCAAGTTGAACGAGTATCGAGCCTGAGCCAAGCTGATGACACGTGTAACCGCTGTCCCAATCGTAATTCGACGTGACGCCGTTCAAAAGCGCATTTCGAGATCTAACAGAAAAAAAAATGTATAAATTTCTTTCTTCTCTTCTCTCCACTCAAAATAAGAAAAATGTTAAAAACCTGCAAACTCCTTCCGTGACGCTCGCACCACGCTCCATCGTCGCGACATTCAGAGTAGGAACGACGAAGCCATTGCACAATTTTTCCGTATGATTCGTGTAATAAGCTTCGAAGCTCACAACGTGAAAGACCTTAAAAAATTCCAAAAATTAACGAAATATCGTAGAGATGATTTTGTTAATGATTTTGTAAGAGCTAACCTTGTTGACGGTGTTGTTTGTACCGACGATACGAATGTAGAGAGCCACCCTTGGCTCGAAATAAAGATATTGCCAGCTTCGACAAAAATACTCTGAATGGTCGATAATTCTCACCCAATCTTTCTGATCGATCGATACCTGTGAAAAAACAATTGAAGCGAGAAATTGATTCAAAACGTAATGAAAGAAAATTCCATTTGGATCATAGCGGGTCTCTTGTTCGTACCTCGAGGTAATAGCAGTAAGAGCGTAAATCTCGATCCCAGAGTAAGATTTTAATGTGATTAATTATACTCTGCGTCCCCAATTTTATGAGTATCCCATGATCTTGAGTATCGGATATCGCGTGTCGTGTATATCTTAATAAACAATTTTTAAGATTACCCAAAGTAATAAGTGAGCGAAGTATATAAACAAGATTTTTCTTCGCAGACTTACCCTCGTTCCATATCGTAATTGTGCGAATCTCCATCGAGAAGAGAACTTCTCATTTCTCCCTGTAAAACTTGAGCTCCATATCTTGGATGTGCGACGTTCTCGTCGACGAGCAAACGTCCGCGATAAATCAATTCCGAATTTCTTGTTTGTGTGCGCACAGCGATAGCGTCGAGTATCGCTTCCGGTGATACGAGACCGGTTGGTCTGACGATATTAAGCAGATCCGTTATAGCTATGAGACAAAGTCTCACTTGACCTAGAGACATGAGAAAGAAATTAATGAAACATTCAATAATTAAAAAATTGGAATTAAAAATAGTTGTGAACAAAACTGACTCAAGACTCTTGTTGTATCGACGTCGGAATTGACTTTGACCCAGGATCGTACCGCTGTGAAAATATCAATCTCCGGGGCGTAGAAAGAATCTCGGGATACGAGCTCACCCAGTGCGCTCGGACTCAATTGCAAAAAGCTCTCGTGCTGTATCACCTCGACCGCGTGTTTATCCATGTACTCTTGACACACTTTGGTCAAACGATCAAGCTGGTAAAGGCGAGTCGCGTCGAATATCATACAAACGTTTTTTATATTGAGAATTTCTCTGAGATAATCGGATATCGCCACTTCGAGATGTTGAAAGCCGTATTGATGTGCCAGGCCCAATATATCCAGGATGACCTTGACGATGGAACATAAAAACATGTTAAATAGAATAATCGCCTAATAAATAATATATTATAGCAAACTTTATATACTTTCTATTATAAATAAATAAGCTGTAAGATTGTTATGTTACGTAGCATAATACCTGGACAAAAATTCCAAACAACAATTCATGAAGACTTGTTTTATTAAGAAGAGATGGTAAGCGTGATGTTTATCAATGTAATTATACTCACCTCCTCGCGCATATTTGCCAACGACATGTGTCCGGTATAAATGTACTTGAGCAAGCCCTTGAAAGCTGGTAAGTTCGTGCCCTTGAGCTCAATCTCATCTTGCATCGATTCTTTCAGGCCTCCAAAGAGGAGCGCTCGAAAATATTGACTACGAGCGGCTAATATGACTCGATGAGCATTGAATCTTTGTCCGCAGATCAACAGTGTCACATCGGAATAATCGTCAGCCAGATAAAGCGCGCCTATGTCCTCGGACAGAAAATTCGTGTGTTCGACCTCGCCCGAGGATGGATTTCGATGATGATGAGAACTCATTGCGCGCAGCAAGCTTGTTTAACCTCGAGGGCTAACGACCCAATCGCCTGAAATTATTTATTAATTGAGATAACATACGTATAACCTAATTGTTTCATTTTTGTTTTTTTTTTTAATCTTTTCTTTACCTTCATCGAACAGATCAAAAAAACACAAACAATGTTTATGGAAATGCAGAAATACTCGTATTGATTTATAATTTCTTTTGCGTCGTCGAAAATCCCTACAACGATAAACATACACACACATAGGTCGAAAGACGCAAAACAATTGATAGTTTTTCACGTTAAATCGTGTCATTCGGGTGAAATCTGTGCCAAGCCAAGTTTACATCGATTTCTCGAACGTTAATGTGAATTGTGAAGGTCGAAGGAAAATACGAGTGGCTTAAAAATTCAACGAACGAGAATTGAAACGAAATTCGTACACACATATACATATAGTACGTACCTTGTCAGGCAATGTCATGTGTTACACTGCTAGTTGATTTAACTTATACAATCGCTGTTTGTCGTGGGACACAACAAAGAAAAAAAAAACGATCGCCACTACTTACTCGTGATAAAAGTGGCGTGAAAAAAACGTCAATTAATGACAAACACGACGCAAGTAAAAATTGAAAGCACGCACATATACACAGGAGGCACGTTCTTGATTATTCTTGAGGAGGCAAGAGCTCTGATCGTTAACACAAGAGACGTGCACTCCTCGGCTGCAACGAGAGAAATGCACGCAGCGCTTGTGTAACGGCGATAGTGCGAACTAATAATGCTGCGCGCGCAATGGGTGCTTGGTTGACATGGGGGGGTGGGGGTGAACGGGGAAGCGGAAAACAAAATGGCCGCGGCAAGATGTACGTATATATGTCGAGAGGAATGTACGGAGAAAAGAAAGCATTCGTTCGAAAATATTTCTCACCTGCCGTACTTTCACATGCCACTGACAATCTTTCACTCATCCGATCTTCCGCGATGCCCTCGATAACTTACAAGACTCCAAACAATCCGAGGATTCCCGAAGACGGTTTGTTTTGATTCCTGTTTCATACACGGTGCGCGCGCATCGAGTCGAAGCAACTAAAAGTTTTCTTTACGTCTTGTAGAAAATCGAATGTGCTGAAAGTTTTTAAAACGACCCCGATGTTCGGAAACGAAAGTATATCTCTTTTCCTCCTTCGTTATTTGAAGGAATAAAGTAAAAAATCGCTGTGATGGCGGAGATGCGTCGGTTTAGGTTAGGTCAATGCCAGCTTCGCGGAAGAGGGGGGATGTTGTCCATCTCTCCGGCAGTAGTGTTGATGATTCCGTGGTGGGCTCGTCGTGCGTCCCCTCCCGGATGAGTGCAAACTCTCCGTTTGCACACCGTTTCAACGGCACGCACACATCGAGCCAAAAAAAAAATACACACAAGGTGTTGGTCTCGCGGAGGTTCGAGGCTTTGTATCTTGCAAACGCGAACGAGAAAATTGAACATTGAAGAAGTGGGGTCGACGCGCCAAGTGTCAACGCGCCGCGCCGTTGAGATATCGGGGTCTTCGCAGGGTGCTTAACCAGGCCCGTACCCTTTTCGCTACGTTCGGGTCGTGAGAAAAAGGAAAAAAAAAAAAAAAAAAAAAACAGCACACGCGTAACAAAAAAAACATGGACGCCGTAGAGATTGCTACGGCGGAGGAATCTCACAACGAAGACACGATAGAGGAAACCGTGCCCGAGGTCTGTCGTGTCTGTTTGCTCGGGCATGTAATAATGCGCGATCTTTTCGTCGAGAACGAGGTCGTCTCGCTCTCGACCAAAGCCATGAGCTTCGCCAGCGTCAAGGTTCGTTTCTAACGCGATCTCAATATTTGAGGTTATGTTCAACAATCGATTTTTCATTTTCATGTACCCACAATGTTTTATTCATTTATACGATGATTCGTGATTTTTATCATTGATTTAACGTCATTAGAGCTCGTACTTTCATTAAAAAAATGTCTTTTGTTGACTTTTTTTCTGACGGAGTTTGTAAATGACTCGAAATACGCAGACACTTGTTTGTATGTGAGAAAAACTAATTCTAACCTCTAAAATAAACAAAAGTTTAGACAAGTTGAAATCGTTATTGTTATCGGTGTCGATTATCGTTGTGATCGATAGAAAAATCGATATTTGATGAAGATTGGAAATTGAAAAACCGTGTGACTAATTGTTTGATCGCTAGATGTTACCCGAGGATGGTTTGCCGGGACAAGTTTGCTGCGAATGTGCGGACAAGCTAGAAGCGGCGTACGAGTTTAAACTGCAGGTGGAGCAAGCCGATAATGTATTGAGACAGAGATACGACACTTTGAATATCAAAGAAGAGCTTTTCTTCAACGAGGTCGAGGTTCATCTTGAGAGCGACAGAGGTCACGGTGTTCACTCTTTAGACGTCGATGCTCATTATCAAGCGACTGTGGATAGTTTGAACGCGGTCGAGCCGGAGGATGAAAAACCATCGCTGCTGAAGGATCATCTGGCGCTCCTGGAAGTTGAGAAACTTGCGAAAGAACAGGATGAGCTTGAAGCTGGTAATATACCTTCGATTCTCAATGTAATACATATTTCTAGGTATTCGTGACGGGCGTTGTATAATTAATGCTGCAAACGAATTTTCTCCATTCAGAGAACAAAAACGTCGTTTCGATGGAAGAAGAGAGCGAAGTGGGTGAAATTCTGCGAGGAGACGATGATCATGCGGATTATTTGCGAGACGACGATGGAAATGTCGAGGAATTAGTTGATTACGGAGATACGGAAAAAACCGAGAGTATGCATGTTCCTGAAGGCGTAACCGTTGAGGAGCATAATTACATAATGCAACAGGGTTACTCATTAGCGCCTAACGAGGAAGAGTTGGGGACACGAGAAAGCTGTGATTCCGCAGCGAATGACGAGTCCGTGAATTATCTGTCCCTCATGGAAGACGATATGAGCGTCGAGGATGACCCGAACGAGTCGGAAATCTTGAACAGCGTCGATCCCGAAGAGCAGGACGAAAAGGCATTGGTGAAAGAAGAAATTTCGCCCTGCGAGACAAGGCGCAGTAAGCGAAAATTGACGAAACGCTTGCGCGATACCGACGAGGACAATTACTTCGAGAATTTGAATCTCAGCAGTCGTTTGAAAAGATCGCAGACCATCGAGAAGAGTGACAAATTTTATTTTCTTTGTTATCTCTGCGACAAGCAATTCGTATCGAAGGAAATACTGAAAGAGCACATGCATTCTCATGAGGAGGTCAGACGTACGATGTCGTTGAAGAAGAACGAAAAGGGAGAAAAACGTTTGGCGAGTCCGACGAAAACACCAACAGCGCCAACCACAACAACTTCGCCAAGCTCCGCTGGACAATCAATGTCTGGTAAAAAAGCCAACAAATGTCCTTACTGCGGCAAGGAATATCTTTATGTGATATCATTCAACAAGCATCTCAAACAACACGAGAAGAACAAAGAATCGTCGACGGGAACCTGGCCAGAAGAGCCGATGGACACAGCTGAAGATTCCTCCTCGGATTTCGTAGGTTACGACGAGACAAGAGTGTCCGAGGCAACGTCTCGCGTTGAGGCGAGCAACGATGATGTTTCCATCGATTTAAACGCTGAAGAAACGAGTCCGGGGAGGAGACATGCCCGACGACGTTCCATTCGTAACGAAACCCCGGCTTTCACTTGTGAGAAATGTCCGGAAAGATTCGCTAATAAACGTGACCTTGCTGAGCACGCTATCGACCACTGTACAACCTTTAAGTGTAGCACGTGCGATCGTGAGTTCGACGGTCTTGAGAAGCTTCGACGACATCGTACCGAGCACGTGGTCGAGGGTGTCCTCTCGGAGCAGGATCTGGAGGGTAACGTGTACGAAAGGGAATTCGACGAGGAAGCAGCAAACGACGCTGATAATGAGATTTTTGGGGAAATGGGAGAAGGTCAAAGCGAGGATGTTGGAAGTCAGGAACAAGTGAATGAAGCGGATGGCGAGAATAATTGGCGATTGGTCGGGATTGAAGGTGACGACTCTGCGGATGGTAAAGGTCCCTTGGTACAGGAAACCGATGAACCCTCGACTGAAAACGTGCCTGGAAATTGGCCAGAAACGCGCAATCTCAGGTGTCCTCATTGCTCTATCTACTGTTCCAGTAAAAAGTCACTAGCTCGTCATATCGAGACACACGAGGCTTGCAGGCAAATCTGTAAATTGTGCAAAATGGAATTTCCAAGGAAGGAACAGTTGCAGCGTCACATCGAGCAACACCACAGCGGTAGAACTAAGTCTTTCAACTGTACCGATTGCGGTAAGGTCTTTGGTAACGAGCTTACCCTTAGAAATCATTTATTCGCTACAAATCACAAAACGATAATGCATGGACAGCAATACGATCCTAACAAAAGATTGAAACGCGTTGCTGCTAAAGCTGCGCAGAGAATAATCGACAAAATCAAGACGGAAGATGACATGGACGAGGAAGAAACCGACAGGATCGACGAGGAGGAAAGAACGGAGGAGAACGACGGGGAAACGATGGAAGGACGAAACTCCAGGTCGAGCAACGCTCGTTGGTCACGTCAGGTTGAGAGACAACAAGGCGCTGCCTCAAGGAGAAAAGTTCAACAACATCGTGGTCGTCGAAGATGCGATTATGAGTGCGAAGCTTGCGGTCGTAAATGCAGCTCCAAGCAATCCTTGACGAAGCACATGGAGCAGCATCGTGTCAAAGACGAAAAGATGGAATCACCAGAAAAATCCAGAAGAAACGATACGGAGCGTGGTTTGCGCCAACCAAGCTCTAGAATCGATGAGAAGAACGAGGAAGAAACAGAGAACGATGAGAATTCCGATTTCGAGAGCGGTCTCGATTGGCCAATGGACAATCATGAGTGTCCAACCTGCAAGAAGAAATACAGCACGAAAAAATCCCTTCTGCGCCATCAGCTTTTGCACGAGGAGCCAAACTTCGAATGCGACATTTGCAACGTCAAGTTTTATCGCAAGGACAAACTCAAGTCGCACTACGACAAATGCTCAGAGAAGAATCCGGATCAAGTCAGAAAATGCAATATATGCGGGGACAGTTTTGAGAACAATGAAATATTGAAGGAACACAAGAATCGTCACGTCGATGAGGGAATTCTCACCGAGGAGGATCTTCGAGACATAGAACCAGGCTTCGAGGAGAGACGAGAGTCCCGTAAGGTAGCAAGAAAAAGAAGAGACGATATCGTTGGTCTTGAATGCACCGAGTGCAACAAACGTTACACCTCGCGCAAAGGATTGCTGCGACACATACAAGTACACGAGGGAAAGAAGTATCTCTGCGATATTTGTCCCAAGAAATTTTATCGCCGTGAACATTTGAAGATCCATGTCGCGAAGCACAACATGATAAAGCCTTACAAGTGTCCCCGCTGTACCAAGCGCTTCATCAAAGAGGAACAATTATCGAATCACTTGTCCAAGCACGATAGAACCTTCAAAAAACCCAAGGAGGCAGACACCGCCAAGAGATTCTTGTGTGAAATTTGTTCCAAGAGCTTTACTCAGTCAACGACCCTGATAGCGCATCTCAGAGCTCACAATGGTATTAAACCTTACGTTTGTGAAGTTTGCGCACGTCCTTTTACCACCAACGCTTATTTGAAAATGCACATGAGGACTCATACTCAGGAGCGACCTTACAGTTGTCAATATTGCTCAAGAGCATTTGCTCGTGCAGACACTTTGGCGAATCACCTAACCTCACATACCGGCGAGGCGAAATATCATTGCAAATATTGTCCGAAGAACTTTCGACGCCTCAAATCACTCAAGGAACACGTTTTTATTCATACGGGCCAACGACCTTACGCTTGTCCTACCTGCGATCGTCGTTTTAATAATAACGGCAGTCGTTACGCTCATAGCAAGAGATGCAAACAAAATGTCATGCAGAGTCAGAATCGACAACAAGCCGGTCACGTGACCGGCGCCATCTTGCAAAATACCATGGCTCAGCCAATAAGGTTGCATCAGTTCACGGGCCAGGAACACAGTTCGCAGATGCAAGTTGTCAAATCTCAGAGTATCAAGACGATCACGATTGCGAGACAGAGCGATCAATTGACCGGACATCAAGTTATGCAACATCAAGAAATTCTCATGCCGCTTATTTTACCGCTTACTGTTACCCTCACGGACGTTGACGAGGAGGTCATTTTACCGGAGGGCACGAAGATCTTTACCACGGCTTGATGAGAGAATATTTCATTTTCATCGTTGTCCTTGAGAGAGAAAGTACGAGAGGAGGGATGGAAATATTCTGGATTCTTTTTTTTTTTCTCAATATTCCGATGAACTTTCGGATACGAAGCTTTCTCCGTTCGTAATTTACTGAAAATTAAGATTTTCGTTATTGGTAACTTGACCGTAGCGGGAAATTTGAAATAATCATATCGAGTTTTTGCTTCGCTTCTTCCCCCACTGTGTAATATCTTATTGAAAATACGTGTAAAAATGAATCCTACGAGACGTTGCAGGTGAGACTTGTAAATCGAGTATTAAAATGTGAAGAAACGAGTTTTTGAATCAGTTTATGTAAATCGATGGCATTGAATGCCATTTAAACTTGAAGTGCGCGGGGATAAAAGTTGTAATCGTAAAAATTGTACGTCACGCGCCATTTTTACTGAAAATTCGCGCGATTATCTCTCTAATTTCCGTCTTTCTTTTCAGACTATTATTTACATCGCACGATCGAATGTCATACATTTTTAACGAGACGAGGTCTCGGGCTAATTTTTAATTATTAATTAAGTATTACGGAACAAACTATTCCCATTTTTATTTGTACAGTAACTGTTACGAGTGTGAATAAATACTTTGTAGAATTTAAAGCGCACGAGTTATTTGCCTCAGGAGGTAAACAAAACAAAAGTTCGTTGAAAAGTGAGGTTAGTGTTTTTTGAACGAACCTGTAGCACTCGTCTCGGCGGGAGAAATGCGGACGGGTGTGTGCATTGTTGACCATTTCTTAAGCTATATATAACAAGTTTCCACGTAGCACGTCAGCAGCTGGCACAATTCTATGTGTTGGATGAATTCACACGTACGTGAACGAAGAATCGTACGTGTGTGGTGGCAGGGTCGACGAGTTTTCATTGAGCCAGTTAGCTCGTATGTCGTGATAATCGAACTTGTGTTGTTTTGAATTGAACTTTTGTGGTGTTTTAACTCGATTTTCGTAGAGATAAGAGTCCTCAAGGTGTAAGCAACGAAGATATATGAAGAGAAACAACCAGACGAACGTATTCTACGATCAGAAATATGGAAGGAGCAGTGATTTTTATCGAGGATTAAAAACCTAACCTCACTTTCACGCCATGTAAGGCAACACTGGCGTACAGATTCGTCGCAAAAAAAACAAAGCATTCAATAAACGTGCACAGTGCTTCGTTATTATAAGAAGACGATTCTGCATTGTTGATTATTATTTCAGATAATATTTAACGAACATAACCATAAAAAATGCAACATCGAGTCTTTCAGAGAACGCGGCTTCTGCGGGAATTTTTATCAACATGTCGACTATGGAAAACTCTTAACGTCGACATTTTTGCATTTTAATTGTTTCGATACATTGAAAATAGACAATTTTGAGAATGCACACCGAAAGTTGTCCGTCGATCAAGTTGTCCTGTGAATTGGACGTAACTTTGACGCCTAACAACACTTCTGTTTTGGAAGACGATCTTGCGCTGAGCTCATCGACGCTTGGTAATTATCAACATTGTATGTTTTTTTAGAGCGCAGCTTACTTGTGTACTTTTACAGGCCAGCACGACAAAAGTTGTCAGGATCAAACTGAAGACGTAGCTAATCCGTTCCACCCATCGAACAGTCTGGTTTACATGAACGAAGATACAATGGATTGCAGCTACGCCGAATCAGCGGGAACCCCTAAAAATCGTAGCTCGAACATAGAAGTCTCTAGTCCAGAGATGTTTGACAGCGATGACGACGAGGATGAAAATACAGCTGGAAGAGATTTTACGGAATGTTTGCAGCAACCAAGAGACAAATCGAGTTCCGCTAATTCGTTGATCTTGGAGAAGTGCGTCGAACCGACGATGGAAGAATTATTAGCAAAGTCTGATTGTTACATGCTGGCGAGGATGAACAGATTTTTGACTGGCGTACCACCGCCTCCTAAGCACACGATTTGTCAAAGCGACTGCGCAGATTTGCTCGCTCGTATTCTTCAAAATCGTGAATATTTTCTCGTCGATCCGCTGGAAGAAAAAGTGACGAGTTTCGATGAGAAAGTTATGTCGAGAATAACGGAGGAAGTTGCGCAAAGTTCAATTCACGAACGTAGCTTTAACAATCATCGTGGGAAAAGTAGTTTAAGAAATTTGACAAACGCCTTTGACGCTTGTTCGAGAAACGATTCAACGACGACCAGCCTCGATGGCGAACCGACGACGGAATATTGTCCCGAGAATTCTAACGATTGTCGAACCAGCAGCGAATCTACAAATAATGAGAATATAATTGATAAATTTATAAATAGCGACGGAATCGAAGAACAAGCCTCGACAAACCTTCCACAATCAACGGAAAATACTGCAACGAGTGCAATTTCCAGTAACAGAGACAGGAGTAAACATGTTTCTTTCAAAATGCCGCAGGAGGAAACAGGACGATTTTACTGTACGACATTGGTCGAAAATGTGATAAATTTACCATGGGAATTAGCTTACAGTCACAAAGCGCATGGAATACAGTGAGTTTCTATTCATTCATTTATTAAACGTTAAGCTATGTGTCTACGTAACATAACTTCTCACATAAAGCAGCAAAATGATGAACACATGAAAAAAAATGTTTGTTTTGTTTCTTTGTTTATTCTCAGTTACAACAGAAGCAAGGTTGTCGAGGAATTCGAAAATCTTACGACAAAACTATGTCAGCGTTATGTGGGAGCGGAGACGCAATCATCCTGCAACATATGGTTTACTAAACAAACACCAGGAAGTGTGAAGAAACGTCTTCTTTTGCGTCGTAATAACGGTCAAAGTCCTGGAAAACGTTTGAGCCACTTGGCCCGACGTAGACGAACATTCTCGAGCGCCAATCTTCAAGGATTAGGAATGACCGACAAGAAGCAGCTAGTTTTAAATATCAAGTGAGTTTCAATCCCAATTGTGTCTGCGAAACTCAACTATTCTCGATTTTATTCTTGTCGTTTCCAACAGAAGACCAACGATAAGAAAAGGCAAAAGTCCTAGAGGCAAAAGTCCTCGAGGGTCAGCGAAGAAGAGAGCCGGTCTTAGCAGAGTCTCGCCTAGTCCACGCAAGAGCAAACTGGAGACATCGAAGAGAGCACTCTTCCAGAGTCCACCGGGTGAACGAGCTGGACCGAGCAACAGATTAGCAACCCTAACAGCGACAAATCCTCAACAAAGAATCAGGCGAGCACTTTTCTCATCCACGAAGAAGGACGACGTCCCCAATTTATCCTCGAACGTCCTTGATATCAAGAGAATCTCGTCCTACGACGAAGCACGCAAACGTAAGAGCGAGGACGATCTCGAAGGGGCAAGGCTCAAACGAACAAAGAGCTTTCCAGTCGACTGTGCTCAAGAAAACGAGAACCATTCGGCAGATTCATGGACGAATGAGAGACGCACCATCGCTGCTTTTCCCACAAAAAACGAAACCTCTCATCAGCAAGGAAAATGCGAACTCAGTGATACACACAGGAAGGTAAGAAAATGAGAAAACGCTCTAAAATTTTCATTATGTAAATATATTATTTTGTTTTTTGTACAGAAATTATTTTGGGCCGTTGCCGAAGCGCTGCGAGCCAAGGGCATCGGTATGGGACATCCCCGCTTCAAGCAGTGCGCCTCGCAATTAGCTCAGACGGTAAAAAAGCACATGCCGGATTTGGAGAATCGTAACGTGCCACGAAAACCCGGTAGTACGAGCGATCGTATGTTGCGACTGGCTAAACTCCACATCCACCTCATCGTCGAGACGAAAACCACGGAGGAGATGAATGAGAAAAATCAACGTTAAAAAAATTCGTCTCGCGTTCTTTGTCTATCCCGAAACGTTCGACAATTTTTCTTTTCACTCCGATCGTTAGTTCCGTGCTTTGCCGCTCTGTGCGGTGGCGCCACGAGCAAACGAAAGTGCGCGAGACGACGCGAACAAGCCCAACGAAGAAGTGAGACGTTATTTAAGCATATTTTTTTATTAGCAATAAAATAGTATATTTTACAACCTATAAATAATTAATAAAAAGGCGTTTTTTTCTTGACTTAAATAATCTCGTAACTCGACCGTTAATAGTTATATTTCCGCGAATCGGAGAAACGGGTATTTTCTCTCATTTACACATACGACTTGTGGCGGATTTTGCTTTGTTTACCTAATTGGGGTGGCGACAGCGTTAGAACGTTTACAAAATGGTCAGATCGTTAAAAAACAATGCGGTGATATTGAAACAAAACAATTAAAATCATAAAGTTCCAACGAATCCGGAAAAAAAACTTTGATTCTTCACAAGAATTATCCAGTTTGTTTTTTTTTGCGGATTCGTCGGATCGCGTCGATCCACGACCTTTCATCACCGTCTCGGATCGTACAGCACCGTATTTCTTTTTTTTTTTTTGAATACCAATCATCTCGTTCATAGCTCGGAATTCTTATTCTAGTTGCGCAGAAACGTAAGCTCTCGTCACCCGCGACTAAACGTAACGAAATCCGCTGTTCTCAAAAATAATAATTGAGATCACGACAATGTTAAGATTTCTCGATCGAGAACGAAAAATTCGTTCGCGTATCTTGTGGGTAAAAGGGTGAAAAAATTCGCGGAATGATTTTTCATCTTTCTTCCTTCGTCGAAGAAATGTTCATTGCGTTTTGTCGTGTCCGACCCTCGCAATTACCTCGTCGAATATTTGGGTGAGTTCCTCGTTCTCCTTAGTTTTCTGTTCGACGAGTTCGGCTAGCGAGTTGCTCTTCAACTCTGCCTTCTTCAACATAGCATGAAGCCTCACGTTCTCGGATTCGCTCTGCTTTCTTATCGCCTCGAGATCTTGGTTTGCCCTGAAAGAATGATTCTTTACTTCTCTGTATCTTCTTCGATTTGTCAACAAACTTGTAAATACAACTTACTTTTCGAGCCTCGCTGTCGCATGACTCTTGACTTGCTCGTAGCGATTTTCCAACGATTTTATAATCTCTACGTTCTCCTTTATGCTTTCCTTAAGAGCGATCTCGTTACTCTTGTAAGTAGCTACAACCGCCTTGAGTCTCTCGTACTTGAGATGAACGTCGTTGAAAGCAGCCTCGGTATTATCGAGATGATGTTTCGTCGCTGCCAATTCTTCCTGCAGTTTCGCTCTCTCCAGATCAAGGTTTTTACGATCTCGTTCTCGCTCGGCAACCAATCGACTAATCGATATCTCGTACTCGTCGACGACGACCCTTGAACGTCGAACAACAAACATTTCAATATTTTCTTCCGGACAAAATAAAACGTCAACGAATTAACCAAAAGAACAAGAAGAAAGAAACAAAAGACGAATGGACAACTCACGTTATCTCATTTTTGTTCTTAATTTCCTGAGCAAGCTGAGCCTGCAACTGATTAATCTTTTCTTTGTAGCTCGCTTCCCTCTCGAGTGCTTCCTCGTATTCGAGCTTTCGTTTTCGTTGCTGTTCCTCGAGCTGCAGCACCGTCGTTCTCAGCAGTTCCAACTCTTTCGCCATGGCATTCGTTTCGACGCTCGTTTCTTCGCTTGATTTCTAGTTTTTGTTTTTAACGAATGAAAAGAAGAAAAAAAAGCGTTAATGTAATTGTTCCTTGGATCGTAGTCTTGTACACGATAGAAACTCACAATCTTTTCTTGCACCACGTTCGTTTTCTGTATCGTAGCCATTGTATTCGTTCCAAGATTCGTCTCGTTGTCACCGTTGCGCGCTGCTTCGCTCACAGGCGGAGTTGCGTTTGCCATATTCGTGAGTGGCAACATACTCTGCCTCGATACAAGAGGATCAAAATGTACATAAAGAGAGTCCGCTCTCAGGTCTCGTCTCGCGTTGCTTTGCGATGATGTTTTCGACAATAGAAAGTCGAACGAATTTGGATCGTCGAACACTGAAAAATAAAACAAATTGTAAGTAAATGTATGAAATTGTTTTTACTTAAAAATAAGTGAATTATTTAATACTCACAGTCGGCCGATGCGTCCACGAATCTTTCGTTGTCCTCAGCAAGCTCTATCGAGACATTTAAAATATCATTTGCGACTGAATTAGCAGCTGCTTCTAATTCCGCAAAGTTATTTGGAGAAATTGGACGTTTTGGTGAGACGAGTTGAGTGCTCTGTTGCTGAGGTAAAAATTCAATGAACTGTTGGGCTTCTGGATCTTCAAGAACGTCGTGGATACTTGTGTCTAGAGTCAACGTGTCGTCCAATTCGTTCAACTCGTCCGAAGAATTAACGTCTTCTTTTTTTGGTATGACTTCCTGTTCGATTGTCGACGCTTCTTGTTTCTCAGGGAAGATTTCCTCGCTCTTCTTCTCGCTTGGCTCGATTATTTCCAACGTATTCGACCTTTCAACTACGTTCGATTCGATGACCAACTGTGATTGGACGACAGGCGTTTCGACTTTGTCGATTTCGAGAGGTCGAAAATTTGGTACTTCCTCAAGATTGTTTTTCTTGGGTAAATCTGCTAATATTATAGATTCTTGTACGATCGGCTGGTCCAAGTTCCCGACGAAATTCTGATCGTTCAGGAAAGTTGGATCTCGTATCGTTGAGATAGAATCCAAACGATAGAACTCGTCCGTTGTGTTAAATTTTTGTAGAATCTCTTGTCGTGGAATTTCCGGAATTCTATCGCCGTCGATTGGTTCCACAGGTATTTGGGATGAAACCAGGAGATTCTTGAGAGGTTTGTTGACCCACGAGTCCGAGATTTCGTTAAATTGAACGGGGAGACCAGAGTTCAAAGTCGGTAACGAAGGACACTCCAATATTTCTGTAAATTCGACGTTCGACGAATTCTCTTCGTTCTTGAGATTCAACGAGTGTTCCAACAAAGCTGTAGGAGAGTTTTCCGATTGGTTAACTTCGGTCACAGGATTCTTAAGATTCTCACGAAAGTCTGAGAACGATGGGACGATCAGTTCGAGCGGAATTTCGTCCGATAATCCAGGTCCATTTTCGATCTTGGAAGCTTCCTCGGCAACGACCGATTGTCCAACAGGCTCGACGCATTCGTCGTTCTTACTCGGGCTGTTGTGTTCGCAATTCTCGGGTATCGCTTGGTTTAAATCTAAAGCCCGACACTCGTAACTGGCGTTTGCCAATGGCGTTTCCGTTTCTCCATCGATCGTACGAGTTCTATCGAGATCTGTAAAATCAATGCAAAGGTTTACCGGCTGTGAATTTTCCCTAGTAACAATGAAATGATTTTCGACCTCACCTGTATTATTTTTAGGCAGATCCTCGGACAAATTCTTTGTAAGATTGAGATCAACTTGATTCGGACGATCTATCGTTAAATTTCCAACTTGAATGTCCCTCGTTGTATCGAGATCAATGTGGCTCGGGGAATCAGTCGATAAAACGTTTTTCGTTCTATCAAGCTCGACCTGGCTCGGAGAATCGGTTGATGGAACGTTCCTCGTTCGATCAAGATCGTCCTGGCTTAAACAATTGATCGGTGAGACGTTTCTTGTTCGATCAAGATCGACTTGGCTCGTAGAATCAATCGGTACAACGTTCCTCGTTCGCTCGTGATCGTCCTGGCTTAAACAATTGATCGGTGAGACGTTCCTTGTTCGATCAAGATCAACTTGGCTCGTAGAATCGATCGGTACAACGTTCCTCGTTCGCTCGAGATCGTCCTGGCTTAAACAATTGATCGGTGAGACGTTCTTTGTTCGATCAAGATCAACTTGGCTCGTAGAATCGATCGGTACAACGTTCCTCGTTCGCTCGAGATCGTCCTGGCTTAAACAATTGATTGGTGAGACGTTCCTTCTTCGATCAAGATCGACTTGGGTGGGTGAAGCGATCGGTACGTCTCTCGTTTGATTAAGATCGTCCTGGCTTAAACAATTGATCGGTGAGACGTTCCTTGTTCGATCAAGATCAACTTGACTCGGTGAAGCGATCGGTACAACGTTCCTCGTTCGCTCGAGATCGTCCTGGCTTAAACAATTGATCGGCGAGACGTTCCTTGTTCGATCAAGATCAACTTGGCTCGTAGAATCAATCGGTACAACGTTCCTCGTGCAATTGAGATCGACTTGGCTTGCAGTATTGGTCGGTGAAACGTTAATCGTACGATTGAGTAACGAATCTTCCGTCGCAGATACGAAAGACTGATCGGCTACGTGATCCGGTGATTCGACACGTAGAACGAAAGGCGATTCCTTCGTGATATCTTCCACAGAATCGTCGAGATGAATGTTCTCGCAGGCTGCTATGAGATCATCCAAACCGGATATATCAGCGTTGATGTAAGATCTGTCGGTGATGAGACCAGGACTGCTATGAACGCAAATTCCACTGCTACACTTGGAGCTTAGAGTGCTCGCAAGACTCTGAAAACTGCTGGCGGAGGATAGACTGTTGCTCTCCGGTGCTGCGTCCCGGACAGTTGATGTCGCCTCAGCAAATTCTCTTATAAATCTGACCTTGACATCGTGCTGCTGATCCGACTTAATAGTGGACGCTTCATTGCCAGTCTGAAAATAAAAAATGGGAATTAGATAGTTGAAAATGAAAATACTTGGTGCGAGTGAAGAAATTAATTATTGCAAGTTTTCCCTCGTCAACCTCTGGCTCGGGGGAGGTAAGTCCTGAGTTGTTAGGAGAACTTCGATGCAACAAACGATTAATGTAATCCATGATTGATTATTTTGTTTCCTTTTTTATGAAATCAATGGAGAAAGACAAACTGCGCTTTGTCACAGCGCGCTTTGGCCACTGAAGCTTTTCTATCTGACGGAGCTTGAGAGATCAGCTGACTGTCTGACAAATTCCTCAGTATGTTTTGTCCTCGATGAAATTGCGCAACAAAACTGGCAGCCACCGGGAGCCGTCAACGTTTCTAATTATAAAATATCGGTCGGAAAGGAGGGAGAAGAGACTTCTTCAGAATCAGAAATTGAGCAGAGTTTTAATCTTCTTTCAGACCTCAACTCGTCGGCGTCGCGAAAATGTGCAAATCATCAAAAAAAATTACCAATGGAATATTTTATCAACCCAGAAACAACACCACAACTTGAATTATCAATTGGAAAACAATTCCGATAAGAAGTTCCAAGCCAAACTGCGAATTCACAAAACCGTGAGTCGATTACAATTTGAATCTTCGAGTACACAAAATGGCGTCGCCAAGATGGCCGCCGCCAGGTGGCGATTCAAAATGGCCGCCATAAAAACCCAAAATTGTTCGATTGGAACGAAAATTATTATCCAGGGGTTTTCGAGGTCGTAGATTACGAATCCGTGATGAAAAACGAGTTTAGAAGACCCCGAGTGAATATTGTTCTTATCCAAAAACATTGACAAAAGAAAAATTCCAATTTCAAGAAATAATCCTTCCCGTACTTTTCTGCCGAGGACGTTACCCATGTTATTTTCAAACTGACTCTACTTTCAACTTCCAAAAAAAATTACCAATGGAATATTTTATCAACACCACAACTTGAATTATCAATTGTAAAACAATTCCGATAAGAAGTTCCAAGCCAAACTGCGAATTCACAAAACCGTGAGTCGATTACAATTTGAATCTTCGAGTACACAAAATGGCGTCGCCAAGATGGCCCCCGCCAGGTGGCGATTCAAAATGGCCGCCATAAAAACCCAAAATTGTTCGATTGGAACGAAAATTATTATCCAGGGGTTTTCGAGGTCGCAGATTACGAATCCGTCATGAAAAACGAGTTTAGAAGACCCCGAGTGAATATTGTTCTTATCAAAAAACATTGACAAAAGAAAAATTCCAATTTCAAGAAATAATCCTTTCCGTACTTTCCTGCCGAGGACGTTACCCATGTTATTTTCAAACTGACTCTACTTTCAACTTCCAAAAAAAATTACCAATGGAATATTTTATCAACACCACAACTTGAATTATCAATTGTAAAACAATTCCGATAAGAAATTCCAAGCCAAACTGCGAATTCACAAAACCGTGAGTCGATTACAATTTGAATCTTCGAGTACACAAAATGGCGTCGCCAAGATGGCCGCCGCCAGGTGGCGATTCAAAATGGCCGCCATAAAACCCCAAAATTGTTCGATTGGAACGAAAATTATTATCCAGGGGTTTTCGAGGTCGCAGATTACGAATCCGTGATGAAAAACGAGTTTAGAAGACCCCGAGTGAATATTGTTCTTATCCAAAAACATTGACAAAAGAAAAATTCCAATTTCAAGAAATAATCCTTCCCGTACTTTTCTGCCGAGGATGTTACCCATGTTATTTTCAAACTGACTCTACTTTCAACTTCCAAAAAAAATTACCAATGGAATATTTTATCAACACCACAACTTGAATTATCAATTGTAAAACAATTCCGATAAGAAGTTCCAAGCCAAACTGCGAATTCACAAAACCGTGAGTCGATTACAATTTGAATCTTCGAGTACACAAAATGGCGTCGCCAAGATGGCCGCCGCCATGTGGCGATTCAAAATGGCCGCCATAAAAACCCAAAATTGTTCGATTGGAACGAAAATTATTATCCAGGGGTTTTCGAGGTCGTAGATTACGAATCCGTGATGAAAAACGAGTTTAGAAGACCCCGAGTGAATATTGTTCTTATCAAAAAACATTGACAAAAGAAAAATTCCAATTTCAAGAAATAATCCTTCCCGTACTTTTCTGCCGAGGACGTTACCCATGTTATTTTCAAACTGACTCTACTTCGAGCTTTCATCAACCCTGCCACCAAAAAACTTTCTTCCCTTCTTCCAAATTTACCATATCTCCTTGTCATGATTCTTTTTTCAACCGTCACTTCCCCCTCTCACCCAACTTCTCACTCGTACCCACAGATGGCGTTGCCTATGTCACGTGGTGAAAACGTCAAAACGTTCCCTCCTCGTTAAAAACACTTTTCACTTTCATATATATTTTTCTTTTCCTTTCCCAGCGACATGAAAAACAAAACGTTCCTATTTCCAACCAGGCTTAAACGTCTCGTTCCATTCGCAATCTATTTTTCATCCACGAGCGTTTAAATTTACTAAAAGAAAAAAGAAGAAAAGAATTAATTTTATTTTTCCTAACCTAAAAATTTTATTCACAAATTCAAACCTCTTCGACTTCTCACCACTCCGGTAGTTTCCTTCCAATGAAACAAAAATGGAATCATAAATCCTCAATGGACGACAAAGAGGAAGCCCACGCACCATTTCCCTTCGAATATCCTTCCTCGTCTTGGATATTAACGACTCGCTCTTATTTCATCTCTCTCTCTCTCTCTTTTTATTCCTTCTTATTTCTCCAGCTTGTAATTGCGATGAATCAACGTCGAGTTTGCCTCTCTGTAGCGAAAACAACGATGGTAAGAAATATGAAGGAGTGGGGGGAGAAGAGTCTTGAGGCGACGTTGTCGTGGAGAGAGACAGAGAACAAGAAAGAAAGAGAGAGAGAGAGAGAAAGAGTATTAAGAAACGTGTTAGGCCATGAGAAACTCTATAAGAGGAGCGTCCGTGACAGCGTGCAAGAGCGTGACTCATTCCCATCTGGAGGTAAACCGTGGTCCCCACGCATTGAGAAAAAGAAAGAAAGAAAAAAAAAAAAAAAAAAAATGTCGAGCAAAAAAATAATTTTTGCCCCCCCTCCCAAGGTACATTAGTGTATACGCTCCTGGTCGGTAAAGGGCTCGTGAATTTATTCCTTCCTTATTTCACTTCCACCTCTTCCGCGTACACACAAAGTTTTCCTATGCACGAAAAATCTAATATTAGAACAAAAGTCCATAGCGTTGAAAGTCGATTTCGTCCCACACACACACACACACACACACACACACACACACACACACAGGCAACACCAGTAACACCAGTCGAGGGTCCTTTTTATGGATCGTGTTAGCACATGAGATGAGAAAAAAAAAAGAAACAAAATAAAGTAGAGGAAGAAACGTAAAATCGTTATTGTTGTTTTTATTATTCGTCGTTTTGTTACTTTCTTGTTTCTGTATTCCTCCACCGAGACGAGAGACGAATTTGTAAATGGGAATGCACACGGTTGACGTTGGAGTTGTATTGCGCATGCGCGCAACGCTTTAACATTGTATTTTCCACGACGAATTGGAAAGCACGAAGGTTAATTGTGTGTGTTTCTTTTTGTTTGGTCGCTTGGCGCGTAACGATTTCCCGTGGCTGTTAAAGGGAAAATTATACTAATGTCTTGTTTTACTCACTGGTACGTAGAGATCTTTTTTTTTTTTTTGACACTCTCCTCTCTCTCTCTCTCTTTCTTTCTCACTGTCCGGGTGATAACACACTCGGCATTAACGTTACTGGCCCGAGTGTTACGCGATATATAGATAAGTAGATGCTCCCGGTGGTGAACGCAAGTGCGCACACTCCGTATCAAAAAGAGGAATAGGTATGGGTACGTGTGCTTTTTGCTCGTGTTTGTACTTGGCCAGTATCGCCAACTATGGAATTCCAACGACCGGACATACGGGGAGTATTTTCATGATACGGGGGCAAAGTGTCGGGTGGCGCCATCTGTCGGGCGATGTAGAAAGCTCGAGGTGGAGAGAACCTCGTATTTATCGATAGTCAGAAAGCGAGGCAAGAATTGCGAGAGAATGGACTTGGACGAAAGGTGTTTGATCATTTTTTTTATTATTATCTATCCTTGATAACAGCTGAATGATTAATTCTCGTTTTACGCATACGCGAAGACAGCTTTCTCTTCGTGAAATTATTTCGTTGATTATGCGCATGCGCGTATGCGCGCGCACGAAGTTTCGTTTTAGTTTCTAAATGTTGATAATTCGCTGTTACGAATCGTGCGAGTTTGTGAAATTGCTTTCAATGTTAGTCCTCGGAGTTCGACGAACGACCCCTCTAAGCTAAATATTTCGCAAAACATAAACGAAGTTTCTTTCTCGACTAACGAAATTAGAACGTCTCCAGCCCCCCCCCCCCCCCTCCCGCCATTTTCCCATCACCGTGAGACTCACATACGCAAAAAAAGAAAAGGCGTATTTACGAGGGAGAAAGGAATGCAAAAAGTATTTTTACTTTGTCAGATCTTCCTGCGTCTCGACAGTCTCGCGTATGCGATATTTATAGAAATATACTCGAGCATATGTGAGAATTTCTCCCCAACTGTCAGAGTGAGTGGCGAAAGGTATCGGGAGAGCTTCCCATGACGGTTTTAGGGCGGGAAGAACGCGTCGCGTGGAGGGGGAAGGCAGCGAAGAAAAAAAATGGTGGGGGGAACTAACACATAACCGTCAATTTCGTCGCTGCGTACCGGGAAACGAAAAACAAAAAAAAAGAAACTATTCTCGACACACGTGACGATAATATTTATTTCCACCGGTCACTTAAGCAAAGAACTTGGAAATAAATTCAAATCGTAATGTTTGACGCGACATTGCGAGAGATTGTTTACCTTGCGTCTCGGCGATGTGCTAGGTGGTGAATTTTGAAGGTTAGCCGTTATTTCACGAAGTATGACTCTCGTCCCTTCGCGAATGCCAGACGAACCGTTGTTCCCACCGATATTGCTGGGACTTGACATTTTCACCGGAAGCCTCGGCTTTTCTGTATTTTCACGTTTTTTTTCTTTTTTTTTTTTTTTTTATCACGTCACTGAATATTTCACTCAAGTAACTTTATTATTTAAACTTGTATTTGTTCTCGGCTCGACACATTTACAAACGATTCGACGAATTTCATTTAGCATCGATACACAAAGCCACGGATCATTGACGCACGTTGGAGAGAACTCGCGAAGCGACAAAGAGGCCGTTAAAACTTGTGAACCAACGCGCATGCGCGCGTGGCTTATATCGCACACGCGCACTAGCGAGATCGGGATCTCTTTCTCCTCCACAACGTAGTTTCTCACGTTACGATAAACGTACGCTACGAGAATTTGTGTTTTTTTCTTTCGTCGTTATTGCACCGGTCTCTAGGAAAGAGAGAGACTCGAGTTGCGATTTCTCTTTTTTTTTGTTGTTGCACGAGACGGACACGACGAGAGACACGTAGAACGTAGGACTCGATAAAAGGCGCGACGATTCACTGTTCGGTAAAAACCGGAGGAACTCGTTGGACTTCTCCAACGGCTATTTCTTGCGTTTGACAAAACTTGAATGCGGACAAGCACGCCAAGCGGCGAAAGTAAGCGTCAGGTTCCGCCAGAGGGCGCCACTGGTAATTTTCGAAAACTTCGGCCGATAACGCGCCATTGTTCTTACCATTCCGTGGTAACGTAACGCGACTAGCGTGTTCCACGGTTACAACAGAGATGGCGCGACCATCGCAGTGGCGGGAAAAACAATAAACTCGACATCAAATTTGAATCCTCGTATCAATATTTGCCCCACGTGGAAACATTACAAAGTTATAAAATATCATTTTATTTCCGTCTATAAACGTTTATTGTCAATCTCTGCTTACAAACGGATATAAACTCGTAATTAATTCATGCAAGTTTATCCGCAAAAATCAGCATACACTTTTTAAGAAATTTCATTTTGTATTTCTCTCCATTTCCTTCACTCGATACTTATAACGAAAATCTTAATATACGTACGGTATGTACACGCAAGCACTCGTTCATACACGCATATGAGTTTTATGTGGGAAAATGATTTGAGGACCGGAGGGGGGGGGGGGGGGGGGGTAAAGTGCAAACACAATTTTCATTCATACCGGAAGTGCTTCGAGCACACTTGTTACAAAACACGTTATTATACGACTATTATACATAATAAGGCAAAATAATATACATATATATATATATATATATATGTATATATAAAAGGAAAATAAATGAAAATTCTATTTACATCGTATTGTCTCGTGAGCAATAAAAGAAAAGTAAACGAGATAAGAGCACTTGGCGATTCATTCGAAGGCACTAAAAAACTTCGTACTTAGCGCATAACTTTGTATTTATCACTATTAATATTAGTTACTTGTTTTTAATTGTTTCTTTTTTTTCGTTTTTTTTTTCAATCCTTTCCTACTTTTCTATTATCTTCGTATCTCGAGAAATCCAGGACGAAAGAAGTGCGCTGGTAATTGTTTTTCTTTTTTAACGATAAAAAAAAAAAAAAAAAAAAGAAAAAAAAACAGTTTATCGCTATTTCAGAAATATCGAGTCGAGACGTAGGACTACGTTATTTATTCGCTCTTCTGTGTGTGTGTGTGTGTCTGTAGGCAAGGGGGAATGTGCGATTTGGCCACTAGAGAGTCTCGATCACAGAAAGACACTTTTTTTTTCTATTTAAAAGAAAAATGAAAAAAATAAAAAATAAAATAAAGAAACGAAAAAGTTTTTCTTAAACCGCTTGTGTTAATTCGCACGAGCTCGGTGGCCGTTTAACGGACTCGACGCACTTGCAATATTCGCTGATCGTTGGCGAGCTCAGGGGAGAAACTAAATTATATATGTACAACGAGCATCGCCAATCTCCTGTCCATTCTTTCAGGCTTATCGAAGAGAAAAACAATTGGCTGACTCTGTCCACACCAAGTCTCATTTTCTCAACGTTAACACTTCGCTTTAAAAAAAAAAAAAAAAAAAAAAAAAATAACGTTTACACTCGCGGATTATAACAATTTCCATTTTTGTTAAGAGTCTATACAAATATCGCAAATTTATCAGACACGCTTCTCCTCGATGCTTCGAATGAAATTCATAAAAATATTTACTGCTTTACAAGGAAGAAAAAAGTATGTAAAGGTCGTAAAAGACCGGAGTTAATCGTCGGTCAGTACAAACGTCTACTTTACCGACGATCTGTACTTTATAAGAATTCGTTGATTTTCTGTCATGTAACGAAACGTTTGAGACGAGAATTTTTCAACAGAGAAATATCGTCAAAATTCATTCGGACACGGGAGAAGACAAACGTGCCGGATTAATTTTCCAATCGTCCTAGTTCGCAGTTACGTTTCTAATGGCTATCGTCGAGTCACCGTACTTCGGGTTACAGGATTCTCTAGGAAAAAAAAGGAAACAAGGACGACGGATTAGACGAATGAAAAACAGAGCGGTGAGAATAGAATGAATTGGATAATTACGTGTAAGGATGTAATTGTGGAATCGGTGGCGAGGGACTTGGTGAATTTTTTTGACTACTCGACGGTGGCGTTAGTATTCCACTTTGATCCGGACTTCCAACGGAGTCCAAATTCGTGTGAATGCACTCGAGTTGTAGAAGGTCCACGGTCATCCTTGCCTGTGCCTTTTCCAGCATCGTAAGATCAACCACGTGTGTCTGTATGCGATGCGACTCGTCCATGACGATGTTAGGAACGGAAGCGCGTAGTCCCGAGCCGGAATGCGACTCTACCGGTGGAACGGACGACCTTAGAAGCAACAGACGAGCTCCTTCTTCGGCAACGATCGTTGCGAACGATGATAACCAACGTGCACAGGGTGAGAGTTGTTCCCACGTTAATTTGGAGACGCGTAGAGCACACTCGCGTCCTTGCGTGTGATAAATCGCACCAGCTGCCATGTGGCTGTAGGAAAATTTCAAACTGCCCTCGTCCAACGTTGCTAGGTCCAACAATTGTGCAGCTTGGGAATATTGCAAGCCACCGTATTGCGGATAAATGAAAGCGTTTGGTTTCGACCAATCGCCGGATTCAACTTGCATGTAAACGTTCAACCAGCCGGGCGCTGTTACCGGTGATAAATTCCAACCCAGGCCTTTCAAAACGACCAATTCCTTTCCTAATATTTCCTCCTCCGTACAAGCGCCATCCGTCACATAAGCGAATTCAGCGATTTTTGGTGGATAAATCTCCTCGACCTGTGAAAATAAATTTGTTAATGTTTTGTTTTTTCTTTAATTACACGGTTTAGTTTAGTCACTTTTTTTTGGGAATTTACAACATGGCTGAAAGGACAAAATGGCGGATGGTGTAAAAGAAATAGAATCGTGGAAAATTGTGAGGTCGTAACGAACCTTAGCAGCTATGAACAAGCAGGTGATTCCTATGAGTTGAAGTTGATTCTTTGGAACGTTCTGATGAGTCGAGAGATATCTGTCTATGTAATCCATAGCGAGGTAATAAGTTTCTCTATGAAGTTTGTAAACCTCGCAGACCTCGATGAGCCAATCGAGAAGAATTGCCCGCATTCTTGGCTGAAGAGTAGGATGTCGTTGAAACATTTGAGGATCTCGCTGCGTCACAGTTTTCTGATCTCCCAGACACATGATAGACCAGACTTGCGAGCCATCTGCCCAAGGGAAAGAAGGCAGAGGACTTGGTCTGTGCGTAGTGCCGCTGGAGGTCGAAGGAGTGAGGAAACAAGTAGCCGTTCTCAATTCCGACCATGTCGCAGGTTCCTGTTGTTCCTTGAGTGGCGAAGTTTGCTGAGGCGTCTTAGATCCCTCCGCCGTGTGACAACTCTCCAGATACGAAGAATTCGAAAGAGCCGCTACCTTAGCCGGAGGATAAATATTCTCAGCGTCCTCTGACAATTCTGTCGTTCGCCTCTTGCGTTTCAAACTCTGACCAGAAGATCTGCCGCATTGCAAGTACGACTGACTTCCCTGCTGTTTCTCCTGCAAACTAAAAACCCAAAAACCACAAATGTAACAAGCGCCTTTCTCCCCATCTCTCATCAACAAAACAACATGACAAAAAACAATCCCAATTCAACAATCTCATCCTCCTCCAACTCAAACTACCCAAACCACTTTATTCATGCATAGCGAGTGAGAAAAAAAGAAATTAATTCTTTTTTAAACTTCACACAACGAAGCTTCCTTCTTATTCTCATTTCGTTGTTAAAGTATGAAAATAACGAGGGTGTTCGCCACCCCGATGGTCGAACCTCGAGCCATATCTCTCGTCCACGCCTCGGCCCGACCAAAAAAAAAAGGTTAGATTCGTAATTCGAGATGGCGAGAAGAAAATAAATAAATTCCTCTCAAACAAATCACATTCACGAATACCGAGACATTTTTCTCAGATTCTCAGGTCGATAATTAACCTCTAATCCTGAATTAAAATCTTCGGAAAAAGTTCGTTCGTGTGGAACGCAAAGAGGTTCGTCGACCACTCACCTAGTTTGTGGCATAGCGATGCTGGTTTTTTTGATGACGTGTGTTTTCGACAAAATTTTCCACGTCGAGACAATTATTTTCACTTCGTTGTGACGAAACTAACTTTCCCCTCGTATTATCAACGTTTTCACAAAAATCCAACGTTCCAAGACACGTTTTTGTGGATTAAATACGAGGAGGTACACGATCCTTACGGTTCACACGATCGCCATAACTCGATACGACCAAGCGTTTACTCCTCGTCCTTATTAAACTCTTTTTTTAATTTCCGTTTTCGACAAAAATTATATCCCAAGATTCAACGAAAATTCGAGCTCGAGTTACAACAATTTGTCGATAAACTTTGTTACGTTGTAAAATAATTTTTGCGCGAAAATTGCGGTAAGCGAGTGTGTCGATGCGCGGGAGAGCAGCGCGCGCGAAACCCTGACCAACCCCTGGTTGTAATCCGGTACTGTCACGCCCTCTGTACACACAACATAACCTCTCAACGTAAGGGGGGAAAAAAGGTTAATTAATCATTAAGAATTGTATCGTTTGATAACGAGTACGTTCGAACGTTTTAGGAAGGAGCTGATATTAAATCGTGAGGAATAATAACCTCTCTCGATAAATCCTCGAGTTTTTTCACAAGTTCGAGAAACACACACGTTCGCGTCACTCTCCCGGACGCCAACGCACTAATCCTTCCGTATTTCTACATGAACCTCGCGCTGTCTTTTTCTTAATTTCGCTCACGAGATTTATCAATTTTATTCGACGAACTTTCGTCGCGAGAAATTAATATCGTTAACGGGACGAAAAAAAAAAAATCTTCGCTTCTGTCGATTCGGCGAGTTACGAGAGAACACTGTGACGCGACCCAAGCCGATCGTACACGTATATTTCCCGCGTGAATTATTTCACGATTTTTTCCACAATTCGTTGCAAATTTCTTCCGCTCGTTGGTTTCCGTGTTTTTCCGAACTTTTCACGATCGTACGATGTTTGATTAGAGTTTTCGTTAGAAAGACGAGTAGAAAGATTGAGATTATTTACGTTGGCGCGAGACGAGTACGGTGTACGGGGTTTCGCGCGAACACGAATGCAACAAGGCACCGGCGCAGTGTGTACGTTTTTGGAGGCGCAACAAGCGCATACGATACATTCTCATTGGCGGTTGTCCCGGGCACAGCTGGCTCTCAGCTGATCCGTCGTTAAAGCACGATTACACGAACAGACTCATACCACGTTACGTAGCGGGACCACGCGGGAAACGTACGCGCGTAAAATCGCCCCCTAGCCCGCCAACGGCGCTCGGTGTGTCGTCACTAGCATCGTATCGACTATCGTTCTGTCTCTTTTTACCTTGCCACGTATATAGACATACTAATGTATATATATATGTATGTAAGTTATAAATCAATGAGAATGAATATTGAACTGTTTGGGGAATATTTTTTGGTCAGGAGGTCAGTGACTAAAGACAAGCTAGGTTAGAGTGACGTGATAAATGTTGATGGAAGAATTGTTTAATTAAAAATGAAATTTGAAAATTTTGTCACGAATTTTTGTTCGGTTAATTGTATATTTAATATTGTTGAATAATGGAGGGAAATAAATGTTTTATATAAGATTGTTTTATATCGATTGTTGTTTGTGATTAAATTATTATGATAATGGGTTTTATTGTTTAAGTGAGGTTATAATTTAAATTTCCCGCCATTTTTATATTTAACATGTCCGGAGATGGAAAAAGCGGTAGGAGAAAGTTCGGGGATACGTTCCGACCGCGCTAGACTTCAGTTCCCAGTCGGAAGGATTTATCGTCTTGTTCGGAAAGGAAACTACGTTGGGCGAGTTGGTGATGGAGCGCGCTGTTTGGTCGAGCGAGCATCGGTGGATTTTTGTTGGAGGGACATATGTTGATACTATATAATAATCCCGCGCAAATAAAAATTCGGTCATGCGCAATAGGGTTATACAGTTATTGGTGCGGTCGTGTTTCGACTTTGGTAATAAAAAATTATTATTAGTGTCGTATTTACAATATGTGAGCTGGGAAGGTTAAAAAGGATTTTTTTTTTATTTCTTCACTTGTATTTATTTATAATAACAATATTGGTTTACAGTACAATTTTTTTTCCATACTGAAATCAATGTAGAAAAAAAAAGACGAAGGTGCTTTGAAAAGTTGACGATTTTTTTTTTTTTTTTTTTTTTTTTTTTAAATATTGACCTTGCTCCATTTGTCGAGGGAAGCTTTCAGCTTCTCAAGCAATAGCGAAAAACTCGCCATCGAAATATTCCGTTGATTCATGTACTCGGTACGTTATGATATTTTGAAGGAGCGCGTGGCGTAGCGGTAAGCGCTCCGCCTCGTATGCGCGAGGTCTCTGGATCGAATCTCACTGCTGTAATTTTTTTTTTATTTTTTTTTATTTTTTTATTTTTCTTAAAATAAATATATCAGAATTGTGCATATTATTAATTTTTAATTATTCATTTGAATCGAGAATTTTTTCAGAAACGAATGTCTCTACAAAATTTCAGCAAAATTGAAAATGTCTGGTTTTCGGAACTTTATCCCAATTATAAATCAATTATCACATCTGGGAATGCGAGGTAGCGAGAGGATGGATAAAGGAGGAATGGGTAAAAGGGGTGGACGCCTGGAGAGGAGGGACTATAATATAGTTATATTATATATATATTATATATATTATATATATTATAATATTATATATTATACAGTTATGATAATTAATATAATTATCATAACTGTATAATATATAATTGGTATACTCTATAATTGGGATAAAGTTCCGAAAACCAGACATTTTCAATTTTGCTGAAATTTTGTAGATATTCGTCTCTGAAAAAATTCTCGATTGAAATGAATAATTAAAAATTAATAATATGCACAATTCTGATATATTTATTTTAAGGAAAAAAAAAAAAAAAAAAAAAAAAAAAAAAAAATTACAACAGTGAGTGAGATCTAAATCTGACGGATATGGAGAGTAGTCCAAGTCCTGACGGTAACGGTACGATGTGTGAGCGCACCTTCCCCCACCACGCGTCCACGAGCCAATAGCGCGCTCGCTATCCCCTCCGCTGATCCACCGACGAATCAGCGAGTGCCTGTCTCACCTGCTGTCAAGCTAGCCGATGCATTATCCCCTCCACTAGTTCTTCCACCAATGAAATATTATTAAAAAACTGCCGAGCGCGCCGGATTTATTAAAAGAATGGAATATATAAAATTTTTCAAGTAGTTACAATCACGCGAGTAAGAATTTTTAACGTATACGAAAGTTGGATATAAATTAAATAAAACTAACGTTTACAAGACTTACGATTAAAAAAAAAATGACGGTAGTAGGACTTGAACCCAAGACCTTCAGTAGCAGCTGGGTCTGTGGTGTCCGCTTACGGCATGAACTGCTTCGTGGTTGAAGGGATGGTTGCTCCTTAGTCCAGTCATTACGTCGAAAAAAACGGGTTAGAAATGCAGAAAATCCGAGGCGGCTAAATTTTGGATATGTTGTGGGGGGTGCTTAGAAAAGCTGAAGTTTAAATTGTCGACCAGATTTCCTATGTGCATTTTCCGCCATCTTGAAAAAAGGTTTAAATTCAGTTTTTTGACAATAACTCGGTTCTGCGTAGAGATACGAACATTTTGATATAATACTTTTTTGTTGCTTTTTTTACACTCTACAATTTTGGTCCCATACATTTTTCATCCATCATCCATATTTATTGAGATATTGATAAAAAAATATTCGAAAATTTTTGTATCAATATTTTTTGTTTCGCTATTTCCTCTTCTCCTATCACATATATCAAAAAATACCTATTACCAAACTTGTAAAACGTATTCAGACCTACAATTTCCCTTTTTAATTTTTTATTTTCGACAAAAATTACGCCCGTTAGCACGCCTTAAAGTCATAAAATCCGTGCTGAGATCCAGTGTAGCAGCTCGCACAGTTGTATCCACGCGTTGAAAGGGCTCCAGGGAAACATTGCGACATAACATAAATCAATAAACCAATCAAATTATGAATTACGCCGATAAAATATATTCAACAAACAATCATTTTGTGAGAAAAATGACAATAAAACCCGTTTTTTTTTACAATTCATTTTTTTTGTCTTCCACGTTTCCGTCTGAAGATCCTTTTGCTCGATTTGAAGCGGAAAGAAAAACCAGACATCCAATGCATCCCGTTTATCTTCTGTGACGATTCTCGAAAGAGAAAACCTTTCAAACATTCAGTAACAGCAGCTTCGGACATCTTTCGCGAATTCATCCGATGGAGGATAATTTATTGTTTTTGTCGTAAACAACGCCTCAAATATCCTCCCGGATTATCGCAGTAGCTTTGCGAACGGCTCTTAAGTCTTTCGTCATCCGAGTCCTTTGTTTTTTCTTCGTATTTCGAAAGGAAACCACGCAATCCCTTCCTTGTTTCTCGTTTATCAAAATCTCATCTCCATATTTAGCTTGTAAATATTTTTTAACCGTTCTTACGTCAGGAATAAAATCTCCCTGTATTTGGTTCATCAATTCATTCATAGAGAATTGAGATTCCTCGGAATTTTCCCTCAGAAAAGCGTATATTCCTTGCATTGCCTCGTCTCCACTAGGTCGTCCTCTCTTCGTTCCCTTCGCAGATGGTGAATGATAAACACGAGTAATACATTCTTTATGGTATCGAGCTCCTAATGCGACGAGATCAGAAATATTCTGAATTCGCTCGACGATTCTAAGGGAAAATTCATCGTCACGTCCAGATAAATACTGTAAAAGGTTTTCTTTCGCTGAACTTTGTTGCAACGAACTAATTTTAGTTCGCCTATGTACTGGCAATTTTGATTGGTCGACAAATTCTTTGCCACAAAATAAACATTGATTTTTAAAATCAAAATTGGGTACGAGTTGAGCTTGTTCTTCGGGTTTGGGTTTAGGTTTGGGTTTTTCCGATGTAGATGCATTTCGTCGAGAGGCATAGGACGCTAGTCTTTCATTTACATATTTTTTGTAGCACGCACGATGAATACTCACTGAATGTAAATTTTCAAGTATGTGTTGATGTTCCAGATATCCTCTTTTTATACTAGCGGCTAAAAGACTCTGAACGGCTCCCTTTTTAGCCATATAAATGTCTTCGATCAAAGGTTTGTTGCAAATGAAACAGTCGGCCATTTTTAGAAAATTTCTAAAAGACGTCCGTTCGCTTCGAAGACTTCGAGACAACTGACTGGAAAGCGACGAGGAGCAGATGTTACTCGAGCTCCAAGAATCATTCTATTGGCGTGTCGTTTTGGAGTGGGGGGAGGCGTCATTGGAGCGTCGGGCGAGCTGCGGTCAACTTTGCGGCGCGCTAGCGGGCGTAATTTTTGTCGAAAATTAAAAATGGAAAAGTGAAATTGTAGGTCTGAACACGGTTTACAAGTTTGGTAATAGGTATTTTTTCAATATCTGTGATAGGGGAAGAGGAAATAGCGAAATAAAAAAAAAGGTACAACAATTTCCGAATTTTTTGATTAATATCTCAATAAAGATGGATGATAGATGAAAAATGTATAGGACCAAAATCGTAGACCGTAAAAAAAGCAACCAAAAAGTGTTATATCAAAATGTTCGTATCTCAACGCAAAACCGAGTTATTGTGAAAAGAACTGAATTTAACCCTTTTTTCAAGATGGCGGAAATGCACATAGGAAATCTTGGTTGACAATTTGAACTTAAGCTTTTCTAAGCACCCCCACAACATATCCAAAATTTAGCCTCCTCGAATTTTTTGCATTTCCAAATATATACAGGGTGTCCCATTTTACACAATCCACGCAAATATCTTCGAAATTTGCCAACTCACAAAAAATTTTGACCCCGATGACCTCTATGAAAAAAAATAAACTTAGTACATATTTCCATGTGAAATTTCCTGCTCTATCGAATGGCGGAGTCGAAAATAGGCGTTTCTGTTCAAAAAGTGGATTTGACCTTGATAAAACCTTCAAGGTCAATCCCAAGGTCAATTCCGGAGTGACCATCAAATGTCCCTCTTCAAATCTGACAAATCTTGTCTGAAACACTTTTTTGTGAGTTACCAAATTTCGAAGATATTTGCGTGGATTGTCTAAAATGGGACACCCTGTATAATGACCGGACTAGCCGGACACGCCAGACCCAGGTGTGTCTATCGGGTTAATAAGACAGCTAATACAAAATGGCAACGTAATTTACTTCAAAATACCTCCATGTAAACATAAACAGTTTCTAACGACATCTGTAAAGGACTAGAAATTTCGAGGAAACAAATTTTGTTCTAGCTTGAAAATTTCTGCCACATCAAGTCGTCGTTCGAAAATGTGCGTCCAGAAAAACCGTATAACAACCGCCGCACCAATCCGGAGACAGCTAGGAGTAGGGGGACGGTAGCACGGCAGTGACAACCGCCGCACCAATCAGCGCTCGGTAAGAGTGTTGGAGGGGGAGAACGATACAACCGCCGCGCCAATCAGGAGGCTTCACCCACCGCATTGGTGCGCTCGTTGGTTCTCAGTCCTCTATAAAACCGGTCGTCCACAGAATTTCGGCATCACTCGACAACGGTTACTCAACCGTCTAACTTGTTTTGTCTCGTTGTCTACTCTACTCCAAATCAACATGTCTGGTCGTGGCAAAGGTGGAAAAGTAAAGGGAAAGTCAAAGACTCGTTCCAACCGTGCTGGACTTCAATTCCCAGTTGGAAGAATACATCGACTTCTTCGTAAAGGCAATTATGCCGAACGAGTTGGTGCCGGAGCACCGGTATATCTCGCCGCTGTCATGGAATACCTGGCGGCTGAAGTACTCGAGTTGGCTGGTAATGCAGCTCGTGACAACAAGAAGACCAGGATCATCCCTCGTCATCTTCAACTCGCCATCCGTAATGACGAAGAATTGAACAAACTACTTTCTGGAGTTACCATCGCTCAAGGTGGTGTTCTACCAAATATTCAAGCTGTCCTTCTACCCAAGAAAACTGAGAAGAAAGCTTAAACACTTCTCACCAAAAAATATCGGCCCTTTTCAGGGCCAACAAAATTTTCAACGAAAAGAATATTTTCGTCGCAATCCTTACGAAATAATATTGCTTATTTGATATTTCCTAACCTCTAATATTAGTTTTAACCTTGCTATTCATTGATAAACAAACTTCATGGTCATTTCGTTACAGCTCAGATAACCTCAAAATTACACAAAACAAATTTATGTTTACAGTAAATATGTTCCCAAACAGCTGTCAGCTGAACGGTTCAACAAAATGGCGGCCACCCTATACACCATATACATAGGACAATGACTTTCATTTATTAGAAAATATCTCGGCTTATAATAATCAGTCGTTCTTCGTAAGTATTTGCAGGTATCGAGTCATCTCAATACTTGTAGCAATATCGGTCATTTTTATGCTGCGACCACTTATCAGCGATAAGATGTCTACGACACATGCCCTAATGCGGACCTCAATCGCCGCCAATCCAGACTCCAATTTCCCTGTAACAGTCTGTGTCGAACGTCGCGATAGTGCTCATCGTCAACGGTTATTTTTTTTAAATATTTGAAACGTCTACCAACGGTACAATAACAATCAGGCTTACAAAAAGTTGTACATGCCCATAACAGTTGTCGATTAGTGAAAACGAGTTGGAAAAGAAAATCGTGCGAAAAAATTGCAATCTTCCGTAATCCTAATGAAAAAATTCGTTATACGTAAAGTGCTAGTTTATTTTAAGCAAGTTTGATTAGTATTTTTGGGATCCTCGAAAAAGAATTCACACACGTATAACGCTTTGTCAATAGTTCGAATGCTTACTCAGGATATGCCAACCTAATAGATTTCGGAGACTTATCGCGATAAGAATATATCGTATCATTGGCACGGGTTGACAGTGTTCTTGATTAATCCATGACTCATATCGAGAATATCATCGAGTGATCGAAGAACGACGTCGAGTTTAATTTTCTCAACTTCGAAATGTCATCCATGGGAAACAATAAACTTCATTCGAATTATACTCCAGATCTGTACGATCATAAAAATGAATCCTCCGAGGACGACGAGACGGATCGAGGGTAGGTAGAAAAGCGCGCGAATTTTGAACACGCTTGAAATCATTGTGTTATTTTGTGTTGGAAGAAGAATGGAATATAACTTTTT
Source organism: Netelia fuscicornis (assembly GCA_946811545.1). NCBI lineage: Eukaryota > Metazoa > Arthropoda > Insecta > Hymenoptera > Ichneumonidae > Netelia > Netelia fuscicornis. The sequence continues at coordinate 44,925,207 of OX328014.1, read as the reverse complement.
TGTATGTTTGTTATTTAGGCCGGACAAGGTAATTCAGTCATGGGATGTTTTCGAGTATTTTCCACCGAAACTTAAAACAGGATCGAACATGAATAACGCGATTTTCAATCGTGCTGCCAAAGTGGCGAAAATTGTAACTTATTGCGTGCTGTTTATTTTGACACTTGGTGGGGGAATTCTCGCGAAGGGCACGATAATATTTGCAGTCTCTCAGCTTGACGACGAGGGTTCCGTTCCTTATTGCGATTATAATAATATCGGTAAATATTACGAGTTATCAATAATGTTGTTTTAATCGTTTTAAGGAAAAATTTATTTTATCGTCATTCGTTCTTGATTTCTCCGCACAGAGGATAGACCAACTGGCGCTAGTGTCTCAGCCAAAGTGCCGCGAGAAATCTCTATCACGTGGTACTGGTGCATTGTATTCGCCTTTGCCGTTCCTGAAGTATTGGGCTTCGTCAAATCTATATTTCACTGGTTCTTCATCAAACCAATATGGTCATCAAAATCGGACCTTATTATTTTGTTCACCATCGAAGGTCTTCACACGATTGGATTAGCCCTGCTATTTTTCATCGTACTGCCAGAATTAAATTCGATTCAAGCTGTCGTAGCCAGCAGTTGTACCTGCTTCGTCCCAGCATTACTCGGTATGATTGTCATTTAGTTTTTATTCATAAAAAAATTAACATTTTTGTGTGATTTTACGTTTTTTATTCAAACAGGTCTATTTTCATGGAGAAAAAGAAGACACGTAGAGGATTCGACATGCTTGACCATTGTTTTCGATGCAGCGGCTTTTGGTGGTCAACTCTGCGGAATAATTTTTTGGTTAGTGCCGGATGATCAAGTTACTCTGTCTCTCCAGTTAAGATGTATTCTGCCATTGGCATTGGTACTGATTTCTTGTCGTTGGTGGGGCAATTTCGTGTCTTTGCACAGTAGCTTTGGTAAGTTTAATACTAACTTATAATTGCACAGTTAATTTGGAGATAACCTTGAAACAGCGCAGTTTTATTTCGCCACAGGTTTCATTCGATACTTATCACGGATAAAGCAAAGACTGCAAGAAAGTCGAGGCATAAACCAAGGTTACTGCGCCATTGAAAGAATTCTTGTCTTCTTCATAGCCTTTGTCACGATAGCTTACTGCAAAGGTGTCGAACCAGAGAAGATTTTTAACGAGAATTTTCTCTTCGGGAAATACAATGTTTCGCTTTTCGATTATTCGCGTGTACCCACATCGAGCATAGGCAAACCACTGACTGATAACGAGCTGCTACAGGGCCAGCGAGTTGGTTTTATCACTGTCGATTATTATTATTTGCCTTTGGTGGTTTTTGCCATCCACGTCGCAGCTTCTTTCATTACCTATTCGTGTGGTAAATCTATAATTCTTTTTTCTACTCACGATAGTTAAATATTTCTCAAGTTAATGGGTTGTTTGTCTTTCGTCAGGTAAATTCGCCGTCAGAACATTCATGCAGAGTTATGGATTTGCATTACCGATTACCCTCGTCGTACCTGCGAGCGTTGCAACGATTATTCTAATTTCTGCTGTACGCGAATACGATACGTGTTTCTTTCACAAATTCTTATCAGATTACGCGTTTTTCGACGTACCGAAGAATATTCGATTGATTCCTGATTTTCTTAATCATTGGTATCCTTGGCTATGGATTGTAACTTTGGCATCTCAAGTGTGGATCACCCGGCATATTTGGTCACCTCATTCCGAGAGACTCGCAGCTACCGAGCGCATATTCCTCGCTCCTACGTATGACACACTCATCATCGATCAATCCATTGTTCTCAACAGATGTATCAGCGATATTCCTGAGGACGAATCGACATTAGAGGTGATAAAATTTCTATCTAATCTTACACATAGTAGTGAAGTCTGTGCTTATTCCTGTAATTCGCCTCTAACTTTCTTATCCTCTAGTTTTTCTAATATTGTGTTTCCTCCGCTTCCTTAAATACTGTGAAACTTGTCTTTTTAAATCCTTTTTTTATCTCTCCTTCCACACTTCCATGCCTCATTTGTGTCCAAGTTTCTTGTTCAGCCAGCTTCTATACCGCTCTTCCAGTCTTCATTAATATAATCTTGCATAATCTTTATCACAGAGACTTCAAGCAGACGATGAGATCCAAACCGAGGCCATTTACTCAAATCATTGGTCCAAGGATGGGTTAACGGAGATTGAACAAAACGACCGTGTAACAAGAATAATCGCATGCGCTACGATGTGGCACGAGACTGCGGATGAGATGACCGAATTTTTTGGAAGTATATTGCGACTGGACAATGAACAGGGATCAATGCGTTTCACCCAAGAATCTTACAACGTTCGAATGAACGATTATTACGAATACGAGAGTGAGTTAAAAAACATCTTTTAATAATAATTTCGTACGTACGTTACAAATAAGCCAGGAACTAAAAATACGAAAAGATTAAGTTCTCATTTGGAATACGCCGTGTTGCCGTTCGAAGCTCATATATTCTTCGACGACGCGTTTCGTTGCATGCACGGATGCGAGGGCAGATGCAAACACGACGAAAATGAGACCCAGGTGAATGATTACGTCATGGACTTCATCAACACGGTCAGAGATTCTGTCGAGAGACTTCATTTAAGGGCTATGCCACCCATGAAATATCCAGCGCCTTATGGCGGTCGTCTCGAATGGACATTGCCAGGAAAAACCAAACTTACGGTTCATCTTAAGGACAAGAATAAGATTAGGCACAGGAAACGATGGAGTCAGGCAAGTTTTTGTAATTTAGCATTCTTTTCTCTTTATTTAATATTTGCCTCATTCTTATTTTTATTGCAGGTTATGTACATGTATTATCTTTTGGGATACCGGTTAATGGATAGACCAATCAGTCTCGATAGAAAGGAAGCTATCGCTGAAAACACTTATCTTTTGACCCTTGACGGTGACATTGATTTTCGACCATCCGCCCTTAAGGTGCTTCTTGATCTGATGAAAAGGGACGGGGATCTTGGTGCGGCCTGCGGTAGAATTCATCCAATGGGAACTGGTAAGGATTTCTAAGCATTGATATTTTCCTGGAACGAAATCTTATTACGTTTCTTTAATCAAGGTCCGATGGTATGGTTCCAAAAGTTCGAATACGCGATTGGTCACTGGTTACAAAAATCTACCGAGCACACAATTGGAAGCGTCCTTTGCAGTCCAGGATGTTTCTCCCTGTTTAGAGCAAAAGCTCTCATGGAACACAACGTTATGAGAAAATACGCTATTCAGTCTACCGAGCCGAGACACTATGTGCAATACGATCAGGGTGAAGATCGATGGCTTTGCACGTTAATACTGCAAGTTGGTTATCGCGTGAGTATTTTATTCAGAAAATCAGACATAGGTTTATAAGCGATCTCCTTTCTCAATAATTTTTCCATCAGGTGGAATATTCCGCTGCTAGTGATTCTTATACTCACGCCCCTGAAACTTTCAACGAGTTCTACAATCAACGAAGACGATGGATTCCATCGACCATCGCTAATATATTCGACCTGTTGAACACTGCGGATGAAACGAGAAAAGTAAATGATGATATTTCTTGGCTGTACATCGCTTATCAGTGGGTCTTAATGGGTAAGTATTTTTTACAATTGTTTTTATACAAATATAAGTGAAAATCAAAGAATGTTTGTGATTTTTCTTAGGTAGCACAGTGGTCGGACCGGGTACAATATTTCTCATGATGGTCGGGGCTTTAGTCGCTGCCTTTCGGATTGACAACTGGAGTAGTTTCGGTTACAATTTAATCCCCATCGCTATATTCGTTGGTGTGTGTTTCACCTGCAAGGCGAACATACAAGTAAGTGGAGACTGGATTGACAATGGCAATCGATATTTAAGAAACTAAGTTTAATTGTATGTTTTCCAGTTGATGGTGGCAGGTATCATAACCTCATTTTATGGACTCATAATGGTCGTCGTTCTCGTGGGCATTATGATCCAAATTACCGAGGATGGCTGGGTCGCGCCTAGTACAATTCTGTTCTTCGTCGTTGCTGGTCAACTTATCATAGCGGGATTGCTACATCCGCAAGAATCAGCTTGTCTAGTTTGTGGAATTGTCTACTATGTCACTGTACCTTCGATGTACCTGTTGCTCATCATCTTTTCCCTCTTCAACGTCAACAACGTAACCTGGGGTACCAGAGATAGCAAAACACCTGCTGCGGTGAGAATCATTATCACTTCCTGCGGATAAAGATTGTTTGGTTGTTTTGTTATGTAAAATATGGTTTTTCTTATATCGCAGGAAGGTGAGAATGCTGCGGAAGGCGAGCCAAACCGAAACGAGAAAGCGAACCTTAAGAACAATATTCGAAAGATGAATGGCAAAGATCGAGGTTCTGTCGAGTTTTCATTAGCAGGATTATTCAAATGTATACTCTGCACGCAGGACACTAAATCAGAGGAGGAGATCAAATTTGAAAAAATCTCCCAATCGCTTGATGTCATAACATCGCGCTTGGATAGCATGGAAAGGTTAGTCATGGAAATTGAACTCTCGCTTGAACTAGTTAACCTGCGCTACAAGTGAAATAATGGTTAATTTTTCATTTAGACAATCAGACGAGAATGAAGTGCCAAAGAACTCTCGGCGCGAAAACTTTGCCCCAAGACCAAGTGAATTTGATGCTGGTCACCCTGTAAACACCAACGACTTGCAAGACGATTCCGAAGAATATACGGAAGAAGGTGACGACGACAATATTTCAGTAACCGAGTCGGAAATCTATGCATGCGAGTCGACTCGTGAGGCGGAAAATTTTCTTGTTTCTCCATACTGGCTGCAGGATGAGAGGTTGCGAAAGGGAGGTGTCGAATTTTTATCACGAGAAGAGGAAACGTTTTGGGAAGGTCTCATTGAAAAGTATTTGCATCCAATCGAAGAAGATAAAAAGCAATTGGTAATTTACAGTTTTTTTTCTTTCATCTCTGATTGGTTTATTCTATCGTATAATTCATTGTATTATTTTTTCAGGCCAAAACAGCCGAAGGTCTAAAAAGTTTACGGGACGAATTTGTTTTCAAATTTTTCATGGTCAATGCTCTATTCGTGCTGATCGTCTTTCTCATGCAACTTAACAAGGATATACTTTATCTTCGATGGCCACTCGGTGAAACTTACAATCTAACGTACATTGCTGATAGCGCAGAGGTAAGTTTGTAGTAAAAATGTAGATTGAGTCATGAAAACACTAGATATCGTAACAATTATACAAACGTATACGATTTCCTTACCAATTATTTCTAAATGTCTCATTTTATGCTAAATAACTTAAAAACTGTAATTTTTGCAGGTGCATCTTGGCAAGGAATATCTGAAGCTGGAGCCAATCGGTTGTCTCTTCATTGTCGGTTTTGTTCTTATATTGGGAGTTCAATTCATCGCCATGTTATTTCATCGATTCAATACTTTCGCCCACATTCTCGCCAACACAGAAATCACTTGTAAATGGTGTACCAAAGTATGTATAAAAAAAGATTATTAAGGTGAAATTACGTATAACAAATTGAATACTATTACTCACGTGTAAATTGTTGTTTCAGCCTACGGATTTGACCGACGAAGCGGATTTAGTGAAACACGCTGATGATATTGCCAATGGTTTGCAGCAGGTCGTAGAGAATCATGCTGGATCTGTTCTCGCTCGAAGAATGAGCACAATCGCTCCAGGAAAGCGAAAAGCTGTTCAAGAATTATTAGAGACCCAAGAAAGAAGAAATCGAATGCCAGCGAGCATCGATGCATTATTTCGTCGAAACTTGAACGACTCACGCTCGGGTAAATCACAAATTTCAAATGTAATTTAACTTTTATAAAACATTTATTGTCACTTTTGTGATTTTAGAAATTTCGCGACTTATGTCAACGCGAATGCCACTAAGCGTATTCGAGGCTTTTGAGCGACGTCGTTCGACGCTTGGAAACGAACCGAGACAATCAAGGATTGAGAAAACTCGAGTGGATAATCCTTATCACGATCCTGACGACTTGATGAGGAGATCACGTTATTCCAGTTTGGTTCCTCCGGCAAATAGTACTAGCTACATTAACAGAGCATTTGTCTTCGACGAATCCAGTGAAGATCCTTACAGCGATGGCGTTACCTTACCACCTCATAGACAAAGTCGAGTCAAATTTGACGATAGTACCGTATAGATAATTTTCTACGTTTTATGTCTATTCTATTTCTCAATGTACTCGAGACAAGAGGAAAATTGAGACGTATGGTATTAAATAAATTCAAGACGGTACGACCAATTTCTTTGCGATAAAATAATTATATATTGTCTAAGAAAAAGCGCGTATGTATAAATATAATATAGTCTAAAATATAACTACCAACAAGTTTAATATATCCATCGGTGGTACGTTCATTTTTTGTTCTCATAATGAGGTGAAAAAATATTATAGATATGCCAATTTTTATCGTCCATGGGCCATGGTACGTATTTCAATGATTAAACTATCATTGGATAACGTGCCCATTTATATAAATATATATATAGGCGATGTTGTATCTCATTGAAAAGATAACAACAATTTCATCATTTGCGCTGTCGACAAACATTTGTGCGGTGTGTCGATTTACAAGTTTCGATGCCCAATTTTTGTCTCCGGTGATGTTAACTTATCCAATCAGACTATAATCGTTGATTCTCCAAAATCTATCGTTTCGTTTTTAACAATCGTTTCTTTCTTATCGCGAATAGATAGGAATTTTTGTTTCGAAGGCTTCTTGCGCCTTGAGGACTAAAATCTATAATCCTCGACTACGAGAATTCGCTGCTTAACTAATGTACAAAACAACGTTCTTGTGGTATTTTATCGTATAAGGTACACCTCGAACTTTACAAGCGACCAAGCGTTACTACGATGGATTAACGTTATTCCTTACTATCGAGTAACAAAGTCTAAAAAAAAAAACAGGCTCCCGAGGAATTTTTATATCACCCTACGGGGAACAAACTTTATGCTGCGAAGACTCTTTGTCATGACGTAGAACGGTAAGCGTACCCGTGATGAAATTATGCACAATTTCGTTTCCTAACGATAACGAGTGTCGTTAAATTTTGTATCGTTTGTACAATTTATACTTTGACGATTGGAATAGATTTGTTATCGTTTGCAAAAAATTCTTTCCCGCAGTGTCTCGCGTATCGAGAAGCGTCTGCAATATTTTCAAACTCTCATCAACTTTTGAACGGGGATTCCCGTTCAAGAAACGCTATTGTGTGTAGCCAGAGGCGTATAGTGGAGAGAGAGTAAGAGAGAGCGCGTTTTACATATAACTCTTCAACATCAGGTACAAACAATTTTGTTCGACCGAATCGCGGTGATCGAGACTTTGTCGATGATAAACATATTTTTTTTCCCATCGCTTCAGGAAAGCTCGCCGATGGGTGCGTTCTGTAGCCAAAGGTCGTGTATAAAATCGTAGAGTTGATCGCTTACTGCAACCTGGATAATAATGTGAGCAAGAAAAAAACATTTGTATTAATTACTCGTTGCATTTCATTCTAGGAATTATAGAATTATTTTCTAAAATAATTAACAGTTCTTGTATTTACTTTATAAGGCGTAGGATTGAGACTTCTCTTGTGATCGCTGCGCAGTGTCTCCAGAGACTTCTGTACTCTGTTGCGAATACCATGCAACGTTGGCAAAGGTCGATGAACCTTTCCATCCTTCCAGTAAATCTGAAAGAATATTAATAACATGAATCAACGAACGTCATAATTTGAATGAGGTAAGTAGAATCGAGTTGAGAAAATGAGAAAAAGTCTTAACAGTTTCTTTTTCAGGTAATGGGTGAATAAAATTCAGCGATTTCACCTTGTGCAAAGCCTCGACTCTGGTCGGTATAACGTAAGCCCTCTTGGACTCCTCGAATGGATGTCGACAAAGAATCTTGTTGCCAGCTTGCGGTGCTGCTTCGAGGGAACTCTGAAGTAAATCCACAAGCGCATGGCCCTCAGCGCCGTAGAGACGATAAGCATTTTTCTTGCCAGGCATTGTGACTTTGCCTACTTCCTGGCTGAGTTTGATCCTAGGCTTGTCATTAATCTCGACCATCTTGTAGACACAACCAAGCGCTGGTTGTCTCTGGCACGTGACGAGATGAGTTCCAATCCCAAAACAGTTGATCTTGTGATTCTGCAAATTACATTCCTTATCTTCCACGTATTGTCTGGTACGAGAATTAATCTTCTCATTTTTTACTTCATCTCTATAATATCGTCGTCGTGAAATTACCTGTTCGTTAAGGCTCATTATAATATCCTCGTTGATGTCGCTCGATGCAACTATGGTCAATTCAGCGAACCAAGGGAGATTGAACTTTACAGCCAATTTTTCAAAAGTCTCTCGCGCCGCTTGACTCAGATAAGCCAGATCACCGCTGTCGATTCTTATACCAATCGCCCGGTAACCAAGATCCGCCAGGGCAAGCGCCACAGCGCAGAAGTTTAACAAGCCGCTCCTGTTTGAAAGATAGAAAGAACAAAAAAATGTTTACATTAGTAAAAATCAAATATTTGTATCGCTCGATAATATTGCTTTCATCATTTTGTGATATGTTGCTGGAATTGTTTGTAATTTAATAATGGCAGGTTCGCTTCAGTGATTATTATCAAAAGTATGAATTTTCTTTTTTTTTTTCATTCTTGTTCAATGATGCGCCTTAAATTTGGAAATGTGCAAACCGTTATCTAACCGATGTGTTGTAATAATTCACTTTCTTATCGGTGATAACGGTGTATGCTTATACGTGTGTACATATGGACCGATTACAATCCCGACGAGTTAAAATATTGCAAGAATCTCCTTGGGCTTTGGCTCGATAATTTTTCATCGAATAAAAAATGTTATCGAGCCAATTCCAATTGACAATTACAACATTTATCACAGTGTCATTGTAGAATGGCCCTCGTGTACAATAATTATAAAACAATGACTAGTAAAATGTGAAACCTTCGATGACTTCGTGCAAATGAAAAAGTCGATGAAACTCGTTTCTATCTGCTCAAAAATAATTCCCCAAAAACAAAAGTTACATAACTATTCATTTTTCTCTCGCCGTTTGCCCTATCTCTCCTACGTTCTTAACAATTGCTTCCAAACCGAAGCGTCCAGTGTAAGTCAAGTTTTTACAAAATTTAACAAGATAACCCAAAAATTTGTAAAGTCAGGCGTTTTTCGTTCCATGAATTTTTCCAGCCTTTATAAAAAAAAAAAACTCTTTGTGCACAGGTGCTCGTATGCAGTAGTAATAGCAGAAGCAGTACACGATCAAAAAGAACCGGATCGAACGAAAAAAGTTATAAGCAAAAGATAAACACAACGAAATTGACACTTTGAAGTTTTTGAGGTTAGGACAGAATTTTGTTCTCACCGGTTCTTGGGTCGTGTCACAACTTTGGTTAATCTCGTTCCATGAGAAAAATGTAAAAAAGCCACCAGTACATTTGTAAGATTACATGGCCTTTTTAAAAGCCCTTGCTCGTTTGTATAAATTGTTTGTGTGTGTCGCTGTCTATTCGTAATTCGTCTCACGATTGATTCGTCTCACGATAAGTTAGGTTAACCTCTAAAGAGGTTCGATGAGTGCATGAACAGATACATAATTATAATAATAATAATGATAATATAAACAATAATAATGTATGGTAAAAATTGAATTAAGAGAGATGTATGTAATGGTAAATAAATGTATAAATTTCTCCCCCTTGGGTACAAGCAAAACGGGCAAACGACACGAAATCATACCTCACACATAGATCGCCCAATTCGCCTCGTCTTAAAAAGCCATTCTTGCCAAGTTGAGTCGGATCACTTTTACTAGCTCCTGTTTTCGCGCTATTCTGGAACTGTTTTGTCTTGGCCACGTTCGTTAAAATTTTACTGTTTACATAGGCCCCGTCTAGGCGCGACTGCTGTTCGGCCTTTCTTTGTCGTGTGCTACAACGTGGGTTTATATTTATGCATTAACTTATTTTCTTGTTTTTCATTAGCCTCGAAACGTGATTCAATCTCTGTCCTAAATTTTGTAACATCAACGTGAGGAAAACAGAAACAAAAGTGAAAACAATGACATTCAATTTTTGTTTTTCTGTTTCTTCTTTTTCATTGAATTTTGAGGCGAGATTCACAGGTGGCGAGTCGACCGAGTAAAGGGGATGGCGATTGTTGTATAGTAATTATGATCGTGTTATAAACCGGTTACGTTTTTACAGAACTAGCAAGTGCAGCTTATAAGTCGGGATGGAAGTAACGAAAAAAAAAATAGCAGAAAAAAAAGAAACATAAAAAACAATATTATCTCGTTTAAATGCAAAGCAGCCTGGCAAAAATACGATTAGTATAACGAGCCACGCTCCTTCTGTGAATGTTTAATCCCGTTGTCGGTCGTCCTTCCGTTCGTGTAGAGGAAAATAATCGTGTCGTATCGTCTTTTGTGTTATGTTCGACGCGATAAAGAGCGAAGGAATGCTGCGAGCCAAAATTTGATTAGCCTCGCTGCTGCTTCTGCACTTGCTGCTGCATCCGCGACACTTAGCGCACTCCTTTAGCTCAATCAACGTAAACGAGTATTAAAAAGGAAATAGAAGAACCAAAAAATAATAGAACATTTGTTAATTGTGGAATTGAAAAAAAGAAAGAAAATAAAACAATTGGCAAAGGAGAGGAACGTGATCCAGTACCTCTTGACGTCGTACGTATCCACGAGGGCCATAAAACCATCGGGAAAGGCAATTGCGAAGCTAATCAAGGCTGCGAATTCACCCTCGGAAGTCTCGGATACCAAAGCTTCCAAATCGGCGGCGATAGCATCGCGATATTTCGTCGATAATTGAAGAAGGTCGCGAACCTCGCCAGTTTCCTTGTGAGCCATTGTCTGAAATGAATATTTGCTAGAATATTTCCTCGCCAAGTTTGGCTATCTAGGAAAAATAGTCAAAGGCTCACCGTAATTTTGAGCTCATCGATACCGGTGAAAGAGCTTATGTATGCATGAGCGTGAGTTCCTTTTACCGGTATACCAAATAGTTTTCCAGCTAATACGTTGCTCGTACCATCGAATCCACCTGCAATGATACAAATGTGAATTAGTTGCGGCTGGTGTAAAAATGTTGCGCAAAGCTATAAATCAAGCTTCCTCATCGTCAAACTTTCTTCAACGTCTAGGCTATTAGACTTTAATCATTAAATCCGTAACAATATGCTGCGCTGAAAGTTTCAAGGCGATTTAACTCGACTATTCACGCGAGTGTTGGGTCGCGATAATCGTTTTTGGCAAACTATACACTTTGCGAATAGAACCGTGGGAGATGAGTTTGTGAAAATTGTAGGTAGAAGGAATTTACGGCTAAGTGGCACCCGCTGGTACTCACTGGCACCGTTTTACCGAACGGCCAGTAGCTCACCGAAGGGCGTATCGATTTCACTTTTTCGGAAAGACGTCCGTGACGGTGCTGTTCCCGTACCAGACACTTCAAACCTCCCCTTCCTTTCTAATAAACGAAATCCCATAGGTTTGGATCGACTTGCAACGAGAATGCCATATTTGTTTAAGAAGTTTTTTTTAGAATTACTTGATTGATTCAATGTCATTTAGCTTTTGTGGTGATAAAATTACTTTGGGACGTTTGTGTATGAATTATGAAGAAAGAATAATATTTGTTGTTAGCGGGAACCTCTTTCCTTCTTTTTCCTTACCATGTACAAACATGTCATGTATTTCTAGACCGGTTGAAAGATTATTAAGAGCATTTTGATGATTAGCAATTTTAAACAAGTCTCCGGCCTTGACCTTGAAGTTTTAATCGACCTACCTATATAACTGTATCTCGAGGCACTGAGACCACCGTCCGGACCCTGGGCTCTCCTAAGTCCAAATTCCAATAGAGATACATGTTTGCCAGCAACCATGCGATACCTCGATGCATTCGTGGCCATTAAACTGGCATAATTGACCAGCGTGAGTAGCGTAGTTTCCAACAGTTGCACCATTATCAATGGGCCCTCGGCTCTTATCAATGGGACTCTGGAGATAAAATAACTTGGCGTGAGCACGTACGGCGCACTTATACGATTACGTCATCGATACTAGCTTAATTAAGTCTGAAACAGTGATTCATCAGTGATGCATCGTACTGCGTATGCACGAACCTGGGAAAGACGACGGAACCTTCTTCCACCGCGTACAGCGTTACGTCCTTTGCTGTGAGACTCTGCAAATATGTGAAGAATTCTGGCTCCACGGATTCCGGCATGATAGATTTAACGTACGCCATGTCTAAATAACAATGCGTAATAAATCTCTGAAACTTTTACTGCGGAAAAAAGGCGATTATCAAAAATCTTCTAAAACTTACCGCTGTCAGTATAACGAAATTTCTGAATAAATTTCAAACACTCTTCCAAGCCTGCGAATATCGTGAATTCGCCTTGGAATGGATTTTTCCTGAAGAAAAGATCAAATGTCGCATAATCGTTGGTTTTTCCACATTTCCAATAAGCGTAAGCCATCGTAATTTGATATAGATCTGAAATTCAATCATATTTATACATTTAAAGTATACACACGTTCTTTAATAAACACAAACGAACGTCAAAACTCTGATAATGACGTTATGAAAAAAACAAATTTGAGGTTATGTCCGTATTTTCGATAGATTCTCGCAATAACAATAAACAAATGATTGAATAAATAAAAGAATACCGGTAAGAAGTGGCTGGACGACACCATTTTGTTGTGAACCACCGGTTAAAAGGGTATTTTCTTCTTTATCCATTGTTTCTAAACAGCCGATGACCCTCAACGGACTTCGCGAAATAGATGAGATAACCGAGCGTCGAGTGCGAATCAGCGCGAACAAATAGATAGTACGTAGTCTCGTTGAGAATTTGAATTGCACTTTTCTCCAGTTACCACACAACCGTCATCCGTCGCTCCAACGCGCAAACTAACGTATTTCGACGTTATCACGCGAGTATATACCTCATTGCCTCCTTTTTACTATCTTGTTCTTCGCTGATTTTCTCTTATACGTATACAATTCTTCGCGCTTACATCGTCACAGTGTGAGGAATGTGCGCGATGTGTTATACATCTCTGTTTTAAGCTACTCGTACGGGTTACCTACGTTACTCTCGCGCAATCGATAAGAATAAAACAAATAAGTTGTAAATCCTGTTGGTTCTTATGATAACCGTCTTTTTGTCAAAAATATTTTCATCGTTTGACGAATTTATATCTCAGACTCGTAAATCATTGCTATTATTATACATTCGTACGTTACGGCAATAAGATACGTTTTTTTTTGTTTTTTTCGAACACGAGCACAGTGCTGCCACGGATGAAAAATCGGTGGCGTTGTAGATGCACTAAAACGGAGTAATTACCGATTGTCTCGTTATCATACGAGCGATATTACATCATAAATTTTGCTTTATATTTTTTAACGAGAAATAAATGTTATTCGTTCCATCAATCATCGGAAGATTGAAGATGGACGTGTGTACGAGTGTGAGAACGGTCATGTCATTCGAGTATCTTTGTAAAAAAAAAAAAGAATGGACGAGTGGTTTAAAAGAAAGAAAACACATTGTAGATTGTGATACAGCGTCGTTTGACCTCGTTATGTCAAAGATATACATAACGACTGAATGAGTTTCGATTAAACACGTTGTTCGGGGCAACACGGTTATTGATATAGTACAACAGTTCAAAACTCGTGCCTTACTGACCCGAATCGATTACAGTAATACTCGAGTGTAAACGAAGAGTAGGAAAATCGCGGGGGAGGTTATAATTATATCTACATCTATCTACGAGTTTGCTATCGCGCAGTCGTGTTGCGTATATTTAGATAATGAAACAACACGCGACTCGCAATGGCCCAGCGTTCAATGTCATGAACGCTGTCGCCAATTATGCTGTTATCAAATTGTACATATCGCTTTGATTATTTCTAAATTAGCATTACATCCGTTGCATTGACAATTGAAGTGTTACGAACTTCGTTCGGGCAGCGCTAGGCGGCGCCACCGCCTGGCCACAGTGCATGCGCCATCTGTTGGCATTCGTGAGAACTTCTTAGCCAAAAGTTGATGTAGTGGTAAGCTACATCCGCGTTAGGAGGCGCCGCCTCCTGGTGGCGCCATCTAACACTACTACAGCCCAGGAGGTGGCGCCCTCGGTGGAATCAACGGTAATTTGAGGTTAAAAATTACATACACGCTTCGATACAATTAAATCAAAGTATAAAGGACTTAAATTAAAAATGATCTTCTATACATCAATTAATCTCATCGTTTTATTGCACATATTGCACGTAATTAGATCCGTTGAATCTCTACCTGTATATCACGCGTCGTTTTTTTCGGTGTAAAGATAAGCTTTTTAAAGCATTCTTTTTATGTCTACTGTAATAGTGTATGTTGTTTATGCACTACAAACAGTACCCTAAGTGCACCGTTAGTTCGTAAACTATTTTTCTTAATATCTAATAATAATAATAATAATAATACATAGTATACATTATTGTACTATTGAGTATCTCAATTTTTACCCAAAATTGTCGGTGGGTCCCTTCTTCCTTCTTGTAACCTTTCCCACAGCGACCCTCGTTGCAATTATTATCCTTCCTATTCTACACTAAATTCCAATTTCTCGTGGCATTTGTTTCTCGCATCCAATTTTAGAAAACAAAGTATAACAGTGATCAGAAATATTCAGTAAAAAAATAAAATAAATATAATAAAAACATTCGTCGCTCTTCACTAAAGGTGAAAACAAAAAGACTTACAATAATCTTTGGCACGTTTTACAATATTACTTCTCCTTTTGTTTTTAAACTATGAAAAATAGTCGAGACGCAATCTCTCTATTGATATCCTGCGCAAGGGTTTGGTAATTCGTTATTCATTGCGTTTCATCTATGATCTGATTTTTAATACGCAACAATGCGTATTCTATGTACTAGGGACTTGAAGTTTAGGTAAACTGTCATTACAAATTATTAGACAAATTTACAAATAACAAATCAAGCAACTTTGTAATCTCTATTATTGGCACAAAAGAGTACGAAGAATAAATATCTCCAATGGCAAATACTGATACGTAAGATATAAAAAAATGTCTAACAGGAAGTTAATCACTTCTGTCTTGGCACAAACCGGAAGACAGATAAACATTCTCTGTATCATTGTTTTTTTTCAAATGTAAACAAAATTCTCAAAAAGCATTAAAACATCCAATCTCCTCAAATAAGAATAATGACAGACAGCTTTTTCCTTTCAACGTTCTCTCATAATTTGTTCATGCTTTCCAATATCCGCTCTTATATCGCTAAAAGTTATTGTAGGACTAGTGTACGTTGCGCTTGTACGTTGGATTCTCCTCTTTTTCTTTAACAACAGGGGGATCTTTGTTTTTCTCAGGGATAATAATATATCTGAGATATCGCTATTATCTAAGTACGTACGATTTCTTGTTTATCACACTAAAGCCTACTTCGTAGGTATCTCGTTTCTACGGTCTTACATGATACGATGAGGTATATAATATTTTATGTGTATCGGTGTACCTTCTTGGTATGCGTATAACATTTTGTGTGTACAGTTGTATAAACGTGAGTGCAACTTCTTTTCTCGCACTAGGTTAGAACCTTTAATCAGCAGGAAAACTTAGATCTTTTTTGCTGCCTTGTCACTATCGATATTCGGTTCTAATTCTTGAGAAACTAAAAATATGCTCGTGCAGCTTTGTCTCAAAACAATTCTCTCTAATGTCTAATCTATCGTTTCACACTTAGATCCTACTTCGACCACTGTAATCTTCGTAACAGTCTTGACTTGTGTGTTGGAACGTTTTCACCTCTAAAGGCACAAAACATTCCTGTACTAAAAATTCGTATTTTACTAAAATGACAATATTGCTAAGAATGGCTCATTCCTCATGTCTTGTCGCGCAATTTAAATCTTGATCGCGATGGTTTAGCACCGAAGGAAGTACGACTAAGTGCTATATAAAATAAATAAATAAATAAATAAATATAAAAGATTTCGTTCGTTTTTTGTTAAATACTATGCCTTGATCTTGGTGAAGTATCAAGGTCGATAATAATTTTAGAGCCATTATTTCATAACGACCGGGCTTCATCTCATGAGATCCGCGGCTCTCTGTCGATCTCTGTGAACCTCGCGAGGGTGCATCCTCTTGCGATGTGAGAAACAGTTGCCCGAGCTAGCGAAGGCCTTGGGACAGTAAGGGCACTGATAAGGACGGGCGCCGGTGTGCTGATTGATGTGAAACTTCAGATCTTGATTTCTTTTGAAGGTTTTGTCGCATAAAGGACAAGCATGAGGTCGAAGATCCGAGTGTGTTATACTGTGAGCTCGAAGCGTCGAATTCGTTGGATAAACTCGACCGCAAACGTTGCAGGGGAATTGTATACCACCGTGATACTCCTTGTGACGAAAAAGATTCGATTGTGTCTTGAAACTGCAAATAAAAACATCAAATTATTTATTTAATCTACAATCGATCAAATTTGA
Source organism: Netelia fuscicornis (assembly GCA_946811545.1). Lineage (NCBI taxonomy): Eukaryota > Metazoa > Arthropoda > Insecta > Hymenoptera > Ichneumonidae > Netelia > Netelia fuscicornis. Next base: position 44,908,586 of record OX328014.1, on the reverse strand, counting down.
GTTAGAAATAATGAAAATTGTGAAAAAAAAAATAGAAAAAATTTTATCGATTTTGACCGAGAATCGAACACGGGTCCGCTGAGTGCGAGTCCGTGACGCTAACCACTTGACCACCGTAACAATGTATTTTTTTCAAAAATATTTCTATTCAAAAGGCTCACATTCTTCCACATATGTCGCATCCGTATTTTCCCTTAGGCCTGTGAGTTTCCAAGTGAACTTTTAAATTTCCCTTCGTCGATATTCTCTTGCTGCATATCGGACATACAAAATTCCCAGTCGTAGCCGCATTCTCCGTGCTGTGTGTTTGCAAAACACCGTTGTTCGAGTAGGCGTGTTGCGATCTTAGAATAGGCTTGCTCTCGCTATAGCGACGTTCTCTAGGCAAATGCGACCAGAGATGATTCTGTAGGCCTATCTGAGAAATAAACGAACGTGCACATATCGTGCACTCGTAAGGCTTGAGGAGGCCATCGTTGTTACCAACATCCTCGTCGCTCTCCATTCCTTTTCCCTCCTCGGACGAGTCCTTGTTATTTCGCTTCGTTCGCTCCTCGTCCCGCGTTACGATCGATGAACACCTGCATTAAAATAATTAATATCACATTTTTGTTTTCTCAGAAAAAATTGAATTGAATGAAAAATACAAAAGTAAAATAGTACATTACAAAATTAGTAATAATTATTTCTAAGAATTATGATTAATAATAATAATGATTAATTGTTTAAATGTTAATTCGAACAATTAATTCGATATAAGACTCTCACTTTTCGTTCGTCGAATCGACGTTCGACGATTTGTCTTTATCCTTGCATTTCTCCTCGTGGCTGTCCGACTCGTCGGAATAATCGGACGAGCCACCCTCCAGGTCACACTCCAAAAATATCATCGGATCGACTCTGACCTCCATCTCTTCCGTGTTCGATACGGACGACTGACTCTCGTCTCTGCCACCTTCGACCTCTGACAAATCCAGAGCCACATCCGGCTGTGTCGTTTCCTTTTCTGTCAGAATTTCAATGCCACCCTACAATAAAATAATAATAATTAATAATACAAAATTATAATTATTAACAATATAATTCTAATATTTAATAATTACAACTAATTACAATAATTAACGATAAAATAATTAATATTAAAACAAAAGTATAATTATCAATAATATTATTGTAATTAATAAAAATAATAATTAGCCAAGAAATTTATAATTAATCAAATAATAATTATCGATGGAAAAATAATGGATAAATAATTTAATTCATTTTTCTGTTTGTTATTAAAAATTTGCAAGACCTTTGTTAATATGGAGTGCAAAAGTCCACGATCTTTCTGCTGTTGTCTTTCGTAAGCTCCCAGTAAATTATGTTTATTCGTACTATCTTCCACCCTTGTTTCAACCCTCCCGTCCACTTCATCAGATCTTCCATCTTCCTCCTCGAATTGCAGCCTGAGCCTCTCCTGCGTTCTATACGCCATTGTCGCAAATCTATGAACACCCTCGAGCCTCTTCACACATGTTGAACACACCATTTTTGGTAATTTGTCCTCGGTCGACACCTGTGGAAAATTCAAAAATTTATTAATAAAAATATTTTATCGTAATTTAAAAAAAATTAATTCGTTTTTATATTTGTTTAAACAATTTTTATTTATTCTTTGTTCTAATGTTTATTTGTGTATTTTGTAAATTAACAAACTAGAAATCCATTTATAAAAATATTTTTCTCCAATTAACAAAAAATTAATTTGTTTTTGTATTTGTTTAAACAATTTTTATTTATTCTTCGTTCTTATGTTTATTTGTGTATTTTTTAAATTAACAAATTCTATTTTTATGATATTTTGTTAATTAAAAAACAAAAAATCCATCAATAAAAATATTTTACTCCAATTAACAAAAAATGAATTCGTTTTTATATTTGTTTAAACAATTTTCATTTATTCTTCGTTCCTACGTTTATTTGTGTACTTTGTTAATTAACAAATTGTATTTTTATGATATTTTGTTAATTAACAAACCAAAAATCCATCAATAAAAATATTTTACTCCAATTAACAAAAAATTAATTTGTTTTTATATTTGTTTAAACAATTTTTATTTATTCTTCGTTCCTACGTTTATTTGTGTACTTTGTTAATTAACAAATTGTATTTTTATGATATTTTGTTAATTAACAAACCATAAATCCATCAATAAAAATATTTTACTCCAATTAAAAAATAATTAATTCGTTTTTATATTTGTTTAAACAATTTTCATTTATTCTTCGTTCCTACGTTTATTTGTGTATTTTGTAAATTAACAAATTGTATTTTTTTGATATTTTGTAATTAACAAACCAAAAATCCATTAATAAAAATATTTAAATCTAATTAATAAAAAATTAATCCGTTTGAATATTTATTTAAACAATTTTTATTTATTCTTCGTTCCTACGTTTATTTGTGTATTTTGTTAATTAACAAATTGTATTTTTATGATATTTTGTTAATTAACAAACCAAAAATCCATCAATAAAAATATTTGACTCCAATTAACAAAAAATTAATTTGTTTTTATATTTGTTTAAACAATTTTCATTTATTCTTCGTTCCTACGTTTATTTGTGTATTTTGTTAATTAACAAATTGTATTTTTATGATATTTTGTTAATTAACAAACCAAAAATCCATCAATAAAAATATTTGACTCCAATTAACAAAAAATTTATTTGTTTTTATATTTGTTTAAACAATTTTCATTTATTCTACGTTCCTACATTTATTTCTGTATTTTTCAAATTAACAAATTACATTTTTTCGATATTTCGTTAATCAACAATTTATCAATATTTATAAATAAAATATCGACTGACGTCACGAGAGTGATTCAAGAATCGAGAATTCGTTCCAAAATTATATTTATCGTTGAGTTCCCACCGCTCCTATCGGCTTTCTGTATTTCACCTATAACTATATATCTATATATCGGCTGTGTAAGGTGGAGAGGGGGGAGCGGTTGGCGGGAAACGCCGTCCGCGGCAAAGAGGGGCGAACTCTCGGTACTCGTGGCAATCAATAAAATGCTAATTTTTAACACTTTCGTAGCTCTTCTCACAAAATGGCTGCCATTAAAAACCTAACCCTTTTTCCCTTTCGCCCCCTCGCGGCGTCCCATTGCCCTCCGCGCAGCCCGCTCCATCCTACCGCGAGCTTCGGATTTCATCTCGAATCTTCAAGCCTCGACTCAAACGCGTTAATCCGCCCTCACACGCATTTTCTCCTATTTAAAATCCTCCAATTTTAATTAAACTCCTAATTACGTTACAAAATATTCAAAAATCCACAATTCCCTATTATTATTATTTTTTCATTATTTATTATTATTTTAATTAATTCCAATTTTAATTAATTACGGAAACAAATTATTATTTCACGATCGTACGTTGTTTCTTACGTTCAATAAACGTCCAAGGTCATTACTGTCGAAGAACAAATTTCTTCACATGTATGGTGTTTTTTTTTTAAAATGTCGGTTAACGTACATTCCACGCGCCTGTCAAGTTTCAACAATGTTCAAACTCGAGCACACGCATGTTTTCGATATCACAAAAATACATATATATTTATAACGTAAGAGCCATGCGTATATCTACATTTGCAAAAAAAAAAAAAAGGCGATCTAAAACTTACGAGAATATAAAGATATTTCCTAATCTTCGTTTGAAGATATTTCCTCCTCGCTTCCTCGGCGAATATGTCAATTCTCTCCTCGGCGTCAACGTCATTGGCGCAAATTCTGCACTGTTGTATTTCCCCGTCTCGATCATCGCCGAGATTACAATTATCGATACCAAACACAACGTCGTTACCGCGTTCAAAAATTTCCCGGCTCGAGGTTCCCATCGTGGAAATAACCAAAAAAAAACAAAACAAAACAAAACAAAATAAAACAATAATAAAGTCCGTTGGTCTTTGTTTCGTTTCTTGAGACACGAAAAACGCGATATTCTCGAGAGTGGTTACGCTACTATATATTTTCGCGATACGATTTTCTCCCCCTTAGCGACAGGCGCGCCGCCTAACGGCGATTTTTCGAACTTTTTACACAGCCGCGAGGTGCGACGAGTGGCGCGCGGGGTGAGACGTTGCCGAACTAATTCTCTCACCCTCCGGTAGCTGAAAGCGTCCGCGGCATCTTACGACACGTTGGCTTCTCCCGCTCGCATCGTCTACACCGCTCTCTCTCTCTCTCTCTGTCAACACGTACACGCGTCTTTCCTTCCCCCCACTACCGAGTCGCTCGATCACATTTCCGGCGAGATATGTAAGATAATTGTTACGGTACGAATTTTGAGGTTAACCGGGACCGGATCATCGTCGTCGTCGCCGTCGGCTCGCCCGGTAACGTCACTCGCGTCGCATCCAGTGTCACCGAAAAATTAACAATTTTTTTTTTTTTACGTGACTAACTTCACGTTGTTCCGAAATATGACATCGCACTTTTTTTTTCCGTTAACGTAATTGCATCGATATTTTTTTTCTCGTTAATTTTTCTGTCAATTATCGTCGAGATAAAAATGTACGACGATGGTGTTGTACGTCGTTCGACGCGCGCTCTCTTTCTCCTGCGCCAAGCTTTCCGCGTCGAGCTCGCACCCCGCAACAAACACTCTCGAGAAGCGAGGCAAACGAGTGTGCTCGATACGTAATACCTATACTACTTTAATTCCGTTCGTCGATTAAAAAAAATATATATATATGTATATGTCCTTCTCTGACACACGTATTTATATATCGGCTGTTTTACGTATTGTCCTTTTACACGCGATTAATGTACGCCGGATAGTTTTGTCATTATATATATATATATATGTATATGTATGTATATATATATACATATTTATTTATCGCGTGGTTAATGTTGTTTATTTGTTCTGTTTTAACAATTACCCCTGGTCACTTCCGGTCCGCGCATGACAAGACGCGTTTCAGACTGTGCAAAAGAGCGTTGGTAGCGGAGAAGCCGCAATTATTTTATTTATGGATTCTTAGGGTCTCCCTACCTCTCCGCGTGCGCGACCATGCCCTTTTTTTTTTTTTTTTTTTTTTTCCTCATTACCGACACACGTTGGCAATATCCGCACGTTTCGCGTATATATTCACGTTTTTTTGATATTGGTATGGTTTCATTATTGTAATTGGTTGGAATAAGGAGTTTTGACTGAAGTTGTCTTTTGAAGAGTGAACTTGGTAATAAAAGAAAAATGTCGAATATCGACTCGTGGCACACTTAATTAGACCGCCATTTTGTTTTTATGCGGGTTAATATATGAAAGGTAATGAGGGAAGTATCTTGGTACGATTGTGTTTACGTCACGCACTGGATTTCTGTTTTGGAGCGTTGAAATTTCAAATCGTCAATGTCCCGCCAAAAGTCACGTTCGCCAAATGCCGCGCAAGGGGAGGGGTGGATTTTCGAAATTGTTCCTCACCGACGAGCGTTCCCTTCCCGCCATGGAATCGCGTACGTGCACGTTTTTTACGTATACAAATATATCGCATTATCCTGCCGATAGTTCCATTAATGCCCGTTCGCTTTATCCGACGCGCTGCTCGCACACATTTAATACATACTATATACGTTTTATTTTATCACTTTTATTCGTTTTTGCGTCACGATTATAGAGCAAAAACTAGTTCCCCTCTGCCCGCGCTGACGTTGCTAACGTCGACCGTCGCGCCACGCGCGGTGTGCGTCTGAACTAAGCAAGCCTTATCCGCGCACGTAACGCCCTCCTCCGCTTACCCCCACCACTTGCGAAACTGATGATATGTATTTCAGCCCTTTTGTCTACCTCTCGTTTCGTCTCAGCCGATTCTACTGCGAGCTCGAGAGTATGAGAGGGTTGGTGAAAAAAAATCAATACTACAAATTAACAATTAACAGACTCGCGAGCATCGAGAGGTATTTCAATCGTATTGTGTATGCGCTGCATGAATAATGAGGCGCATGCGCGTACGTGACAACCTTATGTCGCATGCATGATTTTTATATATCGATGATCATCTCCACGAGGAATATTTTTGTAAGACAACTTCGTGGGGAATAGTTTGGTTATTGATACCTATGTATATATATGTATATAGATATTGACATGTATGAACATATGACGTCTTATTAGTACATTGTCAATGATAAGCTCATTGACATAAATACCTAACCTAGATTCTAGAACAAAATTTCCAGTAGTCAAATGGCACGATTAAATGGTAATCCAGGATTTATATCGCTGTTATTCAGTATCGCAGATAATCCTTTGCGTTTGTGGTCTAAATATGCTTCCTCAAATGGAAGAGTACGAAGAATCGAGGATGAGACTCTTAATGGAGATAAGGTTATTGAGATAAGGGAAACGGAAATAAATGCTATAAGTACAAATATATCATGTCCGGCTAATCCTCAGGATTGTCTCAATATTCAACTTCCCATTCTAGTACTGATAGTGAAAAATCTAAAATTGCCAATGAAAATAATTTTCCAGGTATTGTTTATGATAAGGTAGTTATAAAAGCTTTTACTGATAATGACTTATCGTTCTTCCTCTCGCCTTGATGAACAGCAGCGCCGTTTGCTTGATGGTGTTGCATTTCTCAACTTCCAGTGGAGCGCTCACCACTTCGAAAACGCGATTGCGAATATCTTTGGAACGGAACGACGGATTTGGATGAAACTTGGGTTGTTAAACGCAGAATCGTGGCAAGCAACTTTGACCTAAGTTTCATCTCAATCGGTTACTCCGTGTCGAGGAATTGGGGGTTTGAAGATATGTTGCACTCACGGGACACCCTAACCTATAACACTAAATCTTAATGGACTTAACCAAACATTCTATCGTTGTACAGTTAATAGACGAAGAAAATATTCGACGAAGATTCATCCTATCGACGCATGACGTGGATGGGAAAGGTACGAAAGTTGAGTACAATACAGCACGATTACTTCTCAAGTTGGTCGAGGACTGGAACAATCTTGAGATCGATCTACGAAATTTGTGTCAATCAATCTATCGTACAGATTATAGAGCCCTGCAAAGATTAATTATTCATCCTAATTGTCGTATAAGAAGAATATATCTTCAAGATCGCCATTACGAACCCAACGAGACACCTGTTCAACTTTGTCAAGCTTTTTTCGACATGTACATGCTAAAGTGGGGAATACACTTTGTAGAGAGAAGTTGTCAGACCAACATCACGTATACGAATACAAATAATGGTTGGTGTTCCTATTGGATCTCTCTAGTGACCCTCTGATGACATTGAGAATACAATTTTGTCCAATAAATTTTTAGACGACTCCTTGGAAATACTTTCACGTTCCAAACGCAATCACAAAACATCTTCCGCTGTAAGATTGTCAGACTTGAAACTGCAAGTACACTCTCAGGATATAAACTCGGAAAGACTGAAGAACGTTCCTCCGGTCGATGATGTTAACGTCCTTGAAAAGAATAAAATCTCTAGAGCGGAGAGGCCAAAGAGAAAAAAAATTATAGAAGAACAAAAAACTGCTGTGGAAGAAATTGTGTCGATACCGGTCAATACTGACAACTGTGAGAACAACAAGAACACCTGCGAAGGAGAGATATTTAGAAGATGGCCATATAATTATCAATGTGTGCATCAAGCGGACCAAGGCGCAGGGAGTAAATTGAGACCAGTTGGTCTAATGAAAAAGTCTCCAAGAACGATTCCGGTGATACCAGAGATGAAAATTCCTGCTATCGTCAATTCTTTGCAAAAAAATCCATCCATATCACCGGTCGAAGTACCAGTTCCAGTGGAAGTCGAGACCGCGGCTGTGGCTGAAATGACAAATATCGTTAAAACAACCCCAAGCAAACTTCTTACTACGGACGAAGCTGTGGCTAATTTTCTAGAGATTCGTCACGGTCTAAATCGCAAAATGTTAGAATATTTTCGTTGTCACGGTCTCACCATGACAGAAGTCGAACTTTCTATCTACAATGCCAAAAATCGTCGAAATTCTTATGGGCAAGGTAAACTTGTTGAGAAGCACAGGACGAGAATCGACAAGGCTTGCTGCGCCGTTCCAGTGAACGTTAGACCTAAAACGAGGCAAAAATCAGCGATTGTATAAACTAACAAAATCTTGAATAATTGTAAAAAATGAAAATACCAAATAAAAAATGATTTCTCGAGTAACGCGATAACTTTTGAAAACAAAGTTATTATCACACGTGATCAGAGATGTGTTTTAGACGCAAGAATAAAAGTACCAACTCTCTTGTTATTTGCAAATGAGAGAGAAAAAGAGAGTCGTTTTTATTCATCGGAAACCTAAATTTTTGCTATCATCAACATTTCGCTTTATTTTGAATCGGCAAGAAAAGCTTGAACTCAGCGGGCAGTTCATCTTCCGAGTAAAGTCTATCGGAGAAGTAAACTCGTCGTATTCGGCAGTTGGCGTGAATTTGGACTCTCAGAGTCTCGACGTAATTTGTGCCATAGGCTCTTCTCGTAAAATCAGCCAAGTTGAATTGTATTTGATTCCATCCATCGTCGAGGCGCATAGGCATTGTACAGATAAATGGTTTGACCCTCGTTGTTGATTGATAATTGCTTGCCCGAAATCGTCTTCTCACATTTTTATCATCGATCACCTAAAAATTAAGAAAAAAAGATAGGTTATATTAGCCTTCAATTTGTTTACATTATTAATTCACGAATGACCATAAATAATGAATTTGTCAATTTACTTGAACTTCGAAGGTAAAATATTTCTTCAGATTTTTTATAATCATCACTAAAAACGGTAATTTTATCCCCAATGTTTTTCTCGGATCAGCCGGACAGGTTATGTACGTCGTGCTAACATTGCTACCGAGAATTTCCAAGACGAGACTCTGTATATCGTTGTCGGTGATTCTTTTTATATGTCCGTTTCGCACTTTTTTGTCCCATATTTGCAACGGTTTACTCCCGATACTGTACAAAATCGAAAGAAAACCGCTTTGAAATGTATTCTTGAACATTGTGTTTGGATTTTGTCTCGTTTACTCTGGATCGACGATGCATTGACCCAATCCCACTTTTTACACCAACTTTCACACCCCCCACTTTATCACCGTATAATTTCGTTATTTCATTATTTGTCCGAAATTACTGCGAAGTTTGAAAACAGCTTTCACGTTTCGTTGTACTTCGAATAAATCGTCATTGTTTTCTTGTGTGTATTAATTTTTCACCGAGCAATCTTGACCGAACAGCATAACATCGTAATAGTTTAACTGGCCAACCACCTGAGTTTGCGGGGGAAGCCGCAATGCAGGTGGCGCTGCGAGCGCTCGTAGTGCATTGACCCTCCGAATTTAAAAACGGAGAAAAGCCGTTTCTACACAATACTAAAAATTCATGGAATAAACAAACTACAAAAAACCTTCAGACTGCAAAATAAATGATAATAAACTAGAATAATAATAACAATAGTAATAAACCAAATAAAGATGCCCGTATCGTAATCTCTGATACAATTTCGACAAATTTACCGAATTTCTCGTCGACGTATTTTTCCTCGTGTTAAACGGGCTTCCTAAAATCAATGCTTTTTCAGTTTGATCATTACTCTGTGTATCTTAGTAACCAAATGCATCACACTATTACAAAAAAAAACCTTAAGCATGCCTTACAATAACATTTACATCGAAATCTCAGTCATTTTCATAATCATAACATTTTCGGCATTTATTGATTCGAAATACACAAACCACCGCAGTAGGCGAACCGAATAGTATTATCTGATGTTCGTTCACATTTTTTTTAAATAATATTTTACGGCCACGCGGCGCCGCCGCGTTTCATTTCCTAACTTTAATTCAATTAAACTTATTCAACAAATTAAGGTGTATACTGCTTAATCATGGAAACTGGAGCATTACCACTCGGTTCGTTAGTCGTTCACGTTTTTTTCGGTATTCGCAAACCAAACAAAGAAAAAGATAATTTGTACATCTTGACTCTGGAAAAGAATAATAATAATAATAATAATAAAAACAATGGAAAAGTATAATCACCCTAGTAATCAGTAATGACACCAAAACAGCCGCCATGGTCCGTTCAGCATTCAATCTCAATTTCTCTCACAAAATTCCATTCTACCACTGGATCAGTTTTTCATTTTTGTTTGTTGTTTTTTAAGCGCTCTCTCCGAACTCTCCGAAATTCATGTTTGATTTTTATGCATGTCCCTCGGTAACGAGACGTCCAATCATTGGCATATTCCTCAATGAATTCTCGCACGAATTTCGGGGAACTGAGAAACGACGCTTGGCGAAGACTAAAAGCTAAATTTACGTCGAAGAGTTTTTCGTTTTTTAAATACTTTTAACTCCTGCTTATTCCTGGAGCTTCGTTTCTCTTTATCATTCTCGCTATCTCGCTCTCCCATTCTCCATTTTCCTTCTGTAATGAAAATGAAAACCGATTAATTATTTTCTCTAACAATTTTCGTTTCGATTGGAAATTTCATGAAATTTTTTCCAAGCGTTCACCTTAGTTTAAAGAACTAGTTTTTTTTCATACAGAGAGAATAATCAAGAGCGAGAGAGCGAGAGTAACAAAGAGTCGAGATAAGGAATGAGGAACCCGTTGAGGCAAATTTTCCTCGTTTATGCTTTGAGAAGTTTCTTCAAAGCTGAAGCAAAAAATCGCACAAAATTCAATGAATACAAGTTTTTGCGCGACGATTTATCAATGATAAATCGTATAAAAATTGATATAAATAAGACTCGTCGTTAATTCATTTCGTTCGGAGCGTAAAACTAAGAAAATTGGAAAAGAACGAAAATTTTCAAACTCGATTGGCATTTGAAAAAAGAAAAGAAAAATACATATTTATATGCAATATATTAAAACGTAAAAATTAACGCAGTACGACTCGAACTACGACGTAGGTACATTGAATTTTCTAAACTACGGAAATAATTCGCGATTCTCACATTGAAACTCTCCGTTCTCTCGATTCTTTCACAGTTCGTTCGTAAAAAATATAAAAATTGAAAGCGTTATCGTCAATAAAAATTATTGACGATAATCTTTCTTTCCAATCGACGCGTTTGTCATTCTGGAAACGTCGTGGAATTGAAAGAAAAGAAAATAAACAGAAATAAATCGAGATAGAAGACAAATTTTTCTCGAGTTAATTGAAAAAGTTACGGAGATTTTCTAGTTTTTACTCCCAAAATCGAATACTCGAAGGAAAGTAACCTGTGAAAATATTCGAATTAGCGAATTTTCTGTTTTTTTGTTTTTCTTTTCTTTTCTTTACTTATCGATTACTTGGTTTATAACGTCGTTCTTCAACTGATCGTGATTCTCGATATTTTCGTCCGGTAGTTTGTCCTTCTCCGGTGTCGCGTTTGTGTCGAGTCCTAATTTGCCAAGTGTGCGCAGCGCTGTTAACACAGCTTGATTGCGACTGTCGCTTATCGTTGCGCCGCTGCCATGACAAATTTGAGGAGGATCTGTGCTAAGCGAGACCAATGAGAGACAACTGTTGTACGAGGCCTGAAAGAAGAAAGAATGTGTTTGTATTAAAAATGAAATTAGTTAAAGACAGCGAAGAAAAGTTTGAGAACAACCTTTGGAAAATCGACGAAAGTCGCTTTAAAATTGAGAAGCTGCGCCAGGTACATGAGTTGATCATTAGGTGATAGGCCATTGGGAGTTTGCTGCTGTTGACCTCTGAATGCCTCTGCGACAGCTTGTAGCGTAGGGCCATTTTGACTATTCGGTGAATTAGGTCGACCGGAAGCGCTGCCAGTTAATTTAGAGTCTTGCTGATCGACGAGTAACAAGCCAGGCGCTAATTGTCTTCCTGTACCACTTGGTTGTTGCGGCAAGCTTTCTTGATTCGTTTGATCGTCCTCGAGAAACGTGACCTTTCGTAATTTACCAGAAATATCGTTACTCTCGACGTTATTCGCGTCTTTGGAAGTTTTGATCGAAGGTTTAGCGGGTTGTGCAGGTTTGCTATATCCAAGTTGGGTCAGAAGAGCTTCCGCTGCAGCTTTCTTCCCAAGCTTCTTATTGGAACCGATACCCTGAGCGGAGAATTGTCCTATCGTGACTTCCATGAGAAATTCTCGTCTTCTCGGTCCACCTTTCTCTTCGACCAAGGTATAAACCGGTTCTCTCTCGCGTTTAGCTTGTTGTATCTGTACGAGACGAGAGACCGGATCAACTTCCTCAGCGTTCTCCGAAACGTTTCGTGGTCCTTGATTGTCACGTATCAAATGACGTCGAGGTTTTTTCGTGTTCGATGGTTTTCGTTTCATTCCAGCTGGACGAACCGTTATTGCCGCTGGTAAGGGCGGTAATCTCTTGAGCTCGTCGAGCATTAATTCCGCCGCTCGTTTCTTCGATACTTTCTTCGAAGAACCCTCGCCAACGGTCATCGTCTCGCCGACCATACATTTTGTCGTGAATGTACGAATATGTGGCTTTCCAGTTTCCGAGACAACTTTAAAACTCACTGGTAAACCGCGTTTAAGAGCCATCTCGTGAACCAGAGACACCGGACTCTTTATCTCGGCGCTCGGATCATCCACTGGACAGCTCGATGTTACTCCATTTTCTAGGCACACGGAATTTCCGTTTGAGCCAGCAGCGAGATTCGCTGCGCTTCCTGCGCTTGGACTTTCCTCGGGAATCGGTAATTGACGCAATTGTTCCAACGCCCGACTCGCAGCGTCATGACGAGCTGCTTGTCCCGTTGTACCTCGACCACTAAATTCACGATCTCCTACCTGAAAGAATTCGCAGCAAAATTTTAGTCTCATAACTTCAAAATCAAGCAATTTAACAAAGTATTTTTACCTTGAGAGTAACGAGATACAGTTGTTCCGGTTTCAGTGAGTAGCTATGAGTAAGATGAGGATAATGAGGGTTGAATATTCTCGGAATGTTTCCAAAACCGTGTTGAAAATATCGTTGAGGCGCTGCAGGTGGGGCGTGTCGTATCGTGTACACGGTAAGTTCTCCACGCTTCATAGCGAGCGAATTAAGCTGAACGGTCGGTGGTACATTTCCTGTTAAACAATTTAGCATATAAGAACGCTGGACAATTGTTCATACTGTAGCGTCAAAGTGAAACAATGCCAAAAATACCAGAAGCGAAGGATCCTTTTCCAAGGTGACCGATTCTCATGGCTCTGGTAGGTTTAGGAGGCGGATGCCTGTACCACGTTTTCGTCAAAGCCTCGGTAGCTGCGCTGTGTTGAGCTTTTTTGATACTTTGACCCTCAGCGACATATTCCTCCTCGCCCAGTTTGAGAGTAACAGTGAAGCGCTTTTTGTGAGCCGGTCCTTGTTCATTCGTCAGTCTGTACTGATGCTGCAATTTATTGAACCTGGCCAGTTCGTTGACGAGACACATGGGTGTTTTTTCTTTCATGCTTGCCAACGCAGCGCTTGTCACATTAGCTGGATTTGGATTCGACGGTCGTGAAGAAGGACTGTCGTCTCTCGAGTCGACACGACTGTTCTCATCTTGGTTGTTCGTTAAGATTTTCGGATCCGTGCTCTGAGATTGCGGTTGGTGTATTTGTTGGATCGGTTCATGTTGATTTTGCAGTTGCGGCTGTTGCAGCGTCGGTTGCTGATATTGTTGTTGCATTGTTTGACTCGGATGAGTAGCAATCGGAGCGCTGGGTTCCATTTGTCTATTCAAACCAATCGTCACCATCGTACCTAAATCAAAAATAAATTAGATTAATTATGAACTTACTTTAGCTTCGAGCAATCAAAACCCAGTTTGTTCCAGTCGATGTAACAAAAAATAAAACATTTCTTTTTTTAACACTTCCGGCTGTAGGACAATGTAAGAAATTAATAAGTAAAATAAAAATATACAAAACAGTTGTTAAACAACAATAAAGTATCTACACATTTTGGAAATTATGGTCGATAGGGAAAAGAGGAAGCCGGAAGAAACAAAACCGGAATTCATGCTAGGCTTAGCGTGCCAGGAAAAAAAAAAGAGGGAAACAAATAAGCAAAGCTGGGTCGAAAAAGCAAATTAATGATGATCCCATAATTAAAATTATTGAAATATAAAATAATTGTTAGTGTGAAAATAATAAAATTGTACGTGATTTTTCGTTGAAGTTGTTTTTCTTTGATTTGTTTCGATGATATTCGCGATTTTAAATTGTTCGTTTTTAAGGAAATTGAACGTGATATTTGAATGAAAAATTCGACTACTCGCTGAATAAATATGATAGCTTTTTTTATGATTTAAGAGATGGAAAACCGACCTTCGATGCACCCAGTTGGTCCAAACAATAGATCCAAATTGTCAGTACTTATGTTTAACATCTGACGATGAACTTTACTGTCGACACCACTTAGCAGTACTGAGATTACGCACGCGACGATTATTATTGTCTTGGTACGCCCTAACAAAATTAAAGATAATCGTGCTGTAAGTGTGTAAAAGTTTTAGAAAAAGAGTTATTTTCTTTTTCATGTCAATAGGGGTGTAGCGGCCTGGAAATTTGTCCTGTTTTTTTCATTTGCAAACAAAATAAAATTTGAGGTTAAAATCAAAATTAATGCGGATGAAGAATGGAACAAAGAAAAAACTATAAATTGACGGTGCAATTTTTATAAAAACGTGGAGAAATTTTCATCGCTTCGAACATAACAAGGGGGAGAAACGTGGATGCGAGACAACATAATTGATAATTGAGAACCACTCGACAAACCGATGGTGGAAGTTATTTGTTTATGTTTACTTTAATAATAAGTAATTGTAGGAGATATTTGCAGGATCTCGAGTTAAGCTAGGGAGAATAACTAATGATCGTTATTGAGTTGAATGACGCGACCTGGCAAAAAAACCATCACCTGTTTTCTTTTTTTGGTGACTGAGTGGAATAATGAAAGTGGCGTTACATGGAGATGCAATCGTGCTATTCGCAATTTCTGAAGCATCGTCGGTATTGCGACTGGTCCTCGACGATTGTTATTCTAATTTAACTCGTAAATCGAACATGTTCATTTTATAAAAAATACTACGTCGTGGTGGCACATGCTCAATGGAAAAATCACACCGGGCTTATTCGTCTCGTTATGCAAAACGTTCTCTTCATAAACTTCAATCCGTCGCTCACCATTAGGATTTTGACCATTTACACCCATCATTATTGGCTGACGTGGATTCGCACCCGGCGGTCTCGAATGTTGCATGTGATGCATCGATAAAATTTGTTGATGTTGCACATGCTGAGGCGTTCTTTGCGACGCTGCGTGAATATGCTGTGCTTGATGAGGTATCATATTTGTATGTTGCATCGGACGTACCGGTCCACCCGTCCTAATGAATTAAAAAAGATTTGAATGTAGATGATGAAAACTGATGTATAAATTCAAAAACATAACCTCACTTTTCGTACATCATGTTCGGTGGATATTTATTTTCCCTCAGTATATTTTCCATCAAATGATGTTGATGCCGCAACATCCTATACGTTGATAAAGTATCGTTTGGATATCTGCAAAGTAAACAAGAAAATTCAAGGAATACGTATTCAATTTATCTCTAGGTAATTGTCGACAAGTATAATCGCTACGACGCAAACATACACGACCACTTCATAACGAATGACAGCCGGGATTCCCCTTAATCGTATCGAAAAATAAAACAACGCAATTTGATATTTACCATAGATTAACTGTAATATATATTTAAAATAAGATTGTTGATGTAATTAATAATGCCAACGAATTCAGACGACTACCGAAGGAATATGTCTATCCTTAATTTGTAACGTGAAATGGTGTACCCCGACGAAGTTGTGCACCCCAATGACTGGCGTCGCTAGTGTCGCTGTAAGTATGTGTTAGATCACACGGACACACTCTCGTATACCTCGCCAACTTCATGGCATACCTTCGCCTCCTCTCCCACCAATCACGTACGAGAAAGCACGTCTCGCAGTCTATCTCACTTTTTCTCATGCGAGGTATAGGCTGAGGTACACATGACGTCTCTCTCTTTTTCTGTACTGTCTATCTCGCTTTTTCTAACACTAGATAAAGGTTGCAGTACACATGATGTCTCTCTCTTTTTCTGCACCACTAGTGTCGTACTCCAATGTCTCGTCATACATAACCTCGACGCCCAGAACGTTAATAACCACATAAGTTCAAATAATTTTATATAATAGTTTATCTTTTACATTTGCATTATAAATTAGCCGAAGCGATTAACGAAAAAGAATTTTTCATAATTCTTTTTCGTTAATATATGCGAAAAATAAAATTTATCTGTATGCAAAAAGCAACAAAACAATAAAAAAAAGAAATAAAGATAAGAAATGCATTCCAGGGAGATTAGATCGTTCAATTCTCAGAGTTGAAGCATTCAGAGACAAGGCGTTTACGTTCTCGTGGCTCCGCCCACAGAGGTGAGTACAGTATCGGCGTGACGTCACAAATCAACCGCCGCGACACCAAGTGACAGTTTCTGGCGACGAAAACTTTGCTACAAATTAAAGATAGGCATATTCGTTCTGTAGTCGTCGGAATTCGTTGATAATGCTTCTGCGAAACTGCGATACGAATACTATCGAGAAATTGAGAAATATAAACAATTTTTTGATTAATAACGTGTACAAGGTTTCCGAGCCACCAGCGCACTCATGCGGCGAATCGCGGAACTAACTTCAACTTCCCGGTAGCTCAGCCGATAACATCAACTTTTTAAATATTTACACCTCGCTCAATTTGAAATAACAATAATCAAGTAATACACATCTTCCTCGAATAACTATCGATTTCCGATTGTTTAAATAATTACAGTCCCATCATAAATTCACATTTCCATCATTTATCGAGTTTTTTTTTTTAATAAACAAATGTCTCGAACTGCCAAAAGCTACACGCTGCGACTATAAACGTTTCACGTTTAAACAAGAACACAATTTAAAACGATAAATACGAGATAATACGATTTTCATACCTCGTGGATGAGTAAGCCGTATTTCGATTAAATTTCAAAATATCCGAGCGAAGATTCTTCAATCTTGATAATAATCAGCTAGAACGTATACAATTTGCGTTACGAAGTCCAGTAGTAAGCATAAAGAAAAACTATCGAGGACTATAAGTCAGCTGCAACGAAAGATGGGCGGTCAGGTTTTGATTTTCGGTGTTAACCTCTCTTTCCCCCCCTCCCGCGCCGCTCGTCCTCCTTAACGGTTTCACTATTTTGTATTATACCATGAATTAACGGAAAACAAAAAAAGAACATACACACACGCACTGTCACACTCGGGAGTTGGCAGCAACGAATGAAAAAACAAAAGTTCACTTCGTAGACTAAAAAGCGGCCATTTTGATTCCGGGACTTTACTGCCGTAGTCAACGTCTACCGTAGATAACATATACACCCGTACGTCATATATATATATATATATATATATAACGTTACTCGGAAATGTACGAACCGCAACGTTCGACTTCGTTTCCTTCGACCTTTTATGACCTACAGGCACATAACACAAGATCGTACTTATCGCTATCGTGACAAAACGTCGTTGGTTGACCCTCGTTTACTATATTTTCGACAGTAATGGAGACTTTTACACACTTTTTATTGCCGCGGGAGACACAACCTCGTTGCGCTCCTTGATGCGGACTTTCGCGCACGCGCCAGGTGTCTCTAGTAGTTCCGTTGATCGACGACCCTATGTCGCTGCTGTCTTCTTTACTACTGATCCTGTTTGTATTGTATCCTGGATATTTCGTACACGCTACGGACGAGAATCGTATTCATATATTATAGGTTATACATATGTGTATGCGTAGATTTACGCTTACCTTGATTTCGTGGGAAGGAAATACTACCGGCACCGGCTCGCTTCTAGGAATACATATGCATGCTTGCCTATATATGTAGGAACATATATATATATATATATACGTGTAGTACAATTAGTTGCATCGATGGCCGACGGCGTCGCTGGCGTCGCACCTGTCATGGCCGCTCGAAAGTGACGTTTCGTGCTCGATGAAAGCAAAATATACAAGTTTTCATATCAAACAATGTACGTTCGATTAAATTATTACGATTAATAAAGTATTATTATTTCAAAATAAAGAATAATATGACTTTTTCCTTTCGCGCGTTTACTATAAACCCAACATTATTTCGTACACACACACACATACAATAATAATCTCGATGTATCCAAAAAGACAAACCCAAGAGGATTTAATAAACGCTACGTTTACAAACACACAAATCAATACTAATATCGATCGTTGATAAATAATAATAATCATTTTATTTACAATATGTACAAAGTGTGGCATAGTAGCGTCCTATTTATGAGACAGTACTAAACGTACATATATAGATATACGTATAGTACTATATTCGCGTATACCGGAAGTGCTCCTTTTTTTCTGTTTTCTTCCTTTCCGCCACGCGCAATGTGTTCAAATTGGTACGAAATTATTTGTAGGCCGTGTAAACAAAATTTATATATATATATATATAGATACAAATATATATATATATATATGTATATATATAAATAAAAGTTTACAACGGAAAAGGTAACACCTAATTATACGTAATTTTATTCATTTCGCATCGATAATTCAACGACGATTGGGCACTATACAATCTAATTCTCTACGTTAGATTTATGAATATCACAGAAACGATAGAAACCCTCCGAAATTTTTGTTGGGTATAATTTTTTTTTTTGTTGTTTTTTGTTTTCTTTTCTTTTGTATTTTCGGTATGAATAATTTGATGCGCATTATGTGTTTCGTGAATGAGGAAAAAAAAAAAAAAAAGTTCGTTAACGACTCGGATTGGCAGACTCGTGGGGTTACGACTTAATTTAATTACGACGATCACGATGATGATAATATTTTTAAAAAAGCTACCCTATTGTACTACCGATTGATCTTTTTTTTTTTGTTGTTGACATTTTCGTTAAATACAAGATTGTTTTTTTTTTCGATCAACGGAAAATATAATTGCTCTGAAAAAAAAGAAAAAAAAAAACTTCCTGGACATTACAATCGTTCGAGACAATGATCGAGTCGAAGTTACTTGCAATATATAGTTTTTTCTTCTTTTCTTTCTTTCTTTCTTTCTTTTCATTCGAAGGCCACAGTTACACGGGAATAATCCCCGAACATTTTTTTGTTTGTTTTGTTTTTGTTTTTAATAACTTGTCCTAATAGACTTCAGCTAATATATAATTCAATTGTTGCATACTTTGATGACGGAATTTATTCGACATCTGTGATGTGATATGTCCATTGTGTGTATGTGTGTTTTCTTTTTATTCAAGACAGGACAAAAGATTGCAAGAAAAAAGATGAGACTATTTTTCAAACGCTCTTTTGTAATTTGTTTTTGTTTACCTTTTTGCAAAACTATGACAATTCTATTCGTCGTGTTTTGTTGTTTTAATAAAGTTGCTTCTAGATTTGTTTCCTTTGTTTGTTTATCTTTTGTCTCAGACGATGAGAATTTTACTATGTATATGTTTGTAAACAAACTTGTTCGAAGTGTAAAAAGAAATTAATCTTAGTCCTTCATGACGAACGATAAAGCATTAATTCTGTGATTACTTTTTGTTTTAATTCAAAGCTCTCTCTCTCTCTCTCTCCACATCTTGGCTATAATTATTCTCGTGGTATCTTTCTTTTCGTCATTAAAAATTCCCACTGACGGTATTCCCCTCGCTCTTTCTTTCTGTTTTGCTCAATAATTTCAATAATGTTATCGGATGCCTCTCTAAAGCACCCCAAGGGTCTTAACTTATTTTCGTGGCACCATTGTGATTAAGTTTGTGATTGACAACGAGCCATCCGTCGTCCTGAATCGTTTGCAAATATTCTTCCAATAATTTCGCTAGATTGCGACGCTTGAAACGCAACGATTCTTTCACAACGTCGCGAACGAAGGAGAGTCTTATGTCGAGAGTGCCTTGAATCTGATGAAGATGCGAGAACAAATTGGCGTAATCTGAAAAGAAGAGAAAGAGACAACGATGAGGGAAAATATTTGAGACAAATTTTTATGAGTCTTTGCATTTAAATGTACTCACTGGTTCCTCTTCTTCGCACTTCCTTGTAAACAAGTTCTCTGATAGATAAATTGTGCCTTCTGATTTCCTCCAATTCCTTCTTGGTCGGTATTTTCTCAGCTTCCTGTTTAACTTCATTTTTCTCATCGGCATGATTGGTCAAACGTTCCTGTATCGCATTCTCACCACTGGCTCCACTGTCGTTCTCACGCTCTTCCATTGTCTCGCTGGGTTCCATCTTAACTTCGGGTTTATGTTCCAACGTTGCTTCGACGATCTTGGCGCTCTCCACGACACTGCAAGGAATCGCAGCAGCGTTATTTTCTACGACCGACGTGCTCGAGACGACTGGAAGTGTCGCAAGATCGTTCGTCTCTACGGGAATGGGTTCGAAAACTGGCAAGGCCGTTGTTAACTCGGCGAGTCCGTTGACCAATTTCTCCGGTTGAACGAGCGAAGATGGCATGGAATTCGGTACGTTAGCATTGGACGACAACGACGTCGAGTACGACGGGACGTTACCGTCGTGACCACCGTAAGTAAATGCTTTCGTGTCACTCGGTTGCCAAGGTATGGGCGATATTGAAGGTGACCTTGAGACTGGAGTGTACGAGGGTCTTCTAACGACTACGTCGCGCGGTATAGGTCCAGGTTTTCGTTTGTTCGGTGGTGCTCTGGGTGTACCGATAGTTCCATCGATGGGCGTTAGAGCACGCTTAAGTGCGCCTTTCGCCGATAACGAGCTAGAGGACGAGGTTGACGAGGACGAGGACGAGGTCGAGCCGACGATGTCTATGTCCGCCTCGTCCACCATCATTCTTTTGTCTATTTTGAATGGATTCCCTGTGGAGAAAAAAGTATTATTATTAATGTTCTAACAAACGTAAGGTAACTTTACTTCTTTCATTAGTTTGAGTTTAAAGCGTAAGAAGATTGAAACTTACCAAACATGTGTTGTCTGACTGGGACGCTTTCGATTTCTCTCAGCGGAGGTGTCATGCGTTTTAGATATTCTTGATAATTGCCCATTTGCGCAACGGGCATGGAGTGAACGTAATCCTCGTCGAGGAGTTTTGTATGAGAAAGGCCGCTTTGCAAAAAATTCGCTCGCATTCTCACGACCTGATCGAGCAATGATTTCCTCGGTACGTCAAAAGCGTTTCTGTAACTTTGAGCGCCTCGCTGTTGTTGCTGATTGCGGACAAGGCCTACTACAAAACCTCCGAATTCGTTCAGTTGGTCTCGCAGACCTATAAACTTGTCCTGCAGCAGCGGATGGGAAACCTGAAACAGGGATGTTTTAGAATCGAGGCGACGGGGAATGGAAGAAGTCTGCGAGGGACAATTTTCTTACCAAATCCTTTTTTAATGGAGTTCTTGGCACGACTCTTACACCCTCGGTAATCGACGTCGAGTTTCCATTAGAAAGTGCTTTTATCGCACTCGCATTCGCCACTTGCTTTGATATTACTTCATTGCAGAGTCGATCAAACTCTACCTTGGCGGTGTTCTTCAATCTCTTCAAATAATTCAGTACGCTGTAGGACAGAGAATTGTCCATGTTGTCTGGTATCAGCGTCTGAGCCAGAGGTGTCGGAGCACCCATTCTTGTCAATGCTCTTCGCAGCGACTGTAAATAATACCAAATTTTTTCATTATTTTTAGTATTTCTTGCTGCGTATTTGTTAATTATATGAATTATATTTACCGCGGCGTAGTAAGTTGGCATTGTGCGCATGTAATTTTGAAACTGCGTGCGCCACTCGTTGGTAGGCTTGAGTCTGTGAACCTTGAAGAGTTCCTCGAGCAACGGCAACAATACAGGATAATTGTACGGCATGACGAAGAGATTGACGCAGGTAAGATTGGTGCTGGCTTTGAGATAACCAAAAGGATGTCCGACCTCGCTGGATTTGTACGAATTAGCGACGAAAACTTGCCAACACACTGTAGGTTGTTTCCTCGCAAGGATGAATTGCGTAAGAGGACTTGGCTCCAGCTCGTACTTGTCGAAGGGCAAATTTTCTATAACCATTGGTTCTTGACTCGTGCAAGTGAATTTAACGTTAGGATGAGCCGATCTTGGTGGCAATGAAGTGGCGCTGAGATCTGGCCAAAAACTCTCAGGGATCGGCCAGAAACCAACAGCGAAGCCTTTTTGCGCAGAGCGAGGAACGTAAATGAGTCTTCGACAAGAATGCCACGCCGCATTGCCAGTTAAGGTGATCGTCATTGAACTTCCAGCGTTTACTGGATATTGCGCTCTTGTACCATTCATCACTGTCGTTACGTCGTCCTCGTTCTCCTCTTCTTCCTGGTGCATCGTCGACATCGTTGTCGTCGTTGTTGTCGATGCTGTCATTGTTATCGTCGTCACTGGCAAACCATCCGTTGCCAAAGGTGGAGGATCTGGTCCAATTTTTTCAAAATTTATCACTACGCCGGATTGAACTTTTTGGACGAGCGAATCTATGCACTGCATCATCATTCTGTGAGATGTTATGCAGTAAGAGCGTCCTGTCAGGAAAGAATAAAAAAATTACCCATTGTTTTTGGTTTCAAAGTATTGTTTCCACGTTATTCTTACAGTGGCTGGGGCAAAATTATTAGGGAAAAAACAATGTGAATGTCCCTAATAATCTCACCAGCTACTGTAGAGGTTTGTCTGAATTCTTACCTCCAGTGACTTCGCACATAGCGTCTATGGGCGAGGCATCGCTCGCAACAAGTCCAGTGTCTCTGTCGATCGCAGGTGTCCCCGATAATCTCAGAACGAGTGAGAATAATCGCTGATCCCATCTGAAAGGTTCCTTCGTCAATTCCGATCCAGGTATGGGTGAATGCATCGGTAGTGTGAACTGAAAAAAGAATTTTAGGTTAGGAAATACAAATTTTCATTTCTCTACCACAAAGAATATAATCCTCACATCTTGATGAACCCCGCTGTGCGTCGTGTACTTTCCGCCATCCGTTATGAGAACTATGACCGAGGGTTCCAGATAAAAAGGACATCTTCCTTGGCCATAAGTATCGATACCGGTCTGCATTCGATTGAGATTCAAAACATCCAGTGCGTGTTTCAGAGCAGCACCTAGAGTCGTTAGCCCGAGGCACTGAAGATTTTTCAACTCGTTCATAAATGTCGCAAGATTCTCCTTCCATCCCGCCTAAGGAAAATAACGCAAGATTAATATTTCCTGCGCAATAAAGAAAAACCTCAAAATATCAAAAACATAGCAAACTTAGTTACCTTTATATTCTGCGGCGGATCCTCAAAGGTCAATAGCATGTAACGATCGCCTCGGCTCTCCGGTGATCTTTGCCTGACCTGCGACTCATACAAAGCGTCAGTACAAGAATTAAAAAAACAACAACAATAACAACAACAAATGAAAACAGAAACAGCGCTGTTGTCTTCCACGCTCTTTGTTCCAACCAATATTCTACCACTGTATTTCAACAATGTCCTCCGCAACTTCCTAACCAAAAAATTTTAATAACCAAGTTAAAAAATTATTTCTCATACCTTGACAAAAGTCTCGACGGCGCTTTTGGCTACGTCCAGGAGTGTCGGTCGACCGCCGAGATAGGCTCTCTGATTCATAGATGCCGATGTGTCGATAAGAAATACTATTATGGTCATTTTAACACGTTTCTTTTATTTTTTTAAATTTCGTTTTCATTAAATAAACAATAATAAAAAAAAAAAAAAAAACCGGACAATTAAATGAAAAAGAAGAAAAAAAAAAAAAGAAATAAGAACGAATAGAGAAAAAAGTCTCTATTATTCCCGATTTTTCGTATAAACAAAAAAAACCAAAAAAACAAAAAAAAGAAAAATAACCGCGCGCGAGGTACCCGAGCCTCGACAGTTCACCCGAGACCACCTCGCGTCCTCCTATAACGAATATTACGATTTCCCGTGAAAAAGTGAAAAAAGGAGAGAACGAAGAAAAAAAAAAAAATAATCGAGTAAAAAAAAAAAAAAACCGTGGACCGAGACTCGGCGAACGAGCGTCGACGTAACTAGCCAGCTAGGGGCCCTTACCCGCGACGTAGCGCATAACTTTTACGGCCATTGAACGAACGTAGTACCATATACGATATATATACGTCGATATATATATATATGTGTGTGTGTGTGCGTGTGTGTGTTGAGTATACGTGTGTGCGCATGCGCGTGTGTGTGCGCGTGCGCGTATGTGTCTATACGTGTGTGATCCGTGAAGCAACGTAACCCAAAAAACTATCAAGCACGTTTTCCTTCCTCTTCGTGGCGATTTTTTTTTGCTCGTAATAAAAAATCTTCCTGCGTTGTCTTCTTCTCGTACAGTTCGGCCCCCTGATGATTTCAGTTACGTTTCTCTAGGCTATACAGTAACTTCTCGACACTTTTCCGTTGTGTGTATTTTTTTTTTTTCCCTCTAGGCTTCCGACACCTAATTCTGTCCTGCTTGCCTCGCGTGCGGCCGATCGTTCCCTCTCTCTCCCTCTATCTCGCTCTCTCTTTTTCTCCTTCTCTCTCTCTCTCGCTCTCTGTGTCCTCTGGGGGGAGGGGGCCACGTCCCTTTCCTAACCCTCTCGCGTGCCCCTCGCGCTCGCGCGCCACTGCTTGTTAAAAACAGCGGCTGATAAACTCAGCTGCCACGCTGCTACTACGGCTTCTCGGACGATAATGCCAGTCGAAGTTGGGCGACACGATGTACCGCTTCGCCCCTCCACAAGGTTGTTTACCCCCACTCCTTGGACACACGTCTCGAGAGGTTCATGGACTGGCCGCGGCGCGACCAATGGCGCTCGAGTCGCTGCTGTCTGCTGGCTCTTTCCTAACCTTGCGAGATGGGCGCTGGCATTTTCATGTATTCTGCATTACATACGCTCTCTATGAATTGTTGTTATTATGAAGAGCAACTCTATTGATATATTTTTCTAGGTCCTCGTGGTACAAGACAGTTTGTCTTTCGACTAACATCGACTTACGTCACGTTACTTGTTTTTGTAAACAGAAAAGTTTGGTACAAACTGGCGATTGTAAGAGAATTTGTAAATCGCACGTAGATTGTAATCATGGATGAAGAAATTCCGACGAAACGAGGTAAACGTACGAGTTTGATCGAACGAATATCGGATAAAAGAAAAACGGTAAGTTTTTCTCACCCCATTGTTATAGGGCTATATGAGATAAACCGTTGAAAAGCCGAGAGTCGATGCGTAGTAGGGCCAATCCCATTGAGATGGTCTTAACCTCAAACAGGGAGTAGAGATATTGGCGCGAAATTTAAAAAAGGGTTGAAAAGAAAATGATTAATTGTGGTTTTATCAATTTATTATTAATACAAACTTTGTCGAACTGCGACTGTTGGCTTGCCGCGTAGTTCGATCAACTTTTTTCATGGCGCTGTCTGCGCTGCGGGAATACAGGGAACTACGGGTGACGACGTCTTGAAGACCGGCTGAACGTAGCCGGAAGTCAATGGAGCGCGGGATATTTTAAATTGATTAAGCGCGAAATAAGTTATTACTGTGGGAAACTATTTAATATTTGCATAGAATTATTCTTTCACGTTGTTTTAAATAATTAATCGAATCGCAGGTGGCTAAATCGATCATGCATTTTCCATTCAACAAGACAAGGGTAAGAATCTTAACTACCTTGGAGGACGTTCCAAAAAGTTGCAAAGGTGTTTTGTACTGGATGTTTCGCGATGGTAGAGTACAAGGTGAGTTACCAAATGTAAAGTATATAACCTAAAAAAATAATTTCATTAAATACAAATTTCAGATAATTGGGCATTTCTGTTTGCCCAAAAATTGGCAATAAAAAATCGAGTACCATTGCACGTGTGTTACTGCATACTGCCAACGTTTCTCAACGCGACAATTCGTCATTACAACTTCCTTGTTAAATCATTGAGCGAGGTTGACAAAGAGTGTAAAGAATTGGATATTAATTTTCACCTCTTACACGGTGAGCCAAACAACGTTGTCTTTGATTTGATCAACAAACATAAATTCGGTGCCTTGGTCGTTGATTTTTTTCCTTTGAGATTGCCTCGTTTCTGGCTAGAAGATTTGCAGAAGAAACTCGCTGAGACGATTCCAATATGCCAGGTACAAATCTACATCTCCGCTAATAAATGAGATTTTGAAAATGTATCTCAGCGCTTATCCTTGTTCCTAGGTTGACGCTCACAATGTTGTGCCTTGTTGGGTAGCATCGGACAAAATGGAATACAGCGCACGTACAATTCGTCCGAAGATAAATAAGAAGCTCCCTCTCTATCTCAGCGAATTTCCACCGTTGATAAAACATCCATACACCTGTGAAACAAAATTTGATGAAATTGATTGGGCCAATGCTGTGAGAGACGTTAATATTGACATGACAGCTACAGAAGTAAAATGGGCCATACCTGGTTACACCGGAGGAATCAACATGCTGGAAAGTTTTCTAGAAAAAAGATTAAAGTTGTTCAGCTCGAAGCGCAACGATCCAATGGCCAATGCTCTTAGCAATCTCTCGCCCTGGTTGCACTTTGGCATGATATCGTCTCAACGAATCAATCTCCAAGTAATCGAGTACGAAGAGAAGTACAAAGAATCCGTTGC
Source organism: Netelia fuscicornis (assembly GCA_946811545.1). Classification (NCBI taxonomy): domain Eukaryota; kingdom Metazoa; phylum Arthropoda; class Insecta; order Hymenoptera; family Ichneumonidae; genus Netelia; species Netelia fuscicornis. The sequence goes on along the minus strand of OX328014.1, from coordinate 44,881,853 downwards.
TGTTTTTATGGAAGAATCTATCGTCAGAAGCGAGCTTGCGGATAACTTTTGTTACTACAATGAAAAATACGATTCTATAGATGGGGCGTATAATTGGGCGATTCAAACTTTGAATAAACATAAGTAAGAATTCTAATAACAATTAATTTATGATAACATAATTATTATTTTTGAAATGTTTGTTTTATGTGAAATTTAGGGAAGACAAACGTGAATATATTTACGATCGGGATGAACTAGAAAATTCCTTGACCCACGATGATCTCTGGAACTCTGCGCAGATTCAGCTGGTGACGGAGGGAAAAATGCATGGTTTTCTGCGAATGTACTGGGCGAAGAAAATTTTAGAATGGACCAAAAGTCCTGAGGAGGCTCTCGAATGGGCCATTTATCTTAATGATCGATACAGCATGGATGGTCGTGATCCAAATGGCTACGTCGGTGCGTCAAGCTAAGAAAATACATTCTATCTCCTTGATAATTTTTTATATTAATTGAATTCTCTCAATTTTTAGGATGTATGTGGTCAATCTGTGGTATTCACGACCAGGGCTGGAGAGAGCGTGACGTCTTCGGCAAGATACGTTACATGAATTACAAAGGATGCGAGAGAAAATTCGACGTCAAAGCTTTCGTGTACAAGTGGGGCGGTAAAGTTGTCCTCAAGAAGAAGAAATGAGATCTTATCACAGATATTTAAAAAAACCTTTTCATTCTGTCGTTTTAACATGATTCTTTAAGTGTCCTAAGATTTTGAATAAAGAATTTTTCTAATTTTGTAAAAATTCTATACAGATCTTTGCGACGCTTGAACAATTTGCAATGTTCTCAGAGCGGAAGGCACAGGATCGTACGATCTGAGAGAAATAGCAGCAGCTTCGAGAGCAAATTTAACACAATCCACCTCGTTGAGGCCAAGGTAAGAGCCGGTTATGAGAGCGGCTGCGAGGCAATCGCCACAGCCACTGACGCTAAATGTTTCATTCTCACTTTGCTTCTCGACAATGGGCGCTGGGTAATAACGAGAATGTATCTCATCGCCGCTGGAGTTTTTTGAGGTTTTTTCTAACCTTCGAGACGGATCAAACAAGGGCTCGAGCTCCGATCCCTTTCTCGCAACCTGATGAGAAAAACATTGAGGTTATAAACCATTCAATCTGCAAATATGTTTTTTATAGAAGTGTGAAATATTTGTTTATTACGTACGAGTATTCCTCGAGAGCCCAAAGTCGTTATAACAACTGGAATTCTTTCTGCGACACGTTTCGTGAGTTCCGATATCCATTCTATGCTCAAATTGTCTTTCTTCCCAGTCGAGTCATCGGAGTTGAAATCGTTTCGAGGTTGTGATTGAATTCCAAGATAATTCGCTATGGCTATGAGCTCGTTGACGTTTGGAGATATAAACTGAACTGTCCATGTCTGAGAACAGTCGCCATTACGTTCACTCCACTCACTTCTGGCATCGAAAATCTTCGTAGCTTTAGAAACATCCGTTGGCTCGTACCATACTGAAAAATTTCCCCCAATTTTATTCGAAGTTTATGAAAAAAGCTCGAAGAACAATAATTTTCTACGAGAAATAAACTTCTAAACACAAAAAAAAATACACCTGCTGCTCGTTGTTTGAAAAAGAGCGGGAAATGGTGGTGGGTGTAATTGACGAGACGCTCGACAGGTGGCGGGTCAGGCGAGCTTGACAGGTGCTGCCCTTCTACTCATCGAAGCTGACTACCGCATTCCTGTCCAATTTAACGTCGCTTACTTTCGTGATTGTGTAGTTGTTGTCGTTTTGTTTTTTATCGTTGAATCGTCGATAAGAAATTGGCGATTAATTTAAAGAGTGAAATTTGGGTTAGACGTAACGACGAGCACTAGCTCGCGAGCTAGAGGACAATGAGTAAATCGAGAACGGGAAAAACAGCCGCCGCGTGTACAGCGGTGGCGTTTATTTTGGTTCTGATTGCATTTACCACACCCAACTGGCTCGAAACCGATGGGAAGCTCGAACAACCGAAATTCGTCAAGATCGGTAATTATAATCTTTATAAACAACACAAGTTCCTGCATCTCGATGTGAATATTTTTGTGTTTACTGAGTTTTTAAATCTTAAGGAATTTAACCGTTTTTTTTTGGTTAAACACAGAACCTTCCTAGACTTCTTGTTACATGGGCTAAGTCAGTGTATGAATTTTTGATTTTCTGTGAGAAAACGTTGTTTGAATTTTTACATATTAATGGTTTTTTTAATTTGTTCACAGGATTATGGCAAGTTTGCTTCCGCGGCTTTCAAGATCCTCGGCATCTTTACGATACAAGATTTTATGGTTGCTGGTGGGTGTTCGAGGAGGAATACTACATAATCCATGACATTCTTTTACCGGATTTCTTCGTCGCGACGCAGTTCTTCTTCACGCTTTGTATGACGCTTCTCTTGGTGGGAAGTTTCCTAACCGCGCTGTATACTTGTTGTTCGCGCCGTCATGAAAAGTATCAGCTGTTACTCTGGACGACGGGGGCGAATTTAACGCTATCCGGTATTTGCGGTATCATTTCGGTGATAATATTCGGAGCACGAGGCGACGGTCGTGACTGGATGCCAAATTGGGAGCACAATGACATCAGTTGGTCTTACGCTCTTGCCGTAGTGGGAAGTTTCGTTTTAGTAGCCGCCGGTATACTTTTCCTCATCGAGGCAAAGCGACACAGAAAAAAGACAGAACAAATCCTTGGCGAGGAGCTAAAGACTCACACAACTATTTAAGCCGCTGTGTTTCTTCTAAATTTACATCCTTTTTCTTAACGAAAGTAGATTATACTTTTCTTTTTTAAATCGAAAAAATATCATTTTTTATAACGCGCTCAAAGAGCGTCACATTTTCATTCGCAACAGATTTTACTCAAGATCTATTTCTTTACATCTATACTCATAGATATTACATATATATATATTTTTTATTTTTTATTGGCAGCGACTAATTCCATCAACCGAGATTTTTATTTCTACATAATTTCTTTATCTAATTTGTTTCAATCTCGTTCTATCGATAACTCCATAGAAGGGAGGCTGTAATCTCACTTTCTTTAAAATCAAAACTGCGAGCTTCTGCTTCGTTGATTCGAGCACCGGGCGATAGGAAAAACGTACAATGCCGAAGCAGGAAAAAACAATCCGTCCATTATAATTATGATAAGAATATTAATACATATATATATATACTGTTAACTCAATGCAAGTGTAACATTTGTAAATACATATATAGATGATATTATAAAAACCGATCAAGGTGCCTTGAAGAACACCAATAAACGACTTATTTATCACCGAAAGTTTCTTAATTTTTTTTCTCCCCTCGAGGACTCTTTATTTAACCAAAAAAGATCCA